>CM076584.1:1410262526-1411462526 GCA_034641835.2 Pinus albicaulis | reverse complement strand
CTGAAGATATTGGCAGCCATATTTGATGTTAGGGCTATTAGTTATGCGTAGCTAAAGTGGTCTTTTTTCGTACACTTCGACAAAGGATTCATACTAATAGCAGGGTGACGTGGCATGATGATGTGGACCTTGCCCACATATCGCACATCACAGCGCTTAAGGGATAGCAGGAAAGCGACCGCAAGTTGAGTTAATGTTTTTGCAATGTGAAATGGAGGGACACGTGTCGACCTTGTGCAACATCACATCTCGCAAGAAATAGGGTGTAACTTCAATATATCGCAAGGAATGTTATTTTAGTTGCGATGCGGTAAGGTTCAAGTGACGCGATGGGATGAAGGGATTCCACATGGCAGCACCGCACACGAGATAAGATCGCAAATCGCATGGTGTTATGGTATATCACTAATTGTAAAGTGGGAAACCAGCGGGCAAAGGTTTGCGATGAATTGTGATTGGTTAAAAGTACTATGGGACCCAATAGTCCTTGTTCTGTGTATGTTATATGCGCCATATTATAAAGTATTCATATTTGATTGCTAAATATGTACATTAATACGATGTTTTGATCGCTAAACGTTTGTATGTTTAACAAACACCAGAATTGGACTTTGCTACGTTATAAATAGTTTTATGTGGGACATATCACACAGGTCACAAAAGAATGACATGAATTCATAACAAAGGATCAGGAACTCATGCTGAAAAGTGTTGTGATAGTAAAGCAAATGAAAAAGGCTGAACACGGAAGGAAAAGAATCAGGGAAAAAAATAAAAGGGTAGTTATGCAAAAAAGTTGGAATATAACTGCAGAAACAGAAAAGACAAAAAAAAAACAATAGTAAGAAGAAGAGGAAAAACACTCAGCAAAGCTAAGAAACTGAAAGGGTTGAGTAAATAATTGATTTTAACTGTAATTGTATTATTTATTTTTATATTGTTTGTGATGAAAAGGCAAGTCTCCGTAGGCAAAGCAAAACTCCAATGTAATACTTAAATGAGTACATAGTGTTGTAACATCCTGAATGTGTTGAGCGAGAAAATGAGAAGGTGGAAGGCAAAGAGTCATACCTATTCATTTCATATTCCCATATGGAATGCAAACAACTATGAGTTTATCTCTATAAATGATGTTATTTTCATGTGCATAAGGAGGTTAGATAGTGGAAGAAGAAGAAGGAGCAGATAGAGAGTCTGTGAATATCCAGAGATGATTCAAAGAAGATATGGAGGCTGGAAGAACAATAGTGAGGAAGGAGAAAAACAGAGCTGATATCCAGGTAAATCAGCGTATGATTTCATTGTAGAGTGAGGAAGTTGGTGCTTCCATATCAAGTAGTAGCTTGACAGACTTTCGGTTGTAGCTAGCTGGGGTAGGAGCCTCCTGTGGGTTGTAGCCTGCAAAAAATAGATGAGAGTTGGAGCTTCCTTGCAAGTTGTAGCTTGCATAATTGAGGTAGTAGCCTTCTGTAGGTTGGAGCCTACAGAAAATCAGTGGTGAGAGGGAGTTGGAGCTTTCCTTTGCATCATAACAATAATAATATGTGGTTTTCTCCCTTATGGGTTTCCACTTATATCTGTTGTCTATGTGCATGATGATTATGTGTTGATATTATGTATTTAATCTGATTAATACTTGCTACTCACTTATTAAGATTGATGTTCCTTTATACATTAATTTGATCATGAAATGAAGGTATAAATAAGTGTAAAAAAAAGTTTTGAAAGACCATGAATGCATTAAACTGATTCACCTCCCCTCTCAGTTTAACTAAGGGTTCAATAATTGGTATCAGAGTGGGTTCCTTCTGTATCGGTTTAACAACTCAAAGGAGATCCTAGGTCCCCAAGATGGCTAGCCTAGAAGGATGATCAACGAATAAAGCCCCTTTGTTTATTGGCACAAACTATGCCTTCTGGAAAATAAGAATGAGGACGTACATAATGTCTCTAGGAATATAATTTTGGGCTACTATGGAATTAGGATATGCCCCAAAGGATTCTGACACAGAGAAAGAAGCCAAACAAGATTTTATAGCTAATTCAAAAGCAATGAATGCTCTCTTGAGTGATCTATGTGAGTTAGAATTTATCAAAGTAATGCATAGTCAGACTGTCAAAGAAATATGAGATACATTATAAAGTATCCATGAGGGAGATAAAAAGGTGAAGATGGTCAAGTTGCAAACCTATAGAGCTCAATTTGAAAATGTGAAAATGAATTAAGATGAAGATATAGCCAGTTTCTTCTTAAAGGTTGCGGAAATTGTGAATAACATGAAATATCTAGGAGAACCCATTAAGGAATGTGTAATTGTGCAAAATATATTGAGATCTTCACCATGTAGGTTTAACCCTAAGGTTTGAGCCATATAAGAAACAGAAAATTGGGAAACCTTGACCATGAACCAATTGCTTGGAAACTTAACAACTTATGAGATGAGACTTGCACAAGGGAAGTCAAATGTGAGGGAGGCAGCCTTCAAGGCTAATAAGTGTAGAGAAGAGAAGGAAGGTACATACTCCTACTCTGATGAGGAAGAGGTCAAATTTTTCAGAATATTAGAGAAAGACACAGGTAAGTATAAAGGTAAGCTTCCATTTAAGTGCTTTAACTATGGAAGAGTGGGGCACTATGCATTTAAATTTCCTCATAAGAAAATGGAGAATTAGTCAAGAGGGAAAGAGAAAACAAATTTCAGCACTAGGCCAAAAGGGAACATATTTAATCGAAGATCGTTCGATGTTCAACAATACAACAATGCATCTGAAAGCTCAGATTAATCCCCCAATGAAGAAGGAACTTTATAATTTATCTTTATGGCCAAGGAAGAGCTTGAGGAAGGCCTCCTGGAATTTGAAGAGGAAGGTGAGGTAGATCTTGAGGGGGAGCTAATTAGTGCCATAGAGGAAATAAGCAGACTTAAACTTAAGAGTAATAAAGAGAAAGATATTCTTTTAAAATATGCTAAGACAGAACCAGATTCAGAATACATTATTAATTTGAATATTGAACTAGAAGAATCAAATAAAATAGAGGATATTATGAGAAAATAAATAAAGGAGAAAAATCAAGAGTGAGAAAAGTTGGAAGAAGAAGTGGTAAGCCTGAGTAAGAAATTAGAAAAGGTCCAAATTGAATTAACTATGAATGTTTCTCAAATGAAAAGCTCTGGTCATTTGGAAAATATTCTTAATTCTCAAAGATCTCCTCATATAAAGGTTGGGATAGGATATGAAGGAGAAACCAACAAATCCAAGGTAGAAGATAACAAGAATATCACTTTTGTAAAAGATGTAAAGGATAATGAAGTAGCAAAAATGGGATCCACGGGATTATAAACCAGCAATACCATGATATATAATGAAACAATCGAAAACAACCAGCAACCGCTAGTGACAAAGAACGAAACAAAGAGACAGTCAACTGCAACAAACTCATGTGCTCCTAAGGATGAATTGAACAAATTCGGAAGATGTCAAAGGAGGTTCCTTCCTCCTATGAGAAGTATCACTTGCTTTTCCTGCCACAAAGCTGGACATATTGTGGCATACTGTAAGATAAAGCAACTCCAGTCCAACCAGCAAAAGATGCAACAAAGGAAAAGATTACCTCAATCAACTCTCTCTACCAGAGACAGATACTACTTCTATGGGTATTTCTTTGACTGTAAAGGGTTTTTTCATAAAGCCATGGAGTGCAGAACGTATATACAAAGACTGGTGTATGGAAACTCAAGGGGAATTATGAGTAATGGTGGAGTCTCTCGTATGCATAATCCTTTCAGAAATACAATCAAGTGTTTTAGCTACCATGAATTTGGGCACAAGTCTCATGAATTTCCTCAGGAATGTTACCAAACCAACAACTGCATGCAATGGAGAAATAAGCTAAATAAGTGTGATCTAGGTCCAATAGCTCAAGATCAAAAAAGCCAATGGTGTGTGGACAGTGGGTGCTCATAACATATGACTGGAGACAGAAGCAAGTTCATAACCTTTTATGAAAAGAAATCTGGAAATGTAACATTTGGCAATGATAAAACAAGGAAAATCAAGGGAAAAGGCTTAGTCAGCCTGAAAAATGGAAGAGGAGAGGCTCAGGATGTACTATTTGTGGATGGTCTGAAATTCAATCTGCGAAGTGTTATTCAAATGTGTGATAAAGGATGTGAGGTCCTTTTCAGAGCCCAATATTGTGAAGTAAGCCACCACAGGAAAGGCCTTGATCAAAGGTGTTTGAACAGAGAGAAATGTGTATATAGTAGAATAAGAGAATGAATCATGCCACATTAGCAAACTTGATGAATCATGGTTATGGCATATAAGATTGGGACATCTAAACTTTGACCACATCATCAAATTGAGCCAGAAGAAAGTGGTAAGAGATTTGCCTACAATTAGGAAGCCCCCAAATACCATTTGTAAGTCTTGTCAATTGGGAAAGAAAACTCGAACATCATTCAAGGCTAAAGACCAACTATATATAAGTAAGCCACTTCAGCTTGTACACATGGACCTGTGCGAACCTTCAAGACCTAATGCACCAGGTGGAGAATCATATTTCATGCTGATAATAGATGATTTTTCCAGATTGATATGGGTGTCATTTCTCAAATATAAATCTGAAGAACTTGAGAAATTCAAGATATTCAAAGCACTGGTAGAAAATCAAACTGGATGTAAGCTAAAATGCATCAGATCATACAGAGGAGTTGAATTCACAGGCGATGACTTTGCGGACCTATGCAGTGAATGTGGGATAAAGCAACAGTTTATAATTGCAGGTACACCTCAGCAGAATGGAGTGGTAGAGAGGCAAAATAGAGATTGCCTATGAAGCAAGAAATCACCATTCCCAAAACCTACTGGACAGAAGCAGTACACATAATTGTTCATATTATTATCAAAGCTCATCCTAGACAAGACTGTGATAAGACTCCATATGAATTATGGCATGGGAAACCAAAATCAATCAAGCACTTTAGAGTCTTTGGTAGCAAATGTTTCATAAAGAATAATGATGAAAAATTGGGGAAGTATTATTCAAGAGCTTATGAAGGAATATTCCTTGGATATGCATCCAAGAGTAAGGGATACATGTGCTACAAAAAAAAACTGCATAAAATAGTGGAAAGCATTGATGTGAGATTTGACGAAGATCTACCAGATAGAACCGGAAGCACAAGCTATGCCAATCCTTCAGATGATCATGAAGATGAGAATCAAGAAAATGAAGAACAGAGTAAGACAACAGAAGATACTGAATTAAAATAAAAATTTCCCTCGAGACACACTCAAAAGAACCATCTAGAAGATCAAATCATGGGATACAAGAGTGCAGGAGTCCAGACTAGAAGACAGCTAGCTGAACAAACCGAGGACGTGTACCTAGCCATGTTGTCACAAATAGAACCAAATAATTTCGATGAAGCCAGTAGGGACAAAAATTGGGTAAATGCTCTGAATGAAGAACTAGACCAAATCGAAAAGAAAAAGACCTAGGATTTAATGCCAAGACCCACTGGGAAAAATGTCATTGGCACAAAATGGATTTTCAAGAATAAGATGAATGAACAAGGTCAGGTAATCAGAAATAAATCTAGGCTTGTATGCAAGGGATACCCTCAAATCAAAGGACTTCATTATGATGAAAAATTTGCCCCTGTAGCAAGAATGGAAGTAATCAGGATTTTTTTGGCTTTTGCATGCTATCATGATTTCAAGGCCTATCAAATGGATGTGAAGTCTTCCTTCTTGAATGGAGATCTAGAGGAAGAAGTATATATGGAACAACTTGAATGATTTTCCTTAATAGATAAGCATGACTATGTGTGAAAATTAAAGAAAGCCTTATATGGTCTCAAACAAGCTCCACGTGCATGGTATTCTAGGTTGGACAAATACTTACAAATCCAAGGTTTCAAGAAAGGAGGAGTAGACAACAATCTGTACATTAAGGCTGATGAACATGGACTCTTAATTGTAGTAGTATATGTATATGGCATCATGTTTGGTAGCAACAAAGATGAGGTAGCACAAGGATTTGAAGAAGAGATGAAGTCATAATTTGAGATGTCTATGATTGGAGAGCTCAGCTTCTACTTAGGACTTCAAATTCTACAAAAGAACACATGAATATTCATTTCACAAGAAAAATACTTAAGAGACATGTTGAAAAGGTTCCAAATGGAAGAATGCAAACCTGTGTCAACTCCCATGATCACTGGATGCAAGCTATGTGCTGATGATGGATCCGCAGATGTAGATCAAATACTTTACAGATCTATGATAGGAAGTCTTCTATACCTAGCTGCCTCTAGACCTAACACTATTTTGGTAGTAGGACTTGTGGCGAGATATCAAATAGCACCAAAACAAAACAACTGCTAGAAATCAAGAGGATATTTAGATATCTGCAAGGAAGTGTACATAATGGCCTATGGTATCCAAAAGGTAAAGACTTCACATTGACATCATATAAAGATGCATATTGGGCCAGCTATGTGGATGACAGGAAAAGCACAAGTGGAGGAGAATTTTATTTGGGATAAAGTCTGGTGGAATGGTTAAGTATCAAGAAAAACTTTGTCTCTCTATCTACAACAGAAGTGGAATAAATAACAGTGACAACTTGTTGCACACAAGTCATGTGGATGAAACAAAATCTTCAAGACATGAAGGTAAGCATCAACGAACCTATTTCTGTCAAATGTGACAGTACAAGTGCAATAAGTATATAAAAAAATCTAGTGCTTCATTCGAAAACAAAGCTTATCCCAATAAATTACCACTTCCTCAAAGAACAGGTAGCACAGAAAATAGTAAATATGGAGTATGTACCAACAAAGGCAAAAACAAAAGACATATTTAGAAAACCTTTTGCTAAAGAACCATTAAAATATCTAAGAAAAAAACTAGGGGTAGTGCTTGGAAATGATACTCTCTGATATGATCATAAATAAAATAAAATAATAAAATAATTTAAATAAATAAAGCCTGCAATACAGGGTACAGGTCCTCAAGATCAAAAAAATATATTAGAAGTACATCAAAAGTCAAAAGAAGAAGGCCTAAACACAACTTAGAGAGAGGAAATCCAAAGATAGAATCTACATTTGGAAATGTTCAACCCTTTTCCATTGATGTCAAAGGGGGAGGAAAAGCAACCAGAAGAAGGAAGGCTCTTCTGAAAAGCAAGCAGAGAAAGACAAGGCACTTCTCAGAATGAAAGGGGGAGGAAGTATTGGAATATTGGTGGATGTGTTGCCATCAATTCCAAAGGGGGAGACTATTGGAAATATTGTCATTGATGGCAAAGGAACAGAAAGGAGTCACACTATAATTACCATTGATGGCAAAGGAGTAGAGAAGCAGCGGTTATAAGGAAAAGGAGTAGATCAGGAAATGTGTAGAAATGGGAAGCAGAGAGGCAAAAGGGTAGCCATAGAAATATAACCTAAAGAAGAGAGAAGCAACAAAGAGGCAAAGTAGCAGCATGGAGAAGCTTTAGCATGATTACTTAAGGAAAAGAAGAAGAAAAATATCAAAGGAAGTTAAGGCAGCGAATGGAGCAGAGACAACAAAGAGGCAGATACAACTGAAGGCAATCAGATTTGCTAGACATAGCGAGGACCAGATCCTGCACATAGCAGAAGCAGGAAGAGGCGAGAGCAGTGAGAGTTGTAGTTACAAAGTGGGACAATGTAAACAAATGAAAAATTGACTAAGGCAAAGAATTCTTTTAAGAAGTCCAAGGGGCGCGAACGGATGGTCAGGATTAGATCACAAATGTAAAGGTGAGAGATGGACGGCAGAGATCAAATCATGTCAGGAGCGATATCACTAATCGCAACATTTAAGAGTTAAGTGTTAAGGCGTCGCATGGTAAGTTAAATCAGTTGCGATGCGAAGTGGAAAAGGGACCCGTGGTGGCATGGTGCAATATCACAAATCACATGAAATATAGTTAGCCACTAAGTTAAACGGTTATAAGTTGCGAACTGAAAAGTACAGAAGATGACGTGGCAGTGACGTAAGGATGATTTGATAGTGATGTAAAGATGATATAGCAGTGGAGTAAAGATGATGTGGTGATGACATGGTGATGACATGGTAGTGACGTGATAATCTGACCTCGCAGATGATGTGGCCCTGACCCCAGAGATCGCAGGAATCTATGATGACGTGGCAATGTGACATGGCAGTGACATGGCAGGGTGACATGGCATGATGATGTGGACCTTGCCTGCATACTGCACATCACAACGCTTAAGGGATATTAGGAAGGCGATCGTAAGTTAAGTTAAATTTTTTGTGATGCGAAATGGAGGGACACGTGTCGACCTCGTGCAACATCGTATCCCATAAGAAATAGGGTGTAACTTCAAGATATCGCAAGGAATTTTATTTTCGTTGCAATGTGGTAAGGTTCAAGCAACGCAATGCGATGAAGGGAGTCCACATGGAAGCACCGCACATGAGCACGGATCGCAGATCGCATGGTTTTATGGTATATTGCTAGTTGTAAAGTGGGAAACCAGCGGGCAAAGGTTTGCGATGAATTGTGATTGGTTCAAAGTACTGTGGGACCCAATAGCCCTTGTTCGGTGTATGTTATATGCGCCATTTTTAAATTATTCATTGTTTATTGCTAAGTATGTACATTAATACATTTTTTTTATCGCTAAACCTATGTATGTGGAACAAATGCTAGAATTGGACTCCGCTAAGTTATAAAGAGTTGTATGTGGGCCATATCACACAGGTCATAAAAGAATGACATGAACGCATAACAAAGGATCAGGAACTCATGTTGAACACTATTGCGGTAGTAAAGTAAAAGAAAAATTGATGAACGCGGAAGGAAAAGAATCGGGAAAAAAAAGAAAAGGGAAGTTATGCAACATAGTTGGAATATAACTGCAAAAACAAAAAAGAACAAAAAAACAGCAAGCAGAAGAGGACAAATGCTTAGTAAAGCTAAGAAACTGAAAGGGTTGAGTAAATAGTTGATTTTTATTGTAATTGTATTAATTATTTTTATATTGTTTTGATGCAAAGACAAGTATCCGTAGGCAAAGAAAAACTCCAATGTAATACTGAAATGAGCACATAGTGTTGTAACATCCTGAATGTGTTGAGCGATAAAATGAGAAGGTGGAAGGCAAAGAGTCATACATGTTCATTTCATATTACCATATGGAATGCAAAAAACTATGAGGTGATCTCTATAAATAATGTTATTTTCATATGAATAAGGAGGTTATATAATGGAAGAAGAAGAAGGAGCGAATAAAGAAGTTGTGAAGATACAGAGATGATTTAAAGAAGATATGAAGGTTGGAAGGACAACAGTGAAGAAGGAGAAAAACAGAGCTGATATCCAGGTAAATCGGCATATGAATTCATTGTAGAGTGAGGAATTTGGTGCTTCCATATCAAGTAGTAGCTTGATAGACGTCCAGTTATAGTTGGCTAAGGTAGGAGCCTCCTGTGGGTTGTAGCCTGCAGAAAATAAATGGGAGTTGGAGCTTCCTTGCAAGTTGTAGCTTGTAGAATTGAGGTAGTAGCCTCCTGTAGGTTGGAGCCTACAGAAAATAAGTGGTGAGAGGGAGTTGGAGCTTGCCTTTGTATCACAACAATAATAAGATGTGGTCTTCTTCATTATGGGTTTCCACTTATATCTATTGTCTATTTTCATGATGATTATGTGTTGACATTATGTATTTAATCTTCTTAATACCTATTTCTCACTTATTAAGATTTTTGTTCCTTTATACATTAAGTTGATCATGAAATGAAGTTGTAAATAAGTGTAAAAGAAAGTTTTAAAAGACCATGAATGCATTAAACTGATTCACCCCCCTCTCAGTTTAACTAAGGGTTCAAAATACCTCTCATGGAAATGGTCATACATGAATGACTTACTTAACGCAGTTAAATCCCAAAAATGATATCTACGACTACCTCTCATGGAAATGATCATACATGAATGACTTACTTAACACAGTTAAATCCCAAAAATAATATCTAATATAATGCACTATGGAGACCCTTCATACTTAGATTATGATCAAATCAAATATTAAATGAGTATATGAAATGTTATCAAATATTAAATGAGTCTATGAAATTTTTTTGTTTGTAAAACCAAAGATCTACTTTCATATCATTATTTTAAATATTCTTTATAATTCAATATTTTTTAAAGAATCAAAACACATATTTTTAACCATTAAATCAATCTAACTAAAAAATAATAAGTTTATTTGGAAAATGGTCTGAAATTCATGTGCAAAAGAGAAAGTCAAATTAGGATTACCAAATTGTTTTGTATACATTAGCTTCCAAGGAATCTCCAAAATTTTGCACATTCAGAAGCCTTTGATGTAAAACTCTTGTTCTCTTTTATCCCCACCGAGTCAATTAACGATTCTCTACAACTCAGTTTTTCACATGGGTGCTCTACCTTTAAGAGCAGGGACCATGGTTTCTTAGAGCAAAATGATGGAGGGATATTTTTAAAAAATCAGCTTATGTAGGGAATGAAGATTGGGAGGGCCCTAGACTCCTCTAATGTTTAAGGACATAATCATCTTTTTAGGCCCTGAGATGACGCCTTTTGAGGTCTAAGTTCCCTCGAGGATTCAAAGGATATAGTGATATAATGTTCATCCTTTAGATGGGATCGAAAATTCATCCAATGCAACCTACAAATATTATTACATCGAAGCCTGGGTAGGTGCAATAATTAGACAAAAATAGTGCGAAATATTCGTCTCAGATCAGAAACCCTATTACAACATTCATCTAAGATCTATATTTTACTTTGGAAAGAGGTGGATAGAAACATGATTTCACCATTAGCTTCAATGTAATTTCTCAGTAAAAGATCTTTGCCATGCATCCACATGCCTCTACTCATCCCTATTGGAGTCTTCTCTCATTAACTATCTAAATTGTAGCCCCTCTATGCACGCAAAAGAATAGGATAATGTGTAGATGCATCTCTTGGATCGATCCTTGATAGGTTTTTTTCGGGAGAAACCCTAGATCTGTTCATGTAAAATTTGTCCATGGATTTTTATATAATTATGTAGGATATGGATTTGAGCAAAGACTTATGGCATGGAGCATTAATTAGTAGTCAGATGTTCTTACCTAAAGTTAATGGTTAAGAGTATGTGTTTCCTCCTAAGAGGTCACAGGTTCAAAACCAAAAGGGGTAGAGTATGTATGACTTCGTAGACTTAGCTGTCAAATCGTTGCACGAAGGTAGGTCCCTTGTCCCACAAACAAGGGGGTGATATCATACACCAATTTGGTGTCGCTTGGTCGTGACCTTAAAATTAAATTATTATTATTATTATTATTATTATAAAACCTATTCGATTTTACTGGATTAAATAATGATAATATTAATGTTTCATCATTTAGTAAATAATGATAATAATTATGTTAAATTTCTGATAATATTTATTTTTGATATGAAATATAATGCATTAATAACAATATACAATGTTTGATACTATTTATGTTCAATACAATATATAATGCAACAATGATAATATTGATAAATTAATATGATACGATTATCTTTGATATGAGATAAATTCAATTAATTAATATCATTTATTAAATATTTTTCATCGTGTAGAATGTTATGAATATTCTCTAAACATTTTAGTGTGATTAATTTTATTTTGCTGAATATTATTTGATGATATAATGTGATGAGCCTTCTCTAATATTATAGAGTAATGAACATTGTTTAAAATTATTATGTGATGAATATTTCCTAACATTATAATTTGATAAACATCCTACTATGATGAATATCTCCTAATGTAATAAGGTGATGAATATCATAACATGGATAGCATTTACTCACATGAAAATGTGATGAACATGACCCAATGTTGTAATGTGATAAACAAATCCATTAAAATAATGCTCGTCGTCACAATATGAAAAACATTTCTTGACCTTGGAATGTGATGAACTTTTCTCAATATCACAATACAACAAACATTTCCTAGCATCATAATTTTATGAACACATTTTGAACTGTAGTGTGATGAACATTTCTTAATGTCGCAATGCGATGTTTTAAACGTCACAATGTCACGAACATCTCTCATTTGTGACAATGAGACAAACAATACAGGACTTTATAATGAGACATCATAATGTGATGAACAATTCCTTACTTCATAATGTGATGAACAATACCTCACTTCGTAATGTGATGAACATTTACTAACTTCACAATGTGATGAACTTTTCTTGACATCACAATATGGCAAATAGTTTCCGATGTAATGCGATGAATATTTCCCAAAAATCATAGTGTGATAAATATTCCCTTATGTTGTGATGTGTTGGACACTTTCCACATGTCACTATAATGTGGCAAACACTTCCCAATGTCGAACATTCTCCAACACCTCAATATTGTGAATAACACCTAGCATTGGAATGTGTCAAGCATGATTTGATGTTGCAATGTTATAAAAAATTCTTGCTTATCATAGTGTGACAAAATATCTGACTTCGTAATGTGATGTAAATTTCCCCATGTCAATATGTGATGGACATTACAAAATGTAACTAAGTGACAATCATAACCCAAAATTTTAATGTGATGAACATTACCCAATGTCATGATGTGACAAGTAAATCTAAATGCACATTACTTGATTTAACATTGTGATGAAAATTACCCCATCTCAACCATAATTAACCATGGAAAATAATAATTAACATGGTTAACAACATTCAACTAGGTCAAACCATGTTCAACATGGTCAACTAAGTTGGTGTGGTCAACCATGGTCAAGAATGGTCACCAATGTCAACCATAGTCATCCATGATGACCCATGGTTAACCTTAGTTAACCATAGTCAACATCATCGACAATGGACAAATATGTTCAACCACTCTCAATCATGGGTAGAATGGTTAACCAAGGTCAACCATTGGTAACAAATTCATCGTCATGTTCATGGTCAACCATAGTCTGCATGGTTAACCATAGTCAACATGGTTAACCGTCTTAATCTTAGTCAAGCATGGTCATCTTTGGTCAACCATAGTCTCTATGGTTAACCATAGTAAACCTTATTCAACAATAGTAAAATATTCTCAACTATCGTCATCATGGTTGACTATAGTTAACTATGTTTACCCATAGTTAACTATGGTTGGTTGTAGTTAACTATGGTCAAAATGGTTGACTATGGTTAACTAAGCTTAGCCATAGTCAACTATGGTTGGTTGTAGTTAACTATGTTCACCATGGTTAATCATGATCAACTATAGTTGACTATGGTCAATATGAAAAACTGTAGTTAACCATGGTTAACCATGGTGAACCATAGTCAACCATGCTCAACCTTCATTAGCCATAGTTAACCATGCTCAACTTTAACCACCCATGATGAACCTTAGTCAACCATGATTAGACATGATCATCTCTGGTCAATCATAAACACCATAGTCAATCATGGTTGAGAATGGTCAACCCATGCTTAACCATTCTTGATAGGGCCAATCATGGTTAAAATTGTCATACATGGTCAAACAAGGTCACCATGATCATCCTCTCAGCCATCCATGCCCATCCATTATCAACATGGACAACCATATTCTACCATAGAAAACTATGGCCAATTTGATAAAATCATGTTCACGCATGGTCAGCATGGTTGACTATAGTTAACTATGGTTTGACCATGGTGAACATGGTTTACTAGGTTTGAGCAGGTGAACATGGTTTACTAAGCTTGACTATAGTTAGCCATGATGTATATGGGTGACTATGGTTAGCTAAAGATGATCATAGTTTCTCATAGTTGAGTAATCTATCATAGAAAATTATGGTCGACCATGGTCAAATTGGTTAAATCATGCACACCCATGTGTTATAGGTCAATTTGGGCATCATTCCCCATGACCTGGTCAAACTGGACATCATCCCTAGGAGCAATGAAATAGGATCTATCATCCCCTTACATTTCAATTGCTATATGCCCTAAGATAAGAACAATTCATTCATGGATTCTATTGTGAGATTTCCAAGGTTTAAGTTATATGTTATATCACTTATGAACTAACCAATGATGTCTCTAAAGGGACTAACTACGTTGCATATGCAACATTCTCCATTCAAGGGTGCACTGCAATGCACTTCCTGACATTCAAGAGTGTGTTGGTCACCTGGGAGCTAAATTCTCATTGTTCCGAGAATATCCACATGGTCAGTGCCTTCTATAAGAGTCCATATGTGTCAAAATTTGAATCCAAGTGTCCATCTAACACCTCTGAACTTGGGAACATGTCTTTCCTATTATTAGAAAGTAATTCATTGAGAAACTACCATCAGTTCCCTATAAATTGAGCGCAAATCCTAATGCTAGGGAAGGAAGAATTTTGGTAAGGAAATGTTTTTGGATTCTCATTTGAGAGAGTGAAAGTACTGATATGCTTTTGGTGTGATGTTGGATGTGATGAGGTTGGGATGAAGCTGGAGCTGGTGGCATCAAATCGATCATTTGTTGTAACCTCCCCCTTCTACTCTTTAATAAAGATCGATGTTCATTTTCCCATATATATATCTCTTATGTTTCTATTTCTCATGTAATGGATTCTTGAATGATATATATGTTTCACATCTAATTGATTTGAGTGATTAAGATAAGTAGGCATTTGTATATTGCAATATGTTTTTTCTCCTCTATTTATGTTTGCAGGAATCAATTTGGCGATCTAAGTTGGATTGAAGGCGACAGAAAAAGTGAAAGAAGGAGAAGGAGAAGCACTTGGATTACAAGTAGGTTATTCTATCGTTCTATGTGTCTACTTATTTTAGTGAAAGTGTTATTAAAATATTTATTTTGTTGTTCTAAGTTCCTAGCACCATACTTAGGGAATTTTATTTATCTGTAGATCACAATTCTGCATAACAAATTGGCGACTCCACTGGGGAGTTTCCTATCATTTTTGGTGTTTTCTCCTCTACTAATCCTCATCAGTAGCATCTACTTTCATTTATTAGACTTTTGAATGAAAGGATTGCATTATAAGTGTGTTCTGTAACTTTCATTTTCAATCACTGCTACGCCGAACGCACTGTTGGTCAACACACAGTGCATTGTCTCCCACTCGGGGGTGCACTGCAACACACTGTCTCCCCTTAGAGACTGTGTTTCCCCCTTAGCCAACCAAATTCCATTCAAATTTTTCATTGCTATCATTCTCATCCATCTGTTTGTTGTATTCTCAACTGTCTGATACCTCTTAGAGACCAGTGAACTTACCTGGTTCCTCCTTTGAAAAGTAAATTTGTTCAATGTCTCTTTAGTGTTTTTCTTTATCATTGGAAAATCAAATTCAAAGTATTTTATTTCTGCATGAGATCCATTTGTTTTCGTAAAGGAAATTTTCATTTCATTCTTCAGTTCCTGTAGGAAAAATTGTAGTTCCATTCTTCATTTTTCCTAAAAGAGAAATTATTGTTAAATTCCTCGTTTCTCAAAGAAGAAAACACTTGTTTTTGATGATTTGATGCATATAGTTTCCTTTCTTGCATTCACATTAAGGGAGATGAAAATAAAAACATGCATGTGCATATAGGGAATTGTGTGTGTTGCATAGGAACAAGTTATGAAAGCTGCATTTTAGTTTGTGCTCTTTTTTGTTTGCTCTAAAAATTGATTGCTCTTTCCCTTAGTAGCTAGGGTTTTCATTGAAAAAAGATAAAATTGAAAAGTTTTCTTAGCATTTTAGTTTTAATTTTTAGGAGTTTCCATCACATCACATGGTGAACCTCAAAGAGAAACTTTATAAACAAGCTCAACATAAAATTTACATCAATTTACCTAATAAAGCATTGGAACCATAACGATAAGATTTAGAAGGTCTAGGCTAGAGACATGTTCCGACATCATTAAACATAGCAGTCATCATTAACTTGTCTATGATACATTCCGAGTGTGATACCTCACTCCACGTACGTAAGTATATTGAAGCTCATCCATGTATCTTTGGGTTTATAACACAGTGTTCTAGTACTAAAAGTATAAGGGGGTGCTCCCACTATGCGATTTCACATTAGATAGTGCTAATACAGACTTGGGCCTCCACGTACCTTCGGGCATATTTGGGAGGAAAATTTTATGTTTCTATCCATCCATAGTGAACCGATTCGACCACCTTGTAACTTGTGATACATCGAATAAAGCATTCAAGGAGATTACCTAGCCGTACTTCTTCGTTCGCCAGGAGGTATTCTGTGGTTCACAAATATTACTTGGTAAACATTTTGCCTAGAATCACCCTTTTATTTTGTTTATTTGGTTTTGGTCATAAAATAAATCAGTCATCGAGGAAGAAGAACATCCATTTCCCCGTCGTTCTTGTAGAATAGCACTGAAACCACCTTTACCACCGAAAGCCATTTCTAGTCGGTGAAGGAAACATCACTCTACAAAAAATAGTACTATCAGTACATCTGGTGTGAAATCATCCTCACATATACCAGAGTTAGATCAAGTTATTTCTACAAATCCTGGTTCATCTACTATTGTCGAGACGGAGTCCTCACAACTACCTGTGGTCACGATCCATCCAATTAGTGAGACCATACCTCCTGAACCCAACGTTGTTCAACTGGGAGTTGATCCGATTCCTGTCACTTTTTTTCCAGAACATCTGAATCCCAAAGTCGAATGACCGGAAGTTGTTCCTGTATCGGTCACCCCACAATCTATTGTATCCATTGAGTCTCCCATATTGCACATTCAACCTCCTAAAAAATACTTTGGGCCTGACGGAGAAATCCTTCCACTTGGTTTAATTTCGATTGAAGAAATACCACAAGACGAAACACCTTTAACTCCAACTCATTTTGGGGCGGAGCTTTACCTGTACGAATATTTTCCTCAATCACCTTCCTCTACTTTTGTTGATCATGTCTCTATTACATTTCCCGTAGATCCAATAGGGTTTACATTTGGTCAAATAACCATGCCTGAGCCAACATATTCAGGTGTACCGTCTATTCCAATTGCAACAACACCTGCTCTTGCTACCCCGTCGATGTTCACAACATCACCAAAGTCACATCTGTCCCACCTAGTTACCATCCCTTATCTGGAACCTTCTCTAGTGCATCCTCAAACTCATGGACTTCACCAATGTCATCATCTGGTATTCTATTTGGTACATCTCTAGTGAGTAATAAACGAATTGATTGTTTATATAAATCATCAGGGCAATATCGAGATGATCCATCTAGGTATATTCCATCGAGGACAATTTCAACTGGACTCTCTGCATTTGGAGAACAATATTTTCCATCTTATTATACTCCTTATGCTGGGGGGAAACCTATGGTCACCCATTTTGATAGTACTATGTCATTATTTGGTCATCCTAATTTCGGAATGAATGTTTTTCAGTGGCAGCCCACTCTACCCATCCAACCACAACCAACTGTGCAATCAAATCAGCCGATTCAACTTGTTGTATCCAGACCAACTTTGCTTGTTAATACATCCTTACCCCTATTACAGGCTCAAGGTGTCGTACCTAAACCGTGTCAGGCGGGTCCTTCCACCCAATACCCTCAAGTATTGGGCCCTCAGACTCCAACTCCTTCGGCTGGTTTACAACAACCACCTGTATCCGAAATCATTTATTCACAAGTTTTATTACCATATTATGGGATGTCAAAACCACAACTAGGTTATACTTATCCTCAGCCAAATCTAAGATATCCTACTTTGGGTTATAATATTGGTGGACACGCCCCTTAGCAGCCACAAGTGAAAATACCACAACCTTCATTTCAATAAGTAGCATACCCATGTTTTGGTCAACAGAATGCTCAAGTGTTTGATTATCAAAACAACCCCTATCTGGGTTACCAGTAATAGATCCCTTATGTTTTTGCTCAAAGACCTGTTTCTTAACAAATTCCATCATACCCTGGCTACGCTCAACCCAACTTAAATCAACAGTTTCCCTTTGTTGCGACTTTAGAGTTACCAAATTTAAACCAGCTCACCAATGATCCAATCAATTATGCTCTTTGGTGGCTAGTGATACCTCATAAATCACCCTAGGATATTCCTAAGTTCAATGGAAACCTTGGGGAAGAACCGTCGATGCATTTTATGACTTATCATTTGTGGTGTTCATTTAACTCCCTAAATGATGACTCCATTCGACTACGTCTTTTCCAGCGTACTCTCACTTGTCCGGTTGTGAAATGGTACATTGAGTTACCAAGAGCTTATTTTGATAATTTCGCTGCGCTAGCTACTGTCTTTTTGACCCACTTCCAGTTACCCATACGATATGAAACTGGAATGGAACTCTTAAATAATTTTAAATAGACTAATTTTACTCACATTTCTGATCATATTCATGAGTGGTGTCGTCATCATAGAATGGTTAAGACATCTTTTCCTGATCAACTCCTTCATGAGTGGTTCATTAAGTCCCTGTTACCATCTCTAACTGAGGATGTGGCTAATAGTGGCATTTTTATTAAAGAGCAGGTCATTGCTCGTGCCCAATATTTACATCTGATTTACACTCAGTCTGGCATGCTCTATGAGAAAATTCCCAACGTGCTGTAATCTAACTTTATTGCTCCTCCTCCATTTAAGGACTCTCATGCCAGAGATGGTATGATTGGTACTACAAGTGCACATCACTCTACTGCATTTGATCATGCACCTTCTTCTGAAATCCATGCCGTGTCATCCGATAAGGGAAAAAGAGACCAGCAACACAGAAGTAAGAAAAAGGAGAAATCAAAGAAAAATCAAACTTCTACTCCACAAGAAATATCATCTGATCCATCATCTAGAAATCAGAAACCTCATTACACTTTCATAATCTGTAATGAGGATCACTTTGTTCGAGACTATCCTCACCGTGCTGAAGTCTCAAAATTGGTTAAGACCTCACGTGCATCTGCAGTGTTGACAGATACATTTCCGAATCCAGACACAAATTTGGTTGCTACGAATCGAACTTCTAGTTCCCAAGTCCTTATGCTATATGTCATGAATCCATCGACTGATGTTTTGGTGTCAACTCATAATAAATATTACATTAGTCAGGCTACTGATCAACCTACTACCTCGACCATGAATCTGTCTACAGAATCGATACCGCCAACTGCTATTCCTAAATTGAAAATAAAGCCACCAAAGGGAGTCGTTCATAAATCAACATTTAATCCTCAAGCTCGAGCTACTCAAAATTATAATATAGTTGAAGATTTGGCTTAATCCCCTTCAACTATGTCACCGCTTGAGGTGCTTCAAAATTTTCCCTCCCAGAAATACTCTTTGTTGTTGGAAATTGGTGGAATCAATCCGACAGATTCCAATCTTGTAGTATTTAATCATATGGTTTATGTGCCACAATTACTAGTATAATTGGCACTCTCCATCAAAGTAATTGTTCTCAATCACCTTGTTCACCGTACTATTATTGATGAGGGATCATCTACGTGCATTATGTCTCTAAACTGCTGGAAATCACTTGGCTCGCTGCACCTATCTCAATCGCCTACAACGTTGAAAGCTTTCGACGGACGTACATATAAGCCTTGTGGTATTATCAATAACATGCATGTTGAACTAGGGGAAAAAACAGTAAATGTTGAAGTTGATGTCATTGACGGAACCCTTGAATGCAACATTTTACTCAGAAGGCCATGGGTATATGCTATGAATGCGATCGTTTCTACATATTTTAGAATGATCACATTTCCACATAAACGTGTTATCACAGTCATCAATCAAATATCCTTCTTTGCCTCCAGTTCCTAGGTAATTGGAAGCGTTTTGTTAGTTCATGCACCCCAAATTTCACTTCAAAACATTGGTGTAGGACTCTTAAAGGATTCCACCCTCATGGGAACCTTTTCATTACCACCGCTCGTGACACCGGCAAAAATTGCAAGCACAGAGACCTGCTACATGATATCTTCCACTCCATCTAGCTTAAGGAAGATTATGGGTGATTCTAAATTTATTACGTTGGATTAATTTTTTCCACCCATCCTAATTTAGCTGGCATAGCAATCAGTCAATATGTCTTGGACAGCGAATCAGTCATTTGGGTTAATCCTTCATTAGATTTTGGTACTCCATGTGATCCTTTTTCATCCACATTCTTGACAGATGAGAATATTGTGGAATCCATGATGCAAGAAGGAGAACCATGGGAAGATCATCATCATCTCTCCCATCTTTAGGATTATGAAGAAGATAATATTACTGTACTATATCACCCATCGATCAAAACTTTATTTTAGAATTCTTTTCCCATTAACGCAATCAAATCCGAGCCAAATTTATCAAATATTGAAGAAACCATCTCTATCGATATTTCAGCCAAACCCGGCGTTGTAGAAAACATCTATGTCAGCGTGTCTTGTTCTCCATCAGAACTTGAAACTTATCACTCTCCCTTTCGTGAATTTTGTGATGTACTTTCTTGGTCTTACGAGGAAATTCCAAGCATAGATACTAGTATCGTTGAACACACTATTAATATGTACCCTGGTGTCAAACCAGTACGTCAACGCCTTCGTCATTCTCATCCGAAGAAGGTCGTTGCCATCAAACCAAAAGTTGAAAAAATTTTGTGTGCTGGTTTCATTTACCCTGTTCCGCTAACTGAGTGGGTTTCCAACATTGTTCCTGTAATGAAAAAACAAGGGACCATCAGAGTTTGCATCAATTATTGTGATGTCAATCTTGCTTGTCAAGAAGACAACTATCCTACTCCCTTTATCGACCAGATTATTTACGATTATGTTGGATGCGAAATATTTTCATTCATGGATTGATTTTCTGGCTACAATCAAATCAATATCTACCCAGAGCACCAATATAAGACAACATTCATCTGTCCCTAGGGCAAATTCGCTTATCATAAACTCCCGTTTGGCTAAAATAATGTTGGGGCAACTTTTCAGAGAGAAATGGGTTATCCTTTCAATGAAATCAATCACATTGTTCAACCCTATCTAGACGACTTACCCGCGCATTCACGAAACCGAACTGATCACCTGATGCATTTGAGAACTATATTCCTACGTTATCGACATTACAAAATATTCCTCAATCCATATAGATATGTGTTTTGTGTTAGTTCTGGTCATTTTATAGGATTTGTCATCTCAAACGAAGAAATTTGAATTGACCCGCTAAAGGTCCAGGCTATTCTTGATTTGCCTACGCCATCAAATTTTCTTCAGTTATAGAAGCTTCAGTGAAAGGCTAAATTCCTAAGGCGGTTCATACCCAACTACGCCAAAATGGCTAAAGGATTTACTCGGCTCTTGAGAAAGGGGATTCCCTTCCATTGGGATAAGGTTTCACAATATTCTTTTGATGCTGACAAGGATACACTTGTCCAGGCGTCATTAATGTATCCCTCCAATTATCAGAGTGATTTTTTCTTATATATCAGTGCGGCTAATACGACCATTTCTATTGTATTGGTCAAAGTATAAAATGGGATAGAACATCAAATCTATTATTTTAGTCGTAATCTCAATGATATGGAAGTGAAGTATTTATATGTAGAAAAGCTTTCCTTCACGGTTGTTCAAGCCATCCAAATATTTTTCCACTATATCCTGTTCTGGAAGACCATTGTCATTTCGGATTGTAACCCCATTACTTACATCTTATCACGTCAATTTTTGGGGGGCAAGTATTCAAAATGGATTGTCATTTTATAGGAGTTTGATTTGGAATTCATCAAATCTAAGTCAAATACGTCTTTAGTTTTGGTTGAGCTTCTATGGGACCATCCCTTTGATAGTACTGCTACTACATTGGAACCATCTATTCCTGATGAGTCTTTATTTCTGATTGGATCATCTGATCCTTGGTATGGGGATTTTATCATTTAGCTCCAGACCCAGACTTTTCGGCCTGATGCCTCTCGCTCTGACCAGTGACGTGTTAGATACCAAGCAAAATATTATCTGATCGTCGGTGATACACTTTATCATCGTGGTGTTGATACAATTTTAAGAAGGTGCCTCACTCATGAGGAGGCTGAAAAGGTTTTAAATGATTGTCATCCTGGGGCTTTTGATGGACACTTATCTGGATACACTTCCGCACAAAAGATACTATGTACCAGTTACTTTTGGCCTACCATATTTCGCGGCTGCATCCTCGCGGTCAGAAGTTGTCATACTTTCCAGATACTTGATCATAAAATCTGCAAACCTCCAGTGCCAATACATCCTGTTGTCTTTGTCAGACCAATTTCAAAATGGAGCATTGACTTCATGACCTGTAACCCTTGTTCATCCGAGTGGCATGGTTATATTATTGTCACAATATACTACTTTACCAAGTTGGCCGAAGCAATGCCTACATTCAACAGCATAGGACAAACAACTGCATTATTTTCTTTAACCATGTCATTTCAAAGTTTGGGGTTCCACAAGCTATAGTCACAGATCATGGTTCACATTTTCGCAATCATATGATGAATGATTTAACTGCCAAATTAGGACTATCGCATGATATTTCTACTCATTATCCACAGTAAAATGGACAAGTTGAGGCTATTAACAAGATTCTTAAACGAATGCTTCAACTAATGATATGAGTTCATAAATGAAATTGGCATTTGATCCTATACACGGCTTTGTGGGCGTACCGAACCCTTGTGATAAACGCAACCAGATTTACCCCCTTTCAATTGGCGTATGGTTTGGAAGCTATCTTGCCAATCCAATGTGAAATATCGTCAGTAAAACTCGAAATTAACTTGTTACCTGACACCTCTGCGGAAGAAGCACATCTTTTTAACCTCATCAATCTTGATGAAACACGTCATGAAGCCCAATTGGCCAACAGAGCGCATAAGAGACATATAAAGGCGCAATATGATAAGCATGTCCAGACTCGCATCTTCTTATAGGGTGATCTGATCCTTCTTTATGATCGGGAAGCTGATGTAATAGGTACAGGGAAATTTGAGCCATTATGGCATGCCCCCTATATTGTCAAAATATTTCTTGCTAAGGGTGCCTATGAGTTGGTAGATTACGATGGAATTCCATAGGCGCAACCCCGAAATGGGTTGTATCTCAAATGTTACTATGCTTAAAAATGAGCATAGTAAACTGTTTTATTGTATTGTATATTTGTTGTCGATTTGCATTTATTGTCTTAGTTTGTTTTTCTAGAGTTTTCTTGAAGTTAGTAATTTGATTTACGTTTCATCACAGATTTCTAAATCTTTGGAACCATTCGATGGTGCTAGTCATAGTACACAGAATATATCCTTTGTAGCGTGGGCCATTTTCGCTCCGAACGACGAGTTAGTGATTTTTCAAGGGATTTGTATTGGTCAATCTACAAAAAATATCGTTGATTATAGCGCATTAATCGAACTTCTCTCTGATTCCATTTTATTTGGTATTAACTACATAATTATTAGGTTAGACTCACAACTTGTGGTACTACAAATTAATAGTGTTTATACTGTCATAAATCCAACACTACATCGTATGTTCCTAAGAGTTCGACTTTTGGAAAGAAATTTTGATTTCATTCAATATCAACATATTTCCTAAAACTTGAACACATTAACTGATTCTTTAGTGAATTATGTTATAAACAAACATTTGCAACACATGTAAAGATACATTCACATAATTGAATAGGATTGTGCAATAAACATAGGAAAACATTGAAAACAAATAGATAGATAGTTATAGGTTTTTACGAAATTTGTGCCCAAGACACATTGGTCAGCTGACCTCAAAATGCATCCAACATGTCAAAAGTAAACTAGTGGTGCTCATGATAACATGCTATTGACCTAGCTATTCTACGCAGTAACTATATCCAATGGTTAGGAACATCAATAGTTTGGCGCTATAGTCGCATGGGTAACTCTTCAATCCGGAAATCTGTAATCCCGAAGGTCAACCCCTATATGTGTTGTTGAAGCTCAAAAAGAGTCTCACCATATCCAAATCCTAAAGGACTTATCTTTCGACATCCCTCTCTTCTATCTCATCTGCTCCCTTCTCTAGTTGTCCCACTGGTTGAACTCAACCTACATCTGCATACATAAAAACTTTATTTTAGTCTTGGGAAAAAATTGCAATAAAAAAACATGTATAAACCTTAGAAAAATCAAAAAACATGATCAAGACATTCTTACCAATTGGACCCCATTGAGCGCCTTCTGGTAAAACTAAATTTGGATCTCCTCAAAAGTTGATGTCTGCATATGTCATCGATGGCGATAATATTTCACTTGAACCAGGCGAATAATGCAGTCAATAACACGATGGTCGGTTGACCAGCATGTCTAGCCATCATTTCTACCCATCTCTGCATCCTTGGATTTCTTGGGTTAGATATACCCAACGTCACATGTTGAGGTTCCATTAGTGGAATCCGCTCTAAGGTAAAATAAATGAGGATCGAAGTATAGTTGAAAATTTTCTTCCTTCCTCCCTTTACCTTTCTCAATTGTTCTTTCATTTGAGAGAGTACAACTTCAACCCAACTGAAAAATTTTGGTTCCAAGCACTCTAGTGCATACTTCATGTAAGATATGTTTGCAAGTGTAGTGTAGCAGTACAAGCAAGCTTTGTGATCATGAATAAGATGGTTCTCAATGGAAAATCACGAACATCGTGGATGTTTATTTTCCCATCCTTTCTAGGTTATGCCCCTAGATTGTAAACTGCAATATGTAATCTCTCACCGTCTCTCCTCTGATAGCAGACCCTGAAAGAGAAATCGGCAGGCCTCTCCTCAAAAATCCTGTGAAAAAATAGATATCCTCCACTAAAATTGGGACAACTTTGTCCCTAATACGAAATGCCTCAATCGCTGGATCCCATTAACGAACAAGGAACTCCAATAGTTCCATATGTTTCCTCATACCTGGTTGTTTGAATTACTTCATAAACCCATAGTCTCTAAGGGCTCTTACAGTACCCGGATCATTTAGGGAAATCATGTTTTGTTCCTCATATTCTCTTTCCCTCCAAGTAATTTTCATTTTGGTCTGTTGAATCGTTGAAACACAACCATAAGACTCATAACGACCCATTTCATGAAAAAATCAGGCAACATTTGGGCACACTTCAAAGAAAAAAAATGTGAATTGCGCCCAATTCACCCCTGGTAAAGGGATAGTGCATTGCAAGTGCACATGGCCTTCAATTCCAGTGCACTGCAACACACCTTTCGACATTCAAGGGTGCATTTCCCTATTTGCAAAATAAATTTACCCTTAGGGGCCCAAATCCATAAAAAATTGCAATGAAATGAAACAAAAATACTATTGAATTAAAGAGGAGGTTTATAGATCTAACCTAGATCAAACGTCGAGGAAAACCATCTACAGAATCGATCGCAATCAACAGTTGAAGTTCGGGGGCAAAAACAGGTTCGGAGCTCCAAAATGAAAATGGTAACTTTCAAATGGTAAAAATAAATAGTAAAAATATTTTAATTAGTAATTTGATTATTTGAAAATCATATTTTTGTTGTGACTATGGTTCTTATTCATTTTTTATCATGAAACAATCATTTTTAATCCATTTGATGTTGTTCTAAATAGGTTTACATCTGACATAGCAGATTAGTCGTGCACACTTATTTCAAGAATGATTTGACCACAAAGCATACTTTTATCCTTAATTTTCGAGCTTTGATAAAAATGAAAAAGGACTTGAAGCACACTTTTAGCTCTTTTTCAAGCTTCAATAACGACGAAAAAGGAACCCCTGGTGTCTTCTTTTAGCTCTTTTCAAACTTTGAAAATGTGAAAATATTGCCGAGAACTTGTCTTTTCAAGCTCATAAAAGTAAATGAGATAACATCTACTTAGTATAAGTTTAACCCTTTTCTAGACTGGGATAGATTATTTATGAATAGGAAAACCTTAGTCGAACATGGCTAAGAGTTTCTCTCAGATATCATTTTACACATTTTCAGATCTAAGCGACAAATTTATGAAAAAGAACTCATGGAGTTTTCTTTTGTCCTCTTTTTCAAACTCTCTAAATATGAAAAAGGATTGGGTTGTCATTATTGTCAGGCTTGTTAAAACATAAAATAGCGATGGGCTTGTCGATCATGGCAAGAATCGAGTTTCATTTATTGTTGTAATCGTTAAATTATTAAATAGCGATGCATATTCGCCTGGAGTGTTGAATTATATATCAAGAATATGTTATCCTCCTCAAGCTTGTTAAAAAATAAAGAGGTATTGGTCGAAAAATGATCAAGGAAAATTTCGGAAAGTGAATAAAACTTTTACGGTAGTAGGTCGCCCTTAAACATGACACTTCAATCCATCATTGTGACTTTTGGGTTGGGTAATCTTCTTGATGGTTCATTCATACCTATGGTTCATCATACCTTCACTTCAGTTTTGGGTCAATGCTGCCAACCCTTCTCAGTGTCGCCGATATGTTCAAGAGAAGTCATCTAGTTAATACTCATCCTTCTGCAATACTCATAAACCTTCATTTTCATGACAGTCATCCCTCAACATTTCTATATCAAGTCACATTTTTTCTCTGAAATCAGTAACTCTCATTTCATGATAAAGTGGCTTCCTGTCGACATCAAATAATCATCCAGGAAGTTTACTTAGAAGCACCATCTTTCAATACCATGAGGCTTGTTACAACATTGACAAGATCCTCGCATTCAGACATTTGACCGAAATATTTTGTTTTCCGTTCGACATCAAATCATCTATTCACGCCTTGCAAAATGTACTTCAGTACCTTAAGAGCCATTAACATCAATGGTGGTTCTCTCGCGTTTGTTAACAGCTCACATAATTGGCTGGTAATCAAACGATGTATTGCCATTTTCAACTACAAATCATATATTCGTAGGGCTAGACTTGTACCCAAATGATCGAGTGAATGAGATAAGAAGACCCTGGATCTAGTTTCTCCATCCATGCTTTGATTTCAGGATTGTTGTGCACATCATCTGTATGGTGACCTTACATACAGATCTCCATCCGAACATGGGACTATATATGTAGGCATGTCTGTATTGGGCAACATTCCAATGTAGACGAATTTATGAACTATGTACATGTCATTAGATAGTTTATGTGCTGAGCATGGAAATGCCTCCCCCAGCAATTCATGATCAAGATGAAAATATCATGATGTAATGTATTTTAATATTGATGCAAGTCACCACTATGATTTAGTTCCAGCTCATCACATCATAAAGCATCTCATTCAAAAATATTATTATTATTTTGACTTCATGATTTAGGGGGGTAGTTGTTATAGGTCAATTTGGGCATCATTACCCATGACCTGGTCAAACTGGACATCATCCCCAGGGCCAATGAAATAGGGTCTATCATCCCCTTACATTTCAGTTGCTATATTCCCTAAGAGAATAAAAATTCATTCATGTCTTCTATTGTGAGATTTCCAAGGTTTGAAACTCACCAACGCTTCCTCTAAAGGTACTAACTACGTTGCATATGTGGCATCCTCCATTCAGGGGTGCACTGCAATGCACTTCCCGACATTCAAGACTGCGTTGGTGATCCGGATTTATGCAGGAGTGAAATAGAATAAAAATATAACCATAAATACAAATATGCAGTGGAAATAACACTTCATTTCATTAATATCAAAGAACTGAAATTTGCTTACAGACAGAATGGAAATAACTAGCTAGGGCATTGGTATTTATCTCTGAGAAGAGATGTGGAAGCTACAGGCCTTTGAACTGTGTTACAATGAGGCTAGAGGGCCTATTTATTATTTAGAAACAATGGAAAAATTGAAACATCCAAAAACCTAACTCTAGGAGATGAAGTGCCAAACCTATGGGTCCCATTTGGGTAAATTGGTGTTTCAACTTCCCGGGGACGTAACTTTGGTATCTGATCTCTGTTTGGCATGCTCAATAGCTCGTTAGAAATATCTATCTGAGTATTACAACTTTAAATGTGATAAACATCAGTCCATGTAACCATGTTACTCCTGGTTTTCCCAAAAAACATCGTTTAGGGCCTCAAAACAGCTCCGGAAGTTTAGGACCCGAAAAACTGCTAAAAATAGTAAGTTGTGCTGCAACTTAAAAACTGAACGAACTGATGGTGGGGGTTCAAATGGAATAGGTGGGTGGCCACCAATATCCACCTGGATCATTAAGGCCCCAAAACGGCTCCGGGAGTGCAGGACCAGAAAACCTGCTAAAAATAGTAAGTGGTGCTAAATGTGAAAAGCTACAAGAATTGATGGTGTGGGTCCAAATGGAAAAGGTGGGTGGCCACCGATATCCACCTGGATCAGTTGGTCACCTGGGAGCGAAGTTCTCATTTTTCTAGGAATCTCCACATGCCTAGTGCCTACTAGAAGAGTCCATATGTGTCAAACTTGGAATCCAAGTGTCCATCTAACACCTTTGAACTTGGGAACATATCTTGCATATTATTAGAAATTCATTCATTGAGAAACTACCATCAGTTTCCCTATAAATTGAGCACCGACCCTAGTGTTGGTGAGGTAAAAAACACTACCTAAAGGAAGAGATCTGTGGCTTATCAAATTTAACCACTTGTTGTGACTCATCACTGAGGTGGTTAAAGGAAAATTCCACCTCTAATTTGTTTAAAAACATTCCCAAAAAGGCTGGTGCGGGCACAACAAAGAGACAGAGTGCCAAGTGGCACGGGCTCTAGTGTACATCCTCCACATTGGCGCGAGGGGTGAACTGGATACCCGCGCCAAGGCCAAAACATAGGTTTTTGTGGGCTTTCTGAGGAGATGTTCAACAGGAGAAATGATGTCCTTATGCAGAAGGATGCAAAGAAGGTGTTTGCAGAGTATGACACTGCTCACAGGTCACGGGAAAGACCCTTCAATATGCAGGGCGAGGGATTGCAGGGATGCTGACAAAATGTTGTGTAATAGATGCCCCCTAAACCATGAGGTCCGAGAGAGAGGGAGGGGTGAAATGCTTTATGAGAACGCATTCGACCCAAACACTAATTTTGGAAGACCTGCAAGTACAAGTACAACTGATACATCTAATACATGACATGTGGCATGGGTGCAGCCATCCATAATAGATTACATAAACAGAAAGATCTTAGGTATGGACACAACCATCCAACAGTAGGGATCAACAAAAGTGACTCAGGTATGGTCGCAGCCATCCAATCAGAAGAGTCATATAATAAGTCATAGTAATCCACAAAAGAACCCGCAACCTGTATTTTATCAGACAAAACATAGGGTCTTGTGCTCCATCTCGATCCGAACAAAGTACAAATTTGAGCATGCGAATATGTGAGTTGAAGTCGAACATGCAAGAAAATCGTCTGATTACCAGCCAATGATGAAAGTTGTTAACAGACGTGAGAGAAACCACCAATAATGACAATGGCCCTCAAGGTACAAAAGGTACAATCCACAGAATGTGAACAGTGATCTGACGTCGAACACCCGCAGAGTCAGTCGATCTAAGGCCAATGATGTGGACCTTACGTCAAATGCGAAGAACCTTCCATTGAGGCATGCAGGGCCATAACATTTCCCACATCATTGACACAAGACAAAGGAACATGATGTTTTTGAATTAAGACCAATAGAGAATTAGAGGGAGGTTGAAAACTTCAGAGGCAAACTTCTCTTGAACATATTGGTGGCACAAACTAGATTTGGCAGTATTTGACATCAAGGGATCTGAGGTCATGGTGACATGGCAAAGAGCAGATGAGAGGTCAAAAAATATTACCCAAACCCATGGAGGCAAACAAATAATGAGATGAGATATCCTCGACCCGACACGATGGTAGACAAGTTCCATGTTCAAGAGCGACATACTGCCAACACGACTACAATCTGGTTCCATTTTCTCCCACCATTTCTAGTGAGTACCACAATTATTTTTGAAAAAAAAAGCTTAAAGGGGATAGCATATGCTTGCAATGTAAGTTTTTCCTTTGGAAAAATCCCATCTAGTACATGTTACGAGCCCTAGGAAGGAGGAACTCGAGTAACGTCATGATGACGGAGTTCGATGTCATCAGGTTTTAACGAGTTTGATAAAGGGAGAACTTGGCATCTTTTCATGTTTAGAGAGTTTGAAAAGAAGGCGGAAAAGAAAACTCCAGCAGTCCCTTTTCGTAAATATTCCCTCAGATCCGAAAAGTTAGAAAACAATATTTGAAAGAATCTCTTAGTCGCGATTATCTAAGGTATTCCTTTTTCATAAATAATCTATCCCCGCCCGAAAAAGGGATAAACGTATACTGGGTAGATATCGTTTCGCAGCCAATTTAACAAGTTCAAAATGACAAGTGACTCGGCGATCTTTTCAGTTTTAGAGAGTCAGAAAAGAGCTGAAAGGTGACTCCAGTAGTGACTTTTTCGTGTTTTTACCGAGTCCGAAAAAGTATAAAATACAGCTCGTTTCTTCGTCATAACCATGTGAAAACCTGTCGCTACACAAAAAGACGCATGTAAAATGTATTTCTCAAAAATAATATGAAAATATAGTGAAAAATATGTTTTAAAACCTATTTTAGGATTTTGAAAAGTTATAAAAGACCATAAGTGGTAAAAACTATTTACTTTTCACTTTTACCTCTTTGCAGAGCAAAAGTGACCCATTTTCCTTGCAATCTTCTGGCGACAATTGTGAACAATCCAGTGAACCAATCCAAATTTCGTTAGTTTCAGGTAAGAGCCGACACCATTTTCTATATTTTGAGCTATATTTGATTACCTTTAATTGTCATTTGGAATCACATAGGGAAGGATTAGTAAAAACTAGGGCATCGCTGTTGACACAGGTTTCGGGCATGGACCCATGCCAATCGGCCCTTTTCTACACAGGGGTCGCGCCAGGTGGCACGACTATTAGCAAAACAATTGCGCCAACTGTGCAACCCAAAATCCGCATTAATTTCAAGAAAATGTAACCATTTGATTACAATTTTAATGACCAAGGGGACTTACAATGTTCAAGCCATGGAAAATGAACAATGCATGAACACCCTCAGAAATTGTGGGCTCAAGAAGTTCTTCTTGACACCATGTCTTCAGGCTCAGCCTGAATTTCTTCAATATTTTATAAGAATTTGGGACGAAGATCAAGAAAAGTTTGTACTTTGGGATCAAGAGCTTGAACTTGAAGTTTCTGATGTGTATTTCATCACTAGATTATCGCGTAGAGGTGCAGTCCCTATCTTGACTGGTACCCGTCCTTCCGGGGAAAGTATGGGAATGGTAATTGACAGGGTGTGCCGAGGGGCATGAAAAGGAACAGGGAGTGGCGAAGTGGATATCCAAACTATCCCTAATCTAGCACTAAGAGTAGTGCTGCACACTATCACGCAGGCTGTGGGATCGCACGCACCGCATGAGGCCATGAAGACACAACTACTTCTTTCCTTAGAGTGCATGAACCCGACTATCTTCAACTGGGCCGAGGTCGTGACTGTCAACATCAAATGGAAACTCACTAAGTGCAAGAATACCAAAATAAAGCAGTTTGGGTATAAATCAATTCTGGTATCCTTCTTCTTGGAACGATTACCCATATTCTAGCGTCAGGAGGTTATTGTCCCGATGTCGCCACCCACAAAGCCACGGATGGACCGATGGTCCACACTCATGCCTAGAGCAGGGGGTGGCCAACAGATGTCCTGGAGGCCACAATTTTTTTGTTGGCTCCGACAAAAACTAATTGTCGTGGAGGACTAGCCCTACGCTGGCACAGACTTCACTGGAGACCCAGACCTCCCGATCCTGGAGGGAGAGGATCGGGACGAAGAGCTAGGTGAGACTCATATTTTATTTTCATGAGTTTATGAATTTTTGGTATATATGCATGTTCTAACAGTTACTCTTATATGTATGCAGATGTCAGGCCAGAGCGTCCTGCAGGCATGTCGCCGATAGCGGGGCAAACTCCTTGTGATTTCGATCCTCATGGTGAGGGAAGTGATGAGGAGATAGTACAGAACATGGAGGGGATCACCTGTGGGATTCCAGACTGTGCTCATTTTGATGATGTTCCCCGAGCCTATCAGAGGCACACTGTAGGGGTGTTGAGTCGTATCCACCGCTTGCTGAGGCGGTTGGTACAGGCGGTGACGTGCTATCAGGAGCACCACGCCGATTAGGCACTTAGGCTTTATTTCCGCACATTGTTTAGAGACATTTTGTCTCACGATGTAACTGAAACATACATATATTATTTTTTGGGTTTCATGATGCACACGTTGCAAACATGTGATATATATATATATATATATATATATATATATATATATATATATATATATATTCCTGCACGAAACTTTGTACATGTGATGATGCTTGTTACAAATTATGAAAATTCCTAATACAATGTTTAGCTAATTTATTAGTTAAATAATATACACAATAATTAATGACCCAAAAATCAGGAAAAATGTTCACAAAGGGTATAAAACCAAAATATTTCATTTTTATGCAAGCTCGAAAACAAAAGTAAACTATGCTTGAGATTGGTTTCATGTTGACATAAGCTTGAAACAAAAGTAACCTATGCTTGAAAAGCGGGCATTCCCCCCAGCATGGTGACTCAATTCGAGGTGTACATGCCCCCCAAGCTTCAGTCCATAGGAAATGGAGTGAAGGTCCAAAAAACGAGAGTAAGAGAAAGACTCGACTTGAATTTTACGAGATCTAGCAAGAACTCGAATTAAACGGGAACATGTTTCATTGTTTTAACGAGCTTGACACATTAAAATAACCATCCTCGAGACCAAATTCATTTTTTAATGAGGTTGACATAGAAGATGAATTATCCTCAAACCATCTTGTTTCATTTTTTAAGGAGCTTGACACAAGAAAACGAACTATGTTCCGAGGAAATTTCATTATGACAAATAGTAGGTCATAGATTCCAAGAGGTTCACCTTGGATGAGAGAACAACATCTTGAAAATCAGGGCCCAATGCCCCCAACACACAATGGACAATGGCATCATCATTGAACGTGAGCACAGGAAAGGTAGCCACATACTTAACATGTGGCAACGATAAAACTGGCGGATAAAGACCTAGAAGGGATGATGGTAGACCAGATGTCATGTCAGTACCAACGAATGAAAGCTGATCAATGGTCACAATCCGACCTTTGTGTGGAGATTAGATCACACGAAAGAGGGAGGAGACGAGTGTCCCCATGACATAAGTATAGTCACGCCCCAAAAGCAAATTGAAATCCAAGGGGCCTGGAACAACATCATGTCTACATGGACGGTCTTCCTTCCCAAAGTAACAGGAAATTTTGGAAGGATCCCTAATGGTTGACTGGTTCCTCTGTTAAAAGCCAATAGATTCTAGGTAACAGGCATAAGCGGTGGAGAACCAAAAGCTTTCCAAGTAGTGGAAGAAAAAATACTAACAGATGTGCCTTCATCTATAATAGTGTTGGGTAAAACCAGATCAAAGGTTTGTACCATTATCTCGAAAGGCACATAAGACGGAAGGCCGTATCTGGCAAATCGACTCCAATGAAATGAAGCGCACGGGAGTAGGAGGAGCAACTTCCTGAACTACAGGGACGGAAGAATATTTCTCCAAGTCCAAAGAATCTGATGAAACAAGAAGAACATGAGGGGGAAAAGATCCACTCTCAACGAAAAAGACATGATGAACCACAGAAGGGGTCAGATCAACTGATTCCTCGATCACTGGTTGGTCGGGAACAGTTTCCTAAATTTGAATTTCTGGGGGAGAGGAACCGAGCAAGGATGACGCTTGACTGTTCATGGAATCAACTAGCGGAGGACTTGAAGAAAGCTTCTAGTAACCAGCCGGAAGGCAGAGTGCAGAAATAGTGGATTTTTCCAACACTCTCTTGGCTTCATCCATGTATAGAAAAAGGTGAATGGGGTGATGCCCTTCACACAACTTACAGGGATTGGTAATATTGCCCTGTTTTTTATGAGTCTTACCAAAGCTAGTCGAAGATGTGTTATCAATATGACTTCCAGAAGTCAAAAGCAATGGTGAATGGTCATCAGACCATGCGTCAAGTACCTTGGGGAAGCCAGGGCAATATCGAAGCAGATGGTTACCTTTGCAGAGCATGCAAGGGAATTTGACTTTCCGTGGAAGTTTGGATGGTTCTGCAAGGGAAGGTTTCTTAAGCGCGGTAGCTGCAGCATTAGCCTCTCGCTTATCTGACTTCTTCTTCTTTGTCTTCTTATTCTTCTTATTCTTCTTAGCCACCTGGTTACCGGAATCCAGACTTTCACCAAGTGAAGTAGAAGAGGAGGAAGAAGAAATAGGTGAAGAAGGGGTGAGGTCCACCTTAGAAGCAACGTGATGTTGTTCTGGTGGAGGAGATGGTTGAACAGAGATCGAGGCATTAGGGACCACCAAGGTCGAAAACAACCATACGGGCAAACCAACAGTTAACCCTGGAAGAGACAATGTTTCCATGTAATGAGCACCAACATTCCCAAAAGCAGGAAAAGGGCCAGGATTCGCTTCGGAGGGGATTCCTTGGTTGGTAAACTCCGAGAATGTTGTCACTAGAAACAATCATAAAACAACACCAAGGAAACTAATTTTAACCAAGAATATTTCGTGGGCAGTTAATTTTAAGACACTGAAATAAAAAAATATTGTTTCATATTTTAATAGTCAAGAAACAGGAAAAAGGTGACTCTATCACTTTCAGGTTGAAACGAGCTTGAAAGGGCAAGAGCTTGAAGATCTTTTCAAATATATGGAGTCAGTAAAGATTGAAAATGACTACTTAGGTGGTCTAGGTAAAAGGTTGTACCAGGTTCCCGTGAACTTCCATATACACCTTTTTTATAAAATGAAAGAAAAATCAACCAAGGACTTGACGTACATACAGGTAGTCTCCCCGAATGTTGTGTTATGTGTATCACGGTTACAAGGCGATAGACTCGGCTTCCTACAGATAAAATGATTGCAACCTAGAGGGGTATCTCTTTGTATACTCGATGGTACGGGGAGAACAAGTCTGTATTAGTGTTGTCTGAAGCCATATGGCGAGCGACAGCTGCTAGTTTTAAAGACGCCGGAACACGTCTCTAAATTAGACCACTAAATGTTTCATTAAGTTTCAATGTTGCCTTAGGTTAATTGAATAAATTTTAAGTTGATCTTGTATTTATGTTTCAATTCCAAGGTCCTACCGAATTTTGGATCTCACAAATCCCTGAATGCAAGCTACATGCCACAAAATATCATTTCGTTCGATGAAAATCTATTTACGAGAAATTTTATGAGTTTTCAAGCGATAGAAAATAATAGGAACACACAGAAGCATCCACTACAATACCTGATGCAAGCTAATGAAAATGAGAAATCTCTCCTAGAATGCCCAATGCTAGTTATGCGAAAGATTTTCCAATTCCACAATGCAAACAAGAATGCAAACACAAAATATATTTTTCAATTTTTCAATGTAATAGAGCAAACAGTGCACTAAATGACATGAAAGATAAAACTTCACACTAGTTCGAGAATGCAAATGCGAGAGTTGAAATGAAACAATCCAATCAACCCAAAAGCAAACAAAACAACAACTCAAACCAATGTCACGATCTCTCAAATCGAAGAAAGATTCCAAAACAGACCCATACAATCAATGTGAGCTATGCTTGGAGTGACAAGAAGCAAAACTGAATGAAAGAGGCAAGACTCATTCAAGACTCATTCCACCAAATGCAATCACTCAAATGGATCAAGGGAGTTGAATGCGATCAGGAAAATAATGAATGTGGCTGTGAAACAAAATATCAAAGCTCCTATAGGAGGTTCAGCATACCAAGACACTAAAAAACCCTAAGGCCATGATATTGACAAGAAATGGACAAAAAACTGAAGGAAGGAGGCCGTTCACAGTCACAAACAATCTCAAAGCACTCAAATCAAGTCAAGAAAACACCCAAAGTCACCAATACTGACAAAAAAATTCAAAACAAGGGAAACCTTAATACCTACAGGAAATGGCACGACTGCCTGGCTGTAATCCATGCCAGATAGGGGATGGCGTGGGTGATGAACTGGAAACGAGAGCCAGTAGGTGCGATTGTCAGACTGGAAACCGCGCCAATCAAGCTAACCCTAGAAAAATGAAAATTTTGGAAAAACAGAGGTCAAATCTGATCCTATAGGGCTGAACAGGGGTCTAAGACTCAACAAAACAACCAAAAAAGGCAAGTGAAGCAAGCAAATACCAAGAAGAAGACCTAATGGATGAAAGACAAACTCACACTGATCCCCAGTGGAGTCGCCAATTTTTTGGTGAGGTAAAAACCACTACCTAAACAAAGAGATTCGTGGCTTATCAAATTTAACCACTTGCTGTGACTCATCCCTCTAGAGCGCCAGGTGGCACTGGCTCTAGTGTACATCCTCCACATTGGCGCGAGGGGTGAACTGGCTACCCGTGTTAAGGCCAAAACATAGGCTTTTGTGGGCTTTCTAAGGAAATTTTCAACAGGAGAAATGATGTCCTTATGTAGAAGGATGTAAAGAAGGTGTTTGTAAAGTATGACACTGCTCACAGGTCACAAGAAAGACCCTTCAATATGTGGGGCGAGGGATTGTAGGGACGGTGAAAAAATGTTGTGTAACACCTAGTGCAAGGGAAGGAAGAATTTTGGTAAAGAAATGTTGTTGGATTCTCATTTCAGAGAGTGAAAGTACTGATATGCTACTGGAGTGATGTTGGATGTGATGAGGCTGGGATGAAGCTGGAGTTGATGGCATCAAATTGATCATTGGTTGTAACCTCCCCCTTCTACTCTTTAATAAAGATTGTTGTTCATTTTCCCATATATGTATCTCTTTATGTTTCTGTTTCTCATGGAATGGATTCTTGAATGATATATATGTTTCACATCTAATCGATTTGAGTGATTAAGATAATTAGGCATCTGTATATTGCAGTATGTTTGTTGTCCTCTGTTTATGTTTGCAGGAATCGATTTGGCGATCTGAGTTGGATTGAAGGCGACAGCAAAAGTGACAGAAGGAGAAAGATAAGTGCATAGATTACAAGTAGGTTATTCTATCATTCTGTGTGTCTACTTATTTTAGAGAAAGTGATAGTAAATTCTTTCTTCTGTTGTTCTAAGTGCCTAGCACCACACTTAGGGAATTTTATTTATCTGTAGATCACAATTCTGCATAACACCATGGCTAACATGGTTTCCATCGTGAATTATCATTAAATAATATTTACATGGTTAAATATGGTTCTCCATGGTTTACAACCTTTGACCATGGTTAACCATAATGTCTACAGGTGACTTTGGTTGACGAAAGCTATTTGTGATTGATCATAGTTAACCATCTAGGCCATGCTCAATTATGATTTACCATGTTAATCATGGTTGACCAAATTTTATCATGGTTAAGTAAGGTTAACCATAGTCAACCATGGGCAAGATTTTTATTTTGGAAACAAAAATAATAGTGAGAGGGGAGGTGAATTAGTATTATTTAAAATTTAAACAATTATTTAGCCAATAAAAAACATTCAATATTACAACATTACAACAATCACATAGGAATTGAACACAAGATGTTTACATAGAAACCTATATAAGAGAAAACCACAAATATTCTTTTAATTTTAGCATAAATGAAAGCACCAAATCCAAATTACATCAATTTATGTAAGCACCAACCTACAGGAAGCTCCAAACACATTTTCTTTGCAAGCATCAACTTGTTGGAAGCACCAACCTGCTGATCCTTTTCGGCACATACTTGAAGGAGACACTGATCACCTACAAAACAATTTTTTAGTATTTGTTCTAACCTAACTTCCTTGATCTTCTCTTTGCAACACCCTCTCTCTCTCTCTTCTTCATTCTCTACAATTTTCTTATGCGCAATAGCTTTTGATTTCTCCCAATCTCCAGATGCAGTCTTTCCTCAACTCTTCTCTGCACACTTTGTCTCTTATTTGATTTAGATTTCTGACATTTAGTAGCTTCAACTTTTACTCAGTATTATCATTCCAACTGTCTCTCTTTTTCTCTCTTTTTCATTATTTTTATCCCATTTAGGAACTACAACTTACATATATTTTCTATTGCTTCATCCCCTTTCATAAACTACCACAATATCATTTTTATTCTGCAATATTTTCACCTTCACAATCAAGAGGATAAAAAATGCTTCAAAGTATTTCTCTATTTTATTCTCAATAAATAATATGGATCAGTTCCTCATTCAATAGTGCAGTTTTATTAACGTCTTCTCTTAACTCCTCATAGGAGTACAAATCCAAAAATGTGCACATCCTATGCATGAAACCCCAATTTCATAGCCCCTAAAATGGGTGGCTTAAATAAACCCAATTTCATGCAACTGTGGGATTGGAACTAAGCGCCTATGCCCAACCCTATTTACAGAGATTCTCCATCAGACACTTACCTCATATCTCCATGGGACCAAAAATAGTGACCGAGCACATGATATCCTAGATTTTGGGATCTAGAAGTTATCCTTGGCATTAGCAAAAACTCCAAATTGATGGCTAATAGGCCTATAGATGCATGGGAAATCATTCCTTATCCTGAAATGAATGAGAACCATGATTGAGAGTTTGTCCTCTGTCGATCCACTACTCATCACTTGTCAACCTTTGTTTACACCTCTTTATACTATGAATTTTAAAACTTGTTAGACTAATACGCCCATGGGTTCTCACCTACTAGATCCTATGACTAAATGTTGTGGCCATTTCCTTGTTTCTCACTACTCTATCACTCACCACTCACTGCTCTACCGCTCACTATCCATTGTCCACAACCCCTACAAAATGGATAGTGGTCGATGGCCCCACTGCATGAAATCATGAGAAAAAAAAAATATTTTAACACTATGAGCCCTTACAAAATAAAACATTGGTGCTGATCCTGAGGCATTCCAAGCTTCCATGTCATGTCCACATGCACTAATTATATCCTAACAGATATCCTCTATTGACCTATACCTACCATGCGTACTTTCACATCACTTTTTGCCACATGTCTCACCATGTCAATGCCACATCACTACCATGTGTCACTCATAAAAGGGCCACTTGGCCACCCAAAAAGGCCATATCCACTTTCCACCTGTCATGTCCTCATATTTCCACATGTCATCCTATATACATGCACCTTCCAGTTGTCTCCACATCATGTCTACCTGCACATGTAGGTGCCACTTTTAGTCTCAATTTATGCCACTTTTCCCCTGACCACTACCTTTGTTTGCATGCAAAATTTAGACTTGGAATTCTGACAATCCCTTGACTTCCTAGTCCAAGCACCTTGTGGTCAAGCGCCTTGCCACTCCACCACCTACCACTTACTGCACAATGATTTTCTTTTATATGTCGAATGGACCAGATGGTTTGATAAGTGCCTAGGCACTTTAGCCTAACTCCTTGTGATCCAAGGCTAGGACCACAAACTTACCACTCCATCACTCATTAGTTTTCACACTATTCCTCTTGAGCTTTCCTTCCTTCTGCTACGTATTTGAAAATTTGGTGAGGGGCTTGAAATGAAACCATGATCCTTTGGAAACTTTCTTGAACTAACATATTTCAAACCTGTATATCTCCTCAATCCTTGAGAGTTAGCCTAAGTGCCATATACCATTGGAAAGCTTAACCATGGTCAAATTGGTTAACCCATGTCCACCGATGGTGAACATGGTCAAACCATAGTCAACATGGCCAGCCATAGTAAACCATTAGAAATCATGATAAACATGGATAATCATGGTTAAACATGGTCAACCATATTTAATCATAACATATGATAGTCAACTATAGTTAGATGTGGAATCCCATGGTCATCCATAGCCAATTATATGTTGGCCATATTAAACCCTCCTCAACTATAACTTAAACAAATTTTTCCATAGTCATCCTAGTCAACCATGGCCTATTGATCCTCCCCACATACATTTTCCATCAATTAGCACAACCACATTATTAAATGTGGTTCATATATGAACACCATTTTGATAGCTAATTGGCATATAAAAGTTGGAAAATGGTATTGATTGGTGTATATCAACCACATTTACAAATGTAGTTGTGTTAGTTAAGTTAATTTTGAAGTAATAGTTCTACAAAATCCCTATTATCCCCATATTTTTGGGAAGACTTTCCAACATTTTAAATGTGATAATAATAAACCTTAAGGCCACTACAAATACCCATGTTACTACCTAGTCAAGTAAAACCCATGCCAATGGTAAGCCAAGCCAACCTACCATTGAAAGCTCACACAAATGACCATGTAAAGCTTCCATTGAAGCTTCAAAGTGTTAGGTAAACTTGACATAGAAAAATATTCAGGGTTGTAAGGTCAATAGTGGTGGTTTCAAGCACATGGTATTGGTGTACCATGGTATTTATCTTGTGGTATTAACAACCCAGTGTATTACATGTAGTGAAAGCCTTTGAAAGTCTTGTAGATTCTCCTTTGTGATGTGCTAGAGTTGAGCGGAAGGATCACTAGGGTAGGAAACCTGGTGTTGGTCGAGTTGATTGAATATAGATTTACTATTAGTATGGTTTTTCCTTCGTTGCGGTTTTCTAGAGTAAATAATAGTGTGCATCATTTAATGTTGTTGTTGCTATGTATGATTTCTTATTATTTATTTCTCTTGTATTTTTTATCTCTAAAATATGTTATAAAAAATTGATGGTGGATCAAAGGATCAAGTGCATGTTAGAAATGCATTGTCATTGATGGAAAAGCTAATGAGGTGAAGGAAAAAGTAATGATAATGAAGTAGATATAATTGCAATGTATGTTACATGCCATGAAGGAGATGATGAAAGATACTTGAATCCATTTCTAGCTCATAATATCTCACCCACCCAAATGGATAGATCTATGCAAGAGGTTTCCAATGGTATATAGAATATAACAAACGGCCTCATGGATTGAAATTCATGGCTAGTAAAAGTCTATAACCGCAAAAAATTTAACTTGTAGAGCTAAATTGTTAAAGGACCCATTGGAGCAAGCTATGTTTGGTGCCATTTCCAAATGTGGTAGAAATAGTTGGTGGAGAACTATTCAAATAGTGGGGAAAATGTGGCATGACAAAGGAGTAGGGGAAGCGTTTTTCTTGGTAAACAAAGGTCCCACTGTAAAAACTCATCATAGTGGGAGTAACACGAAAGAAATTAAAATGACGCACAAATTAATGCCTATGATGACATAACTCTAGGTGGAGTTATCATATCCAGGAGCAGTTTCTTTTAAGAGATTTAAGGCGAGATGTCCCCACTTGATAGCTAAGCATGAGAAGGCTTGTCTCAAATAATTTTAAGCAGGGCAAGAGGTGAGGTCTAGGATGCTGTCAAGTTGGGAAACATGGAGAGGTGTAGCAAGTGTAAAATGGTCAAGACACTTACAGAAATTTAACAAAGGAATTCCTTGAAAAACGCAATGCCCGAGGACCCTTCCTCTCTCCTCTCTAGGAGACCTCTCGCATCATTTTAGTGGATAGTGATGATGTCGGCATGATGTTTGTATGGACGATATGTGGTAGGAATATTTGTTGTTTTTTGGTGGCCTAGTGGGCCAATTCTGAGTGACACATGTCACCACTTAGATGACACCATGTGGAATTAGTAATGTAAGAATAGGAATATTTATAAGGCGGCACACAAGAAAGATGATTTGGGTTGACTAGGTGTTCAGTGCATGTGGAGCGCATGTGGAAGTCTTCAGGGACAACACATTCTGGTAGGAAGATTATTGGATAATGGATGCAATGAATGGACCCACCTAGACACATCATCCCATAGGATTGGCCCAAGAAGGATTTTTGATCTAGGTGGATATCGATGGCCACCCACCTAATCCATTTGGACCCACACCATCAATTCTTGCAACTTTTCACATTCAGCACCACTTACTATTTTTAACAGGTTTTCGGGTCCTGCACTCCCGGAGCCGTTTTGGGGCTTAATGATCCAAGTAGATATTGGTGGCCACCCACCTATTCCATTTGAAACCCCACCATATATTGTTTCATTTTTTAAGTTGCAGCACAACTTACTATTTATAGCAGTTTTTCGTGTCATGAACTTCCGGAGCCATTTTGAGACCCTAAATGACACTTTTTGGGAAAATAGGGAGCAATTTTGCTCACTCAAAAGTTGTAGTCCTCGGATAGATATTTCTAACAAGCTATTGAGCACATCAAACGGAGATCAGATGCCAAAGTTACGTCCCCGAGAAGATGAAACACCAATTTACCCAAACGGGGCCCACAGTTTTGGCACTTCATCTCCTAGAGTTAGGTTTTTCGACGTTTCAGTTTTTCCATTGTTTCTCAATAATAAATAGGCCCTCGAGCCTCATTGTAACACAGTTCAGAATTTTGTAGCCAGCACATCTCTTCTCATAGATTCACTACCAACACCCTAGCTATTTTATTTCCATTATGTCTGTAAGCATATTTTTGTTATTTGATATTAATGAAATGACACATTATTTCCATTGCATCTCTATGTTTATGGTTATTTATGTATTCTGTTGCATTCCTACATAAATCTGGATCAGTGGTATCAAACGATTCTGCTCTTTCTTTGTTTTTCTTTGCATGTCCCCAACGCGGTCAGGGTATAAGGAGTTAGGGATCGATCTGGTTGAACCCTTGCAAGATCATCCTCGCAAACCTCGACGACCTCCCATGGCGGAAGAAAATAAAGATGAGGGAGCAGGAGATCCTATCAAAATATTGCTTGAGGAGGCCCTCGAGAAACAAAGGAACGTGATGATGGATAAATTTGCTCAAATCCTTCAATGACTACCCACCTATGGAGCATCTACATCCAACAGCCACTTTGGAGGCGCCACTCCCTTCAAGGTATAGGTAAACTTTGATATTCCTGTATTTGAAGGCCAAATAGATGCAGACACCATAGATAGATGGTTGAATTTGCTAGAAGGGTATTGTTCGGTCCATGATTTCTCTGACCGAGAAAAGATTATTTTTGCACTCCTTAAAGCCGCTCCCCATGTCAAAGACTGGTGGGAAACCTACCATGAGCAAGTGGACGAAGGGGAACCCTCTCTGTTCTCGGCCATACCCACTTGGAATTCATTCCGAGACGGCATCAAGGAACAATATTACCCCATGGGGAGCCATGAGGACAAATACATCCAATGGACCACGTTGCGGCATCAAAGGGATCAAGATGTGCACGAATTGACGAATTTGTTCCATACCCTGCGCACAAAGTTGGGTATTAAAGATTTAGAGAGACATTTGGTGCTCAAGTACCAAGGCTATCTACACAAACACATTCAAGAGGAAATGGAGTTCCTTGACATTACATCGCTTGGCACGGCATATCGCTATGCTGCCAAGATCGAGCAGAAACTTAAGCAGAAGAAGCGAGACTTTGGATCTATGAATATGAAAGGTGTCCTTGAACCGAAGAACAAGGGCCAAGGCCAAAGTGATGCGACTCAGAACAACACCACAAATCAAAAGAAGGACATAGGGAAGTGGTGTGAATTTCATAACAACCCCACTCACAGCAAAAACGAGTGTCGGGCCAAACAAACATTGGTGGCCGAACTAAAGGCACCCAAATCAGATGCATTTTTTGATCCTGAGTCGGAACCAAACAAAGGAAATGACAAAGGGAAGAAGATCATTGATGTGGATCCCAGTGCCATTGTTGCCACCACCAAGATCCAGAGGGAGGACCCAGAGGATCCAGAGGAGGGGGAGCGCCTCTTCCATTCGCAAATGTGGGTGAAGGGTTCTCCGCTACAATTTCTTGTCGATAACGGAAGACAAAAGAACCTCATTTCAGCAAAGGTCATGAAGCGGCTCAGCCTACCGACCATAGCACATCTGCAACCATATACCATCAGGTGGCTTCACCTAGGGAGAGTTATCCGCATCCCACAATAGTGCCACCTGCCATACAGCATCAAGCCATTCACGGATGAGGTATTATGTGATGTTTCTCCTCTTGATGTAGCTAATGTATTATTGGGCCAACCATACTCTTCGAGGTGACATGCTGTGTATGATTCTAGGCCTCGTGTTGTTATTATTACTTTGGGAAATAACTTGTACAGGATACCAAAGGTAGTACCGCCTCCTGTCATCTCTTTGACTACTGCAAAAAAAATGCAGTAAGATTGTTTCCCAAACCAGGAAATTCATTTTCCTTACAACTTGCTCACAGGAAAAGAAGAATATTGTGGCCACAGACTCGAAACAGGGCTCCCCTACACCGCTGTAGCAGATGGAAAAATTCATGGAGGAATACGAGGACATTTTCTCCTCACTCACAGAGGTTCCTCTACACTGTCAGGACAAGCACTCCATTGATTTGACCCCCAATGCACTGCCACCTGATGTTGCCATACCTCCTGCAAATACACATACAAAATCCACACATGTACTATTTGAAGCTGGTAAAGAAACCAAATTTACTAAACGCGTCCAGCATGTCTGCCCACAGGTCCATGATACCCATTTCAACAGAATTTTATTCATCTCAGGGAAGATCTCAACGTAATGGGGACCATTGCTTCCTAATGAGGGAGGAATGATCCAGGTGGATATCGGTGGCCACCCACCTAATCCGTTTGGACCCACACCATCAATTCTTGCAGCTTTTCACATTCAGCACCACTTACTATTTTTAACAGGTTTTCGAGTCCTGCACTCCCGGAGCCGTTTTTGGGCCTTAATGATCTAGGTGGATATTGGTGGCCACCCACCTATTCCATTTGAACCCCCACCATCTATTCGTTCAGTTTTTAAGTTGCAGCACAACTTACTATTTATAGCAATTTTTCAGGTCATGAAGTTCTGGAGCCATTTTGAGGCCCTAAACGACGCTTTTTGGGAAAATGGGGAGAAACATGGGTCATAGACCAATGTTTCTCACTCAAAAGTTGTAGTCCTTAGATAGATATTTCTAACGAGCTATTGAGCGCGTCAAACAGATATCGGATGCCAAAGTTACATCCCCGGGAAGTTGAAACACCAATTTACCCAAACAGGGCCCACAGTTTTGGCGCTTCATCTCTTAGAGTTAGGTTTTTGTACGTTTCAATTTTTCTATTATTTCTCAATAATAAATAGGCCCTCGAGCCTCATTGTAACACAATTCAAAAGTCTGTAGCCAACACATCTCTTCTCAAAGATTCGCTACTAGCACCCTAGCTATTTTATTTCCATTATGTCTGTAAGCATATTTCTGTTATTTGATATTAATGAAATGATGCATTATTTCCACTGCATCTCTATTTTTATGGTTATTTCTGTATTCTATTGCGTTCCTGCATAAATCCGGATCAATTTTTAACAGTGAAAAGGAGGGACCTGTGATATGACACAACACCGAAATGCATTGGCAACTGATAACAGAGCATAGGACCAATGAGAATAAGGCATAGGGTGGCCCCACATTGAACACGTAAACCAAAATGCTCTACCCTTAAAGAAAAATAAAGGCACACTAATTAATATGGCTAGGATAATGAGCCCAAGAGAGAGAGATATTTCTTACATTTAATAGTTCCTTCAAGTAATAGAGGGCACACCGAGGTCACACTTTTTGTTGTGTTTTGATGTGTTAAAGAAATATGGGCCTTTGGGCTGATTATAATACAAAACCTCCAAGGATACATTAAAAATATTTAACACCTTAAGTATGAGAAGGTTGGAAGTTATGAGTTAAGCCTTTGGGGCTATAGTGTAAAAAGAGCCCATGGAGGCAAATATGGAAAAAAAATTATTTAAAAGCCTTCCGGATTTTCGATGAACAAGATGAAAACTCGGATTTTTGAATTTATGACAAATATAATAGAATCACTAAAATTGGAAATGACATGCATGAACAAGTTGTCAGCGGGTTAGTAGAATGGATGAAATTAGAGGCGGATTTGGCAGCTCAACCAAATTCGGAGCTTCCATATTTAAAAAAATCGTTTCTAAATATAGTAACTCACAAAATGTGAGAAAAAAATAGTTTATCTCAATTTATCTCAGAGAAACAACAAAGTACTGATTGAAGACTTGAAGAGCACATTTAGATGGCTTGACAAAATCAAGAAAAAGACAAAAAATAAATATTAATGCAAAAACAAAATTGCAAGATAATAAAATTTTAATTCCCAAATATCAGTTCAAATTTATTTATAATCATAGTCGAATTTGCAATAAAGAGGAAAAAAATTCAGATGTGTTATAAAGTATGGATTGATGTTTTCGGTGTGTATGGCGAATTGTTCACTGAAAAGAGATTTTTGAAGGTGTTTGTAATGGTGTTTTGGTGAGTTTTGAAGTGCCAAATTGATCTGTAAAAGGGAATGGATTCAATATTTGAGTATGAAAATTGTATGGAATATGAAACATTGAGGCTATGCACATTGTAGCTTGCAAATCAAGGGCTATAGCCCCTTCCATTAGTTGTTAGTAAACAATTACAGGTGAAGCTCCTTTCAGTGCTAGATAATAGACTTAGGGGTCATATATCCTTTGATTTGTAGTTTATAAATCAAAGAGTAGTTGCTTCATATTGGTTGTATCCATAAAAATTTATAACAATAAGTAGTATTTATTGTGAATATATTGAAGAAACATTTAAAGAATATATGTGTACTATTTGTTATTTTATTTTGATTCATTCCATGCTCATATAAATTAATTTTTGGAAATTTTATTGGTGTCCTAATATCATTACAATTGAAATAAAGTATTACAAAGTTCCTACAGTAATTCACCTCCCCTGTCAGAATTGTCCTAGTTTCTAGTAGTTAGGATCAGAGCAACTACGTTACATAAGATCAGTTTAACAATTGGAAAAAATATCAAGGACCATGGAAAACTAGGGTGGATTCACCAATATAGTACCTATGTTCAGTGGAACAAACTATGTGTTTTGTAAAGTGAGGATGAAGACCTATATTCAATCACTTGGAGTTGGTGTGTGGAATGTTGTGGAATAAGAATATCAAAAGCCTCCAGAAGTGATTAATAAAGACCAAAAGTTTGAATTCACATGTAATGGAAAGGCTTTGAATGTGCTACTTGTGGACATACCTGAATCAAATTAAGATTATGGATTTCTCAACAAAAAAACCTATTTTGGACAAGATGGGTAGATTCTATGAAGGTGAAAACTTGGTAAATAAATCTAAACTTCAATTTTTTAGAATGCAATTTGTGTCCTTAAATATGCATGATGATGAATACATTACAAAGTAATTCATAAGAGTTTATGAGGTTGTGAACACTATAAGAGGCCTTGATGAGAAATTACAAGAACGTGTAATGGTTCAAAATTTTTTGAGATCTCTCCCTGACAAGTTTAATCCCAAGGTGTCAGCCATTGAGGATATGTAATAATTGAATAATTTCACTTTGGACCAATTACTTGGTACACTCATGGCTTATGAGGTGATACATGGCAAGCCTGCATTAAAGGATTCAACCTTCAAGGAAAATATGAAGCCCAAGGAAGTGCATGATGATTCATGAAGTGAATCAGATGAAGAAGAAGCCAAGTTTGTGAGAAAGATCAAGAGAGGATCATGCAAGTATAAAGGTACATTACCTTTTAAATCCTTTAATTCTGGAAATTTTTTTCACTATGCTTCCAAGTGTCCTCAAATGAAGAATAAGGAATGTGACCCAAGAGAGAAGTTCAAGAAAATTCAATAGGAGAGAAAGAACACAAAAATGAGAAGTCTCTAGACCCAAGAAGCCCGCTCATCTGAATGTGATGGAATCCAATCCTCCGATGAGGATAGAAATTATGAAATTCCACAAGGATTTTTCCTTATGATTAGAAACAATATGGTAGTTGAATCCATCAATTCTGATGATGGAGAGGCCGAAGTTGACTTGGAAGGAGAGTCGGTGAATGCTCTTGAATAGATTGAAAGGTTGAGAAAGAAAAAAAACAGAAAGAATTGTTGGTCAAGGAAAAAGTTGAAGTTGTTGAACCTCTTCGACTACAAATTGAAGAAGGAAAGAAAATTCAAGATAATTTAAATAAACAACTCAGTGAGAAGAATTAAGCATGTGAAAGGCTCGAGATATAATTTTTTTGTGAAGAAAAGAGTTTGAAAAGGAAAAGAGTCAACTAAGCTTTAATTAGAAGTTTTTAAAGGGGAAAAAAAATTTAAATGAGAGTCTTGAAGGACAAGTAGTCTCCACTAATCGATCTTGTCTTGGATTTAAGGCCAAATCTAGCTTGGCAGTAGAGTCAAAGGGAAATAAGTTGATTACCTTGGTGAAAGAAAGAAAAATGGTGTTAACACAACAATAAATAGATAAAGGTAGCATGCAACCCAATAGTCAACAAGAGACAGAACAACAACAAAGAAATAAGAGGAATAATTTCATTAAAAAAAAATGAATACTTGAGAGGAAAATCAAAATACAAAGGGATCATCCCAACAAAGCATAAGAAGTTTATTTTCTCCTAGGTATGCAAACATATTTCTAGGCTATTATTTTACATGCACCAATTATGTAGATAAGGTAGGAAATTTTAGGGTGAACTTATCATATAGGAAACTTAGATCAAGAAGAAGGAATTATCATTCAATCAATCAAACAATTAGGCAGAGAATGAGGATACCAAGAGAAGTTGATTGCATACTCAATAATAACAGGCATGATCCAGTTATCGAGCAAACAATCCAGGAGCCCAAGGCCTAGAAAGAAAAGAAAAATTTAGATCAATGTAATATTTTTTTGTATGCTCATAATGAAGGCGGTAATTGGCATGTTGACAACAGTTTCTCTAGGAACATGTCACGAGACATAAGTGATTTTTTAGCAGGGAAACTAGTTGAGAAAGGTAGTTTTACCTTTCAAAATAATGCACCTCATAAATGTTTTGGTAAAGGAGTTGTTAGCATGTCAAATGGAAAAGGTAAAGCCAATAATGTATTATTTGTTGATTGGATGAAGCATAATCTACTTACTACGTCTCAAATGTGTGATCAGGGATATGATGTGATTTTCATGGCTAAAAGTTGTCAAATCAATTTTGCAGACACTGGAGAAGTCATAGTTGAAGCTATGAGAACATATAACAATATATATGTCCTGGAAGAGGAAACTGAAAGGTGTTACTTGTCAAATATTAGTGAGAGCTAACTGTTGCATAGGAGACTTGGACCTTTAAATTTTGATTACATAGTAATATTTGGCAAGAATAATGTTGTTAAAGATCTACCAAAGCTATCAAATCCTAAGAATAATATTATCAAGTATTTTTCAGTTGGGTAAGAAACCTCAAGTACCATTTAAGTCCAAGGAGAGATCATCACCTAAGTCGTTGCAGTTAGTACACATGGACTTGTGTGGACCATCAAGAATGAAAACACCCACATGTAAATTGCATTTCATGCTTATCGTTAATGATCTTATAAAAATTATGTGGGTTACATTTTCTCAGAGAAAAATGAGAAACCTTTGAGAATTTCAAAGACTTTAAAGCCATGGATGCGAATAAGATTGATTATAAAATCAAGTGCATAGGATCTGATAATGGAGGTGAGTGAGTTTACTTCAAGAAACATGGCATAAAAAGTTAGTTCACTACAATGGAGATTCCAGAATAGAATGATGTAGTAGAGAGAGCCAATATATATGTTCAACAATTATGTAGAGCCCTGATGGGAGAAATAAATGTTTAGAAGAGATTTTAGGCTAAATCTATTCACATACCGGTAGTGATTCCTAACAAATATCACTCCATACTAAACAATGATAAAATTCCTTATGTTATTTGGTATGGAAAACCTGCAATAGCCAAGAATTTCAATGTTTTTTGACGCAAGTGTTATATTAAAAGGAATGATGAAAAGCTTGGAAAGTTTGATGCAAGGGATGATGAAGGTATTTTTCTTGGATATTCTCATAGTAGCAATGGTTATAGATGCTACAACAAGAATAAAAGGAATATTGATGAGTGTATTGATGTCAAAGTGGATGAATATGTTGAAAATGAAGTAAGTTAGCCAATAAATACCAACTCTCGTGATCTGCTTAAAAAATAATGAAAAGTATGGTGAGTCACCTTCATATGAACACAATAAAGAGCCCCACAATCATCAAGCCAAATGTACTTCATGGTATGTGAAAAAACACCATCAAGCTAACCAAATTGTTGGTGATTTTAACATGGGTGTACAAACAAGAAGGAAGCTACTAAATCTCCCTACTGAAGTGCATGCATATCTATTATCCATGGAGGAACCAAATGATTTTGTGTAGGCTATCCACAATGATAATTGATTAAAATCTATGAATGAATAATTGTACTAGATCAATAAAAATCACACATGGGAGCTCGTTCCAAGACTAGAAAACAAGAATTCCATAGGCACAAAGTGGGCTTTCAGAAATAATTTGCTAATGACCATGGAGAATGTAGGTTTTAAGCCTGTAAAAAAATTACCTGCAAATAAATTCTTAAAACAGAAGATAAACAATGGCGAAAATATCAAATATAAAACAAATATACACAAATATTTTCCCCTGAATCCTAAAACCAGGACTACCATATTGATTTTTCATTATAATCCTCTCAAATTTAGAATACACATCTAGATATATATATATATATATATATATATATATATATGTAAATGAATTCATAAACCTCAATACATTAACCATGGATTAGAACATAACCATAGTTCCCTTGACCGAATCTACAAAATATCATGCGAAGAAAAACATCATGCCCAAAACTTTGTGCAAAACCCATGCAAAAAACCATCAGAAACAAAGCAAGATTAGTGTGTAAAGGCTATCCACAAATCGGAGGTCGAGACTTTGATGAAAATTTTTCTCCTACTTCTTGATTAGAGGAAATTAGAATGATTTTTTCTTTTTATTCTTTCAATAAATTCAAGATATATCAGATGGATTTGAAAACTAATTTTATAAATGGATAGTTGTAGGAAGAAGTTTACATGGAACAACCAGATTTTTTTTAGCTATCAGATCAACCATATTATGTTTTTAAGTTGAACAGAACCTTGTATGGTCTCAAGAAATCCCCACGACCTTGGTATTCCAAGTTTGATAGATACTTTCTCAAGTGTGGTTTCAAAAGATGCACACCTAATAGTAATTTATATTTTAAATCTAATGATGGAAAATTAATAGTGGCGGTTGTCTATGTTGATGATATTATATTTACCAGTGATTTGAATCATATAGCATGCCAATTTTCAAATGATATGAAGGTATAGTTTGAGATCTCTATGCTTGGAAATATTTCTTATTTCCTTGGATTGCAGATTACATAGAATTAAAATGGGTTTTTATCTCACAAAGCAGGTATCTCAAGGAAGAATTGAAGAAATTTGAAATTTGGCATGAAGGAGTGTTCTTTTGTGAGCACACTAATGGTTATAGGTCTCAATCTTAGAAATATTGATGAATCAACATAAGTGGGCTAGACTCTATACATATCTATTATTGGAAAACTTTTATATTTTATAACCTCAAGACATAGCGTTAATATGCCATAAATTAGTATTGTTGGAATATTTCAAGCAACACCCATACAAAACCATCTTCTAGTAGCCAAAATATTTCTCAAATATCTCATAGCAACAATGGACTATGTACTTCAGTATGCAAGAGATCAATATTTTTCTCTAAATACTTATACTATTGATGATTGGGAAAGTTATGTAGATGATTGAAAAAGCACTAGTGGTGGTCCTTTCTCTCTTGGAGAATGTCTAGTTTCATTGTTGAGCAAGAAGAAAGCTTCAATCTCTCTATCTATAGCTAAAGAAGAATATATTGCAGTATATTCTTATTGCACTCAACTCTTATGGATGAAGCAAAATTTACAATATGTACAATTTTTCAATGATCATCCTATTACTATTATCCGTGACAATACAAGTGCCATCAACATGTGAAAGAATCATGCTTTTCACTCAAAGACAAACCATATTCCAATCAAGTACCATTTATTGAGAGATAGAGTTGCAGATCATATTGTTTAGCTAATTTATGTATCTACAAAAGGACAAGTAGCTAATATATTTACTAAATCTCTCCCAAGAGATAAATTTGAGTATATAAGGAAAATATTGGGATTTTTTCCCCTTGTATCCCTCCACTAGCTCTTCGTTAAAAAGGAAGAAATACATCCAACAAGCATTCAACATATTAAGATGAAACTACCAGGTCCACATGATCAACATGTAAGGGGGAGAATGTTGGTGTCTTTTCCATTGATGTAAAAGTGGGATAAGTATTGGTGCTTAAACAAAAGAAGAATAACTTTAGAACAAAGGGGGATATTTGTTGATAATCAAACAAACAAAGGGGAGATGTATTGGTGACCAAACAATAGAATATAAGAGACTCTTATAGAAAGGACAATTGAAGTAACAATAGCAAAAATACAAAAGAAGATAAGTACATAATAGGGGGAGCACCATCCAAAGGAGAAACATCCAAAGGAGGAGAAGATGAGTATATCAAGGATTATATTTGATCAAGGTGTTTCCATCAATTCAAAAGGGGGAGAATGTTAGAAATGTGTTGTCATTAATGGAAAATGTAATGAGGATGAAGGAAAAAGTAATGGTGATGAAGCAGAGATGATTGAAAAGTATGTTATAGGCCATGATGGAGATGGTGGAGGATATTTGAAGCCATTTCTAGCTCATAATATCTCTTCAAAAATAGTTTGGACCCACTCAGATGGATCGAGATTTGAAATATATTTCCAGTGGTATATAGAAGATCAAATATGGCCTCCTCTATTGAATTTTATGGCTATTTAAAGAATGTAAACCCCAAAATTCAAACTTGCTGAACTAAAGTATTGAAGGACGAGTTGAATCAAGCTATGCTTGGTTCCATTTCCAAATGTGTTGGAACTGGTTGGAAGAGTAGCCATTCAAAGGGCAAAGAAAACATGGCTTGAAAAAGGAGTAGTGGAAGCATTTTTATTGGCCGAAGAAATTCCCATTGTAACAACTCATCCTAATAGTAGTAGCCCAGAATAAATTAAAAGGGCACACAAACGAACAACCGAGATTACATAACTCCAAGTAGAGTTAGTAGGTGCATCCATAATTTATTAGTGTAATTTTAAAGTGGGATGCCCCTAATTGACAACTAAGCTTGAAAAGGCTTGTCCAAAAGAATTTATGCAACGAAAAAGGTGAGGCTAGGGATGATGTTAGGTTGATAAACATGGTCTGAGGAGAAGTGTACAAGGCGTAAAAGGGCTAAGACTCTTACAAAAATTTAAGAAATGAACTCATTGAAAAAGACAAGGTTTGGGACCCTTTCTCTCTCCTCTATGGGAGACACATGGAAACATTTTTGCGTACAATGATGATGTTATCTTGATGTTGGTATGAAGGACACGTGGTAGGAAGATGAAATATTTTTGGGTGGCGTACTAGGCCAAATATAAGTTACACATGTCATAACTTAGATGGAACCACATGGAGTTAGTTATGTCAGCATGTTGATAGTCCGAAAGGGTGACCCCGAAATATTTATAAGGTGCACAGGAAGGATTTTCCAAGTTGGCTGAGCGTCGAGCGCATGTGGAAGTTATTAGGGAAAAATAATCCTATGATGAAGATTATTGGATGATGTATGAAACGTGTGGACCCAACTGGAAACATCATCCGAAAAGCTTGACCCTGGAAGGTTTTTAAGAGTGTAAAGGAGGTATCTCTAGGCTGACATAGCACTAGGATGCATTGACAACTAACGCCAAAGAAAAGGACCAATGGGAAGAAGGTGCAAGGTGGCCCCACATTGACCATGTAAGCCCAGAGGATTTACCCAAGGAGATTTACCTAGTGAAAGGTGCACTAGATAATATAGCCAGAATAACAAGCCTAGGAGTCAGATATTACCAATGTTTAATAGTTTTATCAAGTAATGAAGGGTGCACCCAAGTGATAGTTTTTGTGGTGTTTTCATGTGTTAAAGAACAATGGCCCTTTGGGTTGATTATAATAAAAAAGTGTTGTGGAAAAATTAAAAAGGCTTGCTGCCTTATGTATGAGTGGGCCAACAAATATGAGTTAAGACTTTGTGCCTATAGCATAAAAATAACCCGCGAAGGTAAATATGGGTAGCATTTTTATTTAAAAGCCTTCGGATTGTGGATGAATGATTTGACAACTTAGATTTTTTCATTTATGCCAAATATAACAACATCACTAAAACTGGAAATCATAAGCATGAAAGTGTTGGCAATGGATCAGCAACACATGCAAAATTAGAGGCAGATTTGGTAGTTAAACCAAATTTGGAGCTTTCCAAATTTAGAAAAAGCCTTCCTAAATATTGTAACTCACCAGCTGTGAGGAAAAAAATAGTTTATCTCATTTTTTCTTAAAGAAACAATAGAATTGTGTCAAGTCATCTAGACTAGACTAGATGACTTGATACAAGTAAGAAAAAGCCCAAAAATAAATATTCATGCAAGAAGAAAAGTGCAAGATAACAAAGTTTTAATTCCAAAAATATTAGTCCAAATTTCTTTATAAGAAAATTTGAAATTGCAAGAAAGAGGACCACAATGAAATTGTATGAGAAAATATGGATTGACTTTGTTGTTGTGTATGGTGAACTATTCAGTGATGAAATATTGTTGAAGGTGTTTGTAATGGTGGTTTTGGCGAGTGTTTAAGTGAAAAATTAATTTGTAAAAGGGAATTGATTGATGATTTTAGTATTAAAATTGTATGAAATATGAATCATTGAGGCCATGCATGTTGTAGCTTGCATATTAGTGGTTGTATCTCCTTTGACTAGTTGTTGGGAAACTATTATGGGTTGAAACTCTTTTGAGTGGTAGTTCATAAACGTAGGGGTCATAACTCCTTTTCGTTGTAGATAATAAATTAGGGATTAGTTTCTTCCTATTGGTTGTAGCTAGAAAAATTTGTAACAACAGGTAGTAGCTTGCTCTAGTGAAGATATTGAATACATTTTGAAATAATCTATGTGTACTATTTATGTTAGTTATGTTGATTATTTCTACGCTCATATAAATTAATTATTGGAAATTTGATTGGTGTCCTAGTATCATTGCAAGTGAAATAAAGTTTTACAAAATTCCTGCAATACTTATTCACCCCCCCCCCCCAACTCTCAGTATTGTCCTAGTTTCTAATAGTGCATGTGCACACAACATGGATAAAAATATATGTATATTATGTATGGATCTATGAAAATTTGGTCACAAGATAAATATGCTATGATGGATGCATGTTGATGTTGGATACTTATGAGAACAAACCCTAAGGGTAAAATCAAACAAAAGGTCGGGTCCTATGCGGCATTGAAAGTGAATAAGGGAGCACATATATTGTTTTGTGAATGACGATGGTTGAAGTCTAATAATTTTTCATGGTCGGTAGCTAGTGTTGCATGATCTCAAACTTGGAGGACAAGAAAGTTATGCAAAAAGGAAATAATGCAAAGAATAAGCCCAGGATTTAGAAGTGTGAAGGCATTTATTCCTTCACATTAATGATGGATTAGACTTGGGTGCTCTTGGTCGCGATTGTAGCGAATGTGAGAATTGAAGGGTTAATGTATCAATACAAGGATGCTTCCTTCAAGGACGATGAAAAAAAATATATATTATATTGAGGTAACAAGGGCGGGAGAGCCTAAATTGAATTCGATTAGAAACCTAGATCCAACCCCAACAAATGAAAATATCACATTAAGTTTGAAATATTGATTTGTAGAGGGAAAGGGAAGTTGTTAGTTTTTGTAGCTTGTATAGGTGTTCTAGCCTCAAGTGGTGTTAATGAGGCTAGGGAAAATAAGAGGACTAATTATCTCCAAGCCTAATTTATTTTTATATTTCTTTAACTAGATTTCTTAACTAGTTTTCATTATTCTCCTAAGTTGAACTTAGGAAAATGGGTTAATTAATCAATATTAATTGAGACAAGTTGATTTCTGTTTAGTGAATTCTATAAAATTGACTTGAAGGGGTCAATATGATCTTAGTCACCGACTATTATTATATTGTGAATGTTGATTCATCAGAAAGATATTATAAGAGGAAATAAATGGGGCTCTTGGAGACACAATTCGAGAGAGAAAGGGATGTGAAGTGATAGGATGGGAGGCACTAGAAACAAGGTTTCAGTAAGAGAAATTGAGGATATATTTTCTATAATAAATTATTCATAGTTATTCTAGCTTTCTGTGAGACAGAAGGAGGCCAAATTATGCTGCAAAAGGGAGGTTGAATCTACCAGTGTGAGTTGCCAATTTACCAATATGATTTTCCGAAGGATCAATTTTTATTTCTAGTTGACAGAGAAATTGACTAGAGGTAATGGGAGTATGTTGAGTGAATTATTGGAGGAAGATAAACTTACAAGATTGACATTCCAAAGGTAGAGGGAATTTATAAAAGGGCCAATGTGCATTTCTAGTGGGCAGTGAAATCACAGAGGCAATGCTAGCTCACATAGATAGAGTGAATTGATTAGTAGAAGGCGATTTGTTTTGAAAAGGGTCAATATGGTCAACGATAGTGAAGAGAAAATTTGTCAAAGATTTTCCAATGAAAGGTAAGTAATTTATGTACATTCTCATTTTGTTGAATAATTAATAATATAAAACCTCATATACGTAATTGTTTTTTCCCCACATTGGGGTTTTTCCAAGGACAATTTGTCCAAAATTCATGGTGATTATTTTATGTGTGTGTGTTTTCTCAATTATTGTGATTTATTAATCGGTGAATATTACAATAGTGTTTTTATTCAGTATTTTACTAAAATATAATTTTCACATGGTATCAGATAGAACATGAGGTAGAAGAAGCTTAATGCAAGGTACATGAAGAGAAGACAAAGCGCTTATAAAAGCTAGATAAATATCTTCATATTTATTTGGGGTTTGTGTATATTATTTTCTGATGGTTACAAAAATGGATTCAGCTGGATTGAGATATCAATAAATATTGGATGGTGCATATAACTATGGTTTCTTAAAAGCTAATAATTTATTGTTTCTAGAAGAGAATGGTCTCATGGATTATGCAACCAGTGTTGTAGTTGTGCCGACAAGTGTAGAAAAAATTCTTGCATATAGGAAGGAATATGTCAGGGCGAGGTAGATAATCCTATGTGGAATCAAGGATCATATTTTTCCACATAAAAAAGTTGGATACAACCAAACATATGTGGGATTATATCCTAAATTAGTTCTAGAATACTACCATGAACAAGAATTTGATTTTCATAGAGAAGCTGAGAAATACCAGAATGAGAAAAGAAGAATATGTTGTTAGCTACCTCACCAAGCTCAAACTTGTCAAGGTTGAGTTAGTAGCTATGGGATAATAATAATAATATGATGTGATTGTGACAAAAACCTTGAATTTGTTATGAAATATGTGGATGCATTTGTTCAAGTGATTAGTGGATGAGATACCCTACCATGTTGGGATCATTTGTGGAGTGATTTTACTCGGGAGGATATTAGGCTAAGTCATGTTAGTGGCAATAGCAGTAAGACCTATAAAACTGAGGGAGAATATGAAAACATGGCTCTAGTGGGAAAATTAAAAGTAAATAAGGGTTCTAGTAAAGGACCTAAGCCCAAAGGAGAGAAGAAGAAGAAGGACCTTTCAAAGGTCAAGTGTTATAATTTTCATGAGTTTGGCTACTATGTCAACAATTTCCTACAGATAAATAAAGGTGATAAGGAGGGAAAGAGATTTATGACATATTCAACAAGTGCATATGAGCTTTCTATCAGGATGGACCATGTGTTTGCAGTCATAGCTTCCTTGACTAGCTAAACCTCACAGGTTGTTTGACATATAGAAAGTGGGGCTTCATTTCATATGAAAAGAGTTATGGAGTACTTCTCTAACTACAAGGAGGAGGACATTAGATACTAGATAGATATGGGGAACAAGTCCAAGTGCAATTTTATTGGGAGAGGGACTGTTATAGCACATTTGACGCATGGGCGGATGAAATGCACTATGCTTGATATGGGAGTTTTCTTTCCTACAAGAAAGTAATAGGTCAATTGGTTTGTTAGAATATTAGTGGAACAACATAATATGTAGTAAAATAAGTAAAGAACACAGTATGATACAATAGAGAAGAAACAAAAAAACAATTTTACACATATACAATAACAAGCTCAATCGAGTCAAACACACTAATAATCCAAACGGTGAACTCTTCCCCTTTTATTAGTTGATAATGGTATAAGAGAATAGGATGCTAAATCACTTGAAATAAATCCTTAGAGATATGGAGCTCTGATACTCAAGGAAAGGTGGTCTCTTCCCTTTAAGCTTGTTGCAAGCCTCTCTCTCTCTCCTCGACAAATGATAGAATAACAAAAACTTGGTGAACTTCTTCTCTTGGATTGAGGTGTTGGATGGCCAAAAACTGAATCCTTCCACTCCTTGCTACTTGGAAAACACAATGCCGATTTTCTCTTAAGAAATTTGGCCAAAATAACAATGTGTTCTCCCATTCTTCTTACCATGGTGGTATTTTATAGGAAAAATTATAATTTTCCCTCCCTCTCTTGGTACACTATGGATGTTGACACAAGAGTGGGAGGTTGATTCCATTGTATGCTACACTTGAGGCCTCAAGGTCGCTCTAAGGTGGTTGTATTTGGCTAGTCTTGAGTGGGAATATTCTTCTTCAAGTGTGCCAAGTGGTCCCGAATGGTGACTTTCTGCCATACCTAGGATCATGTGGCTATTTGAGGGATATTCGCGAACATATTCACTACTATCGAAGAAAAGACCGCACAAATTGCTTAGGGTCAGTGATTTATGTGCGATATTTGATAAATTTTCCTGCTTGACCTCAGAAAAAAGTTAAAATTTTCAAATTTTGTAATGTATTTTTTCCCTGTAAATATTTATTTGTACCTTCTTCTTGACATTTCCTAATTTATTTTGATTGTACGATTTTCCAGTGATAACAGATTCCCCCTAATGTATGAGGTCTAGGAAGAAGTGTATAGATGAAATACATTATAGTTTCTGTTTTGTATAATCCATTTGAGAGAGAGAGAGAGAGTAACTTGTGTGAAACCTTAGGTTGGAAACCCATTTCCATGAGTAAAAGAGGTACCATGTTCTGTTGGAAACCTACAAGAGATAAAATAAATACAATATTTCTACGAGTCAAGCATGCCCCATTATCGTGATGCTTTGGCTAGTTAAAGCTTATCTGACAGATAGAGGTTCTGTCTGTGTCACTCGTGTGTTAGTTACGTGTTGTTTGGTTGATGAAGATGGTTGTTGACGCCCTCAAGGGAATTTTTTTCTTGAACATTTAGGTTGAATGTAGTGCCCATATGCATAATCTTGGTATGGCACATTTTTAGATTAAATGCACATTGTATGCATGGGTCTATGACTAGGGACCTTCCCATGTAAGCATTTTTGAAAGAGATGCTTATGATGGCACGGGTCTTTGACAAAGTGAAATGGTTATGAAGTACGATATCATCTTGACATGAAATCTTAGGATCGATCACATCAATCGGCAATGATGACTCCCATAGTGCGATCCGATAATGCCCCAATTAAGATGAGGAGCCATCCAAGGTACTTCCTCTTTCCTGGAAGATGGTTATTGAAGTCGACAAGAAGGAAGCCTCAACCAACCAAGAGAAGTACTAATGCAAGGGACTAGGGTCTCTGATGTAGCAGACGGGGTTTGATAGGTTAACATGGGCATGATGATGAGAAGTGGTTGTAACTGATGATGGGATTTCAACAGTCCAAGGTCGAAGATTGTAACTAAAAGTGGCGACACTCATAACAATTTCTGGTGAGGAAATCCCTGGAGTCGATAGCACATGCAGATGGGTGTGTGGTTGTTATGAATTTCATTGTGGGGTTGGGTCAAGAATGCAAAGCTTCGACCAAGGGTGATTAGGGCTACCAGGTGAGAAATGTGGATGGATGGGTGGGAATGTTCTCCTAAAAAAAATAATCTTTGTACACTTTAAAAAAGAATATAGAATGGGTTTGGATGTACAAGCACAGACACGGGTTCCCCAATGAACATGAAAATGATCCCTCACGTATGGTGTGAGGAGGGTGGTTTTTCTAAGGGTGGGGACCCCATTGGTTGGTCTCAGTGCGAGTATGGTGAAGCAGATGAAAAGTGTCGTAGATGGGCTATGATGATGGGGGTGTGGTAGGCCAAGTGCGAGTCCTGGTGGTGCATGTTTGATATGCTTATGAAAATGGTAGTCTAGGAAAGGGGTTTTATTGTGACATGGGTAAAACTTGACTTGATGTAGAATGGATGAATGCACATGAAGTGCTTCCTGGACATGTATGTTATGGCCATGGCTCTAAATTTCTGATGTATGGTCTACTTGAGTGATGGATGCCATGGAGGGTGAGGCTCTACTGACCTGCAAGAAATTTTATCATGTGCGAGGTGAGGTGATGATAAACAAGGTCAAGTGACTGGAGCATATGGTTTATTTCTTTGGAGAAATGATGTTAGGATATGCAAAGATTATTTGGGGAGCCTATCATGCTAGTGATAGAATGATGCTTGCTCTTGTACCTTCAGTGGCTCGGGAAAAAGGTGATTTTTTGTGCTTGTAATATCTGCAACCAATCTCAAAAGTGAAAGCATATTTTCTATTCAAACATATTGAAAATAATTTTGAATGGAAAGCGATAAGATAGGGCGTACTTATCATAACTAAAAAATGATTTTTTCTGAGGCATGGATGTGTGAAGCCTAATTTGGACGTGATGAGGTGTTGATCATTGTGCTTCTTGCAGTTCTATAATCAAGTACTTTGAGCTTCAATTTTCCCTTAGGATTTGTTACTTGGCTCCTGGTTTTGATTTCAGTTGGGCTTTCCCCACGACTGAGATTGTGGGGGGGATTATTGGTTATTTCCCCCTTGCCCAGGGTCTCCCTTTTATTTATTCTTAGGCTTCTTTCATGCACCGTTAAGAGGATTGTCATAATTATCTTGGTTGTATGGTTGTTGATGAGCCTGGGAAGGTTGAAATAGATTTACCGGTGCATTACGTTGTGGTGGTGGTCCATTCTGTGCGGGGAATAGGGGATATTGGTTCCTTTGTCCCTGGTTGGTATATGAGTGTTTGCGTGACTTTCACGATAGCAGGGTTGTGATACGTTCTAAGTAGAATCAAATTAGTATCATGGGTACTGATTATTTTTGCCTAGGTGACCTTGGGAAAAAGACTCGATCAAACCATCTATAGTATTCAATGTGACTGGTAGCTCCTTGAGTGTCATGGGTATTGATTACTACTGCCTAGGTGATCTTGAGCCAAAGGCCAGATCAAACTATATGGAGTATCGACACACATGGTAACTCTTTGAGTATCCTAGGTGATGATTGTTGCTTCCTAGGTGACCTTGGGCCAAAGACCCGATCAAACCGTCTACACTATTTGATGTGCCTGGTAACTTCTTAAGTCTCCATGGGTGTTGATTACTACTGCCTATGTGACCTTGGTCCAAAGACCCGATCAAATCATCTACAGTATTTGACGTGCTTGGTAACTCCCTAAGTATCATGGGTATTGATTACTGTTTCCTAGGTGATCTTGGGCCAAAGACCGTGTTTTATGGAAATCAAACCTATGGATAAGTATTATTTCCCTAACTATGGTGGTGCACTTAGAACAATAGAAAGAAAGATATCTAAAATTTTCCTTAAAATGAATAGATAAAAGGAAGAAAACCTACTTGTAATATGTTCGCTTTTCCTCGCCTCCCTTCATCATTCTGTCACTCTCAATCTAACTTAATTCGCTTGATTTATACCTGCAATGGAAAATAGAAGACAAAAAACAACATAAGGGCAATATGATATATTCAAGTTAAACAAATTGAATCAATTAAATTTGTAAATACACATATAACATCATTGACACATGCATTAGGAATGGAACAAATGTATTTATTATGAAGTAGAAGGAAAAGTACAACCAGTTGATCGATTCTATGTAACTCTTCCAACTTTAGTCCCATCCTCATCACATCTAGCATCAAAAATCCAACAGCATCACAATACATGCACGATACCTCCAAGAGTTATGATCTCACCAACATAACACTACTTAATAAAAATTCTTGCTCTCTTGTGCACTATGATCAATGCTATATTTATAAGTTGATGAAGGTAGTTTAACATAAATGAATCATTGAATGGATTTCCTAAAAATGGATGAAGACTTTTCCTTGTTCATGGGAATAGGAGGATAAGAGGTTTAATGGCTCCATAATGTCCATATTTGAAGATATCAGATGAGGTGAAAGCTGGAACAACTTCTAGAAGCCACTAGAGGTTCGTAAGATTCTTGGAATCCAATGAAAAATTCACTCCTATTCGACCAACGCACTCTAAAGTGGGCCTAGATACTCTACAACGCAGCCTTTGCATGGGAGTAGATGCTCTGCAAAGAATTTACTGCTGTCTAGGGGTGCGTTGATGGCTCAATGGGGCACTTCAACTGGAATCTAAGCAGTGAAACTTTCATGAAGGAAAACCACCAATGGAATGAATTGTTTAGGGCATGTAGAAAATAATTTAGAGTATGATAGACCCTGATGCATATTGATCTATGTTTTGAGATGATGCCCAAATTTACCTGTAACCGACCAGATCAAACCGTCTGCATTATTCGATGCACCTGGTAACTCCCTAAGTGGAAAGTTCGAAAACTCAAGAGAATGAGGCAACTAGGTTCCCTTTTCGCTATTTGGTGTAAGGTTTCTAGGGGGGATCTCTTCCATCAAAATTCCTAGCTGAGTATTGGGTCCACTGCAAGGGAGGGTACGAGCCTCCCTATTGTTGGTGGTATGATGACACCCTATTTGTCATATTATGCAGAGGTGCACAGTGACTTTGGTGGTAACCAAGTTGCGTGATGTTCTGGTTAGAATCATACGAGTAACCCGAGTACAGGATACTGCTCCCTAGGTGACCCTAGGTCAATGACCCGATTAATCCGTCTGCAGTATTTGACACGCCTGACAATTCTTTGTAAGTTTGCAGGCATGGGTCATTAAGCAGGACGTTGTAAATTTATCCTGATTGGGTGCATAGAAGTTTGAGCTTCTGGGCTTTACTGATTGCGTCCTCCTCGGAGATAGGTCCTTGGGTCGCCACATCTTTAGAAATATTAGCTGTCAGAGTTTTCAAAAATAGGTCCAATAAAACTCTACCATTGAGTTTGGATTTTCACAAACTTCAACGTTGCTGCCATTCGTGGAGATGGTTCGAGATATGGACAGCTAGCGTTTGCCTAAAATGAGTTAGTAACTCCTTCCTCGAGTCAGGGTGGATGCGTAACTGAAAATATGTTAGGAACACAGTAGTGAGGGCACTAAAGGTTCCATGCAAAGCAGAAGGCTGATCCACATACCATTTTGTAGCAGGTCCGGTTAAGGTGCATTGAAACAGTCTTAGTCGAATAGTATCATTAATAATATGATTGGATGAACACCATATGTGTAAAGATATTATATGATTTCTATGGTATTTCACTTGCTTCCCTTCAAATTTTGGAATGTCCGAGGGGATCCTTGTTGGCATGGGGGGGCAATTGGGGTTGTGCGTAATGTGATCATTAGTTATCTTTGATATATCTTGGAGATTTAATGATGCTAAAAAAGGTAACTGATGATTGAGTTCCATTGTGTACTGTGGAAACATAGGGATCTGAGTTTGATGATGTATGGGGGGTGTCTAGGGAATATTACCCTATGACGTACCCTTTTTTGTTTTTATTGATTCCCCGAAGGGGTAGCACTCCTATTCCCTCTGGGGGTTGTGGGAGGTGTTGTATGTGGTGACCCTATTGGGGTTTCCACGGGTGTGGTTTTAGGTGACCCTTGGGGGTTTCCAACTAAATATGCCTCGATAAATGATGATCTAATAAGGGTGGCAGTGTGTCGTCTTTGATGCCTAAATAACGAAAGACCTGGCACTCCTCCCTCTAATGGGGGGAGGTCCTAAAAATGTCTAGATCGACGAGGTCCCATTGGGTCTGTTATGGTATCGACTTGGTTAATTTTGGAAATATTTTTTAGTTTTCTGGGACAAGGGGGATTATTACCAAATAAAATATGATCACATACATAAAACAAAGCGAAAAATAAAATTTATGTTTTTCCTTTATATTAATGCTATGTGATCAAGAAAGAAAAAATATGGTTTTGGTTGTTTCGTGTATGATACTCAAAAAATTCTAATAATACCTAATCGTCCTCACATTCTCAAATGTAACTAGGCCCTGTGAAGATATATTCTGATGGGTACTGGGGCTAACATCCTGAAAGAACTAGCGATGCCTTCCAGTAGCCGAATAATCGACTAAGGTAAAGGGATGAGGATCTAGTGTTGTTTGCACCATTACCTATAAGGAAGGATTCCTTAGATTTTTCCACTAAAGTATCATCGTCCCATGTGAGCGTTCAAGTCTTGAGCTTACTGGTATTCAACTACCAGTATCGAGCACTAGATGGGTCAGGTAGCCCCAAAGAGTATCGCACGCATTGGGCCTAAGCTTAACCCGTTGTGGAACGAGTCTTTGTAGTGCTTAGGAATTCTATTCCATGGGTGGATAGATGGATTTTAAGCTCCCTAAACAGTTAACATCTATGTTTCAAAATGTAGAGTGACCATGGCAGCTCATTGGATTCCTACCCCCAATGGTCCTAACCTGAACTATAATTTCTTTTGTGGCCCCTGTGTGGATAATTTAGTGAGTTTAATTAGTGGTTAGTTTTAGAGAGTCTTATTTTCTTAAGGTGTGCCTTGGTGAAGCAACTATAATAAGAGGACAAAATCCCCAACACACTGGGTACCTTTTGGTCTGGTGCTTACTGATGCTTCGTGTCTGCTTTGAATTGTACAATCACAATGTTATAAGATATGGATATGTGGTAATTCTTTATAATCCTTCTCTAATTACACTATGTGTGATTCTTCCTTGCATAAAATAAACAATGTGTGGATAATGGGTCGCTTACACTTTGCCTATTTAGACTAATTTTTGCACTATAGGGATATGCTAACTTATCTTAAGAAAGCATTCATATGCATACCCAGGATCACCAAGAATTGCAAGGGTGGTAGAGATTACTTTCCTTATTTTCGATATTTTTGTCCTTGTCTCGAATCCTAATGCAAAAAATTGAACTAAACTAATGCAAAAAAATTGAAAAAACAAAAACTAGCTAAACATGTGGGGATGTATGGGCCACTTACTTTCCACTAAGTATCCTATGTGTTTGGTGTCTATTATAAGAAACTAGTTTTTTTAGATATCATTTGTGGATTGAAGGCCACTTACTCTCCCCCACTTAAACTATGTGTAATTGGCGATGATAACAAACTAAAATTAAAACAAAATAATTTCTAAGCCAAAATTCAGCACAAAGTTTCCTAACCAGTCATGAAACACCAGAACACAGTGATGGAAAATTTATTATGGGTTGAAAATCACTTTAAAACTGCTAAAAATGAGAAAAATTAGTGAAAAATGTGTTCATTGTCTTCCGCACGGCTTATTTTGGCACAGGTGCATGATTTGCGCGTTTGCCTGGTTGAACGCACGGGGATTTACAGTGTCCAAAATATCTGCCCTATCTGAGTCAAATTTCTCACTGACGGTGATTTGAAAAGTGCTGAGGGGAAGTAGGAGTGTTCTTGCAGAAATTTTTGGTAAGAGAGAGGACATGCAAACAACAACCACTAGCTTAAATGAAAGAAAAAAGTTGATTCACCATTCCTGTTGTAGTGCATTTGACGGATGGGCAGACGAAATCCACTGTGCTTGATAGGGGAGGCTTCTTTCCTACAAGCAAGTAACAAGTCAATTGGTTTGTTAGATTGTTAGTGGAACAACACATCATGTAGTAAACTAAGTAATGAACATAGCATGCTAAAATAGAGGAGAAACAAAAAAACAAAATACACATATACAATAAAAGGCTCAATCGTGTCAAATACACTAATAATCCAATTAGAGAAATCTTCCCCTTTTATTAGGTGTTGATGGTATAAGAGAATAGGATTCTAAATCACTTGCAACGAATCCTTAGAGATATGGATCACTAATATTCTAGTCAAGGTTGTCTCTTCCCTTTAAGCTTCTTGAAAGCCTCTCTCTCTCCTCGACAGATGGTAGAATAATGGACACTTGGTGAACTTCGTCTCTTGATTGAGGTGTTGGATGGCCAACAACTGAATCCTTCCAGTCTTTGGTACTTGGACAATAAAATGTTGGTTTCTCTCGAGAAATTTGACCAACATAACAATGTGTTCTCCTATTGTTCTTCCCATGGTGGTGTTTTATAGGAAAATTTCAAATTTTCCCTCCCTCTCTTGGTAAAATATAGATGTTGCAATAAGAGTGGGAGGTTGATTTAATTGTTTGCTACACTTGAGGCCTCAAGGTGGCTCCAAGGTAGTTTTACTTAGTTGGTCTTCAGTGAGAATCTTATTCTTGAAGTGTTACAAGTGGTCCCAGATGGTGAATTTCCAGCATACCCAGGATTGCGCGGCTATTTGAGGGCGAAGATCTTCACTACTATCGAAGAAAAGGTTACGCGGATCACTTAGTGTTATAGGTAAATTTGAGCACCATTCCCAATGACCCGGTTTAATTGGAAATCATCCGTATAACCAATGAATAGGGTCTATGATCCCCTATCATTTCAGTTGCTATATGCCTAAGCTAAAGAACAAAGACAAATCATTCCTGACTTCCATTACAACGTTTCCAAGATTTGAAGTATATATTATAACACCTATGAGCTCACCAACGCAGTATCTCAAGGGGCTAAGTGTGTTTCATATGCATTTACCTCCATTCAAAGGTGCTCTGCAAAGCACTTCCCAACACTCAAGGGTGCGTTGGTCAATTGGGAGCGAAATTCTCATTGTTTCGGAATCTCCACTTGGTCAGTGCCTTCTAGAGGAGTGCATATGTGTCAAAATTCAAATCCATGTGTCCATTTGATACCTCTGAGCTTGGGAACATGTATTTCCTATTATTATAAATTCATTGATGGTAAAACTACCTTCAACACATCTATAAACTGAGCACAGATCCTAGTGCTTGAAGGGAGGAAGAATTTGAGTAGAGAAATGTTGGGGGAATTTCAATTGAGGAATTGATTTGAGTGATATGCTGCCAGAGAGATGTTCATTTTGATGAGGCTGGGATGATGCTAGAGATGGTGACATCAAATCAATCACTGGTTGTAACCTCCCCTTCTATCCATTAAAAAAGATTGTTGTTTAGTTTCCCACATATATATCTGTATAAGCGTCTATATTTCATGTAATGAATTCTTATATGATGTATATGGTTCATGTTTCATTGATTTAACTGAATAACTTGAATATGCATCTATATATTGCCATCTCTGTGTTGTTTAGTGTTCATTCTTGCAGGAAATATTTTGGCGATCTAGCTTGGATTTGAAGCTACAGCAAGAGCGACAGAAAAAATTGGAAGCGCTTGGACTCGAAGCAAGTTTCTTAATCTATTCTGTGTGTCTTTTTACTGTTAGGAAAAGTATCTACAAAGTCTTTAACATGTTGTTCTAAATGCAATGCACCACATTTAGGGAAGAATATTTTATCTGTAATTCATAATTCCGCATAACAATTAGGGATAGTTCTTTTTGTGCGCTATTTGATAAATTTTCCTGCTTGACCTTAGGAAAATTTAATTTTTTCAGATTCTGTAATGTATTTCTTCCCTATAAATCTTTATTTGTACCTTATGCTTAACATTTTATAATATATTTTTCTTGTACGATTTTGCAGTGATAACAGGGACTGTTATATTTCAGAGGAAGCTTGGTAAGTTGATTCCCATCCACGTTGTGTTGCTTGTGCCAGGAATAGGTATGGATTTTATTTTTTTCCTATTTTTAAGGAAAAGGTGTACAATGTACTCTTTAGGGGACAATAGGTGTTGATAAAACACCAAGAGTGGAAGTCACCCATAGTTATTCGAGTCACGAGTGATAGAATTTATAGGTTGTCATCAGATACTCCGAAGGTATTAGTGAGCAACAACATTCCTAGAGATTGAGGAGAGCTATGACCTTGGAGGATGGCCCATATTCACCATGGGAAATTTAAGTTGTTGTAGGAGAGAGTGAGAGGTGTTCCATAGGTGAGCATGGAGAAAAGTGTTGTGTGCAAGGGATGTATACTGTGGAAGTTTTCTAAGGAAAATTTTATAAGGAGTGGCACCAAATCCAAAGGTGTTTTTTATTTAGTACAACTGTATTTATTAAGAATAGGGTCCCACACAAGGAATTTGGAAAGATTACACCATAGGAATTGTTCATAGGGAATAATCCATATGTGATCTAGCTTAGGATATTTGGCATCTTAGCATATTCTCACATTCTAGGGGATACACATTCCAAGTTGGATTAGAGTGCAGAGAAGGGGTAATTTTTTGGGTACAATGAGACTTATAAAGCATCTAGGATATTTATTCTAGATACCAAGAGGATTATTGTGAATAGATATATTTTATTCATGGAGGAGAAGGCATATCATAGGTAGAGAGGTTTTCCAAAAATAGTTGATCAGAGTGAGAAGCCAACAAAAGCTCCAAGGGTAGGAAAACATAATCATGGATAGGATAGTATCAATACAATTACTAGTATGTGCATAGTATCAGGTACATGTTTTCCAAAGATTTCACAAAGCATGGAGCTCTAGATGAAGAAGAAACAATAAATACATCAAGAGGATGTGGAAGTACTAATTATACTTAGTGTAGCTAGAAAGAGGAATTGAGGGGCCCACCAGATTCTTAGGGTTTCTTATGAGTTTGAGGGAACTATTAGGATGAGAAAGATAGAGCAAAGACAACTATACATGTACATTGGCTACATGGCATTGGTGAGTTATATCATGGATAGAAATCCCTTTAGATATTAGTATACCACGTAGTAGTAGGTGTGGAAAGATGTTATGGTTGAGGAGTCAACATCAATAATGCAGAATGATATTTCGGAGGTGGTGCCTATACCAACAGAGAGGGTGGTGGTTGGATCACACTAGATCTATAAGATCAAACACCATGTATATGGTAGAATAGATAAATACAAGGTGAGGTTTGTGGCCAAGGGGTTATCTCAGAAAGAGGGCATACATTATGAGGAGAAATTCACTCCAATGGCCAGGTATATTTCTATAAGGGCTATGATATCACTAGAAGCAAAAATGGGATGGAAAATCCATCAGATGGATGTCAAAATGTCACTCCCTAATGGAAAATTGTAGGATGAAGTGCACATTGACCAATCATAGGGATTTGTAGCATGCAACAATGGGACTATCACGTGTAGATTGAAGAGAGTGTTGTATGGAATAAATCAAGCTCCCAGGGTCTGGTATGCAAGCATAGATAGACACTTTTAGGGGATGTCATTCGAGGAGAGTTAGGTGGAGGCAAACCTATACTACTTAATTGTTCGGGGTGAGATACTCATTCTTGTCCTATATGTGGAAAACTTGTTCTTGACAGCTTCATTGTGGTTGATAGAGGAGTGCAATAGGGACCTTGCAACAGAGTTCGAGATGAAACAATTGAGGATTATTCACTACTTTTGAGGCATGGATGTGTGACAAATAGATGGGGATATTTTCCTTGGGCAAGGGAAATACTACATCAAGAGCTTGAGGGGTTCTATGATGGAATATTGCAAATTCATGTCTACAACCATGATAACCAATTGGCGGAAGCTATATAAATCTAGGATGAGGGATGTGCAACCTGCACTCTATAGACAACTGATTGTCTCTCTTATGTATTTTTTTAATAGCAGGCCTGGCATATCATTTGTGATAAACTCTCTTAGTCAGTTCATGGTTGAACCAAAGAGGATGCATTGGATAGCAACAAAGCATGTTCTATGACATTTTTATGGTACAATCAAGTATGGGATTAGATATACTCCAGGTAATGGTACTAGGATGATGGGCTATACTGATTGAGACTAGGTAAAAAATACAATGGATATGAAAAGCACTTTAGGGTATTTCTTCAACAGAGGATCAATGGCTATCTCGTCGTATAATAGCAAGTAGAAGCTTATGGAACAAACCTCTATAGAAGTGAAGTATATAATAGACGTCATTATAGCAGGCGAGGTAATTTTTCTTCGGATTTTGTTAGTAGCCTTATTTGTTCAGAGGGTTGAGATGACAATGATACACTATGACAATCAGAGTTGCATTAGGTTATTTGAGAATCTGATGGTTCATGATAGTTGTAAGTATGTAGACATCAAATATCATTTCATCAGGGATTGTGTACAATGTGGGATAGTTCCAATGCAATATATACCTATATATTAGTAGGTAAATAACATTGTGATGAAAGATTTGGAGAAGGCAAGATTCATCTTCTTCAGAGATAATATGGTTGTTGTGTAGAACACCTTCCTTGTTAAGCAGGAGCGTTAGCTTTTGGAAAGGTATTCTAGTATCAAGTGGTGTCAATGAGGCTAGGGATTAGGTCATGGTCATTTATTTTTTAACAAGATATTCTAAGAGAGAATCGATGGGGCCCTTTGAGAGAAATCAAGTGAGTAGGGATGTGCATTAGTATCGTGGGAGACACTAGAAACAGGGTTTCAGCAGGAGAAATTGAGGAGAGATTTTCTAGAAGAAATGAGTCATAGTGATTCTAGCTTTCCAAGAGACAAAAGGAGGCCAAATTATTTTGAAAAAGGTAGGTTGAATTTAATAGTGTGAGTTACCAATTTACTAGTGAATTTTTTTAGAGGATCAACTTGTGTTACCAATTGCTAGAGTGATTTATTGGAGGTATTTTGAATAGGTTGAGTGAATTGTTGAAGGAAAATAAAATTGGAAGATCAAATTTTCAGAGGAAAATTTCCATAAATGCCAATGTGAATTTCTAGTGGGTAATGTGAGTTCACAGAGGCTATGAAAGCTCACACAGGCAGAGTGAATTTCTTAGTAGAGGTTGATATGATATGCATAGGTTCGATTTGGTCAACTATAGTGAGGAGAAAAATTATCAGAACTTTGCGAGTGAAATGAAATAAATTTATGTACATTGTAAATTTTTTGAAGAATTAATATGATAAACCCTCATCTACAGAACTTGTTTCCCCACACTATGGTTTTTCGAGGGAATATTTGTCCAAAAATATTGGTGTCTATTTTATGTGTGTGTGTTTTCTTAGTTCCTGTGATTTATTATTTGGTCAATATTGCAGTATTGTTTTTATTAAGTATCTGTAGTAAAATAATTTGTCGGTACAAATAACCTAAAATATAGGAGAATAATTACAAAATCAACTACAATAGAATCTTCAGATGGTATTAGAGAAAATATTAGGAAAGAAGAATCTTAGTGCATGATACAAGAAGAGAAGTCTAAGGGTTTATAAAACCTAGATTGATTTCTTCATATTTATTTGGGGTTTGTGTATATTATTTTCTTAGGGTTACAAAAATAACTTTAACTAGATTGAGGTATCAGGGAAAATTGTATGGTGCATCTAACTTTGGTTTTTGGAAATACATAACTTTATTGTTGTTGGAAGAGAATTGTCTCAGGGAATGTGTGACCGGTTTTGTAGTTGCATTGATAGATGCAACATAACTTCTTTCACATAGGAAGGAAGATGAAAACACAAGGAAGATAATCCTATATTGGGTCAAGGATCATATTTTTCCAGTACATATCAAAAAATTTGATACAACCAAGAAAATGTGGGATGCCATCGTAAATTTGTTCCATAATGTTGCTATGAACAGGAATTTGATGCTTAAATATAAGCTAAGAAATACTCATATCATTAAGGATAATGCATTGTTAGCTACCTCACCATACTCAGAATTGTGAAGGATGAGTTAGCAGATGTGGAAGAAAAATTACAAGATGACGATCTTGTGAGAACAACCTTGAATGAGTTCTCAAAGTAGTGGTATGTATTCTTTTAAGTGATTAATAGACGAGATAACCTACCCAGATGGGATCATTTGTGGATCAATTTCACTCAATACACTCTTAGATTGAGTCTTATTAGTGGCAGAAGTAGTAAGACCTAAAAAAGTGAGGGAGAATAGGAAAGTGTAGCTCTAGCGGGAAATAGAAAAGGAAATAATGGTTCTAGAAAAGGACCTAAGACCAAAGGAGAGAAGAAGAAGAAGGACATTTCAAAGGTCAACTACTACCATTTTCACAAGTTCGCCCACTATGTAAAAAAATTTCCATTGAGAAATAAAGTTGATAAGAAGAGTAAGAAGAAAGTGACAACAACAAGTGTAGATGAGCTTTCTAGTAGGATGGAAGATGAGTTCACACTCATAGCTTGTTTTATTAACTCAACCTCATATGGTGTTTGGTACAAATATATTAGGGTGTCATTTAATATGTCAGGAGTTATGGAAAATTTAAATAATTACAAGGAGGAGGAAATCATATTGCATATATTTATGGAAAACAAGTCCAAGTGCAATCCATTTGGGAGAGGGACTACTCTATTGTAGAGGGAGTTTGGAAAGCCAATACCCATCCACGATGTGTTGCATGTACTAGCAGTGGGAATGTATTTGATTTTAATTTCTATTTTTCAGGATAAGGGGTAAACTGTACAATTTAGAGGAAATCAAGTGTAGATAAAATTCTGGAAGTGGAAGTCACCCATAGTTATTAGAATCAAGAGTGGCAGAATTTACAGGTTGCAGTTGGATACTCCAAAGGGACTAGTGAGAAGTAGGGTTCCTAGATATTAGGGAGAGATATGGAATAGGAGGATGGGAAAAATTCATAAAAAGGAACTCAATTTTCTCTAGGAGACAATGACAAGTGTTTTAGAGGTGACCACAAAGTGTGGTGATGTGTGCAAGGGATTTTTACTATGGAAGCTTTCTAAGGTACCTTTTCCAAGGAGTGACACTAGATCCAAAGGTGTTCTTGATTTTTTACCTTCTAATATATGTGGTGCGATGTTGATCCACAACCACTTGGAGGGCGTGAAAAAATTATAACCTTTATTTATGGTTTTCCAGGAAGACTTGGATATACATATTGAGGACCGAGGATGAGGTATTTAGTCACTTCCAAGAGTTTAAATCTCTTATGAATAATTCAATAGGAAGGAAGGTGAAGGTTCTTCAGTCAGACATTGGAGGTGAGTACACAAGGAAATCATTTGAGAATTTTTGTACATGGTAGGGGATTAAGAGAGAGTGGAAATTTCCTTACAACCCATAGTAGAATGGGGTTGCTGAGAGGAAGAATCATTTAATATAAGAGGCAGAGAGGGTCATGATGTATGACCAGGACATGCCATAATACTTATTGAAAAATACATGTTGTATGACTATCTATATTTAGAATAGGTTCCAAAAGAAGGTATTACAAAATATAACATCAGAGGAAGCATTCATAGGGGATAAGCCAAATCTAAACCACTTAAGGATATTTGGAGGCTTAGCATATTGCCACATTCTAGGGGTTACACATTCCAAGTTGGATTATACTACAAATAAGGGGTGCTTTATTTGGTACAATGAGTCTTTTAAGGGATACAAGATATATTATTCAAAGGAAAAAAAGAATCATTTTCGAGAGAGATGTCTTATTCATGGAGGACAAGGCATATTGGAGGTTTAGAGATTTTCTACCAACAGTTGATTAGAGTTAGTAGCCAGCAAAAGCTCCAAGCATAGAATAGCAGAATCAGGGACAAGGTAGTACAAGTACACTTATGATCATATGCTTAAGTATTGGTATTCCAGAGAGTTCACAGAGCGTGGAGTAGAAGATGAAAAAGATATGGGAAATGCATTAGGAGGATGTGGATTTTCAAAATACACCATCTCCAGATGGTAGGAGGCACCGAAAGGTTCACCAAATGCTTAGGGATGCTCAGGATTTTGTGAGGATTTCTAGGACTATTAGGAAAGAGTGGGGACAACCATACATGTATATTGGCTACATGAAACTAGTGAATAAAATCATGAATAGTGAGCCTTCCAACTATCAAGAGGTCGCACAAAAATACGTGTGGCAAGATGTTATGGTTGAGGAGTACACCTCGATCATGTAAAATGATGTTTGGGAGGTGGTTCCTAGACTAACAGATAGGGTGGTGGTTCGATCATGCTAGATCTACAATATCAAGCACAATGGAGATGGAAACATTGAGAAATAAAACATAAGAGGTGTGGCCAAGGGGTTCTCTCTAAAGGACAAAATATATTATGAGGAGACATTCGATCCAGTGGTAAAGTATACTTCTATAAGGATTATGATCTCACTAGCATCACATATGGGATGTCAGATCCATCATATGGATGTCAAGACACTATTCCCCAACAGTGAGTTAGAGGAGGAAATGCACATTGAAAAATCAACAAGCTTTGTATCACACAACAGTTCGACCCACATGTGCATATTTAAGAGAAATTTGTATGGGCTCAAGTAGGCTCCCAGGGCATGGTATGAGTGCATAGGCAGATACTTGAAGGGAATGGGATTTATGAAGAGCAAGGAAGATTCAAACCTCTACTAATTTATGGTTTGGGGTGAGGTACTCATTATTTTCCTATGTGTGGATGAATTTTTCTTGACAGGTTCATTACGGCTCATAGAAGAGTGCAAGGGGCACCTTGCAGTAGAGTTCAAGATGGAAGACATGGAGATTATTCACTAATTTTTAGGCATGTAGATGTGGCAGATAAATGGGTATATTTTCCTTGGAAAGGGCAATACTACATCAATATCTTGAGGAGGTCTAGAATGGAAGATTGCAAATCGATGTCTACACCCATGATAACCAATTGGAGGAAGCTATATACATATAGGAAGAGGGATGTGGATCCATTTCTCTATAGAATTTTGATTGGCTCTCTTATGTATTTGATCAACACTAGGTCAGATATATCATTTGCAATAAACTCTATTTGTTAGTTTATGGCTGAACCGAAGAGGGTGCACTGGCGAACAACAAATCATGTGTTGCAATTTTGTGAGGTACAATGGACTATGGGATAATATATAACTAGGGTGATGGTATTAGGTTGATGGGATGTGCTGATGCAAACTAATCAGGAAATATAGTGGACGGGAAAAGCACTTCAGGGTGTTGCTTCAACATGGGAAGTGTTGTCTCTTGGTACAAGAGGAAGCTCTACAGAAACAAATTATATAACAATTAACATGACGAAATGTGAGGCGACTTGTTTGGTTAAAGGTTTGAGATGACAATGATACAATGTGATAATTAGAGTTGCATCACGATATTTGATAATTTGGTGTTTCTTGACATGTGTAAGAATATAGACATTAGGTATCATTTCATCAGGGATTGTGTACAATGCAGGAAATTTCAACTATAGTATATACCTATAGGCTGGCAGGTAGAAGACATTGTGACGAAGGCTTTAGAGAAGGCGAGATTTGTCTTCTTCAAAAATAAGAAGGGTCTTATGCAAAACACATTCCTCGCTAAGAGGGAGTGTTAGTTTGTGTAGGTCTGACAATTTTTCTAGTCTCAAGTGGTATCAAAGGGGCTAGGGAACACAAGAGGACTAATTATCTCGAAGCTCAATTTATTTTTCTAATTGAGAATGTATTAATTATATTTAGTAACCAATTCTAATTATTTTCCTAAGTCAAAATTAGGGAAAGGGTTAATTAATCATTTTTAATTGAGAAAAGTTGCTTTGTTTCTAGTGACTTATAGAAAAATGAGTTGATGGGGTCAAGATGATCGTATCCATCGATTGTAATTAGATTGTGGATGTTGATTTTTCTATAAGATATTATAAGATGACATCAATGGGGCTCTTGGAGAAATAATTTGAGTGAGCAAGGGATGCACAATGATTCCATCAAAGAAACTAACAAAATGGTTCTAGTAGCAGAAATTAAGGAGAGATTTGTTGGAAGAAATTACTTACAATGGTTCATGTTTTCGTAGGGATAGAAGGAAGCCAAATTATTTTTCAAAAGGGAGGCCGAATTTACCAGTGCGAGTTTCTAGTTTACTAGTGCGTTTTTTCAGAGGATCAATTCGTGTTTCGAGTTATCTAAGTGATTTATTGGAGGTAGTTCAAATAGGATGATAAAATTGGTGGAGGTAAATAAACTTGTAGGATCGACTTCCCAGAGGTAGAGAAAACTTCTAGAATGGCCAATGCACATTTCTAGTGCAAAATGCAAGTTCACAGCTATAGTGAAAATAGGTTGAGATAATTGCTAAATGTAGATAAAATTGTAGGATTGGATTTTCAAAGGCAGAGAAAATTTCTTAGTAGAGGCAAATTTGATTTCCAGAGGTTCAATTTGGTTAGCTAAAGTGAAGAGAAACTTTTTTGGAACTTTGCGAGTGAAAGGAAAGCAGTTTATGTAAGTTCTCAATTTTCTAAAGAATTAATAATAGAAACCCTCATTTATAGAACTGGTTTTCCATGCATTAGATTTTTTCCATGGAAAAATTGTCTAAAAATATTGGTGTCTATTTTATGTGTGTGTGTTTTCTTTGTTCATATGATTTATTAATTGGTGAATATTGCAATAGTGTTTTTATTTTATTATTTTTAGTAAATTAATTTTTTAGGACAAATAATATAAATTATAAGAGTATAATTACCATATTAGCTATAATAGCATTTTCACATAAGTTATTGCTCAGTATTCAGGTAAAGTTGGTTGTCTTCAAGATGCCTAAGAAGTGCATGTAGTAGTCTACAAATTGTTAAGGAAGAATTTTCCCACTGAAGTTGCATCCCAAACTATAATTATTTATGGGTTTTTTCTTTAATAGAAGAAATGGTGTTAGATAAGGAAAACATGAGGATATTGATGGTTGTCTTATTGATGGTGCTTAGGGGTATGAAATCCAAGGTGAGAGAATGGCATAGGAGGAGTAACATTATTGGTCACACAAGATACACATGCGAGTATGGATAAATTAAAGGGATGATTACCAAATATGAGAGTGAGACCAATCAGAGATCATATGGATCTAGAATGTGTTAGTGGTGTTGGAAGGCTAGGTCAACATGAGATGAGCATGGTAGATAATTTTTAACTGGAGGTTAAAGAGTTTATGTGAATTATGGATGAGTATAGGCTTCGAAAGGATGTGTAGCTGCATAAACAAGAGAATGTAGATGGATTCATGGTTTTGAGGCCTACTGAAGGAGCTAGCATGTTATGGAGAGTCGTAGTAGTGCATGGAAATCCTAGAATGTTTGGTCCAAGTTATAAATCCTATCCATAGGTAGAAAGTATTCCCCAAGTTTGTTGTAATATTTTTTGTTCAAGAATACATGTATTGTGGTAGCACATCATATGTATCAAGTTGTGGAATTAACCACTTAAATAGGTACGAGGATGGCATGTGTACATGTATGCTAGCTTGAGGTTAGTTTTTTGTAATACCAATTATTCAAGAATACATGTTGTAGTGTTGCAGTGCATGGAGTTATATATGATCAAGTTGTCGAATTAATCACTTGAATAGATATGAGGATGGAATTTTTAATCATAATCTATCTTGAGGGGGGAATGTGAGATGGTTGATGAACCATGTCCAAGAAAAATGTCTAGAAATTTTCTAGATACAATGGTTGGTTACTGATGTATTCCAATGGATGGTAACATTTTTATATGTCATTTATTAAACACCAAGTTAATATTTTCAATTTAGCATGAAGGGGGAGATTATTAGGGTAGTTATGGTAAACTTGACATGGTCATAGAATCGATTTAGTATTGGAAGTTTATGGAATTGGGATTTTGGTAACCCATGGTTTTTCCCATGACATTCTCATGTAATGTAGCATTATAAAGGCATGGAAACTATATTATAAATTTCCTTTGGGCCATTGTGAGGGCATGGTAAAAAGTAGTATAATGGGTATAAAAAATCTAACGGGTTTTCCTCTAACATAATAAAATCCTTTGTCATTTCTTAGTGGTTGTGGCCACACAAATTGTCCTTTGTGAATTTCTTATGATTTTGTTGATGTGTGCCTATTATGTTTTCATTTTTCTCTCCTTTCTATTAGAAATTTACTAGATATCATGGCATGGTGAAGGAGGAAGTGGTTTCCATATCCAACAATATATGTTGCAGACCATTGAGAAAACTGCAAAGAATTATAATTCTAGTGTGGTTAGATGAAAACACAAAAGCCAAATATGGAGAGGAGAGCATTAGGTATGCTAGAGAAAGTGACAAAAGGATGATATCATGGCATGGTGAAGGAGGAAGTGGTTTCCAAATCCAACAATACATGTTGCGGACCATTGAGAAACCTGCAAAGAATTATAATTCTAGTGTGGTCAGATGAAAACACGAAAGCCAAATATGGAGAGGAGAGAATTAGGTATGCCAGAGAAAGTCACATGCTCATTTACATGTAGTTCAGAGAGAGAGAGAGAGAGAGAGAGTTGTGAGTGTGTGTGTATGTAAAGATGAAATTATTTTGTTCTTAACTACATGTAAATGGGCATGTGACTATAATACATGCATACCCTTGGTAAATTCTAAAATCATCGAGGTGGAAATGCAATTTTTCAGGATTGACTTGAAGAATTTCTTAGTCAATTTTAGAGGGGGTATTGTTAGGTAAATTTGACTCAATAAGAGAGTCAAGGTTTAGAGAGAGAGAGAGAGAGAGAGATTTGTGAGTGTGTGTGTATGTAAAGATGAAATTATTTTGTTCTTAACTACATGTAAATGGGCATGTGACTATAATACATGCTTAGGGATGAATACCCTTGGTAAATTCTAAAATCATCGAGGTGGAAATGCAATTTTTCAGGATTGACTTGAAGAATTTCTTAGTCAATTTTAGAGGGGGTATTGTTAGGTAAATTTGACTCAATAAGAGAGTCAAGGTTGTTAGAGATACTAATTTTTAGAGATAAAAATACAAAAAAAAAAAAAAATCATATATAACAACAACACATAAGCAAATGCACACCATGATTTATTATGGGAAATCACAACCAAGGAAAAACCACCATAATAATAGATATATTATGTTTTGACTTAAATCAAACCAAGTTTTCCACAAGGTCTTGGATATACGATGATTAGGTGCGTTGTTAATACACTCCTAGATTGTAATTCACCAGTTCATTTCCCCACCCTATTCGGGTGATATTATTGGGCATTACCATGATGTAGCCTCACCATTTTTTAACTTACATAATAACAGAAAATCCAACCAATTCGGTTAACACCTTGCCCCTGACCCACTAAGCCTTCCACTCAACTATAGCACATTACAATAGAAAATCCTCGAGACTTTTAAAGGCTTTAGCTACATTTAATACCATAGATCACCAATACCACAAGCTTAATACCAAAAAATACCAATACCAAGTGCTTGAAACCACCACTATTGACCTAACAACCTTTTCTCCTTTTCTAAGTCAAGTTTCCTTAAAAATCCCAATTTCAAACTTGAATGGGAGATTCTTCAAACCCAATCCAAAAACCTTACATGTTCACCCATGTGACTCTATAATTTACTATTGTTGCACATTCCTAACCAAATATTTACATGTCGTTTAGGGAAAAAACAATTTCAACCCCAAAGTGATTTTTTTTTTTTTTATTGTTGTCTTAGCACTTATGATTCCATCCTCTCGCTTTGGCATACTTAGTGCTCTCCTCTCCATATTTGGTGTTCATGGTTGCATATCACCATATCAAACATCTATTTTGTCTCAAGCTACTCGCGTCCACATTATGTGGTGTCATCTCTTGCAACCAGTGCCTCATTCTCTGGGCCATACTCTCTTGTCTTTGATACCAATTATTAATAAAAAGGAAGAAAATAAACTTGTATTAGGTACACATAAAAAAAAATTCATAAGAGATTCACAAGAGACAAAATTTACATGGTTCACCCAATATAGGATACATCCACTAAGAAATGGATAGGCTTTTTATTATGCCATTGGAAAACTCTTTAAAATTTGTACATTCTCCATACTTATTTTTATCATGCCCTAACAATGACTGAAAGAAAATTTACAATGGAGTCATCATACATTTAAATAAAATAAATTACATAAGAATACCGTGGGAAAAACCATGAGTTAAAAACCTTTAATACATAAAATACTAATGATAAATTGACTCTATAACCAAGTCAAGTTAGCCCTAACTACCCTACTACAAAGAAAATTCATAATAATAACATTTTAGTTAGAAAATATACACAAATATTCACCACATAATTAACAACAAAATTCACCCTAACAAACCTAACACAAAAAGGATTTATAATGATGACATTATATTTAGAAAACACATACAATCTTCATAGGCAACTAATCGTACAAGGGAAAAAATGAAAAGCATATTATATCGTGATCCATGTCCCATGGAATCATATCATTCATTCATTTGTAAATTACTTACAATGACTCCTCTGGTCTATATTATTTAAATTATTATACTTATAGCTATTGATCCTCAAATTAATGCTATTTATATGTGTAGGGCTATCATGATCCAAAGTAAATTTTTCAATTTTATTGAAAGACATATTATTGATAAAAATAAAAAAAATGGGGTAAAGTGAATATAAATTTGTATAAAAATTGTTTAATAAGCAACACAATTTTATATTCAATTAATTATATTCTTTATTATATATTATAATATACTAGTTAGGTAAATTAAAATAGCATAGTCTAATTAATCAACATTTTTTCATCTTTTTGGGCTATATTTTTAAGTCAGTTTTATTCTAAATTTAGGGATTTTTTTAGCATGGTAAATTTGAACTATGTAATATGCAAAATATGAGTTATAGTATTTAAAATATTGAATATATTTATATTTCAGTATTTCATTTAAATAATACAAACTAGCAAAAAAAATTATCACCAAATTTCAAACCAAAAATAAAAATGATTAATTAAACTATACCGATAAAAATATATAATATTTATAATAGTTGAAGCATAATAATCACTTTAAATAATAATTTTATTTAACCAAATCTCATTATAATCTTAGATTCTTTCTATTTTTTATAATAAAAAAATAATATTTAAAAAAAAAAAAAACTTTACGTCCTTCATATTAACTTAATTTGTCCAGAAAAGAGAAAACCAAAATATAACACATATCACATTACACTCCCATTAAGTTTTATTTTTGATCACTAAACTAATGAACCATTTAAGTTCAAGATTTATTTCACCCTACAAATGGCTAAATCACCTTTGAGGTTTTTAAAACAACTATTAATATGATATGAATAGAGAAAAAATCCATTAATGTGAATAATATTTAGAATTTAAGTATCGAGGGATTTCCACAGTGTATTATATTAGATATCATTTTTTGGGGATTCAACTGTGTTAAGAAAGTCATTCAACCATGACCATTTCCATGAGAGGTAGTCGTAACTAACTAATTTCTCATTATTTTTGAATAGTCCACTTAGCACTCATTGCATCGGGCGATGCTCACAGGGGTGAAGAAGTGATGCAGGAGCATTAACACTGAAATTAAATTTTAATTGTTTGATTAGCCCAAGGAGAGGTCAAATTGTAAATATTGTAAAATTCTCTTCAAAAATGTTTTAATTCCTAGAAGCGTAGGTAGGGAATATGCTAGTTGACTTTTGTGAACCTATCCATAGAAAACTGGTGAAATAAGGCTTTGCATAAACTTTAGAAATTTAAACAAGGTGTCTCTTAAATATAACTACCCCCTTCCCAAAATGGATAACATCTTATAGAGTGTCGTTGGGGCTTCCCAAATGTCTTTGCTTGATGGATATTCAGGATACAGTTAGATTTTTAGTACATGAGAAAGATCAGGACAAAACTACCTTCACTACACCTTGGGGTATGTTAAAATATGCAAAGATGCCATTTGGACTAAATAATGCAGGGGCTACCTTTCAGCGGGTGATGGATATAACCTTTGCAGATGAGAAAGATGTTTTCCTAGTGGTATATTTAGATGATTTGACAATTTCTCCCATTCCAATGATGAAAATTTGTATCACTTAAGGATTGTTTTTCAAAAATGCAAGAAATTCGGAATCTCTCTTAATCCAAAAAAGAGCCTTTTTGCCATGGAGGAGGGAAAAATTCTTGGTCACATCATCTCCAAGGGTGGAATCCAGATTGACCCTTCTCGGGTTCAAGAAATTCAACAAATTGACTTTTCACTGAGCAAGAAAGAAATTCAGGATTTCAATAGTAAGATGGATTTCTTACACAGATTTATTCCAAATTTCGTTGAGCATCTTCGAGAAATGACCAACATGTTGAAAAATGAGAATGGGGTAAAGTGATCCGAGGATGCCAAGAAATCCTTCAACTCAGTGAATTTTTCCTTAACCACAACCCTTGTTTTAATTAGCCCATATTATTCAATTGATTTTATCATTTTCTCATTTGCCTCCAAGCATACATTAGTTAAAGTCTTGATGCAAAAAAAGGATAATATTTAGCATCCCATAGCATTTTCAGTTGAACTATCAGGGATGCAACTCTTCGGTACAATATCATAAAGAAACGGGCTTTGGCTTTAGTAAAAGCGTTGAAGGATTTTTGTGTTTATATTTTACATTTGCATATTTTGGCTTATGTCCCTAATCCAGCAGTAAAATATGTTCTTATACAGACAAATCCAGAAGGTAGAAAAGGGAAATGGATAGTAGCAACGTTGGACTATGACCTAGAGATCAAGCCCACAAAGTTGATCAAAGTTTAAGGTCTAGCAAAGCTCATGGCCGAGTCAAATTTTCATGTTCTAGACATCAACCTTATTACAACATTGTCTGATGAAGAAGAGGATGTCACTCTTATACATGTATCTAATATGTTTCTTTCATCTCCTTGGTATTCTGATATCATATATGTTCTTCAGCATTTGAACCCTCCTCCAGGCATGACTAAGAGTAAGGGTAGGTCTTTAAAGTTGAAAGCTTCCAAATACTGCATTTTTGATAGTGCCCTCTACTGGAAATATCCAAGAGGTAATTTATTGAATTGTTTAGTTGAAAATGAAGCCCAAGAAGTTATGAATGATTTTAATAAAGGAGACTATGGGGGCCATATTTTCTGGAAGACCACGGCTAATAAAGTGTTGAGAGCGGGATACTACTGGCCAAATCTTTTTGCAGACTTACACAAAACAATGATGAGTTCCCATGAGTGTCAAATGTTTCAAGGTAAAAGAAAACCTTTACCTTTGCAACCTATTTCAGTACATGCACCTTTTCAGCAGTGGGGACTTGAATTCATCGGAGAGATTCACCCTACATCATCTGCACAGCACAAATGGATATTAACAATCACCGACTACTTCACCAAATGGATCAAGGCGATCCCAACAAGGAAAGAAATATAACTAGCAATTATTCAGCTTTTGGAGACTAACATATTCTCTCGTTTTGGTTGTCTTCATAATATTATTAATGAGAATGAGACAACATTCAAATCAAAAAGGATGGTTGAGTTTTGTGACAAATATAAAATCAATTTGGGGCGCTCAACCGCCTATTATCCGCAAGGTAATGGCTTAGCAGAATCCTCTAATAAACCTCTGATTAATATCATAAAGAAGATACTGGAGGAAAAAAGGAAGAATTGGCACAAAAATCTTGTAAATGCATTTTAGGCATATAAGGTGAGTAGTAAGAAATCTATAGGAATGTCCCCTTTTCAGTTAGTTTATGGTGTAGGCATTTTTTTCCTACATCACTTGCAGTCTCGGTCATGAAATTTTTGCAAGAAGCGGGAAGTGAGGAGAATGATGTATAGAGCCGAATAAATCAGATGATCCATGATCAGCAGATAAGATATGAGGTATTTCAGAACACCTCAAAGCTTCATGAGAAGATAAAGAAAGTGTATGACTACAAAACCAAGGTGGACGATTCTAAACTTGAAGATGTAGTCCTCCAGTGGGATGCAAGGAATAAGGAAAAAGGAAAGCACGGAAAATTTGAAAACTTATGGAAAGGTCCATACAATATCTCAACATTCCGTGGGCAGCATGGTTTTATAATGAATGAGATGAACAGAGAAGAATGCTTAGGAGGACTAGTCAATGGTAGTTTCCTTAAGCATTATCTTTTCTAATGCAGATTTCAAATTTCTCAAACCCATTGTAAATATCAATTTAACTTTCTGAAAAGTGTGAAGCAGAAAATCACCGAAGCTTGGAGACCAAGGAGAAGGCCATAAAGTTTCATTGGTTTTCTGTTGTTTTCACAATTAAGTCAGTCAAATTCAAGTCAGTTTTGAGTCAATTTTTAGTCATTTTTCGGTTAGTTTGAGTTTGTTTCAAATCAGTTTAAGATTTCAGTTTTTAGTTTGTCTTTTAGCTTTCGACTGCATGCCCAATGGATAGGCACTTGGTCTACGGTGTTCTTGGCACCTCCAAGGAGCTACCATCCCCAGCTAGAGCCAATGCTAGTGTTAGTATTTGCATCCTTCCACCAATGATCAAATAAAATCTTTACCTTCAAATAAACTATAAATCCATTCCTTATATCTCGAATATCCATTAAGAAAATACATTAAGGAATCCCCAACGACACTCTGTAAGATTTTATCCATTTTGGGAAGGGGGTAATTATATTTAAGAGACACCTTGTTTAAATTTCTGAAGTCTATGCAAAGCCTTATTTCACTAGTCTTCTTTCTTAGAGAGGATATTTGTTGTTTATGCTCAGAAGTTAGATAATTCATAAATTAGGGATAAGAAGGATTTTCTTAGAATAGAGGTTGTTTCAAGATTGTAGGAGATATTTATGAGAGCTGGATAAGCTTTGATTTGTAATATATATTCAAATGTAAAGCTTCTATAAGGTAGTAGGAAGTAGGAAGTAGAGTAAAGAGGAGAGAGCCAAGAATAGAGAGGGTTATGTTGAAGAGAAAAAGGGCCATATAAAGGTGCATCATGTGAAATACAGAATTTAAACAGGTTGAAGGTGAATAAGACACGAATTCTGGATTCAAAGAAGTAATATGCAATGGAGTTCTGGATCGGATTGGAAATAGTGTACAAAATGTTGCAACGGGCATGATTATTATAGACATTAGTGAAAAACCAAAATAAAGTGCAGGAGAGAGTTACCGCGTGGAGAAGAGCATGAAAATTATAGTGAGGCAGTAGTCGAACAAACAGAAGAAATACTAAGGTAGAAAATGAAATTTTTCACCGAAACCTAAGAAGATTTCCAAAGGGAGAGCTACAGAAAGTGAGGATTTAGTCGCAGAAACTCGAGTGAAGATTTACAGTCCTGATCAATTCGCAAGCTAAGTTGGGTAAGTGCCAATGAGGACACGTGTCAGCACATGATCCCTACGCATAGCGCATAGCGCATGTGATACGAAGGAGTAGTTAACGTAGGATTTTAAAAATGACGAAATACAATAAAGGTAAATCCGCGAAGGGTCGACAAGTGTAAAGTTGCGAAGAGTCGAAGTGAGATAAGTTAAGATTCACAATAAGTAAAATTTGGAATCTGCGATATGGTTATATTCACGATATGTGAAATATTATGTTTTCTGATTTGCAAAATCAGTAAATTGCGATACTGCATTATGTTTCAGGAATTCCGATATAGTGTATGCGCTATAGAGTCAGAATTGCAAAGGATATATGCACGGTATGGTATCGGTGATGCCACAGAGGAATATTTAAAGCCATGTGTTGAGAGGTTCATTAGGTGGCTTGTTGTGGTCACGGGTGAAGGGAAAATAGAAAGATAAGTGGAATATTATAAAGGTAAAAGCATTATTGTATGGTTAATTTAGTTTAGAGTCAAAGTCGATAGAACCACTTATAATATAAGATTCCGCATATATGTAGAGAAAAGCTTGATATTATAAAATATAAAGTGGGTTCTGAATTAAGGGTTTGAATAAAACTCAAGGAGATATTTGGCAGAACCCATTCTGATGGGTGAATATGGAGAAGCATATACTCCATAATGTTTATGTGGGTATTAGCGGGGTTAATTCTACAAACCCCACTATCATTTTTGCTATCAAAGAAGGTTTTATCTTCGAAGGAGAAATCATAATGGGTTTGCACTTTGAAGATAATTCATAACTTGTGGAATTATGTTGTTTTATAATTGGCATAGAAGATTTGTGAACATAGAACAGGTTTTGATGAAATCAGGACAACAAGAGTTCTTTGAAGAGAACAGAATAGGAAGAGTTTTCACAGAATCAGAGGTGCATCATAAGTGAAGAGAAGAATCAAATCTGAATCTGATTGAGTTAAAAAAAAATGATTTCCTTATTGATTTTGAAATTAGTGATTGATAAATTGATTTTTGATAGAATAGTGAAGAGATAGAAGAAAATTCTACTTTGGGAGAATGTAGATCAGATTATTGAAGGATAGATTGAGAAAAAAATTTATGAAGGGATAATGACAACTGCAACAGTGAAGGTAAAGTTAGTAGATAGAAAAGAGAAACTGAAACAACAACATGTGTTCAGAAAATTGGACAGTGAGGTATGGTATTCATCTTTTCAGTTAATTAATGATGAATTTTTTATTGAAAGAAGTACTATGAATATGTTTGATGATTATAGCTAAGAACAAGCAGAGTTTTTGATGATGATGGCAATGAACCTATCCAACTAGAGGTTGGAAGAAAGGAGGGAAGTGACTGAGTGCAGCAGCCAGAGGAGTAGCGAAGCTCTAGAAGGTTCAAGAGAGTGAACCAAGAGAGAGAATACCTAGGGAGAGATCAAGCTCAGAGAGGAAGCTTGCTAGGGTATTGAGTAGAAAAAGGATATTGCTACAAGAGAAGGCTATGTCGCAGATCACCAATCGAGAATGGATTATCCCATAAGGAATATGGCCATGGAGGGTCATAGAATATGTTCTAAAGAATTCCATAAAGGCAAGATGAGTAATGAGGAGTGAGGGAGAAACCTTGCAGTAATGAGAGTACAGTTGGAGGTACTAAAGGAATAACTACAAGGAAAAGACCCTCTAGTGGAGGTTATAAAGGAAGTTTTTAGTGTTATAAAATTGGTCAAAATTGTCAAAAAAAAAAATGCTACAACATTCGTTTATGGTTACGGAGGTTTTGGCGGAGCTTTTAACGTAAATTCAACACAACTAAAAAAACTGGGCAGCCAGAGGTTATTACGGATGTTTTTTTCATCGGTGCACTACTAAGTTTTCAATGCACCAGTGTGTATCATCTAGACAATGGCCCCGGGGCGGTTGAAGGTTCCTGCACCGGGCCCTCAAGGTATAAAAGCGCATCGGGCACAGTTTTGGTGATACAACGCATGCGGTCGTACCAATTGGTCTTGGGATTTGTGCGGTGCCCATAGGTCATCGTAATGCACCAGTACGTAGACATATAGAAACGCACCGGTGTGCCGTATTAGAAAAACACACTGATATTTATAATTGGTATTGGTATTTTTGCAGTGCCCATACGTCTTACAAATTCACCAGTGTGTAGTCTCACATAAAAGCACCGGTGCGCAGTATCGCACAAATACACCGAGATTTTTCATTGGTTTTGGTATTTGTGTGGTGCCCATAGGTCGTAGAAATGCACTGGTGCACTGTAACATACAAAACCACTGGTGTACAGTATCTGACACGCACCGGTGTTTATTTTGTATTTTTTAGAAACATTGACCTGTGACAGTGCAATTATTGTGATTTTTCTTAATTCATTATTCATCAAAAGTCGACACATATATATCTTATCACAATATTCATATGAATTAATTTTTATTTGTGCATTTGAGAACGACAATGGAGAATGAAATAGAATAAATTAAAACATATTATATATATATAAGACAGTCTTTGTCATACAAAATGGGAGAGTTATTGGTATCCCTTTGTCTTTCAATTGGGACACTATGTCGATTACATTAAACAAAATGTTTGATTTCACAGACAAATATTTCAAAAAATACAATGCCTTGCTTTGATATCCAAACATAATGATCATCATTCTTCGCTTGAACTGTTGTCACTGCTAGAGCTACTTCCATGACTTGGGTTATTTTCAGGAATGTTTTGTTCACGGTGTTGATTGTTTTCTTCGTCTTCACCTTCCATATACAAACATAAAAATAAACTGAAATGAGTGTATATACATTGGTGAGAATAATGAAAATTGCAATATTAAATAATATACATCAATGTAAATTGAAAAGAAAAATGACATACCATAGCAACAATTGACTCATAAACTACACACATTATTTCAAAACCATGTACCATGCCATCTTTCAAAATTTCATCTATTGGATCAATTCCATACTTTGTTACTTGCAAGTTTTATACCCCATTACAAATCATATATTTAATATAAAATGTTTTTTTTTTGTTCTATTAATTATAGACGGAGCTAAGTAAAACAAGATCGATAGATGCTTACAAATTCCACAATTAATTTCGGATATGCCACCATATACTCACAACCCATATTTAACCCAATTTTAATCAATTCGTCTGATGGTTCTTCTTTGTATGTTAGCACCTATTTGAAGACATTCAATGATGATTTTTTTAAAACAACTTAAAAAATACAAAAACGAAATCTAGTTAAGTTGTTATAAGGAAGTAACAATTACTCACAAACTTAGATATCAACCCTTTTCTTCCTTGTCGTCCTGTTTTATGTGCTGAATAGGTTCCATTTTCTTTTCTTTTCTGCAAGAAAATTCTTGAAATTAATATTTAATGCTAAATTTTTTATTTATTGTACCTAATGATCGAAAAATTCAATTATTACATATTAAATTTGAAGCACGTTGTTGTTGAGATGGCTCCTCCTGTGATGCAATTTTGTCCATTTCTTTGACCATCTCCTTGTACACCTTTTTGGACATTCCTACTGGCATATTTCTGATATCAGCTCATTCATCTTTTGAGATTTTCATAATCTTCCTGAAAATGTAACATGACAATAAACTATTTATTTTTTATATTGATATATGAAAAGTAAATATAATAAAAGTGATATTTATAAATAATTCTAGAAAAACATTTAAAAGAATATTTCTTTTTCATTCCTTCTTTTTTAATGTTGTTCGTTTTTTCTATCAAAAGTATGACATGTCTCATTGACCAATTCTCTGGAAACTCTTCCTGTAGTTTAGATAAAATTTGGTTCTTGGAATCATTGGATTGGTTTTTGTATTGTAAGTAGAAAGAACGTCTATACATTCGTTCCACTAGATCCCTCAAAATTTTGTAAAAGTTTTTCCCCCTTTCGTTAACCTCCAGCACCACTCCAAATGAGCTAAAGAGCAATTCATTTTCATTTGCATGTTCTATTTTTTTTATTTTCTTAGAACAACATTCCTTTTCTAATTTGTTGGTCCTTGTATAACATTAAACAGATGTGAATTAATACAATGTTTGACACATGTTATCTAATAATTTTAAGTTTATTATTAATTAAAATTTAAAAAATAAACTCATATTGGATCGATAGTATTTTTTCATTCACCTGATTCATCATTTTGCAATTTTTCCATCAATCTTTTACGCTCTTATGGTCCTAGATCAGAAATAATCTTATCAAGCTTCATCATTTTGTGGCTCTACATGATACACAGTAAACAATACATATTAGTTAAACTTACATATAGTTAAAAAATAATATTTTTTGTAAAGAATTTACAAAAACTTTCCTTTTTTTCTTTTCTTGATGTATTATCAATATTTTTTTTACTTGATCTCTTGTGAGTCATTTCTTTATCAATCTAAAACATGTACCATATCATTCATTAATATATTTATAAATAAATTGTCAACTTTTCAGGTAAAAAATAAATCTCAAGAAACTGGTGCGCCTTTCATGATGTACGCACTGACGTCGATGCGTGGGGGTATTATAAACGTACCACAAAAACAGTATAATACACTGTACGGTGCGTGGGGGTATTATAAACACACCATAGAAATAATGTAATAGACCGTACGGTGTTATCATCGTAACATAGAGCACCAGTGCCCTATTTTAGATATGGTGCACTAATTTGAAAAAAAAAAATTGAATTTTTTATTACACAGTACTTGTGCAATGCATTTTATAATACAATGCACTAGTGCGCTGTATAATATAGTGCACCAGTGCGCTCGGTTATGAAGGGCGCACCGATAAAAAAAAATCCATTTTTTTTCAGAAATTCAAGCAAGCGCTAAATGGATTGGGATCTGACTATGAAATCCACCCCGTGGGTTGGATGTCAATCAAAAATGAAAAGCCCTAATTCTGAAATCACAAAAACAGGGAGAAGAAAGGGAAGAAACAAAAAAAATGAATGGTTTAGGGTAAAAATGGATAAAACTGTAGAAAAAGTAAAAAAACTGCAGAAAAAGTAAAAAAAAAAATCAAATTTAACTATGACATGGTTTGAAATTATATGATACAGAGTTTGAATCACTAGAGGTTTGGTTTCTGATTGTCTGAATACTTCTGTTTGAATGTATTTCACTGCTCCACAGTGCTCTCGTGTTCTCTTGCTCCAGGTATGTCTCCTGCAAATCTCTGGCTGAAAAGTTTAGCAAAAATAGTGAAATAATGAAAAAATTTTAGTATTTAAAGAATTATTTTATGAAATTATATTTTTGAAAATATTTTTCTGCCCATTTTTCAAGTTGTTGCATTTTTTCACTTAAAGAAAATAGAGTTGCGCTTTGTTTATTTGTGTTTATTCGTCATCGGTGCATCACTTAATAGCACCGCACTGGTGCGCAGTAACTAAAATGCACTGGTGCAGTTATATGTACAGTAGCACCGATTTGCGGTTAGGGCACCAAAATTACTTTTAGGTGTGTACACCAAATTTAGTGAACTCCAACCATAGAAATTAAGAATTAGAATTTTGTTTATTATTGAGAATTAGAATTTTGTTTATTATTGAGAATTAGAATTGAGAATTAGAATAGGATAAATTCTTGATGGAAATAACTATTCTTCTAATGCATTTTTTTTATTGCAAGAGGTCCCCACTGATTATGTTGAGAGAATGCAATGTGGGGCATGTGAAGATGCAATACTATAGGGCCCAAGTGGGAAATTGTGGCATGTGAACCTATGTTATGCTAAGACGTGGGCAGTTTTCACAAATGGTTGGGAATGTTTTGTTTCTGAGCAGTTGTTGAAGTTGGAGATATTTTAGTTTTTAGACATGTTGGAAATGTACATTTTGCTATGAAAATATTTGGGCCATTTCTTTTCAAAACTACACCTCTTCTTCTTTCAGAAAAAGAAACTTGAACCTTTCAATAACCCGCAACAAGAAAATTTGCCCCATGATCAACTTGTTGACCCATGATCTGCTTGCTCATTTGTAAGTTCCTCCTCCATCTTGGCATCCAATTTCCTCTTTTCTCCTTTGTGCTTTCTATCCTGATCTTAAAAAAAATTATACAATCTCTGTTTTATGAGAAACTGGCCTTGAATGTTCTGGGAGCAATGACAACGAGTCCTTCATTATGCATTTGTTAGCAAAAGAATACCATTTTTCGACAAGATTATGCAGTTATTACATGTGGAGGTAATGGTTTCCTGTAGAAAATGAGTATAGGGTTGAGCAGAGGAAAGACATTGCAAAATGGGATATTACATTAGCTTTTCTAATGGGAAACCGATTTGGAGGTGGAAATATGGTAGCTCCAGGTATCCATGCTTTTCTTCCCATTGAAATGGTCACTGGATTTCCATTTCTAATACAAGCAGACTTTTTACTAGTTTCATCCACAAGACCACAGCTCAGACAAGTTAGAGATGCCATTCATGTTCAACTAAAAGCCGAATGTGTGATTTTATGTGATGTCAGCTTTACCGATAAAAGTTTATGTAAGCCAACTGAAGCTCAGAAAATACTCCCAACTGCTTTTAAACGCATTCTAGAGAATCTTTCCCTTCATGGGACCTACCAGCCTGATCAACAACGTCAATTGATATTTCTCTGCTATCCTTAAGGGAATGGGAATCCTTCCCTTCATGGTGCCTCTTGGCTTTATCGATTGCCTCAATTAATCTTTCTCTGCTATCCAATCTTTCTCTGCCATCCTTGAAATAATGAGAATTGTTTCATGTTTCTTTCGAAGGACATCCCTTAACAAATATGACTCCTTGCTTTCGAAGGACCGTTTCACCTTGATAGTCACCATAGCATCGACAGGTATTTCTCTGCCATCAAATCTGCTCTCCCTTTCTCCATAATGGGGCCTCTTAACCATATCACCGGCCTCAAACGAATACTATCTTTCGGTCTCAACCTGTACTCCTTTTCTCCTTTTGTACTTTGTCGAGCTATGTAGTTGTCTGCATCGCTGTAAGAGTCTTTGTCTTTATTTATGTTTGAATCATTTATTTTCTATGCTATAAACTTCTCATCCAACGTTCAAACTTTCATCTTTTCAAACCCTTATCTCCTCAGAAAAATTATTTCCCACGATTCCAACCCTCCACTGCTCCAATATTGCACTTTACAGAATAACCATGTTCCAGTGCGCAGGGTTTTATAGGGGCACCAGTGTGGTTTCGTAAGATTGAGGTTTATGTTTTGGCACGGTGTTTTATGATGCACCAGTGTGGAAGATTTGTGAAGCACTGATGCGTCTTAGTACTAAGACGCATCGGTGTGTGTTAGGATGATAAGTGCACTAGACAAAAAACTAGGAATCTTCACTAGAAATGGTGTATTGTATAAAGTTTTTTTTTTGGTATGTAAGATCATAATAAAATGATAATTCTAAAGTACATGAATTTATTTGCATTATTTTCTAAACTTTATTATGTTACAAAAATTCATATTATTCTATATTTATTATTTTACAATTATTTACAAATTTTCAAATTTAAATATTTTAATAAAATCATTTCACATTAATACAATTAAAATTTTACAAATATTTTACATACAATTTCAATTAAAATTACAATTACAATTACAATTTTACAAGTTCACATACAATTATGATTAGAATTACAATTACTATTGTAATTTTACATACAATTACATTTACAATTACAATCATTTCACAGTAATACAATTAAAATTTACAAATATTTTACATACAATTAGAATTAGAATTAGAATTACATTTACAATTACAATTACAATTTTACATATATTTTACATACAAATACAATTACAATTTTAGAATTTTATATACAATTAGAATTACAATTACAATTTTACAATTTGTCATATATATAATTACAATTAAAATTATAATTACAATCATTTCATAATAAATTAAATATTACAATTACAATTAAAATTTTACATTAAATATTTTACATACAATTACAGTTAAAATTAGAATTACAAATACAAATACAATTTTACAATTTTATATATAATTAAAATTTCAATTTCAATTACAATCACAACATAATATTTAACAAATATCATGGTAATTTAATATTAAATTAATTAATAAACATCACGATCATGATAACCATCGTACAAACATCATATTCGACTAAAAAACACATTCAAATTCGCTAACATCATCATGATCATGATCATCTAACAAAACACAATTAGCATTGTATAACATCATCACAACACAAACATCTAGCACTGTATAACATCATCACAACACAAACATCAAATATACATCTCATGTCAAATAACTCATGCTATCACATACACATCTATCTGCAAGTTGCACATTAAATGAACATATCTAACATGACCTAACAATATACACATCATGATGATCACCAACATGTAAATTAAGTACAAATGCAACATGAACATAAAATACATGGACCATATATATATAGCAGTACTAGTCGAGGTCTGCTCAGTGAATGGTGCAGCCTCGATGGTCGATGATCCAACCTTCTCATGATCATGAGTATTGATGGATGATGCAGGCTGCTGACTGGATGTGGTCGATGGTCCAGCCTCATCTCAATTATGACTGCTGCTAGATGCTAGTGGAGGCTCATGCTCATCTAGCGTGGTGCGAGATGAATGATCATGACATGATGAGTCACTACTCGCGGACTATCCATCACGTGTTGCGTCTCGACCATGCCTATAATGTGCAACAATCCTCCTTAGCTGCGTAACTAAGGTCGTAGCTCCTACAACATGCCGCATCAGGTTGTACATGTCACACGACATGCCTCTCCACGTCTGTAATAGCCTATCATCGGCCTGTATGTCTCTTTAATGAGCGGGCCTGATGCCTGCCTCAACAATCAATGCACTAAGTTGGTCACCTAACTCCATTCTGTATCTAGTATCAAGTCGACCGCGCCTAGAAAAAGGTGGTACTGGTGCACCAGCAGGAGCATGTCTCTCTTCACCGATCTCCTGATGATCTCGGCATCTGGCATGCCCTGATCATCATCAGGATCCACACCTGGATCATGTGGTGGTGCCAGCATGTCCTTGCCATCAAAAGATCCAATTTCTGCAAAATATATACAAGTACACAACAATAATTATACAACTTAATAAAAACAAGTTAAAGAACATGTTAGAATAAATTTAAATAAAACAGTAATATTACCTCTATCATCTGACGGCTCATCATCTGTGAAGAGAATTTTGGCACACCCTCGCCAATCCAATCCAGCATAAGGACAGGGGACCATAATGAAGGGATGCAACTCGTCAACACTGGCTAGAAACTCCAGTGCATCATGTGATATCCTAGCTGGAAACATAGTCTTGCCCCTCTTGGGCATCATCTGCCCCCACATGTGCATCCATGCCTCGACCATCGACCTACGAGGTTGCCGAAAAAAAGTAGGCCTCATCTCTGGAAATGTCTCAAAAAATAAACAAAAAAGCTCTGAAGAAAAAGGGAAGTTGACCTTCCCTTGTGCATGAGCACAACATCTATCTAAGGTTGTACAGAACTGCCACAAAAAAATGGCAAACCACCTGACAAGTCATGGCTCCTGTACTAAATAATCAACATAATATAGAAGCGAGCAACTAATGTGTTTCCCGTCACTGGTGTTGTGTGAAATGGTCGAAATGAGAAGTGAGAGACACTACACCTCCTCACTACCAAATGCACCAATATGTAACTCACCTCCAGCGACCTGAAAATCTACAGGAGACAATACTGATGCTCCAATGTATCTCTGGGAGTAAACTAACTGACTCCCTGCTACACAACCAGCTGGAACCTCTGGGAATGAGGGAAAATCCACTGCTCTCCTCAGTAGCCCTGTAATGAAATATATATCCCCTTTAGTGGGTGTGTACCACTGGTTAGGACCAACCTAGAAAGCCTGTCTGTGGGCATTCCACCTACGGATAAGATGTCTCAAAAACACACCATGGGCCATTAGGGAAGTATCCTCCTCATAGAAATTGAGGAGGCCTACCTACCTTAGGAGCCCTTGGGTAGCTGTTGTAATAGGGTGAGGGTACGCATCTCTCTCCCTCTCTTGTGCCTCCCACAGGAAAACCATGTCATACTGCTCTGCCTGTTATTGATGTTGTTCCCTCTCTTCTCTCTGAATCATTGACATATTAAATAATTTTTTTTTATTAAATGAGACATGTATTTAGGAATATACATATATAACTTTTTCTGGAAAAAAAAGAAAACAGACCAGTCAGTGCGCCACAAAAAACAGTCATGCACCTGTTCCGGTGCGTTGTTTGTTTGTCGTGCACCGGGGGCGGTGTCCCAGATGACATTCAACGCACCGTATGCAGTCCACCTGAAAAATTTTAAAGCACCGTTGACTATGTATGGTGTCAGAAGAGCGGTGCGTTGACAAAAATATACACCCTAGTGTGTATAGTTGTGTCAGCGCACTGACTTCCTGACTAATTACATAGTCAATGGTGTGGTATTTTACTAGGCCGCACTGTTGACCCTATCAAAATGTTGAATACGGTGCACTGACAGACACCGAGGCAGATATTTCCGTCAACGCACCGCGTTGCCGCTATTCCACATGGTCAACGGTGTAGCAAGCTAAATGACTGCATCGCACTTTTTTTTAAAAATTTAAATAACGCGGTGTGCCTTTCGGTACCACCCCGGAAATGGTGCGGATACCATTAGCACCGGTTTCGATGCGGCCTGTAAATTTCACAGGAAGCACCACTTAACGATGCGAGTCGAACGGCTCGTGCACACCGCACGACAATTTTTTTTTCCTTTTAAATGGTTAATTTTAAAGTTATTTGAAATTCTAATCCGCTAAAAGCTTAATTATGGAAAAACAAGAAAAATACATGTACATTTCGCTGTCGAGGAGGCATATTGGTTGTATAATTTGCAAAAGAAAATTTTCCCACCGTTTTGCAAAATGAAAGATGGAGATTGGTGGGCAATGCACGGCAGCAGTGCATGCAATGGATGTAATGGGATCGCCAATGTGAAGGCGGCTCAAACAAGGATAAATTGCACTGGTGCTTGAGAGCTCTGGAGCACTGAGAAAAGTGAAAAATGCGGTTTTCTTCCGTAATTTATTTTTTATTTAACGTTGTTCCGGTGCACAAGGTTTTATAGGCGCACCGGTGCCATTTCTTATGAACGCACCAGATGGTTTATGTTTTGGCATGATGTTTTATGATGCACCAATGTGGTTTCTTAATACCACAACAGGCGGTTTTTGTTTTGGCGTGGTGTTTTATGATGCACTGGCACAGAAAAGTTGTGAAGCACCGGTGCTCTACAGTAATACGATGCACCGGGCAGGTGTGTATGGAGTGCATGGTGTCCAGTGTGCCAATGTTTTTTGTGCACCGATGATTTCTCTTATAGATCGAATCGGTGAAATTTTTGATGATAAGTGCACCGAGTGGAAAACATCCGCAAAACCCTCCACCCGCCAACCTCCTCTAGTAACCTTCGCTAGAAACAGATGTATGGGGTATTTTCATAAGGGGTTCCTCAAAAACATCCACTAGAGGGTCTTTTCCTTATAGTGAATGGCTACAAGAGAGAGAGAATGAGGACAAAAGATATGGATGGAGAATGAGGAAATGGGTTAAATGGAACCTGTTGCAAGAGAGATGGAATGTCAAACTGATAGACAAGTTCAAAGAACTTGAGAAGAGACATATTGACTTGTTGGAGAAGGAGAGACTCAAAGGAGTTGAGTCACAACCAAGAGGATTTGTTGAGATCCAGAGTGTCCATTGTAAACTGGGTTATGAAAGATTGATGCCTGAAGCATCAATGAGACTGAAAGGTCTTGTATTTTTAAAACAAATTATTTTTGTATGATTGCAGGTACATCACAGGATGATGAAAAAACTTCAGATTTTGTTAAGAAGAAGGAGCAGAATCTGAAATCTGTTCAGATTAAGACTGAGATAGCAAGATCTCATAAATGAAAGGAGACAGAGAGGTCTCATGGAAATGTGCAACAGAATATTGAAGCTGGTAACAATGAAAATTGGAATATAAGATATGAGTTAAGACATGGAGATCAAGAAAAGGTAATTATTGTTCCTAATGAGATTGGAATTTTTAAGCATAATGATTTAGACATGCCTATAGATTTGGCAAAGGGAGAAGGGCCATCTAATGATTGGTCAACAAAAAGTGAAGGTATGAAAACTTTGTAAAGTTTCCAAATTCTACTCCAATTGAAATTGTTGAGTTATATAGAAAGTTAGACCTTCAAAGAAGAAAGTTGGAAAAGCAGAGAATATCTACTCAGGATGAATTGCTGAAGAATGAAGACAATGAAATTGTCATGAATGACAATCATGAAGAAGAGGGTAATGATGTAAGAGTGATAATAAGAGTTCAACAATTAAGAGGCGAAGGTAAACAACATTTTAAAAAAGTAAGAAATCAACAGTTGGGAAGAGATATTGATAAAGGTAAATAAAACCTCAAACAATGTAAGATTGCAGAGGTTTATGATAGTGTAAATTCTGTCATAGGAAGGCAAGGAAGAAGACACTCAAATTTCTTAAATATCTTTGAGAGATGTGAAGAAGAAGAAGACAATAAGAGTTTTGTAACTCTTACACAAGAAAGAGTACAACAACAACAACGAACTATTTTGGATAAAGAAATAGGGAGCTTCATGAAACTTATGATGAAAAATCATAAAGAAAGGAGTTGCATAAGGAGAAATCAAATAGTCTATTTTATGAAGGGTTGGATTGTGACAAATATTAAAGGAAAATTTAGTGGAATTTTGTAAACAAAGATATGGAAACCCGGAGAATCAGGAAAAAGGAAATGAAGTATATGGACAACAATTAAATGGAGTAAGAGGATCATTATAGAGCAAAGTGTGGGATCCAGGAAAAACAAATACTGAACACTTATGACTAGGAGGTCATATTTATTTTAACCTAGGGAGTCTGATGTAGGAGAATTAGCACTCAAATTAAATTTTAATTGTTTGATTAGCCCAAGTAGGGGTCAAATTGTAAATATTCTAAAATTCTCTTCAAAAATGTTTAAATTCCTAGAAGCATAGGTAGGGAATATGCTAGTTGACTTTTGTGAACCTATCCATAGAAAAATGGGATAATTAAAGAGGATATTTGTTGTTTATTCTTAGAAGTTAGATAAGTCATAAATTAGGGATAAGAAGGATTTTCTTAGAATAGAGTTTGTTTCAAGATTGTAGGAGATAGTTATGAGAGCTGGATAAGCTCTGATTTGTAATATATATTCAAATGTAAATCTTCGATAAGGTAGTAGGAAGTAGAGTAAAGAGGAGAGAGTCGAGAATAGAGAGGGTTATGTTGATGAGAAAAAGGGCCATGTAAAGGTGCATCAGGCTAAAGACAAAATGTAAACAGGTCGAAGGTGAATAAGACATGAATTCCAGATTCAGAGAAGTAATATGCAGTGGCATTCTGGATCAGATTGGAAACAATGTACAAAACATTGCAGCGAGCGTGATTATTCTAGACATGAGTGAAAAACCAAAATAAAGTTCAGGAGAGAATTACCGCGAGGAGAAGAGTGTGAAAATTATAGTGAGGCGGCAGTCGAACAAAAAGAAGAAAGACTAAGGCGGAAAATGAAAGTTTTCCCCAAAACCTAAGAAGATTTACAAAGGGAGAGCTACGGATGGTGAGGATTTAGTCGCAGAAACTAGAGTGAAGATTGACAGTCTTGATCAATTCGCAAGCTAAGTTGGGTAAGTTCCAACGAGGACATATGTCAGCACGTGATCCCTACACATAGCACATTACACATGCGATACAATGGAGTAGTTAATGGCAGAATTTAAAAATGGAGAAATGCGATAAAGGTAAATCCCCGAAGTGCCGAAGAGTGTAAAGTTTTGAGGAGCCGAAGTGAGATAAGTTAAAATTCGTCATAAGTAAAATTTGTGATCTGTGATATGGTTGTATTCACGATATGTGAAATCTTATGTTTGCCGATTTGCGAAATCGGTAAAGTTGCGATGTTGCACTATGTTTCGGGAATTGCGCTATAGTGTATGCTCTATAGAAGTAGAATTGCGAAGAATATATCCGCGATATGGGATCAGTGATGCCATAGAGGAATAGTTAAAGCTACATGTTGAGAGGTTCATTGGGTGACGTGTTGTGGTCACAGATGATGGGAAAATAGAAAGGTAAGCAGAATATTATGAAGGTAAAAGCATTTTTGTATGGTTAATTGAGTTTAGAGTCAAAGTTGATAGAATCACTTATAATATAAGCTTCCACATATATGTAGAGAAAAGGTTAATATTATAAAATATAAAGTGGGTTATGAATTAAGGGTTCGAATAAAACTCAAGGAGATATTTGGGAAAACCCATTCTGATGGGTGAATATGGAGAAGAATATACTCCATAAGTTTTATGTGGATATTAGTGGGGTTAACTCCGCAAACCCCACTATCAAGGAATGGGACTGAAACTAGTGAAATGAATCACATAGCGTCAATCATCACTTCTGGGGCTTTCACCCAGTAACTAGAATTTCTTTGGTGGTCACCCATCCCAAAACTCCTCTGTCTCAAGCGTGCTTAACTGTGGATTTTTCCCCACAATCAAGCCCACTTAGCTTGCTACCCCATTATGGGGTAGCAAGCTAAGTGGGCTTGATTGTGGGGAAAACTCCATAGTTAAGCACACCCAATCAAGCCCACTTAGCTTGCTACCCCATTATGGGGTAGCAAGCTAAGTGGGCTTGATTGTGGGGAAAACTCCATAGTTAAGCGCGCTTGAGCCAGAGGAGTTCTGGGATGGGTGACCACCCGAGAAGTCCTAGTTATGGGGTAGCAAGCTAAGTGGGCTTGATTGTGGGGAAAACTCCACAGTTAAGCGCATTTGAGCTAGAGGAGCTCTGGGATGGGTGACCACCCGAGAATTCCTAGTTACCGGGTGAAAGCCCCGGAAGTGATGATTAACGCTATGTGATTCATTTCACTAGTTTCAATCCCACTTCTTCACCCCTATGAGCATCACCCAATGGAATGAGTGCTAAGTGGACTATTCAAAAATCATGATAAATTAGTCAGTTAGGACTACCTTTCATAGAAATGGTCATAGTTGAATGAATTTCTTAACGCAGTTGAATCCCAAAAAAATGATATCTAATATTTAAAATGCAAACATTAAAAACCTCTTGGAGATGTTTTTTTCCTAATTCATGTCTTTTTACTAATTCACAACGTAGGAGAAACTTTTTCATGTTTAAAATTAACCACCAACTACGTGATGGGAGAAAAGGAAAGACAAGACCATTGTGCACATGAGATGCCCTCCTCCATATGCATAACGACCTTGAGGAAATTGAAAGAGGAAAAATTCAACATTTGGATATTTATCAAAGGAGCATATGAAGGGTATAGGTCTTAAGATTGAGTGCCGTAAAATTGAAAGATTAATATTTACGCCGGAGGCGTTTTCTTTGCGGGCTTGGGGTGAGCAAACACTGTTCACCCCAACCAATGAGAAGTCGTTTTCCTATCGCTCATGGAACCAATCCCATTTTTCCACGTGTACGGGGTCTGAGCAGTGGGGTTGCAGAATAACGTTGCAGGGATTGGACGTTGGAGTTGTGCGTCCTCTGCCAAGGGCCTCTCCTTCTCAGTAAGATGGTGTTGCTCCCATTGCGGCTTCGACGGTATGGTGGCATGGTGAACGCCCTCCTGTATGTTGCAGGCAGATCTACGCACTCTGGTATTGCGCAGATGCCACAGGAAGATCGCGCCTCCGTGCTACTCAGTAAACCTGTGATTCCCGTGCTGGTGGTTCTGCAGTTGGCTAACGCTGGCCTTGCCCGAGTTGACACAATGCTAGTCGATATTTCCCTCACAGTACTACCACTGTGGTCAATGGGAGGTGGCCCGATCTCCTGTCCTCCCTACGCTGCACACATGCTCGTCGATCAATTGCCTTCCACACTGCGTTGCGGCTGTAGACAATGGGAGGTGGCAGCCCTCACCAATTGACGGGACTGGATCTCCCTCCCTCTCGGTGGACTACTGAAACAACGAAACCAGAATTCCAGTCTCTTTATTAATGCAACGACCCAACACATTACAAATCAGTTGATCGTCGAGAAATGTGGATCAGCTATGCTCTGGGTTTTGCTTTGGCTCTTCACCAAAATAAAACAAAATTTGACTAATTGCAAATAATGGCCAACCTAATTGCAGATAATGGCCAATTTGACCTTCGATCTGTACGATGAAATTGTTTCTAGCGAGGTGCTTAGTGATCAATTCGCTATGAAAATGCAAGAAGTGAATAATGTCGTCCAAAGGCTCTCTGTTGGACTCTCTACAAAGACTACCAAAATAAATATTTGGCCTCCTTTCAAATTAATATGGCCTCTCCAAAATCTCTTCTTGAAAACTGGCCTTAATAAAATAAATTTTGCTCCTTAGGATCAGGCCTCCTCCTGAGCCTACTGTCAACCCTGCGCAGGCTGAGCGTCCTCCCATTTCTGCCAAAATTCAGATCTGTCTACGAGTATAGAAGCCGGACTAACATTGTTGTTTAGGCTCAGATCTATGATAAATAATCCCTGAAGCAAACTCGAACTTATTACCTGAACATGGAAAGGGCTCAATACAGATTTTAAAACTTGAGTACTATGCTTCTTTCCTCATGAGGCATATAAATCATCTTGTGGAACACAAATTTGGGACAATAAACAAGACTTTGCCCCGAACCTCATCCCCGAGGTGAGGAATTTCGGACTAGTGTAAAGCACATCTTATGACATATTTATAACAGAATCAGAGCTTCGACATTAACTTGTGAGCAATTCTCTTACATCCTTGGAATTGAATTGACAGTATTAAATAGCTGAATCTGGAATAAATAATTGAGGTTGTACATGGCTTTACAGTTTTATTGGAGTATTGCCATCAATAGAGAATACTAACCTTTTTCCTGAGCAGAGTTGGGCGCTTTAACCATTCAGCCATATGAAAATTGTCAATCCTCCCATTGCTGTTATGCTTTTTCCTAACAGCTTTAACCACTTAACCTACTAGAATTGTCAATCCCAATTGCTGTTGTCAATCCTCCAATTGCTGTTATGCTTTTTCTTGGACAGGCTTAACCATTTAGCCTATGAAAATTGCCAATCCTCCAATTGCTGATATGGTTTTTCCTTAACAGAGTTTGGAAGTATAGACGGATTTTAACCCAGCCACATGTGTCTTGTAAATCAGCTTCAGACAGCTAGCTCCTGTGCAATCTATGCTTAAGACAGTAACCCTGCGCATGCATATGTGCAAATTGTGCTTTAATCCTGCACATGCATATATTGAATTGTCTAAAAACACAGAAAACAAATGTCGTTTTCTCCCAAATGAACTCTCTCCCAAAATAAGAGTGTTCGCTATGTTTTTTAAACCTCTGCACCTCTAATCACTGGATGTCACAAATGTCATTTTCTCCTAAATGAACTCTCATCCGAAAGAGAAGCGTTGGCTCTGTTCTTTAAACCACTACACCTCTAATCATAGGCTGTCTGTGGAAATATCTTTGGATGCCACGACAGCCCTCTCTCTCAGTCTAAATTCAAACACAGACAATTGTTTCCATTGCACCTCTAATCACCTGCTGTATGTGGAAATATCTTGGGCTGCCACGACAGCCCACTCTCTCGGTCTATTTTCAAACACCGAACAGCACGCACCCACGACAACGGAAACAGCCCACGCGCCGATCACTTGATTGGGGTCACATTATATTTTTTTCCATTTTTTTAATATTTTTAAAACATTTTCAAATTAATAAAACTGACTGTTACCATTTTATTAATATTTTTATTAAATTGAGGGATGAAAGTGACAGATAATAAATAGAACAACTGTACACACCTCGGAATTGGCGCTCTTCAATGTTTGTCTGGCAGAATATTCTTTATGCTTTTGATTAAAATCATGTAATCAAGTTCGCAATAGTTACGTTGGAGGCATTTTCTTTGCGGGCTTGGGTTGAGCAAACACTGTTCACCCCAGCCAATGAGAAACCGTTTTGCTATCGCGCATGGAACCAATTAGATTTTGCCACGTGTATGCTTGTTTAATGGTTGGCTGCCTCTATCAGCAGTTCTGCGCGTTCGTGCGTTCACAATTCTGTGGATCAGGCCTCCTCCTGAGCCTACTGTCAACCCTGCGCAGGCTGAGCGTCCTCCCTCCTGTGTATACGACCTTACAGCCCTTGCGCAGACTGCCTGTATCTCCTGGTGTCTATGCAGTCACACATCAACAGGTTTCATGTGTGGTATATGGCTGTTTCGGAACCCTTCCAAGCTCCACAGACCACGAACTGTCTATAGGTTCGTTCCGGGCTCACGTAGAAACTCCTAGACGTGGTTTGCGACTGTCCCTCACTAATACGGGCCTCGATCTTCCATCCCATGCTACCACGACCCTCTTCTCAGCCGAGATGGCCTCTCTAGCCACTACAACAGTCTCGAATTCACCCAGGTAGCCTCGCCACCTTCTCCTCAATGATTTGCGGCCTGTGTGTAAACTATGGCAGCCCGCACCAGCGCTCTAACCCTCCTCTCAGCGCACAGGCGCCCACGCGTAGCTAGCTAGCTTCGCCTTGTACATGCAACAATCACTCGCTCCTCTCAGCTGGTGGTAACTCGTAGAGCAATAGGAAAGCTCTCCAGGCCGATTAATTCACTATCAACATGTGCAATGACCCCAGATTGCGATCTTGATTTGTGTAAGCTAAGAAGGGTTTCTGTGGCGAGAAAAACCATCCCCAATGAACCTCTTGATGATACTGATCTCGTCAAATTGAACACTGCTAAAGGATCTGCAGAATCTCTTCTCAACTAGCTAGGGTGGATGATTGTCCTAAACCAGTTTTCCATCCAAGGGTTTTCCTCCCATGAAGAAATAAACAAGAAATAAGCATTAAGCTGTGCAATCCAATCTTCAGTAGAAAAAATTCTTCCAGGAAGAAATAAGCACTAAGCTGCCCAATCCAATATCTGGAGAAAAAAAATAGAAAAAAATGCAGAATGAGAGAGACATCAATTTCTGCTCTGTTAATTCCATTTTTCCAGTTTCTCTCATTTTCTCCAATTTGAATTTATTCCCTTTTCCTTTTAATTTTTATTTGCTTTTCTAATGTTTTTCATCACTTGTATTGTCATTGGCTTTTCTAATGTTTTTCATCACTTTTATTGTCACTAGGTAATGTCACTTTTGTATTTTTCATTTTATATTATTTTATATATAAAGAATTATTTGTATTTTTTTTTTTTAATTATTCTTTTTTTATTCTTTTTTAAGCTTAAATAAAATTACTTATAAAATAAGGTAATGATGTTATGAGTTTTGAATCAACTAACATATAATTATTAAAAATAAAATAATTCTTTATATATTTAAACTATAAATAGTATTTCATTATTCTTAACATTTAATTTATTCGGAAATGTCAATTGTTAATCTCAATCAAAACACGCACGACCAGGGCAAACTCTTTCATAGGCACAAGAATTAATACAAACCCTACTCCTTCGGTGTACCTTTGCACCCTTAGGGGCAAAGGGTTCTGTTTCTTCTTGGCTAACATGGTATGTGTTTCAGGTTTTTGATAATTTCTTGGTTTCAGGCGATGACTCATGGGTTTCAGAGTTATCCTTTTTCAGGGTTTTAAGCAGCTTACTAACTGTGTGCATACCTTGATAACACAAAAAAAAAATATGTTTGACAATTTAAAATCCAATATTCCATATCGTCATAAACTTTTTATTTTCATTAAATTACTTCCCTTACATATCTATCGCTCCGGTGTTCATTTGGACCTTTTGGTGCAATTGCTAGTTCTAAAGGAATGGTGATTTACAATGAGGTGAGTCGGTGTGGTTTAAATCTATTTAACTTTTTATTGATGCCCTAGTTTTAAGACGCAACAAATTAATTGCGCCTGAACGTTGAAAATAAACAAAACTAAATTTGGCTTCATGCGTTAACTAGAGTCTAGATTCATTGAAATCATGTATTCATGGTGTAGTCATGGGTAGGCATGAAGGTCAAATAGTTATCGCTTTTGACTTTGTTAAAGGTATGGTGACATGGAAATGTAGAGCTTGCATGATTCTACACTGTGGAGATGAAGAAGTGAAGTAGGAACTAGTAGTTAGAATGGAGTATACAACATGCGAGTCATGAGGTATACACAAACTCAATTACAACATAGATATATATTATTTAAAATAACCATCATAAAAATCTAAGAGCATATGATAATAAATATCATAGAAATTAAAATATTCATTTAATAAAAAAGCATATGATGAAATTATCATTTTCCTATTAAGATTTTAAAATATCCATTTGATCAAACATGGAAAGGATAGAAATCTCACTTTAACTTTGACATGTTAACACAATATAATCTTGTTTTTAAAAAATATTATCAATATTTTATGTCAAAATTGTCAATGGCATAGAATATAATAAGTAAAATACTTAGAATACTAAATTAAGATAATTTAGTTGGATGAAATTAAGATAATCTGATTAAAATTATAACGAAGAAAATTTTATAATTTTTTTAATTAAATAATATTAATATAATGTGTATGAGGGATGAAGGTTTTATTTTATGGAGTAATATTTTCTCATATTTTATATATATTATTATTTAACATTAAAATAATTATATTTGTATTGTGGATTTTATGGGATAATATTAATATAATGTGTATGAAGGAAGATGGTTTTTGTTTTTTTTGGGGCAAGGGTAGGTTAATTTTATTATTTTCAAAAAGATAAAATTATAATAAAACATTGCAACTATAGCTATAATAGGGCTATAATAAATATTTGATCAATAAATCTTTCTCACCTCATAATTTTGACTTGTAAGAGAGTTTATTTATTCCAAGCCTTATTCCAAAATAAATATATCTATCATCATAATTAATTCAATTATCAATAATTACTTGGTAGATGGTAGGGCTACAAAATATTCTAACATATTCTTATTAGTAGTCACATAACAAATGTTGAGATTTTATCAAAAGTTGTTATGCGCTTTGTCCCCTATTAATTATTAAAAATTATAAAGTTATAATTTAGTTAATTTTCATGTTTTTCTTAATATTGGAAATGTGGAATGTATCATGAGATAAGTATTTTGATCCCTATAAGATTTTACCAGCCTTTTAATTTATAAAAGTTAAATCAAAATTTCCATATTCCAAAATAGAATCACTTATCAACTTACTAAATTGACATGTTTAATAAGGATGAAAAACTTTAACTCTCAAGGGACCATAATCAAATCTTACTTACACTAAGAAGTTAACAAATGATAAGAAGTTAGTGCAAAATAAGCTTCAGGAACCCAATAACAAGATAACATTGTTCAATAGTGAAAAATCGGAAATTCAATTGAGTTAGAGGAATAATTAGATATAAAAATATAAACCATGAAGAAAAGAATCAATATGATTCAAAAAATATAGAAACAAAGAAAAGGAGTAAAGATGCAAATCCATTTGAAATAGAAATATCTTCAAATATTAACATACAAATAATAAAAATTCAAGTACCTTTACCTGTAAATATTTAACAATCAACAAAATTATCTAAATGTGTACAAATGAAAAATATTATTAAAAATAAAATAATATAATACTATGAACATGAACCAAACCTTAGTTATTGATTATTAAGTGATTTCTCTACCACACTTCTTATGGAAAATGCCAACAGGGGGAGAGGATCATCTTCCTATATCCAAGTTATTATCGGCTATGAAACTCAAGGTAATCATTTGTTGCAAATTATACAATCTTGGGGAAAAACCTTATTCGATATCATCCAAAAACCCAACACCCAACCCCCCCAATCGAGAAAGTGTCGAGCAGGAATTTGTCTACCAAAGGTATCTATAAAACAAAAATTTGAAGTCCACTCCTTCTGCATCGGAGCTTATATATAATATATGTGTGAACCTGATTTAATATGGAAATTACTTTGCATTTAGCCTTCATAAAAAACCCTCACTCACTAGATCCAACTCAAATGGAAGCTTAAGCCAAAGATAAAACTGGAGTTAGGCGCAAATATTTTTTTACTATCATATTTCTTAGCCTTGAATACCAAACAAGAGTATTCGAGAATAATCTATATATATTTTAAATTCAACAAGGTTATATATTTGTTTCTAGATGAAACGCTTCATACTAGAAAAGACGACTTTACCTCAACCTTGGTATGGAATAGAGTGTACTCATTACCACGAGATTTATAGGATGAGGAAGCTCTGGAAGCATCGACAATGTCCTAGGCCATTATGTCAAATCCTCGAAAGCTACTAAGTAGGCCAAGTATACCTCATATGCTCTCATTTGTGTTTATATGAATATTTAAAGTTGTGTATAGAGCTTATTGATATCTATTATCAAGGTGAACTCTGGAAGAAAATTGTTGTTTATGATAACATCCCATTTAGGTGTCAAAGATTCCACAAATTTCCTTTCACTTAGTGTTAGTTATAACTTTTATTCTCCCCCTACTCTTGATGGGGAACGATTTACCAAAGTGGGTGGTTAACGCTACAACCCTAAATCCCTTTCCTCGCATCCCTCTTTCTCTAATGATATCCCCCCTATAACAACCCCTTTAAACCATTGTATTCTCTAGATTCTGGAGGCCCTCGTCTAGCCTTGTAATCCCTATAAATTCATATGCATGATGTAGTCCATCCCTCGCCCTCCTGTTTTGAGAAACTCGCCTCCACCATCGATCCCACACCCTCCTTGTTTTAACAACTTTCCTCCCCCATCTAATCCACATCTCGATCCCCCTCGCTCATAATCCCAGACATTAACCTTAACCCAATTGATGATATGGAGCTCCATTCCTTTGATTTTTTGAGATTAAAAAAATCCTGCAAAGTGAAAGACCCCTTTTCCCTTCCTAAACACCGAGTAAAATGACTGTGTAGGGCATACTTTAATTCACACCAAGTTGGTCTGAAATATGCTTATGGAAAATCCAATTTTGGGTCACTCGGGGTCTAATCCCAAGCTTTCAAGGACTCCTTAAAGTTGCATAGAGAGGAAAAAAGAAAAGGCTAGAAAATAACTCTTTAACTTTTGGATGAATGGGGGTATTATGGTTAATTCAAGACATATAAGGATGATAATAGATATTTTCCCTTTTTCCAACATACCTCTAAAATGAAAATCATCTCATGGAATATTAGAAGCCTCAACTACAAAGGAAAAGAGAGGCTCCTAAAATAAAATGGAAATATGAAAAGCTTGCAGTAATGATGAATCATGAGTCTAAATCTCCAGTGAGACCATTTCAAATATAATAAGAAATTAGAGAAGAGACTATTGTGTGATCACTATAGATTCCCAATGACACTCAAGGAGCCATTCCATATTCTAAAATGCCCAGGAGATTCAAATTCTAAATATGTTTTCTACCTTCCACATTCTCATAGTCTAATATTGGCTAATTGTTTTAGCATAGACATATTTTCTCTCTAATGTATACAGCCCCACTTCTCTAAGAGAAAAACCTATTTTCCTTCAATCCATCACTTGAATGCATATCCTCCTCTCTCTTGCCCCATGGATTCTTCGTGTTGACTTCAATCTTATCAAATCACTGGACGAGAAGTAGGGAGGCATAAGACAACTTAATCCAAACTATGCTCTCTTCTAAGACACAATGACATACTTGCACTTGGTAGATCTCATCACCACCAACAACACCTTTTCGTGGAACAATAGAAGACGAGGGGCTTAGCAAGTGTCATCAAAATTAGATCACTTTCTAGTCACTGCATCCATCATGGCGTGGGATGTCTTTATGTAAGCATCAATAGTCCCATGACATGGCTTAGACTATTGACCTATAAACCTATGTATAGACATTCAGTCTAAACCTTGTAACAAGCATTTTCATTTTTGGAAGTTATGGCTACAACATTTAGAATAATTAACATTAAATATTTATTGGTAAAGATACTCGAATTTTATATTATTGGTATGCCAACACTTGAAAATATCTCTATTTCAACTAAGTTTTCATATTTTTTATTTTTTTATCTTTATTTGATCCATATTGGTTCTTTTCATTTTTATATCTAATGTTTCCTCTAGATCATTAGAATTGGTAACTTTTCACTATTGAATAATGTTATCTTCTTACTAGGCTCCTCAAGCTTATCTTGCAATAACTTCTTATCATTTGCTAACTTCTTAGTGTAAATCAGATTTGATCATGGTATCTTAAGAGTTAAAGTTCTTCATCCTTATTTGACTTGTCAATTTAATAGGTTGATAGCATGTCTAGTTTAGAATAGGGAAACTTTAACCTAACTAGGGTAGCCAAATAAATTAAATGGCTAGTAAAAACCTATAAACATCAAAATACTTATCTAATGATACATCCCATATTACATAGAAATTTAAAAAAAAAATTAAAAAAAAATGACTAAATTATAATGTTAATTTAAATGAATTAAAAGAGAAGAAAAGAAATAAATATTTTTTACAAAATTTTCAACTTTGATTTATGACTACTACTAAATCTATTCTCTGGAGGTTAAATCACTACCATCCATCTAATAATTATTGATAATTAAATTAAAATTCTAAAAGTCTTGTCTTTCATTGAAATTAAAATGAGAGAGAAAAAACATGTGGTATTGTAACAAAAACCTATTTATAAATTAAGAGTCTTGATTGTAAATTTAGATTTGAATTGAATATCCATAGTTAAGAATAGTGTTTTATATATATATATATATATATTTGAATCAGTAATCTTTCAATGATAAAATGTTTTAGCAATTAAACCTTAACCAATTGAACTAACACTCTGATTAATTCTTTGATTTATCACATTTTAATATCTTAATTTATTTTAATAATTTCTTATTAAAAAATTAAATATAATAATTTTATTTTTCTCTTAACCAATTCTTTTAAAATTTTGTGATTTTTTTTTTTAAGATGACTAGTTATTTTTAATTTCATTATACTTTGTTAATTATTATTATTATCTTCTAATTTATAAATTATTTTTATGGTCTTCCAGACACATTTATCATACATTTATATATATATAAAAAAAAAAAAAAAAAAAACCCACTATAAAATTCATTACTTCTTATTAGTTTATTCCACAAATTCATGAGAACATTTCCTTATTCTGAAATTGATGTCAGGTTAGATATTTGCTCACTTTCTTTAATCCTCTCCAAAATGACAGTAAGTGTGACTCTTGAAATAAAGCCTTAATTGTATTGCCATGGAACATATCCACTTTAACCTTTTAGACGTCACGTCCCCTCAAATTTCGTTAAAATTAACGCGGTAAATATCTTTTCATTGAACACATCGACTTTAATGTCATCTTTTAAACGTCATGTCCCTCAAACCTTTTTAACATTAACGTGGCAACATCAACGTTCGTCCGCACGGAAACCTGCGATGACTCACCATGCGAATCAGGTTTCTGACTCGCTTCAGTGTTTCATTTTTTTTTCATTGATTTGTGTCGACATGCAATTCGTTGTTCTCTCGTGCAAGTCGTATACCTACTCTTGGCTCACAATTTGAGAAGATATGGGATATCTTTGAACTTTGTCTATAGATATTTTATTAATTTTTGTGAAGGTACATGAGTTGGTGAAAGAGTCAAAATTATTAGGTTTAAATTATGGTTTTGGATACATAATTATAGTGGTTTATGGTATTAGAAAGTTGTTAGGTTTATAGTGATGATGTGATTCATGATATTAGAATTCAATGTTATGAAGAATTTTAAAAATTTAGGATTTTCTAAATTAAATTAAAAGTTTATTTGGTGGGTACAATTAATTTTCGCAACAATTTTCAAAATAAAATATAATATTCAAATATTATTAATAATAATTTATTGTTAGGAATTTGACTTCTGTGATTCATAAAATGTGTATAAAATATTTTGGTGAAAATGACATTCAAGCAGATTTTGTCGACGCGTTTTGAACAAGTTAGTGTGGTTCATCATGAGGACAAGAAGAGAAATCTGATCTAGGACCCAGTTTAAATAGATCAGAGAGCTCCAAGATGAGAAATCTGATCTAAGACCCAGTTTAAATAGATAAGAGAGTTCCAACTAGCTGTTGTAAAATAACAACTAGTTTGACTGGAATGAAAAATTAAATAACAATAGTATTATTATTTATTTACTTATTTAGTAAAATAAATATTTTATTTATTTATTTTTTGTTTAATAATTATATGATTTGAATATAATAAAATATTTTTATATTCTTACTTAATAATGATCTAGCATTATTAATTATAAGATTTATGATTTTAATATATTCTTATTTATAATATTTAATAGGTAATTTAATAAGTTAAACCATAATATAATACGAAAAAAAAGAGAGAAGAAAATAATAATAATAATAATAATAATAAATAAAAATAAGTAAATAATGAATAATAAATAATAATAATAATAATAAATAAATAAAAGTAATAATAAATACATAATTAAATTTAATAAAGAACGGAAAGGGAGAAAGAAATCGAGGATCAGAGGAGAGGAAAAGACAGGAGGGAGAACTGAGGGGAAGAAAACCAACAACTAAGAATGAAGGACAGGGATCCAACATCTTCTAACACTCCACCCATCATCACTGTTAAGGTTAACCGACCTCTTTTCGATTTCTAAGGCCTCCCTCAACTTGCGGTGGTGGAAACGGTCAATCCTCGCAATAACCTCAATATCTTCAATGCAAATGTGATACTTTGTCTTTTCAGCATGCTCTGCTAAGGCATAGGAGCGTGATCTATTATGTTTTAGGTCAGCGACATGTTCATGAATTCTTTGACTGGTGGATCGACCAGTTTCAGCAATGTAAGGAGTCTCACAAGAGCACGGAATCAAGTAAACACCCTTACCATCCTTAGGGAAAATCGGGTCCTTAACCGATGTAAGAGAACTTCGAATAGTGCGGAGAGGCTTCAAGGTGGAGGAAAGATTATGTCTCCTTAGGATCTTAGATATTTTATCAGTCGTTCCTTAGATAAACGAAAGGTGAACTCCAAATAACCTATCACAATGATCATTCTTAACCCTAGGACCTTTTTTAGCTTTTTGAAATGGTCTAAGACATTGAATCATGCTATAACCATTTTTAAGGAAAATATTAAGGAGATGAGATTTCTCACCTTCGAGGTGGTGTTCATCAGAAATTCTAAAGGCTCTGGTGGCTAGGGTACTAAGAACCCCTAACTTTTGAGAAGGGAAATGATGAGAACTAGCATGTAAATATTGCTTAGTGTGCATCTTCTTTCTTAAGACTTGATGAGAGAAAGAACCTTCTTCGTTTCTAGAAATAAGGACATCAAGAAAGGGCAAGCTCCAATCCATTTCAAATTCCATTGTAAACTTAATGAATTAAGACTGATCATTGAGATGCCCGAAGAAAAGGTCCAATTTCTCTTTGCCATGTGGCCAAACCACACAGGTGTCATCAAAAAATATTTTCCAAAGCCTAGGTTTAAAAAGGGAGGAGGAAAGGGCCCTTGATTCAAAGTCTTCCATGAAAATATTAGCCACCACAGAGGATAGGGGGGAACCCATGGCCACACCACAATTTTTTTCAATGAATTCATCCTCGAAACTGAAGAAGGTCGAGGTTAGACAGATCTCAACCATATGAGCAGTATCAGGATCTCTAATCTGAACTGTGAGAACTTCTTATTTCTAATACAAAGATGGACTGTAGGGGCATTTACAGGATATGTCACCTTTAAAGAAAGGATGAGATCTCGAAGCTTTCTGGCCCTTTACAGACTCTGCCTAAAGAAATAATAGAAGTAATCACTAATGATCTGGAAATGAAACTACTTGTTTTCTGGTGCAAGGTATTCATTATCCATAAACTTATGTGTGGAAATTGTTTAATATGTTTTGCAGTTGGAACAAAATGCTCTTGATGAATTTATGAGTCTTTTTATGTGTAGGAGGCTTATTCATTTTTATTTTTTAGCATCTTTAACTCTGATAAAACACAACAAATAAATCAAGGAATATAACACAGCATATGATAAGGCAGTTCACCCCTCCTGGGCTACATCTACCAAGTCCAAGGCCCCCAAATGGGCATGTCCTTGCTCTTATTATGCTCAAAATTATTTATACAGTGTGAAGAAAGCCTAAACAGGCAAAAATAGTTGTACAAATGAGTTTAGAACACTGAAAAAAGTAAAGATAGGCTTTTCTTTCACCTCCAAAGGTTAACCATAGCCCAATACAGCTTCAACACTCCCTAGGCCCTCATGGCTCTCCAAGCTTCTCTGCTGAAAAGGTACCTGAAGATTATCTCTGTTGCCTCTACAACCTACACCATTGGCTTTGGAATGCTCAAATTACCCAAAATAAAAAAATAATTCGCTCCAAATGGACTCTCCTGGAAAAAGTTATGACCCAAACATTCTTTTTCCTAATCAGGGCTAAAAAAACTCCTCCAAAAATGGGAGGACTGCCAGTTAAGCCCGCTAGTTTAGGCTTCGTGCCAAATCAGGCGGACTCCGCCAAATTCGTCGGGACCATTTGGCTTAGCAATAAGTGTTAGTGGCCTGAGGTCACATGTGGACGTGTCGAAATTGTCGGAGTGGACGGTTATAAAACCATAGCATTAACTGCTGAATGCAATTACCGTCGGGTTTATATGTGAACGCCAATGGTGTTAACCACCAGTTGTTAGCCGCCAGGACTGGCCCCCGATTTTCGAGCTTGGGTCATATGATAACGTTATGTGGGGGCTGGCCCCCTTTTCCGCCGCCCTAAAAAAAAACAAAGGTTATATATTAGTGGTGGCCCTTATGGGTAAGAACCACCACAGAGGCTAGCCGGTTGGGCGCATTTGTTGTCAGCCCATAGACCAGCGTTCGAACCCTGTTGCCATACAAAATCTTTGCACCATAAAAAGCTTTGAACTCTTGGGGCCATGTGGCGGCCTCTGGGCAGGCCACGTGGCACCCACTCATTGGTCAACCCAGAATATTTTGCAGAATATTCTGTGGAATATTCCTTTTTCAATATTTTTTTATCCAAAGTCAAACTGAGTCAAATTGGGCTTTTTCCCTACAATTGAGAAACTTCAAAATTGAATATCTTTCTCATACAACATCGGATTTGAGTGCCATTCATGGCTACAGGATAATTTTTTTGAGACCTTTCTGGTCATTCTGGTTTCAACCAATTCTGAGCAAATAAAATTTTGAGTATTTTCTCCAATAGGACATGATCACCTGATCACATCTCCCAAATGGGAAGCTTTTGGACCCACAAAATCTCTTTGATTATAGAAAATGAAGATGAGGAGACTGATTCTCCACTCTTCCAACTTTGAACCATCGAAATCTTTCTGACTTCATCAAATTGAGCTTCTCATAAAAAGATAAATTGTCTCTTGAATTCACTGACTGACTATTGCTAACATTGACTGAATCATGAATCAAATTCTTGAAATTTGCAGAACAGCAACTATAATTTGCAGAAAGCATATTTTTTCTACCATGGTCAAACTTCAAAGAAGACTTAAAATAAGATTCACCTTGCCAACTGTTCACATGGAAAATTTTTGCTGAATGAGCCATGCACTTGTGCCGAATCCCGACCAAGTTTTCTCGCCAGCCCAATCTACCATTCTGAAACCAACATTGACCCATGTTGAACTGTGTGCCCTCTTTTCTTGCATGCCTTTCCATCTCATGAACTCTTGCACTGCTCTGCACCGACACTTTGTCATCTGCACCGATCGACACCAAAGGTACCTTGTGCAACAAATTGTCATCTTCTTTCAAAGATGAACTATTATCAGACTGAGACATATCATTAGCAATATCATGAAAAGGTAAATGTACAAAATCTTGTCAATTCAACATTAACAAAGTCAGATTTTGACTTGCATTAACTAGCCTTTTCAATTGACCTGCATGGACTAAAGAATATTCTAGCTTCTTTTTATGTGCTCTCACAATGTACTCTTTTCCATCCTTGAACAAGTGATACTTATTCTCATGGCGATAGAAGATGGCCTTTCTGTCATATAAATATGGACTACCCAACACAACACCTGTAATGTCAAGCAGTACTACATGCAGTTCAACCCAATCAAAATAATGAGCTGTTATGGCAAAGTGCAAGATGCACTTTCTTGAGACTTGTAAGTTTGCATCCTTGCATATCCACCCAAGTGGATAAGGCTTTGGATGTGGAATTGTCTCAAGTTTCAGCTGTTTGACCAAGTCTTCTGATATTAGATTAACTTGAGACCCACTATCAAAAAGTGTGTCTATCTTTGTGTGGTTTGAGATTATCCTCACATGAAATAGCTCTATCCTCCTCTTTTCATTTTTAGTTTCTTTGTGATAGTTTAATGAGCTAGAACTGGGATTTTTGTCTTGTACAACCTCTTTCCCCTTTATGTTCTTTAATACCATGGCAATACCTTTTGTCTCATCACCTGATTCAAACCCTAAGTGTTGTTCAACAGTTGCAACAATTTTTCCCTTTTCTTTGGTTTTCTCTTTGTTTTTATATTTCTCTGGTTTCAGCTCAGGATGAAGCTTCCAATAGTGGTCTTCATCATGGCTTGTTTTTGAATAGTTCTTGCAAAAGAATTTCCCTTTTCCCTTTCTAGAGTTTGCAATCCTTTTTCTTCCTTTGCCTTTAAAATCACTACCTCATTCAATGCATCAAAAGTGTTTTTCCCTCTAGCCTCTAAATGCGTAGCTTGTACAAAACTTTGTCTAGACTAGTAGAATTAAACATAAGAATAGTGTGTTGAAGGTAACTGTGAAAACCACCTATGTACTTTAACAAAGTATCTTGGCTTTGTAAATCTACCCCAAGTAAGAGTGCTCTTCTCCTAAATTCCTGGGTATAGTCTTGCACATTCTGTCCCTTAAGTTATCTAAAGCTTTGCCAGTTCATTATAGCCTTTTGAAGGTGAGAAAGAGGATAAAATTGCTTCTTGATTGTAGAAATAAACTCAGTCCATGATAGAGTAAGCTTACCATGTTTCCTGATTTCCTCCTCGGTCTTAGCTTCCCACCATACCAAAGCTACTCCTTCCATCCTTAATGAGGCTAGCTGAATCTTAGTGTCGTCATCATGCAGATTTTGAATCCTTAAATAGACTTCCAATTGTCTGATCCAATTATCTAATTTCTTTGCATTAACATCACCATTAAACATTGGCAATTCAAATTTGACATCAAGCTTTAACAAAGGATTTTTACAAGTTGTTTTTGACTTATGTGACTGATTTACTAAAATAGAAGAGGATGATGTTGAGGAAGAGGATTACGATGGAGATGAAGGATCACCATTTCCTCCATTCCCTTTCTTAGACTTGTCCTTGTCCTTCTTTCCTCCTGAGGAATCCTCTCCTTCTTTTTGGTTTTTAGATCCCTCTCTAGCAATCCTATCATTTCTTTCTTGATAGAGGATCCTTACCATTTCAGTCATATCCAAGAAATATTTCCAAAAAACCCTTTCTTCTTCCTTGGGATCCATTTCTTCATGAGCTTCTTCTTCTCTTGAAGACATGCTTGTCGCTGCTTCTAAGGCTATTGAGGGTGAGATAGAAGGTGGAGATAATGGCACCCTGGCCCTCCTTGGTTGAGGATTGTCTTGTGCTCTAACCAATTGTCCTTCCCCTCTTTTTAGTTTCAACCTAGTAAGCATCAAATTTGCAAAACAGTAAAATATTTCTTTGCACAAAACTCCAAACTCAAAACTTTTGAGCTCAAACCTGGCTTTGATACCAATCTGATCTGAAATGTGAGAACTTCTTATTTCTAATACAGAGATGGAATGTAGGGCAATTTACAGGATATGTCACCTTTAAAGAAAGGATGAGATCTCGAAGCTTTCTGGCCCTTTACAGACTCAGCCTAAAAAAATAATAGAAGTAATCACTAATGATCTGGAAATTAAAATACTTGTTTGTTGGTGCAAGGTATTCATTATCCATAAAATTATGTGTGCAAATTGTTTAATATGTTTTGCAATTGGAACAAAATGCTTTTGGTGAATTTATGAGACTTTTTGTGTGTATGAGGCTTATTTATTTTTACTGTTTAACATCTTTAACTCTGATAAAACACAACAAATAAATCACAAAATATAGCACAGCATATGATAAGGCAGTTCACCCCTCCTGGGCTACATCTACCAGGTCCAAGGCCCCCAAATGGGCATGTCCTTACTCTTATTATGCTCAAAATTAGTTATACAGTGTGAAGAAAGCATAAACATGCAAAAATAGTTGTAGAAATGAGTTCAAAACACTGAAAACAATAAATATAGGCTTTTGTTTCCCTCCAAAGGTTAACCATAGCCCAATACAGCTCCAACACTCCCTAGGCCCTGATGGCTCTCCAAGATTCTCTGCAGAAAAAGTACCTGAATATGATCTCTGTTGCCTCTGAAACCTACACCATTGGCTCTGGAATTCTCAAATTACCCAAAATCAAAATTTTTTTTGCTCTAAATGGACTCTCCCAGCAAAATTTATGACCCAAACAGTCTTTTGCCTAATCAGGGCTAAAAAAACTCCTCCAAAAATGGGAGGACTGCCAGTTAAGCCCGCTAGTTTAGGCTCCACGCCAAATCGGGTGGACTCCACCAAATTCGTCGGGACCGTTTGGCTTAGCAATAAGTGTTAATGGCATGAGGTCACATGTGGACGTGCCGAAACCATCGAAGTGCACGGCTATAAAATCGTAGCATTAACTGTTGAACGCAATTACCATCGGGTTTATATGTGAACACCAATGGTGTTAACCGCCAGTTATTAGCCGCCAGGACTGGCCCCCGGTTTTCGGGCTCGAGTCATATGATAACGTTATGTGGGGGTTGGCCCCCTTTTCCGCTGCCCACAAACAAAACAAAGGTTATATATTAGTGGTGGCCCTTATGGGTAAGAGCCACCACAGAGGCGAGCCAGTCAGGCACGTTGGCTGTCAGCCCATAGACCAGCGTCTGAACCCCTTTGCCATACAAAAATTTTGCACCATAAAAAGCCTTTGAACTCTTGGGGCCACGTGGCGGACTCCGGGCAGGCCACGTGGCACCCGCTCATTGGTCTGTCCAGAATATTCTATGGAATATTTGCAGAATATTTTGTGGAATATTCCTTTTTTAATATTTTTTTTAATCCAAAGTCAAATTGAGTCAAATTGGGTTTTTTCTCTAAAATTAAGAAACTTCAAACTTGAATATCTTTCTCATACAACATCGGATTTGAGTGTCGTTCATGGCTATAGGATCATTTTCTTGAGACCTTTCCAGTCGTTCTAGTTTCAACCAATTCTGAGCAAATAAAATTTTGAGTATTTTCTCTAATAGGACATGATCACCTGATCAGTGACCCAAGAAATGACATCAATAACTTCCCTAATGGGGATGCAAGTGTATAAACAAACAACATCAAAACTAAAAATTCTATCATTAGGGTCAAATTTGATGCCTTTCAATTCATTAATAAAAGAGGGTGAGTCTTTGACAAAGGATTCGGTATGCCCCACGAGAGGCTTACGCTTACTAGCTAAAAATTTAGCGAGTAGATAAGTTGGACCACCTATGGTGTTGACAATGGGTTGAAGGGGAGCTCCATCCTTATGAATCTTAGGAAGACCATAAATCCTCGGATTGAGGGGGTTACTTTCAATAAGATTTTTACTTAAGGAGCCAACAATGCTACTCGATTTTATAGCTAAAGCAACTGCATTAGAAACTTTTTTAAGGAGATTTTTGTCCAACTTCTTGTAGCTCATGCTATTAAGAAGATGATCCAACATATTATTATGATAATTTTCTTTGTTTAAAATAACTGTAGCACCTCCCTTATCAGCCTTAAGAACAATAATTTCCTGGTTAATTTTTAAGAATTTTAGAGCCTCAAACTCAAGTTTGCTAAAATTTGCTAATGTTGCTCTTATTTCTATTTTTTTTAACAATTTTTTTTGGTTCCTTTCCTCTAATTAACAGATATAATGAATTAACAATGATAAAACCGACCATGAGCAATTGTGGTGGCATAACTCTGTAGATACCAAATGACATTTGGGATGGGTAGTTTATGGTGTGATGCCCCCTTTTTTTAACCTAAACTACAATGTATCCTTCAAGGAACTTAAGTGCAATACATGATAGGTTTTCCATTTTTATTCCTATGCGTTTTAGTGGGAAATGGTAAGTGTAAGAATGTTATCTTTCTATTCCATCTTCGTTTAGGAAACAACTGTGCAATGTGAGAAGTTTGTTTGCAATTTGATATAAGTCTATAGGGATGACCAATAATGAACAATGACACATGCACAAACATTGTCATAAAGTTATAATAATTAGTGAATTTTCTAAGTGTAATATCTAAGTGTAGGAGTGAATTGTGAGATAAAAATTATTAAGGATCGAAAATTTAAAGACTAACAACATGTACAAATAGATTTTCCATTACGTTCACATTATAATTAACTCCCATTATATATATATATATATATATATATATTAAATGAAAAATGTGCTTTTGATATTTCTAAAATAGAAATAAAAATATACAATTTTGCTACATTGTAGAATTTTGTGATCTATATTGTGAGTAATAATGTCTTTCGGATTAATCACATTATTAATATTTGGTCGAAGTTTCCAACCAACTAATGTGGTTAATCCTCAAGACAAAAGTGAAAAAATCAATCAATCCTAAAGATTAGAAACGTAAGACCATATTTTTTTTAGCAACTTGTAGTCAATATCGTTCAAACTGATACGCTTTATCAACGAGTTCCCTTCCGTGTAGGGTTGTAATGTTAGATCGTAGACTTTTGTGAACCATATTGTGAGTAATAATTTCTTTCATATTAATCTCGTTATTAAGTCTTGGTCAAGGTTTCAAACCAACTAATTTGGTTCATCTTGAGGACAAAGGTGAAAAAATCAATTAATCCTAAAGAATAGAAAAGTAACATCATATTTTTTTTTTGTAACTTGTAGTCGAGCCTGCTCAAATTGACTCTCTTTATCATCCCATTCCTTTCCGTGTAGTGTTATAAATGGTTAGACCATAGACTTTTGTAATCCATATTATGAGTAATAATGTATTTCGGATTAATCACAGTATTACGATTTGGTCAACGTTTCGAACCAACTAATGTGGTTAATCCTCAAGAAAAATGTGAAAAAAAATCAATCCTAAAGATTAGAAACGTAAGGTCATATTTTTTCTTAGCAACTTCTGGTTGAGCCTGTTCAAATTGACGCACTTTATCAACCCATTCCCCTCCATGTCGGATTATAGTGTTAGATCGTAGAATTTTTTGATCCATACTGTGAGTAATAATTTCTTTTGGGTTAATCACATTATTAAGTTTTGGTCGGTGTTTCGAACCAACTAATGTGGTTCATCCTCATGATAAAGGTGAAAAAATCAATGTATCGTAAAGATTAGGAAGATAAGATCATATATTTTCTTAGCAACTTCTAGTTGAGCCGGTTCAAAATGATGAGCTTTATCAGCCCATTCCCTTCTATGTACGGTTATAATATTAGATCGTAGAGTTTTGTGAACCATATTGTGAGTAATAATGTCTTTCAGATTAATCACATTATTAACATTTGGTGGATGTTTTGAACCACCTAATGTGGTTCATCCTCAGGGAAAAGGTAAAAAAATAAATCAATCCTAAAGAAAAAATATGATCTTACGTTTCTAATCCTAAAGATTAGAAACATAAGATCATATTTTTTCTTTAGGATTGATTCATTTTTTCACCTTTTTCCAGAGGATGAACCACATTAGCTTGTTTGAAACGTCGACCAAATATTAATAATATGATTGATCTAAAAGACATTATTACTCACAATATGGATCAAAAAAGTCTATGATCTAACATTATATCCCTAGAAAAATGGGAATGGGCTAATAAAGCATGTCAACTTGAATGGGCTTGACTGCAAGTTGCTAAGAAGAAAATTTATCATACGTGTTATCACTCATAAAATTGTGAAACATTTCTTGACATGGTCATATAGTTCACTTATCAAAAGGATAAGGTCTCCTTAGCCTTTTCAATGTGGTATAGGAAATTTTTGTTTTTTTTTTACATTTTTAGCCTATCCTAAGTTTCATTATCACCTCTATATATGTCATTTCATGTCAAATCAGTCCTCATATGGTGTCAGTTTTCATTCCCATGCATTTAAAATAAAAATGGTGCATTTGTCAGTTTTTTCAAAATTTCGTAGCGTTTTACATAGGAAAGCAGCAGTTTTCACTACGAAACTGCCTAATAGTTTCGTAGCGAATGTCTCCGAGGATAAACTAACTACACTACGAAAATTTGTTTTCTAACCTATCTTGTCAAATTCACTATGAAGTGTCATTCTATGATTGGAGGAGTTAGGGTGTAGGTCATTCAAGTCTGTTATGATAAATTCAAAGGTACATAGTTGTGTTTGATGTCAACATTACCTTTTTTAGGATGTATGTGTCATGATTGAAGCATGAGCTATCAGTTAAACCATAAAGCCTTACCTCAATTATCCTTTTGTCATATTGTTCTTTATCTTTGCATGCGAGTCAATCCCTGGAGAGCTACTTCATCAAGCCAAGTAGGTTGCTGGCAGATTTGAACTTTGCATGTGTCATCAAGCAAGCAAGGCTGTGAAGATTATAAAGAACCCATGGCTGCAAGAAGGAAACAAAGTTGGTCATTGCCACAGGTATGAGCCCATGGACATCAATTTACTCAATGAAGACCCAACTGCCATGGAGGTTTTCAGAAGAACTGGTTGCTTGCAATTCTATCAGAGGTTGCAGGGATTTCATCTACAGGTTTGCAAGGATCTTTTCGCTAGCTTCACAGGAACATCTTCAAAGGTTGGAATTATGAACCTTACAGTGACACCAGAGAGAATCTCATCAACAATAGGAATCCCTAAAGGAGGGGAACAGTGGTTTAAAGGCATCAAATTCACAATGCAGGATTTCAAAGAGTTCATCAAACCAGAACATAGTGAAATTAATCTAACAAATGATATCACTAGGAGTTCCATGAAGGACAATTATTCAAAGTTGCTAATGGTCATCCAGAAGTATTTTACCTATGAAGGAAGGTTTCACATGGTCTACTCCTATCATCTCAAGCTTCTTATACATTTTTTGGTTGTGGCAAAGGAAGTTGAAGAAGGAAATAGATCATATCCTCTAGAACCAATGAGCTTGGTAGCAGAACCTTTGCAAAAGATTGCCACACCTAAAACAAATCTTGCAAAACAGAAGCAAAGAGTCAGCAAACAAGTCAAAAAAAGAGTCACTAGGAGCCAGACATTGGCTAAAGGAAACTTGGAGGATATCCTGCATGATATTGACATTGAAGAGTCACCCATTGTGCAAGCTGAAGACATTGAAGATGGAGGAAGAAAGATGAAGAAAGGTAAGACTACTAAAAAACTAGATTTTGCAGGTGATGATGTTGGTTTCATTTTTCAACCTAGGTAACCAATGACCAGACATGAAAGGAAGCTAATGGAAATCAAAGAGACTGAGAAAATCAATGAAGCTGCTCAGCCACCAAGCATCATAGATTTGTCTTCACCAGCAAAGGAGGAATTGGTCATCAAGCAAAGAAAAGGCAAGGAAAAAATGATTGAGAAATTAGAATTAGAAGCCCTCAAACAACAGTTGAAGGAAGAATGTAAAGAGATATCAATGTTGAAGCAAGAGGCCAAGAAACACAGAGCTGAGAAGGTTTAATTTGAGTAGATGAGGAATATTTGGGAAGAGCAAGTCACAAGTGTTTCAAACACATTGGACAATACATAAAAGTTGATAAAATGGACTTAGCCACTAAGAGGAGAGGTCAAACACATCAAAAGGATAAAATTTCACTTGCAATACAAAACCAGGCCATTAAAAGACCAAGTGGAAGATCTTCAGGAGCAGGTGGATTTAATTCAGGTGTAATTGGAAAAGAAAGGGTTGAAGATGAAAGTGATAGAAGAACCAACAATCCAACTAATTATAAATGAATATGAAGCACCACAGGAGTAAAAATTAAGTTGGAATGTGTTTGAAAAGGTTCATAACATGTAGAGAACCCAAATTTTGTACCTAGAGAACAATTTTTGAAGAAAAATTTAAACTCAACAAATTCTATTTTTTTGTGCAGTTTCGTAGTGTACCTTAGGCTTGAGGCCAGAAATACGCCACGAAAATTCTTGTAGGTGTATTTTTTCTTTAAAACTCAATTTTGTCAATTTTTATGGAGGGAGTTTGATGGTTTGCAAAGTGTCATGGCATAGTAAAGGTACTGGAACAACAAAGGAGTCAAAGAGATAGATGGAAAATCCATTTTTCGTATGCTACTAAAACTCGCTACGAAACTATCTAAAACTGCCTTGTTTTCCTTTGGGCCATGTAATGTAGCATTATAAAGGCATGAAAACTATATTATAAATTTCCTTTGGGCCATTGTGAGGGCATGGTAGAAAGTAGTATAATGTCTATAAAAAATCTAACGGGTTCTCCTCTGACGTAATAAAATTCTTTGTCATTTCTTAGTGGATGTGGCCACACAAATTATCCTTTGTGAATTTATTATGATTTTTTTTATGTGTGCCTATTATGTTTTCATTTGTCTCTCCTTTCTATTAGAAATTTACTAGAGATCATGGCATGGTGAAGGAGGAAGTGGTTGCCAAATCCAACAATACATGTTGTGGACCATTGAGAAACCTACAAAGAATTATAATTATAGTTGGTTAGATGTAAACATGAAAGCCAAATATGGAGAGGAGAGCATTAGGTATGCCAAAGAAAGTAATACAATGATGATATGTATATGTATATGTATATGTATATGTATATGTATATGTATATGTATATATATCTCTGTGTGTGTGTGTGTGAAGATGAAATTATTTTGTTATGAATTACATGTAAATGGGCATGTGACTCTAATACATGCTTAGGCATGAATACCCTTGGTAAATTCTGAAATCATTGAGGTGGAAATGCAATATTTCAGGATTGACTTGAAGAATTTCTTAGGAAATTTTAAAGGGGTATTGTTAGGTAAATTTGACTCAATAAGAGAGTCAAGGTTGTTAGAGATATCGATTTTTAGAGATAAAAAATACAAGAAAAATAAACAAATAAGAAATCATATATAACAACAACACATAAACCATGCACACCATGATTTATTATGGGAAATCACAATCAAGGAAAAACCAACATAATAATAGATATATTATATTTTTGACTTAAATCAATCCAAGTTTTCCAAAGGGTCTTGGACATACAATGATTAGGTGTGTTGTTTACACTTCTAGATTGTAATTCACCAGTTCATTTCCCCACCCTATTCGGGTGTTATTATTGAACATGACCATGATGTAGCCTCACCATTTTTTAACTTACATAATAATAAAAAATCCAACCAAATTGGTTAACACCTTGCCCTTGGCCCACTAAGCCTTAAACTCAACTCTAGCACATTACAATGGAGAAACCCCAAGACTTTTAAAGGCTTTAACTGCATTTAATACCATAGATCACCAATACCACAAACTACCAATACCAAGTGCTTGAAACCAAGATTATTGACCTAACAACCTTGGCTCTTTTTCTAAGTCAAGTTTACTTAAAAATCCCAATTTCAAACTTGAATGGGATATTCTTTGAATCCAATCCAAAAACCTTACATGTTCACACATGTAACTCTAGAATTTACTATTGTAGCACATTCCTAACCAAACATTTACATGTAGTCTAGGGAAAAAACAATTTGAACCCCAAAAGTGATTTTTTTTTTTTTTTTTTAATTTATTTATTTTTTATTGTTGTCTTAGCACTTATGATTCCATCCTCTCGCTTTGGCATACTTAGTGCTCTCCTCTCCATATTTGGTGTTCATGGTCACATATCACCATATCAAACATATATTTCCTCTCAAGCTACTTGCGTCCACATTATGTGGTGTCATCTATTGCAACCAATGCCTCATTCTCTAGGTCATAATCTCTTGTCTTTGATACCAATTATTAATAAAAAAGGAGAAGAAAATAAACATGTATTAGGTACACATAAAAAAAAATCATAAGAGATTTTACAAGAGACAAAATTTACATGTTTCACTCAATATAGGATACATCCACTAAGAAATGGATAAGCTTTTTATTATGTCATTGGAAAATTCTTTGAAAATTGTACATTCTCCATACTTATTTTTATCATGCCCTGATAATGACCGAAAGAAAATTTACAATAGAGTCATCATACTTTTAAATAAGATACATTACATGAGAATACCGTGGGAAAAACCATAAGTTCAAAACCTTTAATACATAAAATACTAATAATAAATTGACTCTATAACCAAATCAAGTTAGCCCTAACTACCCTAATACAAAAAAGATTCATAATGATAACATTTTAGTTAGAAAATATACATAAATATTCACCACATGATTAACAACAAAATTTACCCTAACAAACCTAACAAAAAAGGATTTATAATAATGACATTATATTTAGAAAACACATACAATCTTCATCAGGCGATTAATCGTACAAGGGAAAAAATGAAAACCATATTATATCGTGGTCCATGTCCCATGGAATCATATCATTCATTCATTTGTAAATTACTTACAATGACTCCTCTAGTCTATATTATTGAAATGATTATACTTATAGCTATTGATCCTCAAATTAATGCTATTTATATGTGTAGGGCTATCATGACCCAAAGAGGAACAAATATAACTTTTTCAATTTTATTGAAAGACATATTATTGATAAAAAGAATGTAATGGTGTAAAGTGAATATAAATTTGTATAAAAATTTTTTAATCAGCAACACGATTTTATATTCAATTAATTATATTCTTTATTATATATTATAATATTCTAGTTAAGAAAATTAAAATAGCAGTTTAATTAATCGATATTTTTTTTTATTTTTTGGGATATATTTTTAGTCAATTTTATTCTAAATTTAAGATTTTTTTTTATAGTAAATTTGGACTATGTAATATGCACAATATAAGAGTTATAATATTTAAGATATTGAATATATTTAGGTTTCAGTATTGCATTTAAATAACACAATCTAGTGAAAAAAATTGTCACTAAATTTCAAACCAAAAATAATAATGATTAATTAAATTGTACTGGTAAAAAATATATAATATTTATAATAGTTGAAGCATAATAATCACTTTAAATAATAATTTTATTTAACTAAATCTCAATATAATTTTAGATTTTTTCTATTTTTTATAATAAAAAAATTAATATTTTTTAAAAAAACTTTACATCCTTCCTATTAACTTAACTTGCCTAGAAAAGAAAAAACCAAAATATAACAGATATCACATTACATTTCGATTAAGTTTTATTTTTTATCACTAAACTAATGAACCATTTAAGTTCAAGATTTATTTCACCCTACAAATGGATAAATATGAATAGAGAAAATTTTCATTCATGTGAATAATATTTAGAATTTAAGTATTGAGGGGTTTCCAATGTATTATATTAGATATCAGTTTTTTGGGATTCAACCGCGTTAAGAAATTCATTCAACTATGACCATTTCCATGAGAGGTAGTCGTAACTAACTAATTTCTCATGATTTTTGAATAGTCCACTTAGCACTCATTGCATCGGGCGATGCTTACAGGGGAGAAGAAGTGATGCAGGAGCATTAGAACTCAAATTAAATTTTAATTGTTTGATTAGCCCAAGGAGGGGTCAAATTGTAAATACTGTAAAATTCTCTTCAAAAATGTTTAAATTCCTAGAAGCATAGGTAGGGAATATGCTAGTTGACTTTTGTGAACCTATCCATAGAAAAATGGGATAATTAGAGAGGATATTTTCTATTTATGCTCAAAAGTTAGATAAGTCATAAATTAGGGATAAGAAGGATTTTCTTAGAATAGAGGTTGTTTAAAGATTGTAGGAGATAGTTATGAGAGATGGATAACCTCTGATTGAAATATATATTCAAATGTAAAGCTTTGATAAGGTAGTAGGAAGTAGGAAGTATAGTAAAGAGGAGAGAGTTGAGAACAGATAGGGTTATGTTGAAGAGAAAAAAGGCCATGTAAAGGCGCATCAGGCCAAAGAAAAAATGTAAACAGGTTGAAGGTGAATAAGACACGAATTCTGGATCCAGAGAAATAATATGCAGTGACGTTCTAGACTAGATTGGAAACAATGTACAAAACATTGTAGTGAGTGTGATTATTCTGGACATGAGTGAAAAACCAAAAGAAATTTAATGAGAGAGCTACTGCATGGAGAAAAGCATGAAAATTACAGTGAGGCGGCAGTCGAACAAACAAAAGAAATAATAAGGCAGAAAATGGAAGCTTTCACCAAAACCTAAGAATATTTCCAAAGGGAGAGCTATGGACGGTGAGGATTTAGTCGTAGAAAATGGAGTGAAGATTGACAGTCTTGATCAATTTTCAAGCTAAGTTGGGTAAGTGCCAATGAGGACACGTGTCAGCACGTGATCCCTACGCATAGCGCATAGTGCATGCGATACGAAGGAGTAGTTAACGTAGGAGTTTAAAAATGGTGAAATGCGATAAAGGTAAATCCCCGAAGGGCCGACGAGTGTAAAGTTGTGAAGAGCCGATGTGAGATAAGTTAAGATTCACAATAAGTAAATTTTGTGATCTGCGATATGGTTATATTCGCAATATGTGAAATCTTATGTTTGTTGATTTTTGAAATTAGTAAATTTGCGATATTGCGCTATGTTTCGGGAATTGGGCTATAGAAGCATAATTGCAAAGGATATATGCGCGATATCGGATCGGTGATGCCACAGAGGAATAGTTAAATCCACGTGTTGAGAGGTTCATTAGGTGACGTGTTGTGGTCACATATGAAGGGAAAATAGAAAGGTAAGTGGAATATTATAAAGGTAAAAGCGTTATTGTGTGGTTAATTGAGTTTAGAGTCAAAGCCGATAGAACCACTTATAATATAAGCTTTTGCATATATGTAGAGAAGAGGTTAATATTATAAAATATAAAGTGGGTTCTGAATGAAGGGTTCGAATAGAACTCAAGGAGATATTTGGGCAAACCCATTTTGAAGGGTGAATATGGAGAAGGATATACTCCATAAGGTTTATGTGGGTATTAGTGGGGTTGATTCCACAAACCCCGCTATCATTTTTGGTATCAGAGCAGGTTTTCTCTTCAAAGGAGAAATCAGAGTGGGTTTGCTCTTTGAAGATAATTCAGAACTTGTGGAATTATTTTATTTTATAATTGGCATAACAAATTTGTGAACAGAGAATAGGTTTTGATGAAATAAGGATAATAAGAGTTCTTTGAAAAGAAAAGAATAAATATTTAAACTCAGTAGGCAACAGAGTTAAGAGAAGAACTAAATCCAATCATTGATGTAAAAAAATTGATTTTCATTGATTTCAGATTACATCAGAACGACTTTTGGAAAACAATAAAGAGATAAAAGAAAAATCTACTTTGGGGAGCACAGTAGATAAGATTATTAATGAATATATTGAGAAAATTGTTTATGAAGGGATAGTGACAACTAGTATAGCCAAGAACAAGCAGAGTTTTTGATGATGATGGCAATGAACATATCCAACTAGAGGTTGGAAGAAAGGAGAGAGGTGACTAAGTGCAGTAGCTAGAGGAGCAACAAAGCTCTAGAAGGTTCAAGAGAGTGAACCAAGAGAGAGAATACCTAGGGATAGATCAAGCTCAGAGAGGAAGCTTGCTAGGGTATTGAGTAGAAAAAGCATATTGCTAGAAGAGAATGTTATGTTGCAGATCACCAATCGAGCATGGATGAGCTCATGAGGAAGATGGCCATGGAGGGTCATAGAAGAGATTCTAGAGAATGTCATAAAGGTAAGATGAGTAATGGGGAGCGAGAGAGAAATCTTGCAGTAATGAGAGTACAGTTGGAGGTACTAAAGGGATGGCAACAAGAGAGAGAGAATGAGGACCAAAGATATGGATGGAGAATGAGGACACAGGTTAAATAAAACCTATTACAGGAGAGATGGAATGTCAAACTGATAAACAAGTTCAGATAACTTGAGAAGAGACATATTGACTTGTTGGAGAAGGAGAGACTCAAAGGAGTTGAGTTACAACCAAGAGGATTTGTTGAAATCCAGAGTGTCCATTGTAAACTAGGTTATGAAAGATTGATGCTTGAAGCATCAAATGTGACCGAAAGGTCTTTTATTTTTAAAACAAATGATTTATGTATGATTGAAGGTACATCACATGATGATGAAAAAACTTCAAATTTTGTTAAGAAGAAGGAGCAGAATCTGAAATCTGTTCAGATTAAGACTGAGATAGCAAGACCTTATAAACGAAAGGAGAGAGAGAGATCTCATGGAAATGTGCAGCAGAATAATGAAGCTGGTAATAGTGACTATTGGAATATAAGATATGAGTTAAGACATGGAGATCAAGAAAAGGTATTTATTGTGCCTAATGAGACTGGAATTTTTAAGCATAATGATTTAGACATGTGTGTAGATTTTGAAAAGGGAGAAGAGTCATCTAATGATTGGTCAACAGTAAGTGAAGCTATGAAAACTGTGTAAAGTTTCCAAATTCTACTCCAATTGAAATTGTTGAGTTATATAGAAAGTTAGACCTTCAAAGAAGAAAGTTAGAAAAACATAGGATATATACTCAGGATGAATTGCTAAAGAAGGAAGACAATGAAATTGTCATGAATGACAATCATGAAGAAGAGGGTAAGGATGTAAGAGTGGTAATAAGACTTCAACAATTAAGAGGTGAAGGTAAACAACAGGTTAAAAAAATAAGAAATCAACAGTTGGGAAGAGATGTTGATAAAGGTAAAGAAAACCTCAAACAATGTAAGATTGCAGAGGTGTATGACATTGTAAATTTTGTCATAGGAAGGCAAGGAAGAAGACATTCAAATTTCTTAAACATCTTTGGGATATGTGAAAAAGAAGAAGAGAGTAAGAGTTTTGTAACTCTTACACAAGAAATAGAACAACAACAACAACGAGCTAATTTGTATAAAGAAATAGAGAGCTTGATGACTTATGATGAAAAATCATAAAGGAAGGAGTTGCATAAGGATAAATCAAATAGTCAGTTGTATGAAGGCTTGGACTGTGACAAATATTAAAGGAAAATTCAGTGGATTTTTGCAAACAAGGAGATGGAAACCTGGAGAATCAGGAAAAGGAAATGAAGTATATGGACAAAAATTAAATGGAGTAAGAGGATCATTATAGAGCAAAGTATGGGATCTAGGAAAAGTAAAGACTGAACGCTTATGACCAGGAGATCATATTTATTTTCACCTGTGGAGTCTGATGCGAGAGCATTAGCACTCAAATTAAATTTTAATTGTTCAATTAGCCCAAGTAGGGGTCAAATTGTAAATATTGTAAAATTCTCTTAAAAAATGTTTAAATTCCTAGAAGCAAAGATAGGGAATATGCTAGTTGACTTTTGTGAACCTATCCATAGAAAAATGGGATAATTAGAGAGGATATTTGTTATTTATGCTCAAAATTTAGATAAATAATAAATTAGGGATAAGAAGGATTTTCTTAGAATAGAGGTTCTTTCAAGCTTGTAGGAGGTAGTTAGGAGAGCTGGATAAGCTCTGATTTGTAATATATATTCAAATTTAAAGCTTCGATAAGGTAGTAGGAAATAGGAAGTAGAGTAAAGAGGAGAGAGCCGAGAGCAGAGAGGGTTATGTTGATGAGAAAAAGGGCCATGTAAAGGTGCATTAGGACAAAGACATAATGTAAATAGGTCGAAGGTGAATAAGACACGAATTCTGGATTTAGAGAAGTGATATGCAGTGGCATTGTGGATCGGATTGGAAACAGTGTACAAAACGTTGTAGTGAGCGTGATTATTCTAGACATGAGTGAAAACCAAAAGAAAGTTCAGGAGAGAGTTACCCCATGCAGAAGAGAGTGAAAATTATAGTGAGGCGACAGTTGTACAAACAGAAGAAAGACTAAGGCAGAAAATGAAAGTTTTCCCCAAAACCTAAAAAGATTTCCAAAGGGAGAGCTACAGACGATGGGGATTTAGTCGCAGAAATTGGAGTGAAGATTGACAGTCCTTATCAATTCGCAAACTAAGTTGGGTAAGTGCCAATGAGGACACGTGTGAACACGTGATCCCTATGCATAGCTCATAGTACAGGTGATACGAAGGAGTAGTCAACGACGGAGTTTAAAAGTGGTGAAATGTGATAAAGGTAAATCTGTGAAGTGCCAACGAGTGTAAAGTTTCGAAGAGTCGAAGTGAGATAAGATTCGCGATAAGTAAAATTTTGGATCTGCGATATGGTTATATTTGCGATATGTGAAATCTTATATTTGTCGATTTGCGAAGCAATAAAGTTGTGATACTGCGCTATGTTTCGGGAATTGCGCTACAGTGTATGCGTTATAGAAGTATAATTATGAAGGATATATGCGTGATATGGGATCAGTGATGCCACAGAGGAATAGTTAAAGCCGCATGTTGAGAGGTTCATTGGGTGACGTGTTGTGGTCGGGAAAATAGGAAGGTAAGAAGAATGTTATAAAGGTAAAATCGTTTTTGTATTGTTAATTGAGTTTAGAGTCACAGCCGATAGAACCACTTATAATATAAGCTTCCGCATATATGTAGAGAAAATGTTAACATTATAAAATGTTCTGAATTAAGGGTTCGAATAAAACTCAAGGAAATATTTGGGAAAACCCATTCTGATGGGTGAATATGGAGAAGAATATACTCCATAAGGTTTATGTGGGTGGTAGTGGGGTTAATTCTGCAAACCCCGCTATCAAGAAGTGGGATTGAAACTAGTGAAATGAATCACATAGCATCAATAATCACTTCCAAGGCTTCCACCTGGTAACCAGGACTTCTTGGGTGGTCACCCATCCTAGAACTCCTCTGGCTGAAGCGCGATTAACTGTGGAGTTTTCCCCACAATCAAGCCCACTTAGCTTGCTACCCCATTTCTGAATATGGGGTACCAAGATAAGTGGGCTTGATTGTGGGAAAAACTCCATAGTTAACCACGCTTCAGCCAGAAGAGTTCTGGGATGGGTGACCACCCGAGAAGTCTTGGTTACAGGGTGGAAAACCCATAAGTGATGATTCACGCTATGTGATTCATTTCACTAGTTTCAATCCCACTTCTTCACCCCTGTGAGCATCACCCGATGTAATGAGTGCTAAATGGACTATTCAAAAATCATGAGAAATTAGTCAATTACAACTACCTCTCATGAAAATGATCATAGTTAAATGAATTTTTTAACGCAATTGAATCCCCAAAAAATGATATCTAATATTTAAAATACAAACATAAAAAACCTCTTGGAGATGTCTTTCTCCTAATTCATGTATTTTTCCTAATTCACAGTGTAGGAAAAACTTTTTTATGTTTAAAATTAACCACCAACTACGTGATGGGAGAAAAGGAAAAACAAGACCATTGTGCACATGAGATGCTTTCCTCCATATGCATAAAAATCTTGAGGAAATGGAAAGAGGACAAGTTCAACGTTTCGATATTTATCAAAGGAGCATGTGAAGGGTATAGGTCTTAAGATTGAGTCCCGTAAAATTGCAATCTTAATATTTCTAGAGGAATGGTGATTTACAATGAGGTGAGTCATTGTGGTTTAAATCTATTTATTAATGCCTCACTTTTAAGACGCAACAAATTAATTGTGCATCAACGTTAAAAATAAGCAAAACTAAATTTCGCTTCATGCGTTAACTAGAGTCTAGATTCATTGAAATCAAGTATTCATGGTGTAGTCATGCGTAAGCATGAAGGTCAAATAGTTATCACTTTTGACTTTGTTAAAGGTATGGTGACATGGAAATGTAGAGCTTGCATGATCCTACACTGTGGAGATGAAGAAATGAACTAGGAACTGGTAGTTAGAATGGAGTTATACAACATGTGAGGCATGAGGTATGCACAAACTCAATTACAACATAAATATATATTATTTAAAATAACCATCATAAATATCTAAGAGCATATGATAATAAATATCATAGAAATTAAAATATCCATTTAATATAGGATGAAATTATCATTTTCACATTAAGATTTTAAAATATCCATTTGATGGAAAAGATAGAAATCTCACTTTAACTTTGACATGTTAAGCCAATATAATCTTGTTTTTAAAAATATTCTCAATATTTTATGTGAAAATTGTCCATGGCATAGAATATAATAAGTAAAATATTTAGAATATTTAGTTGGATGAAATTAAGATAATGTGATTAAAATTGTAATGAAGAAAAATTTATAAAATAAGGCTAGGTATTTTTAGGGTAAGGCTAGGTATTTTTTTTTTTTTTTTAAATTTTTTTTTTTGGTAAGGTTAAGTATTTTTTATTATTTTCAAAAAGATAAAATTATAATAAAAAATTACAACCATAGTTATAATAGTGCTATAATAATATTTAATCAATAAATCTTTTTCACCTCATAATTTTGACTTGTAAGAGAGCCTATCTATTACAAGCATTATTCCAAAATAAACATATTTATCATCGTAATTAATTAAATTACTAATAATTATTTGGTGGATGGTAGGGCCACAAAATATTCTAACATATTCTTAGTAGTAGTCACATATCAAATGTTGAGATTTTATCAAAAGTAGTTATGCGCTTTGTCCCCTATTAATTATTAAAATTAAAGTTATAATTTAGTTAATTTTTATGTTTTTCTAAATATTGGAAATGTGGAATGTATCATGAGATAAGTATTTTGATCCCTATAAGCTTTTACCAACATTTTAATTTATAAAAGTTAAATCAAAATTTCCATATTCCAAAATAGAATCACTTATCAACTTATTAAATTGACATGTTAAATAAAGATGAAAAACTTTAATTCTCAAGGGACCATAATCAAATCTTACTTACACTAAGAAGTTAACAAATGATAAGAAGTTATTGCAGAATAAGCTTCAGGAACCCGATAACGAGATAACATTATTCAATAGTCCAAAATGCCAATTCAATTGAGTTAGAGGAATACTTAGATATAAAAATATAAACCATGAAGAAAAAAATTAATATGATTCAATAGATATAGAAAAAAAGAAAATGAGTAAAGATGCAAATCCATTTGAAATACAAATATATTCAAATATTAACATACAAATAATAAAAATTCAAGTATCTTTACTTGTAAATATTTAATAATCAACAAAATTATCTAACTGTGTAAAAATGAAAAATATTATTAATAATGAAATAAGTTCTTGTGGAAAATGCGGGAGAGGATCATCTTCCTACATCTAAGTTATTATCGACTATGAAACTCAAGGTAATCATGTGTTGCAAATTATACTAGCTTAGGGAAAAACCTTATTCGATATTATCCAAAAACCCAACACCCGCCCCCAATCGAGAAATAATTTGTCTACCAAAAATATTTATAAACCAAAATTTTAAGTCCACTCCATCTGCATCAAAGCTTATATATAATATATATGAGAACATGCTTTAATGCTTATATATAATATATATGAGAACATGCTTTAATATGGAAATTCCTAGACATTTAGCCTTCATAAAAACACCCTCACTCACTGGATCCAACTCAAATGGAAGCTTAAGCCAATGATAAAACTGGAGTTGGGTGCAAATATTTTTTTACTTTCTTTAATCCTCTCCAAAATGACAGTAAGTGTTCTTTAAGTGTGACTCTTGAAATTAAGCCTTAATTGTATTGCCATGGACAATATCCACTTTAACATTTTAGACGTCACGTCCCCTCAAATTTCGTTAAAATTAACGCGGTAAATATCTTTTCATTGAGCTCATCGACTTTAACGTCATCTTTTAAACGTCGTGTTCCTCAAACCTTTTTAACATTAACGTGGTAACATCAACGTTCGTCCGCACGAAACCTGCGATGACTCACCATGCGAATGAGGTTTCTGAGTCTTTTCAGTGTTTCATTTTTTTTCATTGATTTGTGTCGACATGCAATTCGTTGTTCTCTCGTGCAAGTAGTATACCTACTCTGGCTCACAATTTGAGAAGATATGGGATACCTTTGAATTTTGTCTATTGATATTTTATTAAGGAACATGAGTCGGTGAAAGAGTCAAAATTATTAGGTTTAAATTATGGTTTTGGATACATAATTATCGTGGGTTATGGTATTAGAAAGTTGTTATGTTTATAGAAATGATTTTGAATATATAGTTTTGGTGATCTATGGTATTAGAATCCAATGTTACGAAGACTTTTAAAAGGTTCAAGATTTTTCAAATTAAATTAAAAGTTTATTTTGTGGGTTTAAGATGTTGGGCTATTTTAAGTGTTATTAAACTATGAAAAATAATAGATTTATTATTTATAACTATTTTCACAATAATTTTCAAAATAAAATATAATATTTAAATATTATAATATATAATATTTAAATATTATTAAAATAATTTATTGTTAAGAATTTGGCTTCTGTGATCTATAAAATGTGTATAAAATTTTTAAGTGAAAATTACATTCAAACAGAGTTTGTTAACGGGTTTCGAACCAGGTGTGGTGCATCATCAACACAAGACGAGAAATCTGATGACCCAGTTTAAATAAATAAGAGGGCTCCAACTAGCCGTTGTAGAATAACAACTAGTTTGACTGGAATGAAAAATTTAATTTAAAAATTAAATAACAGTAGTATTATTATTTATTTACTTATTTAGTTAGATAAATATTTTATTTATTTATTATTTGTTTAATAATTATATGATTTGAATATAATAAAATATTTTTATATTCTTACTTAAAAATGATATCCCATTATTAATTATAAGATTTATGATTTTAATATATTCTTATTCACAATATTTAATAGGTAATTTAATAAGTTAAACCATTTTTGGAATCTAAGCTTCTGTGATCCATAATATAAATTTGTAGAAATTCTTTCGGTAGTAATCACATGCAAAAGAACGAGGTCGACGCGTTTCGAACCAACCAGTGTGGTTCATCATCAGGACTATGTGAGAGATCAGATCCAGTCATTAAGTATAAATAGATGTAGAAAAGACTCAACTAGCCGTTAGGATAACGGCTAGTTTGACTTTGAAAAAGTAAATATTCCATTATTTATTTATTTATTTAATTTTATTAATTTTATTTATTATTATTATTATTATTATTTTAATTTATTTATTTATAAAACCTTTAATATATTAATATAATGGTAAGTAATTTAACAAATGGTGGTGTAAATTTTTGTAAATTTTGATTAAATTATATAATAATTAATTATTATTATTAATTAATAAATATAATTAATTCTTATTATAACACACCATCATCAAATAGTCAAACAAAGAGTCAGAATAAATAAATAAATAAAATAATTAAATAAATAAATAAAAATAACAAAAAATAAATAAATAAAAACAAAAATATAAATTAATAAATAATGAAAATAAATAAAAATATTTTATTAATTAAATAATAATAATAATAACTATTATTATTATTATTTATTTTAATTTATTTATTTATTTATTATTATTATTATTATTATTTATTTATTTATTTATTTATTTATTTATTATTATTATTATTATTATTTTTATTTATTTATTTATTTTTATTTTTTTTAAATAATCAAATAAATAAAGTAAAAATAACTAAATAAATAAATAAATAAAAATAATAATAAAAATAATCAAGAATATAAGGCAGGAATCCAACATCTGCTGATATTCCAACCGTCATCTCTATTGAGATTAACGGGCCTTTTTTCAATTTCAATAGCCTCTCTCAACTTACGATGATGGAAATGGTCTATTCTAGCAATGACCTTAGCATCTTCAATGCAAACATGATGGTTAGTCTTTTTTGCATGCTCAGCTAAGGCGGATGAGCGAGATCTTCTATGCTTGATATCAGCCGCATGCTCACAAATCCTTTGATTAATGGACCGACCCGTCTCACCAATGTAAGGAGTCCCACAGGAACATGGAATGATGTAGACACCTTTTCCATCCCTGGGGTCAATCGGATCTTTAACCGATTTAAGAGAACTACGAATTGTATTAAGGGGCTTGAAATAAGAGGAAACCTTATGCTTTTTAAGGATTTTAGCAATCTTATCAGTGGTACCCTGGATGAACGGAAGGCTGACACTGCCATACCATTCACTAGGTTCTTTTTTATTTTTATTATTAACAGAACCTTTCTCTGCTTTGAGGAAAGCTTTGAGGCCCTGCGACATACTATAACCATTATTACAAAAGACATTCAACAGATGGGTCTTTTCCCCCTGAAGGTGAGACTCATCAGAGATTCTCAACGCCCTTGTGGCTAGGGTGCTAAGGACGCCTAATTTCTGAGCAGGGAAATGGTGGGAGCTAGCATGAAGATACTGCTCAGTATGAGTTTTCTTTCGAAAAACTTGATGGGCTAAAGAACCATCATCATTTCTAGAGATAAGAACATCAAGGAAAGGAAGGCTACCATCCACCTCATGTTCCATGGTGAATTTTATGGAACTAGACTGGCTATTAAGATGAAGGAAAAATTGATCTAACTTATCTTTGCCATTCATGGATTATTCAAAAATCATGAGAAATTAGTCAGTTACGACTACCTCTCATGAAAGTGGTCATAGTTAAATGAATTTTGTAACGCCATTGAATCCCAAAAAAATGGTCATGGCAAAGATAAGTTAGATCAATTTTTCCTTCATCTTAATAGCCAGTCTAGTTCCATAAAATTCACCATGGAACATGAGGTGGATGGTAGCCTTCCTTTCCTTGATGTTCTTATCTCTAGAAATGATGATGGTTCTTTCTCCCATCAAGTTTTTCGAAAGAAAACTCATACTGAGCAATATCTTCATGCTAGCTCCCACCATTTCCCTGCTCAGAAATTAGGCGTCCTTAGCACCCTAGCCACAAGGGCATTGAGAATCTCTGATGAGTCTCACCTTGAGGGGGAAAAGACCCATCTGTTGAATGTCTTTTGTAATAATGGTTATAGTATGTCGCAGGGCCTCAAAGCTTTCCTCAAAGCGGAGAAAGGTCCTTCTGTTAAAAATAAAAAAGAACCTAGTGAATGGTATGGCAGTGTCAGCCTTCCGTTCATCCAGGGTACCACTGATAAAATTGCTAAAATCCTTAAAAAGCATAAGGTATCCTCTTATTTCAAGCCCCTTAATACAATTCGTAGTTCTCTAAAATCGGTTAAAGATCTGATTGACCCCAGGGATGAAAAAGGTGTCTACATCATTCCCTGTTCCTGTGGGACGCCTTACATTGTTGAGACGGGTCGGTCCATTAATCAGAGGATCTGTGAGCATGCGGCTGATATCAAGCATAGAAGATCTCGCTCATCTGCCTTAGCGGAGCATACAGAAAAGACTAACCATCATGTTTGCATAGAAGATGCTAAGGTCATTGCTAGAATTGACCATTTCCATCATCGTAAGTTGAGAGAGGCTATTGAAATTGAAAAAAGGCCCGTTAATCTCTATAGAGATGACGGTTGGAATATCAGCAGGTGCTGGATTCCTTCCTTATATTCTTGATTTTTATTTATTTATTTATTATATATATATATATATATATATATATATATATATATTAGTTTTATTTATTTTATTTTTTATATTTTTATTTTTTAATTTATGTAGTTATTTTTACTTTATTTATTTGATTATTTTTATTTTAAAAAAATGAATAAATAAAAATAATAATAATAATAATAAATTAATTAATTAAATTAAATTAAAAATAAATAAATAAATAAAATAAAATAAAATAAAAATAAATAAAAATAATAATATTAATTAATTAATTAAAATAAAATAAAATATTTTTATTTATTCTTATTATTTATTAATTGATATTTTGTTTTTGTTTTTATTTATTTATTTATTAATTTTTATGTTTTTGGTTATTTTTATTTTTATTTTTATTATTTATTTATTTATTTATTTTATTATTTATTTTTTATTTTTTATTTTTTATTTTTTATTTTTTATTTTTTATTTTTTTTAAGACTCTATGTTTGGCTATTTGATAGATGGTTTGTTGTAATTAAATTATATGAATAAGAATTAATTATATTTATTACTTAATAATAATAATTAATTATTATATAATTTAATCAAAATTTACAAAAATTTACATATATACACCACGATTTGTTAAATTACTTACCATTATATTAATATATTAAAATTTTTATAAATAAATAAAATAATAATAATAAATAAAATTAATAAAATTAAATAAATAAATAAATAATGGAATATTTACTTTTTCAAAGTCAAACTAGTCGTTATCCTAACGGCTAGTTGAGTCATTTCTACATCTATTTATACTTAATGACTGGATCTGATCTCTCACATAGTCCTGATGATGAACCACACTGGTTGGTTCGAAACGCGTCGACCTCGTTCTTTTGCATGTGATTACTACCGAAAGAATTTCTACAAATTTAAGTTAAACCATAATATAATACGAAAAAATAAAAGAGAAAAGAAAATAATAATAATAAATAATAATAAATAAATAAATAATGAATAATAATAATAATAATAATAATAATAATAATAATAATAATAATAATAATAATAATAATAATAAATTTAATAATGAACGGAAAGGGAGAAAGAAACTGAGGATCAGAGGAGAGGAAAAGACAAGAGGGAGAATAGAGGGGAAGAAAACCAACAACTAAGAATGAAGGACAAGGATCCAACATCTGCTAACACTCCACCCATCATCCCTGTTAAAGTTAACCGACCTCTTTTCAATTTCTAAGGCCTCCCTCAACTTTTGGTGGTGGAAACGGTCAATTCTCACAATAACCTCAACATATTCAATGCAAATGTGATGCTTTATTATTAATAAAAATAAATATTATTCAATGCAAATATTATTAATAATAATTTATGATAAAGAATTTGGCTTTCGTAATCCATAAAATGTGTATAAAATCTTTATGTGAAAATCAGATTCAAGCTGATTTTGTCGACCTTTTTCGAATCAGTCAATGTGGTTCATCATCAAGACAAGATGAGAAATCTGATCTAGGACCTAGTTTAAATAGATAAGAGAGCTCCAACAAACGGTTATAAAATAACAACTAGTTTGACTAGAATGATAAATTTAATTTAAAAATTAAATAACAGTAATATTATTATTTATTTACTTATTTAGTTAAATAAATATTTTATTTATTTATTATTTGTTTAATAATTATATGATTTGAATATAATAAAATATTTTTATATTCTTACTTAATAATGATCTCGCATTATTAATTATAAGATTTATGATTTTAATATATTCTTATTCACAATATTTAATAGGTAATTTAATAAGTTAAACCATAATATAATATGAAAAAAAAAAAGAGAAAAGAAAATAATAATAATAAATAAATAAATAATGAATAATAAATAATAATAATAATAATAATAATAATAATAAATACATAAATAAATTTAATAATGAACGGAAAGGGAGAAAAAAACTGGGGATCAGAGGAGAGGAAAAGACAAGAGGGAGAATAGAGGGGAGGAAAACCAACAACTAAGAATGAAGGACAAGGATCCAACATCTGCTAACACTCCACCCATCATCCCTGTTAAAGTTAACCGACGTCTTTTCAATTTCTAAGGCCTCCCTCAACTTTTGGTGGTGGAAACGGTCAATCCTCACAATAACCTCAACATATTCAATGCAAATGTGATGCTTTGTCTTTTCAGCATGTTGTGCTAAGGCAAAGTAGCATGATCTATTATGTTTTAGGTTAGTGGCATGTTCATGAATTCTTTGACTGATGGATCGATCAATTTCAATGATGTAAGGAGTCCCATAGGAGCACGGAATCAAGTAAACACCCTTACCATCCTTAGGGAAAATCAGTCCTTAACCAATGTAAGTGAACTTTGAATAGTGCGGAGTGGCTTGAAGGTTGAGGAAACATTATGTATCCTTAGGATCTTAGAGATTTTATTTGTCGTTCCTTAGATAAACAGAAGGTGAACTCTAGATAACCTATCACAATGATCATTATTAACCCTAGGAAATTTTTCAACTTTTTGAAAATCTCTAAGACATTGAATCATTCTATAACCATTCTTAAGGAAAACATTAAGGTGATGAGATTTCTCACCTTCCAGGTGGTATTCATCAGAAATTATAAACACTCTGGTGGCTAGGGTATTGAGAACCCCTAACTTCTAAGCAAGGAAAAAATGAGAACCATCATGTAAATATTTCTTATTTCGCGTCTTATTTCTTAATACTTGATGAGAGAAAGAACCTTCTTTGTTTCTAGAAATAAGGACATCAAGAAAGAGCAGGCTCCCATCCATTTCGAATTCCATGGTAAACTTAAAGAAGTCAGACTGATCATTGAGATGCCGAAAGAAAAGGTCCAATTTCTCTTTTCCATGTGGCCAAACCACACAGGTGTCATCAACAAATATTTTCCAAAGCCTAGGTTGAAAAATGGAGGAGGAAAGGGCCCTTGATTCAAAGTCTTCCATGAAAATATTAACCAGCAGCGAGGATAGAGGGGAACCCATGGCCACACCATAACTTTGGTCAATGAATTCACCCTCAAAACTGAAGAAGGTCGAGGTTAGATAGATCTCAACCATATGAGCAGTATTAGATCCGTGACCTGAGAAATGGCATCAATAGCTTCCCTAATGGGGATGCAAGTGTATAAACAGACAACATCAAAACTAACAATTATGTCATCAGTGTCGAATTTGATGCCTTTCAATTCATTAATAAAATAGGGTGAGTCTTGGACAAAGGAGTCGGTACGCCCCACGAGAGGCTTAAGCTTACTGGCTAAAAATTTCGCGAGCAGATAAGTTGAACCACCTATGGTGTTGACAATGGGTCGAAGGGGAGCTCCATCCTTATGAATCTTAGGAAGAATATAAATCCTCGGAGTGAGGGGGTTACTTTCAATAAGATTTTTACATAGGGAGCCAATAGTGCTACTCAATTTTATAGCTAAAGCCACTGCATTAGAAACTTTTTTAAGGGGACTTTTGTCCAACTTCTTGTAGCTCACGCTATTAAGAAGATGATCCAACATATTATTATGATCATTTTTTTTTTTTAAAATAACCGTAGCACCTCACTTATCAGCCTTAAGAACAATAATGTCCTAGTTAATTTTTAAGAATTTTAGTTCCTCAAACTCAAGTTTGCTTATATTGCTCTTATTTCTATTTTTTTAAACAATTTTTTTTTGGTTTCTTTCCTCTAATTAACAAATATAACGGATGAACAATGATAAAATTGACCATGAGCAATTGTGGTGGCATAACTCTGTAGATACCAAATGAGATTTGGGATAGGTAGTTTATGGTGTGATGTCCTCTTTTTTTAACCTAAACTACAATGCATCCTTCAAGGAACTTAAGTGCAATACATGATATGTTTTCCATTTTTATTCCTATGCATTTTAGTGGGAAACGGTAGGTGTAAGATTGTTATCTTTCTATTCCATATCCATTTAGCAAACAACTGTGCCACGTGAGATGTTTGTTTGCAATTTGATAGAAGTCTATAGGGATTACCAATAACGAACATTGACTCATACACAAACATTCTTGTAAACTTACAATAATTAGTGAATTTGCTATGTGTAAGATTTAAGTGTAGGAATGAATTGTGAGATAAAAATTATTAAGGGTCGAAAATTTAATGACTAACAACATGTACACATAAATTTTCCATTACGTTCACATTATAATTAATTCCCATATTATATATATATATATATGAAAAATATGCTTTTGATATTTTTAAAATAGAAATAAAAAAACATAATTTTGTTAGATTGTAGAATTTTTTGATCTATATTGTAAGTAATGCTTTTCGTATTAATCACATTATTAATATTTGGTCAAAGTTTCCAACCAACTAATGTGGTTAATCCTCAAGAAAAAAGTAAAAAAACCATTCAATCCTAAAGATTAGAAACGTAAGATCATATTTTTATTTAGCAACTTGTAGTCGATCTCGTTCAAATCGATACGCTTTATCAGCGAGTTCCCTTCCGTGTAGGGTTGCAATGTTAGATCGTAGACTTTGTGAACAATATGTGAGTAATAATGTCTTTCAGATTGATCACGTTATTAAGTTTTAGTCGAGGTTTCAAACCAATTAATGTGGTTCATCCTGAGGACAAAGGTGAAAAAGTCAAGCAATCCTAAAGATTAGAAAAGTAACATCATATTTTTTCATAGTAACTTGTAGTTGAGCCCGCTCAAATTGACTCACTTTATCATCCCATTCCTTTCCGTGTAGTGTTATAAACAGTTAGATCATAGAATTTTGTAATCCATATTGTGAGTAATAACGTATTTCAGATTAATCACATTATTATGATTTGGTCGACGTATTACCCCCTCTAGGGATTCAAAATCATAAACCCCCTTTGAGAGAGCCCTCTCAAACTGAAGAGGCTAATCTTAAGTTAAAAGTGATTTGAAAGAGTTACATTGAGTTGATTGATCAACATCCAATCAAGATCAATTTTGTGATAACATTTTGGTGCATCTGTTAGGAGCTTGAAGACATATTTCCCGAAGTTTTTTTGAAAACATTAAAGTTGAACTCTTGGAGGTAGCAGGAGCTTAGAATCTATTCGAGGCTGCAACTACCTTGGTGACTCCATTTCAAAATTTTCATGTTTAAAGGTGGCTTCGAGAAATATATATACGAGGAGAAATCCAGATCCTAACCCACCTGCTATTGTGGATAATCCAAACACAATTTCTAGAGGCATTCAAGGTAGCTCCTCAAAACCAGGTACTCCATCACATTCAAGAGATTTGTCCTCTGAAAATTTAAGAAGTCCTGAAGATTAGAAATTTGATGATAAGATTCAGGAAGTTTTGTTTAGTTTTGAGAATGAAAATTAATTGACTGAGGTTATTATAGACTTGCAAAGAAGAGGTATTGATACCTCAACCCTAGTGACCCAAAAAGAAAGAGAATAATTTGGGGGGGGGGGGGGGGGGCAGTCACATCAGAGTTATTGTTAGAGACATAATATTTTAATAAGTTGAAGGAATTAGACCCATTTTAATTCTTTCTCAGAAGAAAATCTGGTATTCCTTTACCTGACTGGAGCTCATTTGTAACTGGACTACAAAAACAAACTACACCACCTCCTAACAGCTCATCTTCTATTACTGTTGCCCCTAGAAATACCATTGTCCCTGTTATCATGGCTAGAAATGTTCCACCTCCACCTGCTGTTTCACTTTCTAGATATGATCCACTTGTTCTCCCAGTTGTCCTTAATGCCCTCCCAAGTAAACACTCTGCTAGAATAAAAACCTGCGAGAGTGATGAAGAAATTACAATTGAGGAACACGTAGACCAATTCAATGATTTCATAAACAGAGAGGAGGTAGACCATGAAGATGTCAAAATGAGACTATTTGCTCAAAGTTTCACTAGTGAGGTCAAAAAATGTTTTAAAGCCCTAGCTTCAGGAAGCTTGCATAATTTGAATGAGTTTGAGGATAGTTTCTTGAGAAAGTGGCGAAGTAGAACAAACCCTATGCTAGCCCTCACTGAATACAATAGCCTAAAAAGAGTTGTAGATGAAATTGTCCAAAAATTTTCCAAGATGTTTAACAATGTTTATGATTCTATACCTGCTCATTTTAAACCTCCACCAGGAGCTGCTCAATTGTGCTATGCTGAGGAATTTGAATATGAATTCTCTATCCTGCTTAAATAAAGAGAATATCCTTCACTAGCAGAAATGAAAAATGATGTTGTGAAAGTAGAAGTAAATATGATAGCAGCCAAAAAGTCTAAGATGGGTAAAAAAAAATTAAAAGAAGAAGAAAAGACTTCCACCTTAGATGATAATTTTTATTCCATGATGAAGACAATGGAAAAACTCATGGATAGGCTTGCCCTTGGAAATGATTCTACACCTCCTGCAAAACATGAGCCATAGTTTAGAAGGCCTCAAAATCAGAAAAAATCCAAGGGAAAAAAGAAATCATCCTGACCCTCAAGAAAAGTCCCCTTTTTAGAAAAATTTAGTTGATGAAGATGAATATCAACCTGAGATTCCAGAGCACTCCATTCACTGCCTAGATGAAAACATGTCTAGAATGTTTTTTACCAAAGAAGAGCATGATGAGTCCGATCATGAAGTAAATAAGGGTGAGGAACCATCTTAATATCTTAAGGGTTATCCACATGCAATATTTGAGATGTAGAAGAAATACAATATCAGAAACATAAATGTTCCCATCACTGCAACGAAAACATAACCAAAGAAGGATGCTCCTAAAGTAGCTAAGGCTAGAAACAATCCACCACTTCCTCCCCCTTTCAAAGATAGTGAAAAGATTACTTCTGTTTTATTTTTTGGAGAATGAGAGTTCCAAAATCAAGATCCCTGTCCCCTTTGGAGAAATTCTCAAGGTGAATGAGTACAAAATAAAAATTTTGAAAATGTTGAATTCTCAACCAAGAGCTGCAGATATCATTAATGTACAAGAATACCATCCTACCATCTACTTGGGACCAATATTGGAAGATGAGCAGAATGAAGAAGTACCGCCTTTCTATGTTAGCCTTAGTATCCATGTTATGACTTTACACAGTGCCATGTTGGATTCATGGGCTTCTCATAACCTCATGCCTAAGGTGATTATGGAAAGGATGGGTTTGGAGATCACTAGGCCATAGAAGGATTTGTTTTCTTTTGATTCTAAAAGAGTGCAATGCATAGGATTGATAAAATATGTTATTGTTGGCCTAACACAAGTTCCTTCCAAGATAGTGGTAATGGACATTGTGGTAGCAGATATTCCACCCAAGTTTGGCATGCTCTTATCCAGATCTTGGGCAGAAAAATTCAAAGGCACCATGCAGATGGACTTGACATATGCCACCATTCATGTTTTTGGTGAGAAAAGAAGATTGTACAGGGAGACAAGGATGACTTATATGGTAAGTAGCAAGGATAAACCTCAGAATTTTCCAATTTATGCTATTGAAACTGAATTAGGATCAAAAACTCTTTTTAATGAGCTAATTGATGAAGTAGAAGATGAAAGGAAAGCATAAATTCAAGAAGTTGAAAATCAAAAAGTTGAAGATTAGGAAATCATTGAAGAAAAAAACAGGGCTAGTGGTTGTTGCACTTTGATGGATCTACTGGAAGAGAGGGGGCTGGAGCAAGCATTTGGATCACAAATCTTGATGATGAAAGTAAGTTCTATTCTTTCAAATTTAACTTTGTCTGTACAAATAATATGGTTGAGTATGAACCACTGTTTTTGGGTTTGGAAATTTTGAAAAGATTGGGTGCCCAAAAAATTTCAATTTGTGGAGATTCTGAATTGGTAATTAAACAAGTTGAACGAATATATCAAACCAAGGATGTGAGAATGAGATATTACAGAAATATGATCATGGAGATGTTGGAAAAAATTCAAGAATATTCATTTATTCTGAAAACTAGGGATCAAAACTCAGTAGCTGATTCCCTAGCTATTTCTGCAAGTCTATTTTTTATCTCTGCACATTCCAATAATATGAGATTGAAGTTCATCATAGGCCTGCCATCCTAGATAACGTTATCCACTGGCAAGTGTTTGAAGATGACCAACAAGTCAAAAATTTCATAGAGTTGAAAGAGGAGTTTGAAAGCACACAAGTAGATCAACAAAACATGCTTGCTGAAACTAAGGGTAATTATGAAGTTTTGTAGCTGAAGAAAAATTCTATACCCAAGGGTCTTATTTCACTTGAAAATATTTTTGACAAAAATGATGTGTTCAAATATCCTAGAATGCAGGTTGATGATGAAGATGTAGTTTGTTGTAATCTTGGTACAATAGTAGTGCCTAAAATGATAAATCTTTCTAAGTTTCTTTCTATGGAAATGAAACATAAATATATTGAGATGATGAAAATTTTCATTGATGTTTTTGCATGGAGTTTGGTGATTTGAAGAAATATGAGCCTACTATTATTAAACATACCATTCCTATTAAAGGAAATGAGAAACTTTTCAAACAGAAGTTGAGAAGGATTAATCCATTGCTCATGCCTCCGATTGAGAAGGAAATTAAAAATATTTTTGATGCAAAAATGATTGTCCCTATCAGATTCTAAAAATCACTTGCTAAATTGGTACCAGTCAGGAAAAAGAGTGGAGAGATCAGTCTCTGCGTTGATTTCAGAAATTTGAACAAGGCTTCTTTGAAAGACAATTACCCTCTTCCTAAGATGGATCAAGTTATGTAGAATATTGTTGGCTCTCAAAGGATGTATATGCTGGATGGTTTTTTAGGATACAATTAGATATTGGTACACCGAGAAGATCAAGAGAAAACTTCTTTTACCACACTGTGGGGAACATTCATGTATGCTAGGATGCCCTTTGGTCTGATGAATGCAGGAGTGACCTTTCAAAGAGCAATGGATATTGCCTTTGCTGAGGAGAAGGATAAGTTGGTGGTGGTCTATCCGGATGACATAACTGTATTTTCAAGAAGAGAGGAAGACCATTTGAGGCATCTGGAGAAAGTTCTGCTGAAGTGTAGAAGATTTGGTATTTCTCTTAATCCCACTAAAAGTATTTTTGATTTAACCTTTGGAAAGTTTCCTGGGCACATTATATCAAAATATGGGATATATATTGATCCAAACAAAGTCAATTCCATTCAGAAAGTAGATTTGCCAAGGAAAACGAAGGAAATTCATTCTTTCCTTGGGAGAGTGAATTTTGTTAAAAGGTTCATCCCGAAATTTGCTGAGATTGTCAAAGATATAACCAAGATGATGAAGAAAGGAGTTGATATTAAATGGACAATTGAAGAAAAATAGTCATTTGAAGAAATTAAGAAAGCACTCACTCAGGCCCTAGTATTGATCAGCCCAATTTTTTCAAATGAATCTCTGGTTTTTACATTTTCATCTAAAAACACCATAGATGGAGTTTTATTGTAGAAAGGAAAACAAGGTACAGAGCAACCCATTTCATTCTTTAGTAGAACCCTTGCTAATTCAGAGTTGAAATAATTTTTTTTAGAAAAATAGGGATATTCTTTGATCAATGCCATTAAGGATTTTAGAATTTATATTCTGCATTCTCATGTTATAGCATTTGTTCCTAACACTCTGGTGAAGGACATATTGACTCAAGCTGATCTTGATGGCAAGAGATGGAAGTGGATAGCTAATTTTCTGGAGTATGATATAGAAATTAGACCTACAAAATTGGTGAAAGGATAGGGGTTAGAAAATCAGATGGCACAGTCCAATTTTGACTGTCTTGACATGAATTTTATTGCAGAAATTTTAGATTTATCAGATGAAGATGAAGAACTGATTCCTATTGAAGAAAAGTACATTTTATCTGACTGGTATAGAGACATTATCTTTGTATTGCATCATCATAGAGCTCTTGCGGAATTGAATAAATCTAAAGTAAGGTTTCTGAAGTTGAAATCTCTGAGATACTACATTATAGATAAAAATCTATACTGGAAAGATACTGGTGGCATTTTTTGAATTGTTTACCGGAAGAGGAAGATGAGAAGTTGATTGAAGAGTTTCATAAATGATATTGTGGAGAACATCACTACTCGAAGGCCACAACAAACAAAATTCTCAAATCAGGGCACTTCTGGCCCACCATGTTCAAGGATGTTTACAAGAAGATAGCAGCCTGCCATGAATATCAGATTTTTTTTATGGTAAGAAAAAGCTAGTTCTTTTACCCTTGATGCCAATTTATTTTGAGGGGCCTTTCCAACAGTGGGGGCCAGATTTTATTGGTGAAATACACCCATCTTCTTCAGGGAAGCATCACTGGATCCTGACAGCAACAGATTATTTCACCAAGTGGATTGAAGAAATCCCAGCAAGGCAAGAAAATGATTCACTCATCATCCAATTCTTAGAGAATAACATATTTGTCTAGGTTTGTCTGTCCTATGAAAATTATTACTGACAATGCACAAGCTTTCAAATCCAAAAGGTTGATTAGATTTTGTCATCAGTATCACATAACACTTGGACACTCTACTTCTTATTACCCATGGGGTAATGGTCTTGCTGAATCTTCTAATAAAATCATTGTGAGGATTATCAAGAAGGTACTGTAGGAAAAAAAATATCATGGCATATGAAACTGAAGTATGCTCTATGGGCTGATAGAGTATGTACAAAAAGATCAATTGGTACTTCACCTTATGAGTTAGTGTATGGAGCTGAAGCCATTTTTCCCACATCCTTGGGAGTGCCTGTTATGAAGTTGCTACAAGGAATAGAAGAGGAACCTAATAATATTCAAAGGAGAATAAACTAGCTTATAACTCTGTAGGAAAAGAGGGAGGAAGTATACAATATTCATTAACAGTCACAAAACATAATAAAGAACACATTTGACAGGAAGGTCAAAGAAGAAAATTTTCAGATTTAAGACGTGGTGTTGAAGTGGGAGGCTAGAATTGAAGAAAAGGGGAAACATGGTAAGTTTCAGAACATATGGAAAGGACCATTCATAGTAGCTACATTCCATGGAAACAACACTTATCTAATGCAGTAAATGGATGGACAACCTTATGCTGGAGGGCCTATCAATGGCAGGTTTCTAAAGAACTATTCCTCTTAAGTGTTATTAAATTTTCACTCCATTGTATATATTCCTTTTTATCATGCTTTTCTGCTAATAACGACAGGCTGGTCATCAAACTTGAGCCTGAGGTGAAGGCCATTAGAGTTTGAAGAAGGCTTGGAAAATTTCAAATTTTTTATTTCTAAAAAGATGGATGGCACTGGAACTACAGGTTCTTTGGTGTACCACAAGGGCACACCATCCCAAGTGGAGCCACTTTTATCACTCATAAAATTGTGAAACACTTCTTGACATGGTCATATAGTTCAATCATCAAAAGGATAAGGTCTCCTTAGCCTTTTTAATGTGGTATAGGAATTTTTTGTTTTTTTACATTTTTAGCCTATCCTAAGTTTCATTATCACCTCCATATATGTCATTTCATGTAAAATCAGTCCTCATATGGTGTTATTTTTCATTCCCCATGCATTTAAAATAAAAAAGGGTGCATTTGTCATTTTTTTCAATTTTTCGTAACGTTTTACATAGGAAAACAACAGTTTTTGCTACGAAACTGCCTAATAGTTTCGTAGCGAATCTGTCAAAGGGTAAACTAACTACACTATGAAAATTTGTTTTCTAAGCTGTCGTGTAAAATTCACAATGAAGTGTCATTCTATGATTGGAAGAGTTAGCGTGGAGGTCATTCAAGCCTGTTATGTTAAATTCAAAGGTACATAGCTGTGTTTGATGTCATCATTACATTTTTGGGCATGCATGTTTCATGATTGAAGCATGAGTTGTCAGCTAAATAATAAAACCTTACCTCAATTAGCCTTTTTTAATATTGCGCTTTATCTTTGCATGTGAGTCGATCCTTGGATGTTGCTTCATCGAGCTAAGCAGGTTGTTGGCAGATTTGAACTTTGCAGGTGTCATCAAGCAAGCAAGGTTGTGAAGATTATAAAGCACCCATAGTTGTATGATGGAAAACAAACAACGGTGTTCAGTGCTACAGGTATGAGCCCATGGAAATGAATTTACTCAATGAATACCCAATTTCCATGGAGCTTTTCAGAAGAACTTGTTGCTTGCAATTCCGTCAAAGGTTTCAGGGCTTTCATCTACAGTTTTCAAAGGATTTTTCCACCAGATTCATAGGAATAGCTTCAAAGGTTGGAATTTTGAACCTTACAGTGACACCAAAGAGAATATCATCGGCAACATGAATCCCTAGAGGAGGGGAAAAATGGTTTAAAGGCATCAAATTCACAATGCAAGATTGCAAATAGTTCATCAAACTAGAACACAGTGAAATTGATCTGACAAATGCTATCCCTAGGAGTTTCATGAAGGAAAATTATTCAAAGTTGTTGATGGTCATCCAGAAGTATTTTACCTGTGAAGGAAGGTTTCACATGGTATAATCCTATCATATCAGGCTTCTTCTACATTATTGGCTATGGCAGAGGGAGTTGAAGAAGGAAATAGATAATCTCCTCCAAAACTAGTGAGTTTGGAAGAAGAACCTTTACAGAATATTGAAAATAAGGAAGCAAAAGTGACACTAGGAGCTAGAAATTGGCTAAAGGAAACTTGGAGGATATCTTGCATGTAATTGACATTGAAGATCCACCCATTGTGCAAGCTGAAGGCATTGAAGATGGAGGAATAAAGATGAAGAAAGGTAAGAGTGCTAAAAAAATTTATTTTGTAGGTGATGATGTTGGTTTCATTTTTCAACCTAGGCAGCCAATGACCAGACATGAAAGGAAGCTCATGGAAAAAAAAGAGACTGAGAAAATAAATGAAGTTGCTCAGCCACCAGGCATCATAGATTTTTCTTCACCAGCAAAGGAGGAATTGGTCATGAGGCAAAGAAAGGGCAAGGAGAAAATGATTGAGAAATTAGAAATAGAAGCCCTCAAAGAGAAGTTGAAGGAAGCAGGGAAAGACATATCACTGTTGAAATAAGTAGTAAATAAACCTAGAGTTGAGAAGGTTAAATTTGAGTAGATGAGGAAAATTTGGGAAGAGCAAGTCACAAGTGTTTCAAAAACCTTGGACAATACAGAAAATTTGATAAAATGGACTCAACCACTAAGAGGAGAGGTCAAAAAAATCAAAAGGATAAACTTGCACTCGCAATCCAAAAACATGGCATTAAAATACCAAGTGGAAGATCTTTAGGAGCAGTTGGATTTAATTCATGTGTAATTGGAAAAGAAAGGGTTGAAGATGAAAGTGATAGAAGAACCAATCAACCAATTGATTATAAATGAAGATGAAGCACCACAGGAGTAAATATTCAATTGGAATGTGTTTGAAAAGGTTCATAACATGTAGAGAACCCAAATTTTGCAGCTGGAGAACTAATTTTTATGAAAAATTTAAACTCTGCAAATTCTGGTTTTTTGTGCAGTTTCGTAGCATACCTTAGGCTTGAGGTCAGAAATACGCTACGAAAATTCCTGTAGGTGTATTTTTGCTTTAAAAATAAATTTTGTCAAGTTCTATGGAGGGAGGTTAATGGTTTGCAAAGTGTTACGGTATATTAAAGGTACTGGAACAACAAAGGAGTCAAAGAGATAGATGGAAAATCCATTTTTCCTACACTACTAAAACTCGCTATAAAACTGTATAAAACTGCCATGTTTTCGTAGCGAGTAATTTTTGAATAATTTTGAGCATCTCAACAGCACATCAACTAGATGGAGACCTCTATCATGTCAGTGGACCTTACCAGCAGAGATTCATGACTCAAAAGGAGCACCACACAACTAGCTCATCAGTCAAAACAACGTTTAAAGTGAAGGTCATCCATTCCTAAAAAGAAGGATTATGTTCCACAGATATAGGGGTTATTCGAAGATATAAAGTGGTGGTGAATTATGGTCATTTTTCCTTCAATAATGTTCCATTCATTATGTAAACATTATGTAACTATTTCACTGATAGGACAAATTAATGTAATAAATAGGAGGTAGAGTCCTATTAGGAGTTTGTTTTCTTTAAAGGATAGGTATCATTTTTCTGTTTCAAGTTAGTGGTTTCAGTTATGATGTGTCTTAGTAGAATTTGAAGATCTAGCCAGCCAGGAAGATCATCTACATTGTAAAGAATGTCTATTTATAGACAAAACATCGAAGAGCAAGAGCTTAGAGAATATTGCACCAAATTGTTGCTTGTATGTTTTATCCATTATTAGTAATACAAAGTGACATTCTAATTCCAGACCTGAGATTCTCATGAGGTTTTAGATGTGTTCTTGATCTGTATCTTTATTTTTAATCACTTGTAGTATATTTCATCTCTAATTATTCATAATTCATAATATTATGCTCTAACTTCCTTTAGGGGTCAAATGTCTGTGTTTTCCTATGTTATGTGGATGAATTGTCTTTGTTAAAAACCTCAATCTACCTTAGCTTCCATGTGCAGAACCAATGTCACTAAGAGTAATAATTGTTGAGTCCATAAAACCAATGGTAGCAAGCCTTCATTTTTCAACCTGCAATCATACAAAACCAAGTTAAAATCCATAGAGTTACCCATCTAGTATTATCCTTATTCAAAATAAAAAACCCCCTTTGAGAGAGCCCTCTCAAACTAAAGAGGCTAATCTTTAGTTAGAACTGGTTTGAAAGAGTTACATTGAGTTGATTGATGAGCAACCAATCAAGATCAATTTGGTGATAAGACTACGTTTGTAATCTTTAGGATTGATTGATTTTTTCACCTTTGTCCTAAGGGTGAACCACAGTACTTGGTTCGAAACGTTGACCAAATATTAATAATGTGATTAATTTTAAATACATTATTACTCACAATATGGATCACAAAAGTCTACGATGTAACATTATAGCCCTACATAGAAGTGAATGGGCTAATAATGTGTGTCAGTTTGAATAGGCTTGACTACAAGCTGCTAAGAAACAATTTGATCTTACATTTCTAATATTGAGGTTTGATTGTCTTTTTCACCTTTGTCCTGAGGATGAAAATCATTAGTTGATTCGAAACGTCAACCACGTCTTAATAATGGGATAGATTTGAAAGACATTATTACTCACAATATGGATCACAAAAGTCTATGACATAACATTATAACCTTACACAGAAGGGAATGGGCTGATAAAGAATGTCAATTTGAATAGGATTGAATATAAGTTGGTAAAGAAAAATATGATCTTATTTTTCTAATCTTCCGGATTGATTGATTTCTTCACCTTTGTTTTAAGGATGAACCACATTAGTTGGTTGGAAACGTCGATCAAATATTAATAATGCAATTAATCTGAAAGGCATTATTACTCATAGTATGGATCATAAAAGTATACGATCTAAAATTATAACCATACATAGAAGGGAATGGGTTGATAAAGCATGCTAGTTTGAATGAGCTCGACTACAAGTTGCTAAGAAAAAATCCTATCTTACGTTTATAATATTTAGGATTGATTGATTTTTTCACCTTTTTTTTTACGATGAACCACATTAGTTGGTTCGAAATGTCAACCAAATTTTAATAATGTGATTAGTATGAAATATATTGTTACTCAAAATATCGATCACAAAATTCCATGATCTAAAATTATAACCCTACATGGAAGGGAATGGGTTGATAAATCACATCAGTTTGAATGGGCTCGGCTACAAGTTGCTAAGAAAAAATCCAATATTATGTTTCTAATCTTTAGGATTGATTTATTTTTCACCTTTGTCACGAGGATGAACCAAATTAATTGATTTGAAATGTAGACAAAATCCTAATAATGTAATAAATATGAAAGACATTATTACTCACAAGTACAATTATTTTGGTTGTCTAGCAGCTCAATTGATTTTTAATATATATATTATCTTTGAGTGTTCTTTAATGGGACATTTTGGAAACTTTTCTGGTGGATTTTTCCAATCTAATTTGTCTAAAATATGACATTAATTCATTGAATCACAAGCTTTATGGGTAAACTCCGCACAATCAAAGTTCCCTAGGGGTTTTTTAGTGTGCTCAATCCATATATGCAATAAAAAAATCTAGTTTAAATAACACAAATCAAGATTTCACTTCAAAATTTTCCATCGTGTTTCAACCAAAAAATCCACTGGAAACTCCAAAAAGACACATTAAAGACAACTCATTTTATCTTAGCATCTAAAATATTCTTAAGTCATGCTTAAAGAAGAAAGACAAACTTGTCACTGGAAAATAAATATTAAAAAGATTAAAGAAAAAATTTAACAATAAAACATCATGACAGAATTCTAAATACATACAAATGCCAACATCCAAAAGTAAAGCTTATTTTGAGAGAAAATATCATAGAACATCATGCTTCCTATAATAGTGAATGATTTTAACATCATCAAAATTTTTTTGTAACTGTTGGATATTCCTTTTCCCTGATTCCAACTGAAGGATTCTAATATCCACCTTTCCATTGAACTAGTCTACTATTATTTTAGAATCACCAATTAGTTTAAAAACCTTCACCTGCTTCCACATGTCTTACTACAAAGCACACCAAAGAGATATAAACATAGCAACAAAGTAAGTACAATTTCCAATGCTTAGCTTATAATTAGAACGACATTATGAGGGAGTGGAATGATAATAACTACCTCATAATTCTCCCTTTGAGAGGCACCATTGAATAAAACCCATACATTTCCTTTAGATAACACTATCTCCCTTATTATTCCTTTCTTCTCCAATTTCAAAGGCTTGACCTGTTCTAGAAAGGAAACTCTAGAGTTATGTACAATTTCTATTGAGCATAAAACATCATTTTGAAACATAATTGTGTTCCTCCCTAACCAAGTTCCCCACATCACAAACACTGAGAGAAATTTAAAAGAGGAAAAAATGAATCTATAAACCCAAAGCCCTATAAATTTCTTCAATAAAGTTCCAAAACTAGAAATTTTTTATTTTTATCAAACAAAACAACTTTCCAAATAGTCTTCACAAAATGGCAAAAAACAAATAAATGGTCAATATATTCACTATTATGATGAAATAAAGCAAAGAATCTAGGACCTTCCAATCTGTTTTTTGAAATATTTACAAATTATATTGGTTTTCTTTTTCTTTCTTACCCCCAAAGAGGCATTGATCTAAACAATCACCCTCAGACAAGACACAATCACAATCTTTTAATATTCCCAATTTTCCACAAGATAATTGGAATATTAAAGTTCTTAATTTTCATAATTAATTAAGTAAATAAGAGGGTGGAGGGACCCATAAACCCCATATCCGAATAAAATCCACTTCTAATGTGTGAATGTGGATAATTTAGATGTAGATCCACATTATGGAGTAGTGGAGCAACTTCTTAAATGAAGAAAGGGTGGAGATCATGGATCAATAATGTAAAATCATGGAGATCTTGGAGGAGGTCAACTGAGATCATGGTGCATTCAAAGTAAGATCATAGAGCACTAATGACGAGATAGTGGAGGAATTTGTGCATCTAATGCACACATGATGGAGAGAGTGGAAATTAAATGCAGAGATGGTGGATAACATGGAGAGACAATGCAATATTCATGGACGCTATTGGCCACATGTACAACGTAGTTATGAGGTGGGTTAGGGCTATGGAAGGGTTACAAATTATATAAGGAAGATGGAGGCACAATAGAAGGCATGCTTGGTGTTGATCATTTCAGCTCTCATTGAATCTTTGATAAGAAATCCCCTTTTGTTCGGCCTGAAAATTCCATTTTTCGCCTATCGTTACCATCTCCCAGCCTTGAAATCACGTAAAAGAGCCAAAAAAACCACAGTTGAAAATATATTAGGCCTTAGCCCCTTCCGGTCAAGCCCCTGCACTCTTTTCTCCCAAATGACCCCAGCTCCAAGACCAGAAGCCAATTCCGATGGGCACCTATCAAATGTATATCGGGTGCATTTTGAGCTGTCGATCTGTATAGATCAGACGACGTTTTTTCATCTCCATCGCGCCCGTAGCCCGCCTGACTACCGTCCGATCAAACTGTGAAATCAACGGTCCGCAGCCTGCCTGTCTTGGTGGTCCCCGCGCCTAAACACTGTTCAAAAACCCGCCGGTTTTCATCGCACCGCTTTTCTGAGGCAGGCGATATTTCTCAAATTGGAGCGATTCCATACACCTCTCACCACGTGTCTCTGCTTACGGCTCCAAAACCGCTCTCCATCGCGCATTATTGTTCGGTCAAAGTCACGACGCGATATTCATGATAGCCGTTTGATCTGGGCGTCTTCATCCAACAGTTGTCGCTCTTCGAAGCTACACGGCATTTAATCACAACATATTTTACCCCTGGCCCACTATCTGTCGCCATCCTACGCATTCCCCACCGTCGATCTCTGCCAAGATCGGACGACCCTCATTTAACCCATGCCACGCCATTGACCCGGTCCTCCTCCACATCACCATTCCATGTGCCATTCAACGCATTCTTTTTCGCCTTCCTTATATATCATTCTAAAGGTCAAATTCAAAGTTTCTCATCTGCTACGCTCCGCCAACCCTCTCCATTGCCACCTCCCACTATCACACTGCATTTCCTATCGTCGTCCTGCATTTCACGACCTCTCCACTTTGCCACATTGTCTCACCATTATCCCCACTGGGTTCATCATCTCGTGCATGGTTTTCTTTAACGAGTTTGAAGATTTTGCAGGGTTACATCGGCGGAAAGTCGCCATAATTCATAACCTCCATTACAAAAGCAGAGGATGCAGGAAAGGACTATCTTCTAATAGTTACATTTATGGAACAGGACTTAAGAAGCTGTTACGACACGATTTTCATTAACGAAGTAGGGGTAAAATCTATCAAACCCCCCAGAATCATTCAAAGCATAGATTTTGCAATTAGAAGAATTAATGTTGCGGCAGAGAGTATCAGTGGGAAATCAGAAGAATTCGACGATCAGCATTGAACGTTTCAGGTATTAATTCAAGGTTTGAATACAGAGGGTACCATGCACAAGAAACAATACCCTTTAGGTTTCATATCAGTAGGATTTTCTTTCAGGAGAGGACGAAATGTTCATATGGTTTTATCTCTATACCGTGTCCCTGAAGAGACTTTCACCCAGTGCATTTATTTCAGAAAGCAGGCTACAGAGAACGTACAGCACCGCAAAGTCATCGAGCAGTATGGGCGTGCACGTTTCTGCCATCTTGTCTTTATGAAGTAAATTGATGGCTCATCACCTACTTCATTTATTAAGTTTTCTTTTTCTCTATAAAACCCCCGAAGAATAGATTACTGAGGGTTCCAGATTTTATCAGAAAATTATGAAGTGAAGGCTTTTTGTATACATTTTGTGAAACTTTTTTTATGAAGGCTCAGAGCCCATAGGGTCTCAGTGAGGAGGAGTTCTATCTGTTAAAGAGGATTCTGGTATTTGGGATTTCACATTCCGTAACTTTCTCTTATGTGTTATTTAAATAGATCATTTCATTTCATCCACCTTTCTTGTATCATGTTTTAGAATGTGAGTGGCTCACTGACCTATGGTATGGATTTATCCTAGTTGATACCCATGCTCCGATTAGTCAAGCGCTTTAAATATGGCTCATGCATGATATTCTATTCCATTATTCATCTAAACCATATTTCTGATATATTAGTTTCTTTGGGAGGGTGTTTTTAAAATGCTATTGTTATGTATGGATTCTTAGATTGGTAAGCCCATGCATGGTGGTATTGTGTATCTGGATATCAGCTCAATGTCAACTAATATTTCCTCTACATTTCATTCACTACATACACCTTCTGAAAACTTATTTTTGTGAAGTATTTATGAATTGGCCCTCTTTACAGTAAGATGTCTCTGAATTGTCTGTTTCTTTTGTATTGGAGTTTTGCATGTTGCCTTTGAAATATCCCATTATATGTATCAGTTTTCTAAGGGTCTTGGTCCCATTCAGATTAATTTTTCCTGTTTTACAAGAGATAGCATGAGAGCTTGCTATTGATAACTCCCTCTGTTATATCATATGCTCCTTTCTGTATAAGATGTCCTAGGCATTGGTCTATCAAAACTCTAGGCTGTCTCTAGGAACGACAACATCTTTTTAATGCCATTGCCGGGGAACGAAGTTGAGAAATTTTAAAATCCCTAGGCCTCGACAAAATCTAATTCACTCTTCAAGTAGGTGAGTATGGAGAGTTGAGAGTTGTAGATCCCTCACCTTGGCGACTCCACATTTGTTCATTTGATAAATATATTTGCAGTCCTGGCTCCTCGTAAGCCACACCTGAGGTCAGATATGTCTAAGCCAAAGACACCTTAAGTGTCTGACCCTGAAAAGATCATACATAGAAGAAATTGGAGGGAAAGAAAATCAGTCCATTCTGAGATTCTCGAATTCTCTCAAGAAGATTTTCCATCCTCCTCCCAATATTCTCAATTGCAAGTTCCCGACTCCACTGTCGGAGATACCGATTACTATTCAGATAGTCCACCCCAAGGAGGTGTCCAATTTAAAGACAGTCTTCATCCTACTCTTGAGGTCGAAGAGGTCAAGGAATTCGTCGAAGTATCTGCTGTTAACAGACCTTTTTTCCCCTCAACCCCTCAAGTTGCAGTCGAGTATATTCCTATTGTTATTCATACTCCACTTCCACCTCCTCCTCCTCCTCTTACTCATCAAAATATTGCACTACCTCCACCCCCTCCAATGGCAAATGTTCCAGGCTTCTTGCTAAATAAATATGCTCCTCTGGCATTACCCCAAGTGTTGAATGATATGCCCCAAGATTATCTTAAGATCTTGCCCAGATTCAATGAGGAAAACGAGATTGATGCTCAAAAACATCTTGAGACTTTCTGCTCTTTTGCAGAGAACTTTAATGTTGAACATTTAGATGTGGTCTTAAGACTGTTTGTGCAATCTCTTGATGGTGAAGCTCGAAAATGGTTTAAGAATTTGACAGGTCATTCTATTACCGCTTGGGATAATATGGAGGATACTTTTCTCAGAAAATGGGTGGAGAAGAAAGATCATGGACAATGTCTTACTGAGTTTAATACACTCAAGAAAAGAAATAATGAAGGGGTGTCAAAATTTATCAAGAGACTTAATAAATTGTATTTGAGCCTGCCTGCTGACATGAAACCTCATCAAACTGCTGCTAAAGTTGTTTTTGTAGCAGCCTTTGATTCAGAATTTGGTTTCTCTCTCAGGGAAAGAAAGCCTGCCACTCTGGATGATGCTCAGGCAGATGCACTAGAGTTGGAAGCAAACTTTGCCTCCACTGGTAAATCAAAAGGAAGATCTGAACAAGATACCATAAGAAGGGGCAAAGAAGAGGTATCTACCTCTAACCAGGACAAAGACGCAGACATAACGGAAGAAATGACCAAATTGATTACAAAGGTGGTCAAGCTTGAATTGGAGGCCAAGAATTCAGCTTTCAATAATTTCTACAATGCTCCAAATAGAGGTTAGAATCCTCAATATAGGAAACCACCCCTGCAAATATTTCCAAGGGAAGAAAAGGAGCAACAGGATCAAGTACCACACCCATTGTACCTGGAAGTTCCAGTAGATGATTCTACTGAAGATACTTCCTATGGACTAGAGGATGCAAATATTTCCTTTTCAAATAGTGATGGAGAAGAATGCCCTTTGCATAGAAATTATGGAGCTGAGTGCTCATTGCAAGAAGAAGAAAAGATCAGAGACACAGAAGAAGCAGAAATTGATCATTATTGTAAACAATTTGCTGATTTCATGCAAGCACATTTCAATAGAAGATATGATCGCAGATCCTCTAGGAAGAGGACTCGTACTCAAGAGCAAGAAGAAGAGCTACCCTAGAAGGAAGCACCTGCTCACCAGGAGTCTACAATGCATAAAGTCATAGACAAAGGTAAGGGCCCTCTAAACAAACCTTTGTAGTCTAATGATCAAATTCCTTCCTCTTCAAAAGTAGTCATTCCTCCTAATACCAAGTTTGTGGCAAAAGAAGTTAAATCCTCAGCTGAAAATAAAGATTCAAAAGAGGTTGTAATAGAGAATCCCCCCCCTGTTTTTAGTTTGCAAAAAGAACTTGAAAAAGTCAAAATTCCAGTGCCCTTGACTGAGTTTTTGAAACAACCTGCATATCAGTCCCAAGTCACCTCATTCATGCTCCCTTCAGAAGCAACACTCACTCCAGATAGCCTCAACCTTCAAGAAGAAAGACCTATGGTTGTCTTTGGTCCACATGTTGAGGAATTAGATGCTTCTACTCCTCCCTTTTATGTGTCTCTAGTGATTCATGACCTGCTATTACATAATTTTCTGTTAGATTCTGGAGCGTCCCATAATCTAATACCTCTGTCAGTCATGGAATAACTAGGATTACAAATCACCCGACCATACAAGGACCTCTATTCATTTGACTCCAAAAGAGTTAAATGCTTGGGGATGATCAATGATTTGGTGGTCAATTTGGCCCAAATCCCAGCAAAAAGTGTGGTAATGGACATCATGGTGGTTGACATCCCAGCTCATTTTGGTATGTTGCTGTGAAGGTCTTGGGGAACAAAAATTGGTGGATCACTGAAGATGGATTTAACATATGCCACTATCCCAGTCTTTGGTGGCCAAGAGAGGAGGTTGTATAGGGAGACTAGATTTGTCAAGATGGTGACTAAGGCTGACAACTCTATAAATTCACCAGTCTACAGTAAAGAAGGAGATTTCTCATGCTTGATGCTGGAAGAGGATCAAGATTATGCACATGAATCATCCTTCTATTAGATCAAGACTGAGCAGCCCTCAGAGAACCATGAAACAAGAATCTTCACACTTCATTTTGATGGAGCAAATTCAAGAGAAGGTAATGGAGCTGGAATACTATTGATTTCTCCTACAGGAAAATGGGTCCCATTATCCTTCAAGCTTGAATATGAATCTACTAATAATGTGGTTGAATATGAAGCACTTCTGTTAGGATTGCAGACAGCCAGGAGCATGAATATACAAAGTTTAAAAGTTATGGGAGATTCAGAACTGGTGGTTAGAAAAGTCAGGAATCAGTGTCAGACCAAACATCCTAGGCTAAGGGCTTATAGGAATGAAGTTTGGGACATGGTAGAAAATTTCTTCTTGGCATTTAATATCTAGTTCATGCCTTGAGAACAAAATAGGATGGCTGATTCCCTTGCTGTGGCTGCTAGTACATTTCGACCACCTCAGAACCCTGTTTTAAGATGTGAAGTTGAGGTGCGTTATCGACCATCTATCCCAGATAACATCAAGCACTGGCAAGTACTTGAGGACGAAGAACAGATGAAGAGATTCCTTGAAACAGTAGGAGAATTTTCCAATATGGAGATTGATGCTAATGAAGAAGAGGTTGAGTCTAAAGATACTTCAGAAAGAAATTGGGAGAAGAAAGTGGCAGGTAATAAGGTGTTTCAGTTAAAGGGAAACATAATACCTAGAGGGATGGTGCCTCTAGAAAGGTTATTTGACAAGAATTATGTTCCACTGCAACCAGACAAAATGGTAGAAGAGAATCAAGTAGAAGACTTGAATTTGGGTACTGAAGCTGATCCTAAGATCGTAAAATTGTCCAAAAAGATCCCAGAAGAATATAAAAGGATATATCAGAAGTTATTTCAGTCTTACAGAGATGTGTTTGCAGGGTCCTATCAGGACTTGAAAACTATTGATATCGGTATTATGTAGCACAAAATTCCACTAAAGGCAGATGCAAAGCCCCATAAGCAGAAGCTCAGAAAAATTAATCCCCTGCTGCTTCCTTCTATTGAGAAGGAAATTAAGAAGCTGTTAAAGGCCAAAATAATTGTACCATTGAGGTACTCTGAATGGGTGGAAAACCTTGTCCCTGTATGAAAGAAGAATGGATAAATAAGGCTGTGTGTGGATTTTAGAAATTTAAACAGAGCATCCTTAAAGGATAATTATCCACTACCTAAGATGGATTACATCTTGCAGAAAGTGGTTGGAGCTTCTAGGATGTCAATGATGGATGGATTCTCTGGTTATAACCAGGTGGCTATACTTCTAGAAGATCAAAAGAAGACTTCTTTCACCACACCATGGGGTACATTTATGTATGCCAGGATGCCTTTTGGATTGATTAATGTAGGGGCCACTTTTCAGAGGGCCATGGACATTTCTTTTGTTGGGGAGCAAGATAAATTTCTAGTAGTCTACCTTGATGACATCACTGTATTTTCAAAAAATGATACTGAGAATATTGAGTATCTGCGTAGAACCTTTGAGAAATGCAGAAGGTATGGTCTCTCTCTAAATCCTCAAAAGTCTTTATCTGCATTAGAAGAGGGAAAATTTTTGGGACACATTGTAACAAAAGATGGGGTGAAGATAGATCCTAAGAGGGTAGAGGTTATAAATGGTATTTCTTTTCCCAAAAATAAGAAAGAGGTACAAGTATTCCTAGGGCGCATTAATTTCTTGAGAAGGTTTATTCCTAACTATGCTAAAATAGTTAGACACATAACTGACATGCTGAAGAAGAATAATGAAGTTAAATGGTCCCAGGAATGACGAGAAGCATTTACCGGAATAAAAAATTCTTTTACAGAAGCCCCTATGCTAGCTGGACCAGATTATGATAAACCTTTCATGATTTTTTCTTTTGCATCACCTCATACAATAGTAGGAGTTTTATTGCAGAAAAATGAGGAAGGGTATGAGCAGCCTATCGCCTTTTTTAGTCAGGTGCTCCGTGATGCAGAATTAAAGTACAAAATATTGGAAAAGCAAGCATACACCCTAGTGAAATCCCTCAAAGCATTCCATGTATATATTTTACAATCCCATATCACTGCATTTGTGCCTACAACTGCTGTAAGAGATATTCTTATTCAGGGGGATAGAGAAGGAAAAATGGGAAAGTGGATTTCCAAGATACATGAGTATGAATTAGACATCCGTCCTACTAAGCTGATCAAAGGACAGGGGCTTGCTAAAATGCTATCTGAATCAAACTATCAAGCTCTGGGCATAAATTTGTCCATTATAGCAGGTGAGTAACCTGAGGAGAAAGTAGAGTGATAGGGAATTGGAGTAGCTATTCCTGAAGTACATGTAAAGTACCTCACTAGTCAGTGGTACAAAGAGATAGTAGAATATCTACTTACACTCAGATGCCCTCCAAGTTGTGATAAGGATAAATATAGAACGCTGAGGTTGAAATCCCAAAAATACATAGTCGCCAATGGCCAGCTATAAAGGCGAGATCCCTCAGGTATCTTACTCCTATGTCTCACAGAGGATGAGGTAGAGAGTATTATAGCAGAATTTCATGAAGGAATCTGTGGGGGTCACTACAGCTGGAAGGCCACTGCTCACAAATCCTGAGAACTGGTTTCTATTTGCCCAAGCTTTTTGGAGATGTTTTTTCCAGGGTTAGAGCATGTGAGAAATGTCAAAAATTTGCTGAAAGGCAGAAGTTGGCACCTTTGCCCATGATTCCTGTGCATGTGGATGAACCATTCAGACAATGGGGAATCGATTTTATAGGTGAAATACATCCTCCATCAAGTGGTCAGCATAAATGGATATTAACTGCCACCGATTATTTCACAAAATGGGTGGAAGCCATACTCGTGAGGAATGCCACAGATACTGTGATCATAAAGTTCATGGAGGAAAACATCATATCCAAGTTTGGTTGCCCTGCCATAATAGTGACTGATAATGCACAGGCTTTCAAGTCTACGAAATTTGTGAGTTTCTGCCAGCAATATAATACCACACTAAGTCACTCTACAACCTATTATCCACAGGGAAATGGCTTGGCAGATTCTTCCAATAAAACCCTGGTAAGGGCATTGAAGAAGACTATAAATGAAAACCAGAAAAATTGGGATGCCCAGTTAAAATTTGCTCTGTGGGTCAATAGAATTACCAGCAAGAGAGCAACTGGAAAAACCCGATATGAATTAGTATATGGGAGGGCAGCAATATTTCCTATTCAATTAGCCCTACCAGTAGCTCGATTCATGCAGGAAATTCAGGAAGAGCCTGATGATATGACCAGGCGAATAAATCAGCTGGTGGAATTGGAAGAAACACGCAATTAGGTAAATCAAAGGCCGACAGAGTATCAGGAGAAAATGAAATACCTTTTTGATCAGCATGCTAAGGACCGAAATCTGCAAATTGGTGATCTAGTGCTCAGATGGGACATCCGGAGGGCTAAAAAAGGAAAACATGGTAAATTCGATCCACTTTGGTTCGACCCCTTCAAAATCGTGGAGCAGGGAGGTAATAATACTTTCAAGTTGGAAAATTTACAGGGAGATTCGCTTGATACCCCTGTAAACGGTCAATTTCTCAAGCCCTACTTTCAACTCTGATTCAGGCGAAGATTACCTAGTATATTATATTGTATATTAGTTTCCTGTTTTGTTTTGTTTGAATAATATGGGTGTCGTGATGAATCATGAAGTAAAAAGTAGAGGTGCCGAAGGGTAGAGTTCACATAGAAGAGTATCTAATGGTCTGCAAAGTTCTCGACACGTTTAGGGATGAACGTGCCATCCCCAGATGGAGCCGATGTTGATTATTTCAGCTCTCATTGAATCTTTGATAAGCAATCCCCTTTTGTTCGGCATGAAAAATTTTGTTTTTCGCCGATCGTTACCGTCTTCCAGCCTCGAAATCGCGTAAAAGAGCCTAAAAACCCACAGTTGAAAATATATTAGGCCTTAGCCCCTTCCGGTCAAGCCCCTGCACTCTTTTCTCCCACATGACCCCAGCTCCAAGACCAGAAGCCAATTCCGATGGGTGCCTATCAAATGTATATCGGGTGCATTTTGAGCCGTCGATCTGTACAGATCAGACGACGTTTGTTCATCTCCATCACGCCCGTAGCCCACCTGACTACTATCCGATCAAACTGTGAAATCAACGGTCCACAGCCTGTCTATCCTGGTGGTCCCCGCACCTGAACACTGCTAAAAAACCCGCCGGTTTTCATCGCACCACTTTTCTGAGGCGGGCGGTATTTCTCAAATCGGAGCGATTCCATACACCTCTTGCCACGTGTCTCCGCGTACAGCTCCAAAACTGCTCTCCATCGCGCATTATTGTTCAGTTAAAGTCACGACGTGATATTCATGACAGCCGTATGATCTGGGGGTCTTCATCCAACAGTTGTCGCTCTTCAAAGCTACACGGCATTTAATCACAGCATATTTGACCCCTGGCCCACTATCCGTCGCCCTCCTACACATTCCCCATTGTCGATCTCTTCCAAGATCGAACGACCCTCATTTAACCCATGCCACGCCATTGACCCGGTCCTCCTCCACATCACCATTCCACGTGCCATTCAACGCATTCTCTTTCGCCTTCCTTATATATCATTCTAAAGGTCAAATTCAAAGTTTCTCATCTGCTACGCTCTGCCAACCCTCTCCATTGCCACCTCCCACCGTCATGCTGCATTTCCTATCATCGTCCTGCATTTCACGACTTCTCCACCATGCTGCGCTGTCTCACCATTATCCCCACTGTGTTCATCATCTCGTGCATGGTTTTCTTTAACGAGTTTGCGGATTTTGCAGGGTTACATTGGCAGAAAGTTTCCATAATTCATAACCTCCATTACAAAAGCAGAGGACGCAGGAAAGGACTATCTTCTAATAGTTACATTTATGGAACAGGGCTTAAGAAGCTATTACGACACGATTTTCATTAACGAAGCAGGGGTAAAATCTATCAAACCCCCCATAATCATTCAAAGCATAGATTTTTCAATCAGAATAATTAATGTTGTGGCAGAGAGTATCAGTGGGAAATCAGAGGAATTTGACGATCAACATTGAAGGTTTTAGGCCTTAATTCAAGGTTTGAAGACAGAGGGTACCATGCACAGGAAACAATACCCTTCAGGTTTCATATCAGTAGGATTTTCTTTCAGGATAGGACGAAATGTTCATATGGTTTTATCTCTATACCGTGTCCCTGAAGAGACTTTCACCCAGTGCATTTATTTTAGAAATCAGGCTACAGAGAACGTACAGCACCGCAAAGTCATCGAGTAGTATGGGCGTGTACGTTTCTGCCATCTTGTCTTTATGAAGTAAATTGACGGCTCATCACCTACATCATTTATTAAGTTTTCTTTTTCTCTATAAAACCCTCGAAGAATAGATTACTGAGGGTTCCAGATTTTATCAGAAAATTATGCAGTGAAGGCCTTTTGTATACATTTTGTGAAACATTTTGTATGAAGGCTCAGAGCTCATAGGGTCTCAGTGAGGAGGAGTTCTATCTGTTAAACAGGATTCTGGTCTTTGAGATTTCACATTCCGTAACTTTCTCTTATGTGTTATTGAAATAGATCATTTGATTTCATCCACCTTTCTTGTATCATGTTTTGGAGTGCGAGTGGCTCACTAGTCTATGGTATGGATTTATCCTAGTTGATACCCATGCTCCGATTAGTCAAGCGCTTTAAATTTGGCTCATGCATGATATTCTGTTCCATTATTCATCTAAACCGTATTTCTGCTATATTAGTTTCTTTAGGAGGGTGTTTTTAAAACGCTACTGTTATGTATGGATTCTTAGATTGGTAAGCCCATGCATGGTGGTATTGTGTATCTGGATATCAGCTTAATGTCAACTAATATTTCCTCTACATTTCATTCACTACATACACCTTCTGATAACTTATTTCTGTGAAGTATTTATGAATTGGCCCTCTTTACAGTAAGTTTTCTCTGAATTGTCTGTTGCTTTTGTATTGGAGTTTTGCATGTTGCCTCTGCAATATCCCATTCTATGTATCAGTTTTCTGAGGGTCTTGGTCCCATTCAAATTAATTTTTCCTGTTTTACAAGAGATAGCATGAGAGCTTGCTATTGATAACTCCCTCTGTTATATCATATGCTCCTTGCTGTATAAGATGTCCTAGGCACTGGTCTATCACAACTCTAGGCTGTCTCTAGGAACGACAACACTTGGTATTATTATTTTTGACCTATTTAGATCTATATGTGACATGTGACATTTATATGCATGCTTATGTTGTTTAGCTAAGTTTAAAGTGTTGTTTAGAACAAGGGTTTTTCCGAGCGGAAATCCCACCCTTACCCATGGGGAATTCGAGTGCCTACTCTGGGAAGGTTATTTTGAGCTGCCATACATCATCAGGCATTGGTGCCACATTCATCCACTCTCATATGCACATTCAGTTTGAGGAATAACACATTCCTACTTGAGGGCTTGAGAGGTGGAGGTTGTTTCTAGCATTTCAGCTAGGAAAAAGGTAGAGGATTCATCCTTTCACCTTGTGCTTCATATTCATCCTTTGAGGAGAAAAATATCTATATCCAACATTCACGCAAAAATTTCATACCTCCATGTAGTAGCAGTCCCCTCAAGGATTGTGTAGTCTAGTCTTGTAGATCTATTGGAGGAAGGAAGTTTCCAGTATTTTAATTGGAAATCTCGTGAGGGACCAACTCCTTACTTTGGTAACATTATCTCCATCATTCAAGAGCTTCATTGCAGCATCTAGCATCAGGCTATAGATCCTCCCTCTCTGATAGTGCAATTTTCTCCAGCTATTGTGTATGCAGCAACTACATCTATTGGAGGAGGTTGGAGAAGACAAATATTGAGCTTCTAGCTTAAGGATATGAAGAAGGGATCAACCCTTCAAGCATAGATCTGATTGTACATCATAGTGCAGCCATCATTCTTCATAATATGCTTCAGATCTTCATACCCAACAGTCATAGTTGCAGGGCCTAAGAGGGTGATTTTCAAAGTTTGTTAGATCTGGAAATCCTTTCTGGGTTATCTTGGGTATCCATCATAGAGCCCAAATCTGAAATTTCAGCATCGTCGGAGCTCCAGAACTGCCAGATCCACACTTTTATATTTTTTTGGTAGTTGTAGTTCCGACATTCGTAGCAAGGAAAATGCATTATTCCTTCTAGCAGTCTAGCAGTCCAGCAGTCCCTCTTGTGGGAGAATTTCAGGGTCATTCTAGGCCATCTCTTGGGCTTGAGTGTCTCATATTTTGAACATTTTTGTACTGTTTATCCACCTCCTATATAATAAAATGGCTCAGCTATTATGTACATTTGTATGGTGTCTTTAGATTATTTTTTTACATTTCTCCAGTTCTTATATTGTGTTTTAGTATTAATCCATTCTCCCTTTTTGGATATTACAATGGTATCAGAGCATGATCTTTGGCTCAACTTGTGGGTACTTTCTCTTTTGCATCAAAAGAAGAAGCACATAGTAGAGATCTATCATGAAGGAGGATTGCAGTTTTGCCACTCTTCTCTTTATATCCATTCAAGATCTCTCCAAGGAGGTAAATCAGATGAAGAGAGAAAGGCAAACGAAGGATCCAAGAAGATTTGTTGAGGAAGGTCCAAGCACTTCCTATCAGCAAAAGAAGCAACCAGAGAAGTAACGAGCTTCACATCATTCTACTAGATCCACTTCCTTTATGAAGGAAAGGGAATGGAGTGAATATGAAGGAGACTTGGGGCATGAGACCCTAAGTAAATATCTTTCTGAATACAGATCACAACCTAGAGCTCTCAAGGAGAATATAACTCTCCAACAATTTTTGCAACTCAAAGAGGAGAGGAGATCCCACAGCAGCAATAAAAGAAAGAGGAATATATTCTTCTTGCCTATATTTGATGGATCTTCCACAATCACATTAAGGGCTTGGAGGGAATATTTGGCTACATCCTTTTTGCAATATCCTGTAGCACAAAGAGAGGTTGTGGGGATTGCAACGCTGCACCTAGAAGGTGAAGTAGGAGATTGGTGGTTCAGTCATTTGTCACACATGAGAGTGTCTTCTTATGCAGATTTCATTCAAAGAATGAAAAATAAGTTTGGTAGAAAAAAACTAGACACATCTCCCATCATTGAGGAGATATTACATGAAGAGCCAAAGGAAGATGTCCTCAATATCACTCAGGAGGAGGAGCCTCTACCACCACCAGTAGCTGTAGATGTACTTACATCAGGAGGAGTATGACTTGCATCTTTGCAATATGGTCTTAATCTCTTGACATTTAGAGCCCCATGCATGATTCATGAGATGCATGAGGAGGAGGAAGATACCAACATTGGTACAATAGAAGAGCATCCATCATCAGTACCAGTAGTTGGAAAGACCATTGCACCGATGGGAGGAACTCTTGTAGATGTACAAGATGTTCTCAATATTCAGCTTATCCAAGGTTTGCATATAATTTCATCTCATATTATTTCAGTGCCTCATATTAAGATTTGTGAGACCATGCCATCAAGGAAAGTGCATAACCAAGGATTAGAGCACCTTGATGATTTGGAGCAGAAAATTATCACTGCACAGAGGACCCTTAATTTGATCAAGGAGAAGAGGTATTTCTATCATAGTTTGTGATGGTTGAGCTACACCTAACACTTTGTGTTGAAGTGTGGAGTTGTAGAAGATTGGAGAACCACAATCCTATTCAGTACAGTGCCAAACTATGAGTTTAGCATTGTATGTGGCCATGAGACAACCCATGTATCACCATGCAGATCTACAATGCTGTCACTTAGCAACAGTGATGAGATGAGGTCCCCATTATTATTGGAGCATTACAAAGGTAGCTTCACTCATGAAGCACTAGAGGGAGAGATGATAGATGGTAGGAAACTTGTTATGGAGAGTAATTTCTATTGTCAAGATGAAGTTTTCTTGATGAGCTCCTCACAGCTCAAAGAAGAGATTCTACCTATAGCATGTGTGGAGCCTTATGGGTTCCAATGGGCCGTTTATGAGAGGATTTCATGGACAGACCTCAATGGCGGTGCACTTCAACATTTCATTGAGTGAAAAGCTATTCATATGGAGGATGTTGGTACTCTACCTTGGGTGGATACAAAGATTGAGCTTGCCATGATTCATCATCCACATTGGGACGAATGGATCTGGATGAGGAGCAGGAGGTTGCCTACCTCCTTACAGATCTATGATATAGAGCAACAAGAAGCATGGCTACGCTGGTTGGTTTTGGGTGAGTATGGAACTACCCAACCTCTCACATTTGCAGGATCCATGCCATTTATATCACTAATGACATGCAATAGCAAGAGGCATGGCTGTGCTGGTTATTGATGAGAGAGTTTGGGCATCTCATGATATATCTTATGTCCATATATACTCTTTTGTTTGGGATATGTCTCATGTATTTCAATGTAATTTTGTTTGAAATGTATCTCATGTTCATGTATGTACTTGGTTTGGGACAAGGCATAACTCTCACATGATGTGGAAGAAGGGAGCTTGTTTCTATTGCTCTGATGTGAAATACCACTTGTCAATTAGTATGTTGTTGCTCCATGACTTGCATCATGATGATGTAAGATGGTAGAAAGAATCATTGTTTCTTTGGTTACTATTGGGATATTATGGGTTGATTTCACCCCATGCATTGCATGACATTGATGGAGGATGGAAAAAAGAGGCCTTACTGCGTTGGATTCTATTGGGGGGTTATGGTCATTGTACTTGGTATAATGATGAAGTGATGGTGCAACAAGAGGCATTGTTGCGGTGGCTTCTCTTGAGAGAATATGGCTCCTACACTTGTTACAATGATGATGTGGTGTGGCAGCAAGAGGCATTGTTATGGTGGCTTATTTTGAGAGAGTATGGGTCTCATATTTTTATTGATGATGATTTGACATGGAAGCAAGAAGCATTGTTGTGGTGGCTTCTATTGAGAGAATATGAATCTCTTACCTATTTTCATGATGATATAGCATGGAAGAAAAAGGATTTTATACGGTGGTTTTTATTAGGAGAATATGGTTTCACATTGTATATGTTCATCCATATGTCTCTACTTCTTATTTTGCACTATGTTGATGTAATGCTTGGATCCTACATAGCCAACAAGGCTAATAATGAGAGCATTGAGAGATGTAATCTACTCTATGTAACATGGGTTGGAGAGACGTTTCATGAGTTGGGAATTTCCACTTTGGGAAGAAGCTACTTCATTTCATGTATCTAATGTATAGAGGAGATCTTTAGACATCATATGGTTACCACTTGAGATTCATTGATGAGGACAGGAATATAAATTTTCAGTTGGAGGCCATTTTAGACATTCTAGAGAGGCAGCTTTGGAGTTGGGCATGCATTTCACATTGTAGCAGATGGGGAGGCCTTCCATATGAGGATGCCATTTGGAGGGAGGATGTTTGTTGTAGTAGCCACTTTTTCAATTGCTTGAGGACAAGCAACATTTTGGCAGGGACGGCTATATTATTCCCAATTTTCCACAAGATAATTGGAATATTAGAGTTCTTAATTTTCATACTTAATTAAGTAAATAAGAGGGTGGAGGGACCCATAAACCCCATAGCTAAATAAAATACACATTTGATGTGTGAATGTGGATAATTTAGATGTAGATATACATTATGGAGTAGTGGAGAAGCTTCTTAAATGAAGAAAGAGTGGAGATCATGGATCATTAATGAAAAATCATGGATATCTTGGAGGAGGTCAACTAAGATCATGGTGTACTCAAAGTAAGATCATAGAGCACTAATGATGAAATAGTGGAGGAATTTGTGAATCTAATGCACACATGATGGAGAGAGTGGGACTTAAATGCAGAGACATCACAGTCTTCATGGAGGCTAGTGACCACATGTACAACGTAGTTATGAGGTGGGCCAGGGCCATGGAAGGTTCAAAAATTATATAAGAAAGATGGAGGAAAAATAGAAGGCAGGATTGATATTATTATTTTTTATATATTTAGATCTATATTTTTCATGTGACATTTCTATGCACGCATATGTTGTTTAGCTAAGTCTGCAGTGCTGTTTAGAACACGGGAGTTTCCGAGCAGAAATCCAACCCTTACCCATGGGGGAATTTGAATGCCTACTCTGGGAAGATTATTTTGAGCTACCATACATCATTAGGAATTGGTGCCACATTCAACCACTCTCATATGCACATTCAGTCTCAGGAATAACACATTCCTTCTTGAGGGTTTGAGAGGTGGAGGTTGTTTCAAACATTTTAGCTAGGAAACTGGTGGAGGATTCATCATTTCACCTTATGCTTCATGTTCAACCTTTCAGGAGCAACTGATCTATATCTGACATTCATGCCAACATTTCATACCTCCATGCAGCATCAGTTCCATCAAGGATTGCGCAGTCCAGTCCTGTAGATCTATAGGAGGAAGGAAGTTTCCAACATTTTAGCTGTAAATCCTATGAGGGACTATATCCTCAATTTGGGTACATTATTTCCACCTTTTAGGAGCTTCCTTGCAGCATCTAGCATCAGGCTATAGTGCCTCCCTCTCTGACAGCATAGTTTTCTCTAGCTGTTGTGTATGCAACAACTAAATCTATTGGAGGAGGTTGGAGGAGACAGATCTTAAGCTTCTAGCTTAAGGATCTGAAGAGGGAATCAACCCTTCAAGCATATATCTGATTGTACATCATATTTCAGCCATCATTCTTCATATTATGCTTCATATCATCATACCCAGCAGTCATAGTTGCACGGCCTAAGAGGGTGATTTTCCAATATTGTTAGATCTTGAAATCCTTTCTGGGTTATCTTGGGTATCTGTCATAAAGCCTAGATCTAAAATTTCAGCATCATCAGAGCTCTGGAACTGCTAGATCTACACTTTTATATTTTTTCGGCAGTTGTAGTCTTAACATTTGTAGTAGGGACAATGCAATATTTCTTCTAGCAGTCCATCAGTTACGGAGTCCCTCTTGTGGGAGTATGTCAGGGTCATTCTAGGCCATCTCTTGGGCTTGAGTGTATCATATTTTGAGCACTATTGTACTATTTATCCACCTCCTATATAATAAAATGGCTCAGATATTTTGTACATTTGTATGGTTTATTTAGATTATTTGTTTACACTGCTGCAGTTCTAATATTTGTTTTTAGTATTACTGCATTCTCGCTTTTGGGATATTACACAATCTTGAAGAAATTTCACCCCTTTGATGTGGATTGCTAATAGGATTTCAAATAGTTTTCTAAGATATTTCACTATCCTCCTTTGGAATTATATTACAATGTTGCGATGGAGACAATATACATTCACAAGGAAATTCTAAATTTGAAATGGTGAAAAGCATGACTTTGGTCATTTACCTACTAATAAGTTTTGGATGAATTTTTCTAAGACCAAGTTTCAAAGAAGTTTTAAAATATCTAATATGGTTAAGAGCTAACATCATTAAAAAGCTTTACTGAAATCAAATTTCACTTCAATATTTAATGAAATGAATAAAAAATTATTTAATTTTTTTATGGATAGTAATGAAATAAAAATTATAAAATCATAATTTATATGTAGTCTTGTCACCTATGAAACAAATTCCTTTCAGATATTCAAAAATATTGAAATAAGAGAAAGAAAAACTTAATCATTTAATTATATTGATAGGAAATTAAGGTTTAATAACATTTATTGATAAATCACTAGATCTAGGTGAAGATAAAAAGGAAACCATAAATATTGGCTAGTGAAGTTGAGCTTGTCAGAATATATGACCAAAGACATTATTGAAATACAACACAAGGTGGATAGGTCTCAAGGGGAGGCCTTCGAGTGACAACCTCTTTCACTAGACATGAAATTCATAACTTTGGTGTGTTATTGTCACATACCTCTTCACTACTACGAAATTTGTTTTTTAATATTTTATTAACAACCAGAGGTATTCTCTTATGCCACTTACTCATTGTAATGTTAACCATTTCACACTTGATTTTCATGAGAGGAATTACAAGAATCGTAATCTTAACTTCACTTTAAACATGAACTTATGATGTACCTACATCTCCTACATACTTTGCTCAGTACTTTACATATGCCCTATTCCTTACCATTAGTATGAATATCCAACTATAATGTCAAGGAGGCTTACTATGTAAGCTGATTTATGGTTTACACCTTTCACGTTCAATAGACTTAGATTTAAATAGCGACAATGTAACTCTTTAACACTAAATACCCCTTGTTCTTATAAATATCGTTTTATTCCTTCATGATTTTATTTATTTGACTTACCTACTTGGTTTTATATTCATTGGACTATATAATTTTGTTGGGCACATGGTAATCCAAGGTTCTCATTGATTATTAAACATGTTAATAGTTTGAGCTTGGGAAATCGATAACATTTTTAATATTGTTTAAACCTCCTCGCCAAGGTGTTGTTGTCACAATATAAATTAAAAGCTTAAGTGCATGAAAATTGGATGGTGTTGGACGTTGTATGCTTGGGGGGTTGAGTGGCCAATCATCTTGATCCAATGCATCAAAATCCATGTGCATATCACATGGGGGGTTCAAGCCTATATTTTTATGGATGACGAGGATGGGTTGAGGTGATACAAGAGTTCAATGTGCATCTCTCAAACCATAAACCCTCTTGACTCACATTTTCCTTTTCATTTGTTGGGTAACCTATCCTCTCACCGATGCTAAAAGTTGGGTAACCTATCCTCTCACCGATGTTAAGTGATAACATGGAAAATTAGATAGTTGAATTGGTTTATCATGTGTTCGTCTCGACATCTTCATCCCTTGATTATGAAAGCATATAAATGATCATTTAAGTTTTTTATGGCTTGTGATCTCCCCTGTTCATACCCCACCCCATTTTTATTATGCTCACAAGAGACAAAAATGTGGTTTGTAATGAAAACTCACAACTTTTCCCTCTCGAGTTTCAATTTTGAACACAATAGCGATAATTCTTATCAAACAAATCTTCTGGAAAACTGTTACTCACACTCCACAAGTAAGGTTTCTTTAAGAAATTACCTTTTTAGCTCTTTGGAATGCATAATTTGGTGCTCTTTATACTTCTCAAATTGTATTTTTTTCTTTATTATTCTCGTCTTGTAATTGAAGATTTGGGTTTCATTTCCATAGGGGAAAACACATCAGAATTTTGTGTTGCCTCTGTTGAATTTCAGCAAGAAATTTCAGCACTCATGCTAGTGTGGGACTAGGAGGTCCAAGCAACACCTACACTAGTGTGGGACCACAGGTCTTAGGAGCACCTACACTAGTTTGGGCTAAATTTGGTGCATGTCTATTTTAGTTATCCCTTAATTAAGATGGACAATAAAATGTAATCTAATCTCAAAATAACTTGTAATAGTTAACTGAGTGTGATAAAATTAGTTAGATCATGAATTTTGAGTTGAGGGTAGTTGGTGAGGTATGCAGAGTACTTATAGTTGTAACATAGTTCGAAGTGCAGTGGTGCATTAGTTAATGTAGGTTGTGATCAGTTTAACTCAGTTAAGTGATTTAAACTCATTTTTGTTAGTTGTAACTACTTGATACACTAATGAGAGATCAAGTGAATTAAATATCTATTAATTCACAATCAGTGATCTCACATGCAACTAAGGATTTACTATTATTAGCTGCATGCATGTCAGTTCCAGTGGAAACCCAGTTGAGATCTAGGTGAAAGGGAAGTTGACTGTCAGTTGTAGGATTATTGGGTTGCACCCATGAAACCAAACAACCATTGGATTTCCCATGATCCTTACGCAGTTTAGGAAGGCCAAAATTACTATTGAAAAGGGATTGCATTCCACATGAATTGCGCAGGAAAGGTAGGAAATCTGTTAGTATGAATCCTTTGTCGAAGTGTACGAAAAAAGACCACTTTAGAGACGCATAACTAATAGCCCTAACATCAAATGTGGCTACCAATATCTTCAGATCTGCAGTTATTTGATCAAGACAAGAGCTGCAAAAAACCAGATCTATGCATAGAAAGACATTAAGCAGTAAAAAGAAGGGTTTGCTCCATATATCCAATAGACAAGACAATAACAATTTTTGAAAGAATTTTTTGTATTAAGGGCACCTGGGAGGAAAACAAGAAGATGTTTCCAATTCTCCTCAATGGGATGGGTTCTTGGAAGTCCTCGGCACTTCAGATCTAGCATTTCTCTCTCCTGTTGGTGTAGAAAACCCAGACAAAGATAGAACTCAAAGGGAGCTCACACAACAAATAATGGAAAATATGACAATGATAATGGCTCAAAGTCAGACCAAGAGTTTAGATCCAGAGTGATCTAATAGGCAATAAAAGGTGAAGAATGGTAGGAAAAACCCTCCTATTTATAACAAAATATTGGGTCATTCTAGATCTTGGTGCATGATTAAAATAATGTTAACCAAATATAGATCCACCTTTTATGGAATATTTTATTATATTTGTTGGAGGGAAAAAGTATTTGACTTGGGTCAAATCCCTTTATTTGTGAATAATAAATAGATAAATGATTTATTTATCATTTTAAGGAAGTGGTTGAAAGATAATCAAATAAATAATGATTTATTTAATTATTTATGGGTGATTTAGTCATATTTAACAAGGAATATTATTTAAATAAGATTTAAATAATTATTCCTAGAAAATAATAAGATAAATAGAGATTTATCTAATTAATTTCTTTGTTTTGGGTTAAACATGATGAGGAATAATAATTACATTATTGTTTAATTAATTATTCCATGAGGAAAATCAAACAAATATAGATTTGTTTAATATTTCCTTTTGGGGTTTCCTGTTTAGACCATAAACAACCTAATAAATGTGGTTTATTAAGTTATTTGACATAGTGAGAGAAATTTTACTTAGGGTAAAATTGGTCTTACATGGTGTAATTGGGTCCATCTAATGATAGTAGGTTAGATGAACAAAAAATGGTGTAACAAAATCTGGAGGCAGTAAATTGGCTAAGTATTGGTCAATTTTATCTAAGATAGTGTGAGACAGTTAGCTGAGTACATGAGGGCTTTTGTGAGAAGAGGTGTATCTAATTGTTTCATGTATGCATGTTGAATATACCATTGAAGATAGTGGGGTTTTGAGCAACAAGCTTTCCCCGAGAAATTATCTGTGTTGTGTTTTGACTAATTCTTCTTTGCTTCATGTGATTGGTGATTGTGTTTTTTAATTCCATAATTGATTTGTAGAAGCGATTTAGTATTTAACTTTATTACATTGTTATATAGGATTGAATCCATGATATACATGCTTGTTGTATAATTTCTATAGTCTTCTATTCTTAGTTTCCTGATTCACATATGGCTAATTGATATTATAGATTCTTATAATGCCTAGCCATTTAGTTCCTCTATAAGTTATTAACGACTTACACTTCCCTTTTTTTTTTTTCCTTCTCCACTCTATGTAGGATTTTCTAGATTATTTTTAATGGATGACATGATTTAATTTGGTGTACCTTTGTTGACCGTCCTTACAGATAGAAAGGCAAATCATCTGTGTCAACTCTTGTTACAGGTAGTCCTTTATATTTTTTTTATTTAGGCTTGTATTTGAACTTGATCCATTTCCTATCTCAGGTTAACCTTTCTCAATCATATTTAATTGTCTTATTTATACACGTACAAAGAAAGTATCAAATCATGGCTTCTTTTACTCATTCCACATTATAAGGAGGTTTTCGACTAACAATGATTTGCACTGCTATAGATATTTTCGACACATCTACTCCAGTGATGAGTTTTATGAGGGCACCTCATATGGGATCTTTGTCTGGTTTATGCTTGTGAGAAGAGTTTTATGTAATTTTTTCATGTATCCATGTTGAATATACAATAGAATATAATGGGTTTTGAGTAGAAATCTTTCCCCAGGAAATTATCTGTGTTGTGGTTTGATTTATTCTTCTTTGCTTCATGTGATTGGCGATTGTGTTTTTTAATTCTGTAATTGATTTGTAGAAGAAATTTAGTATTTAAATTTACTACATGTTATATCAGATTGAATCCATGATATAATTTCTTCTTATATAATTTCTACATGGTATAAGCATAGGAAATCACAATAATGAAGAAGGAGTTGAGTTTGTGACTGGATAGAATTCGAATTTACAGAAAGAATTTCTTGGTTCTACAACAGATTCAAGATTGAAATGGCTTTCAATGGCTTGAGCTTGGAGTATGCACTAGAGAGTAGCTCTAACTATATTTCTTGGAAGGAAAAGATGGAGGTAATACTCGAAGACAATGTCTTGAAGGATTTCATTGGAAATGATGTTCCTAAACTGCCTGTGACAGATGCTACAAATATCGGTGACTAGAAAAATAAAGTGACAAAGGCGAGGAGGATCCTACTACATGGAGTACGAGACCACATAGTCTCAAGCCTCCATTGGAAAGCCACACCATATGAAATGTGGAAGGATTTGACGGATCTATTTTAGAGCAACAGTGACCATAGGAAATTGGCACTGAAAGATAAACTCAGGAAGATCAAGATGGAGAAAGGCGAGTCCATGCCAAAATATTTAACAATGTTTTTCCAATGTCAGGATGAGATGGGGAGTGTTGGCATAACTATCATTGATGATGATTTGGTGAGTTTATCTCTCCTAGGACATCCCAAATGTTGGAACAATTATCAAGACTCTATCAATGGAAGGGAAAAGCTGCCAGATTAGGAATGACTGTGGTTGGATTTGGTGCAGGAGGAGTTCAGACAGAACACCAAAGATGGATATTCATCTAAGAAATAAGATGAATAAGATTATGCTTTGGTTTCCAAGGTGAAGAAAGGGAAGGGGAAGAAATTCCATTCCAAATCCGAGTCCAAAGATGGCAAGAAGCGAGATATGTCCAGAGTGAAGTGTTTTCACTCTCACAAGCATGAGCATTATTCTACTAACTGTACACAAAAGAAGAAGAACAAGAAGGCTGGAGGATATGCAGATGGTGAGGATTTGGCCTCGCAATTTGAGCTTGACTTATCATTGATAGTATGCATGGTGTCAAGTGCATTGGAACTTGTGTGGTATTTGGATAGTGGTGCTTCCTTCCACATGATAGGAGACAAGGAAATTTTCAATAGCTTGGAGGAGAAGGATCTCCAGATGCATATAAAAATGGGTGATGACGGGTGGTATAGTGCTACCAGGATTGGTCCCATTACTTTCTAGAGATATTCTGGTTAACCCCTTCAATTAAAATATTTAATGCATGTACTAGGTTTGAAGAAAAATTTAATCTTAGTTGCAATGTTGGAGGGTAGAGGCTATGATGTTGTTTTCAGTGAAGGAAAATATTTCTTGCGACAAAAAACAACAGGACAGGCCAAGAAGATTGGGATTCAAGTTATGAAAATCTACAAGATGGATGTAGATGGCTGCACAACATTGATGGGCAAGGCAGACAAAGTGGTAAGTCGGGATGAGGGTGAATTATGGCACAAGAGATTGGGCCATCTTGACCATGGAGCCTTGAAAGTCATGCACCATATTTCTATGGCTCTTCCCAAGGGTACAATAACACAGTTAGACACATGCAAGGGATGTACTATGGGAAAATGTGTAAAGGCCACCTTTCATGAGAAGGAGAACCGAGCCTCGGGGATCCTTGAGAGAGTTCACAGAGACGTGTTTGGAGAATTCTCCGTTGCTTTGACAGAAAAACATAAGTAATATGTGATATTTGTTGATGAATTCTCTCGTAAGTGCTGGATCTACATCATGCATAAGAAAAATCAAACATTCTCAAAGTTTCTTGAATTTAAAGCACTGGTGGAGAAAGACACAAGGAAGGAGGTGAAGGCTCTTAGGAGCGATAATGGTGGTGAGTACATCTCTAAGGAATTCAAGAACATTTGCAACAAAGAAGGAATTCGAAGAGAATTGATAGTGCCTCATAACCCACAACAGAATGGTGTCGCTGAAAGAAATAACATAACGATTATGGGTACAACAAGGGAGATGCTGCATGACCAAGGCCTACCGATGCATCTGTGGGTGAAAGCATGCAACACTGCAGTATTTTTGCAGAACCATTTTCTGCATAGGATACTTGGCATGAGTACACCAGAAGAAGCTTTCACTGGTAAGAAACCTCATGTTTCACATTTTAAGAGTTTTGGCTCATCTGTTTATGTGCATGTGACCAAAAACGCCAGGAAGAAGCTGGAACTAACAACTGAGATTGGGATTTTTTTGGGGTACACTGAAACACCCCACAACTATCAGGTGTATTTTCCAAACAACACAATGACTGTTGTGTGATAGGATATCAATTTTGATGAGAAGAAATTCATGCGATTGTCCCTTGACAGGGAGCTGGATTTTCATGCAAAGGGGGAACCCTTGGTTCCCAAGAATGAGCCTCAAGATGTGGAGTAGCCACATGCAGAGGATCATGGAGTAGAGGAAAAAAATCATATAGAGCCATCCATTAGAAATGGTAGAAGGTGCACTAGGGAAGCTGATAGATTGAGACTTTATGCTGCAAAGAATGTAGGAGCCCCTACTTCATAGCGCAGATAGAGACAATCTCCAGACATGTTTACTAGATACATGGCTCTTATAAGAAAATGTATTGTGACTGAATCATCTTCCTTTCAGGAGGCAGTGCAACAACCAATTTGGGTTGATGCAATGGTGGAGGAGCATGACTCCATTTTCAAGAACAGTGAATGGGAGATTTTCTGAAGACCGGTCAACAAATTAGTGGTTGGATCTAGATGGACCCACAAGGTAAAGAAGTTGTTGATGGGAGTGTGGAGAAATACAAGGCAAAATTTGTGGCCCAGGGATTCTCACATATTCAGGGGATCGATTATGATGAGAAATTTTCACCTGTTGCAAGGTACTCTCCCATTAGATCCATCCTTGCACTCTTAGTGTAGATGGGCTAATGCATTCATCACATGGATGTGAAAACTACATTTTTCAATGAATTTATTGAGGAAGAAGTGTACATAGAGAATCTAGAGGGTTTCAAGATATTTAATAGTGAGTCACATGTGTGTCCACTCAAGAGAGCACTATATGGTCTGAAGCAAGAACCTTGTTCTTGGTACACTCAGATAGATAACTATTTCACTAGATTGGGCTGCACCAATAGTGAAGTTGATAAAAACATGTACCAGATTGTGGTTGAGGGTAAGCTATTGATTATTTCTCTTTATGTTGATGATTTAATTTTGATTGGTGATGAGAATCTGATACACTCATGGAAGGAGGATCTTTCAGGGGAGTTCGAAACGAAAGAAATGGGACTCCTTCATTATTTCCTTGGTTTCAAAATATGGCAGTGGGATGGTGAAATTTTTGTTTCTCAAGGAAATTACACCAAAGAGATATTGGGTAAGTTTCACATGGAGAGTTGTAAACACATGGAAACTCCTCTTCCAAGAAATTGGAGGAAAGAGGATGCTACTTCTAGAGAGGTAGTGGATTCTATTGTCGACATGCATTTAGTTGGTTCACTGATGTATCTAGTGAACACTAGACCAAACATTTTCTACACACTTAAATAGTTGAGTCAAGCTATGGTTAAGCCTACCAAGCTCTTTTGGAAGGAGGCGAAGAATTTATTGAGATATATGAGGGAAACATCAGAGTATGGATTATGGTACAAACAGATAGAGGGAGTGAAGCTTCAAGGCTTTACCGATGTAGATTGGGAAGACAGTCCATCAGACATAAAGAACACATAGGAGGGATCTTTAGCATAGGATCGAAAAAATTTTCTTGGCATAACAGCAAGCAGAGATTTGTGGCACTCAGTTCAATAGAATCAGAGTACATGGTAGCAAGTCAAGCTGCATGTGAGGCTATCTGGATGAGAAAGATCTTGGTTGGTTTGTTTGGTTCTTAGATTGATCCAGCAGTGATACATTGTGATAATCAGAGTTGCATTAAACTCTTGATTAATCATGTATTTCATGATAGGTCCAAGCACATAGATATTCGGCACTACCATCTCAGAGATTGTGTGCAGAGGCAAATACTGTTACTTCAGTACATTCCCACGGAAGATCAGGATGCAGATATTCTGACAAAGGTGCTCACCAGGAGAAAATTTAAATATCATAGAGACAGGGTCGGCGTGAAGGATAATCCCTTTATTGTTGAGAGGGAGTATTGAAGTTTAACAAGAAATTTCTATGGCCACACTAGTGTGGGACCAAGAGGTCCAAGAAGCACCTACACTAGTGTGGGACCACAAGTCTTAGCAGCACCTACACTGGTGTGGGCTAAATTTGGTACATGTCTATTTTAGTTATCCCTTAATAAATATGGATAATAAAATGTAATATAATCTCAAAATAACTTGTAATAGTTAATTGTGTTTGATAAACTCAGTTAGATCATGAATTTAGAGTTAAGGGTAGTTTGTGAAGCATGCCGAGTAATTCTAGTTGTAACATAGTTTGAAGTACGATGGTGCATTAGTTAATGCAACTTGTAATCAGTTTAACTTAGTTAAGTGAGTTAAACTCAGTTGTGCTAGTTGTAACTGTTTGATACACTAGTGACAGATCAAGTGAATTAAATATTAATTAATTCACAATCAGTGATCCCACATGCAACTCGGGATTTACTATTATTAGCTACATGCATGTCAGTTCCAGTGGAGACCCAGTTGAGATATAGGTGAAAGGGAAATTGACTATCAGTTGTAGGATTATTGGGTTGCACCCATCCAACCAAACACCCATAAAATTGCCCATTATCCTTGCGTAGTTTAGGAAGGAAAAAATTCCTATGGAATATTGCATTCCACACAAATTGCAGAAGCAAGGTAGGCTGTGTAGAGGCAGTAAATTGGCTAAGTATTGGTCATTTTTATCTGAGATAGTGTTAGCTGAGTACAAGTGGGCTCTTGTGAGAAGATTTGTATGTAATTGTTTCATGTATCCTTGCTCAATATACAATAGAATATAGTGGGGTTTTGAGCAGCAAGCTTTCACCGGGAAATTATCTGTGTTGTGGTTTGATTGATTCTTCTTTGCTTCATGTGATTGGAGATTGCGTTTTTTAATTCCGCAATTGATTTGTAGAAGCGATTCAGTATTTAACTTTAGTACATTGTTAGATTGGATTGAATCCATGATATACATGATTGTTGTATAATTTGTACAGACTCTTCATCTTGGTCCTTGCTTCAGATATGGCCAAGGGATCTTATAGATTCTTACAATGCCTAGCCATTTAGTTCCTCTATAAGGTATTAATGACTTACACTTCCCTTTTTTTTTCCTTCTCCACTTTATGTACGATTTTCTAGATTATGTTCAATGGATGGCATGCTTCAATTTGGTGACCTTTGTTGACCCTCCTTACAGATAGAAGGGGAAAAGCCCTGTGACAAATCTTGTTACAGGTAGGCCTTTATATTTGTTTGATTTAGGCTTGTACTTGAACTTGATCCATTTCCTATCTTAGGTAAACCTTTCTCACTCATATTTAATTCTTTATACATGTATAGTGAAAGTATCAAATCACGACTTGTTTAATTCATTCCACCTTATAAGGAGGTCGTCGACTAACAACGCTTCGCACTGCTATAGGTCTGTTCGACACGTCCACTCCAGTGATGAGTTTTATAACGACACCTCATATGGGGTCTCTATCTAGTTTATGCTTGTTTTTACATGAATTAAAGTCATAGTTATTGTCCATTAACAAATACTTCCTAGATCTTCTAGTGAAGTGGAAATTGCGTACTTTTACTTTCCAAATTTATAGCCCTTGATGGAATTGTTTGCATAAAATAACTTGGTCATGGTTACTTCTCTCTGAAACGATGCGCAATTCAATTTCATGTCCTATAATAATTATTTGGGCACTGATTATTTTTGTTTTCTGGAAATGTATTAGGGATGAAGAAACAATGTGTTATTCTAGCATGAAGCCTTTAAAGCATAATTGGTTTTATTACAACTCGAATCCCTTATGTTTTAATATGTATTCGATACCAAAAAGTGTCTTTGAATCTCTTTCATTCATATTTTTTACTAAATTCATGCTTTACCTAATGGATATTGACCATATTGTTCAATTTTGTCATCTACTTGAGGTTGAAGAATATTCTTCGATATTCTTAATAATGGTTTCCCAAAAAAGGTTGAACCTCTAATTATCTATGTTTTTAATGTATTTGGTATCAGAGATGATATTTAGCAGTAGAGTATATATGTGTCTATCTTTTTTGCAAAATTTCGTTTATCTTATATCGTAGCTAGAAATTCACTTCCTTATATAGTAACAGAGGAGCGATTTCTACCTTTCTATTTATCTTTGTGCTTGGATTTTGGAGAGGCATCTCTATATGCCATGATTACCATAGTTTATGAATATTGCTAAGTTATTAGATTTCCTGAAGGATTCAGACCCAATCTCTAGTTGCAACTTGGTTTTTCTTAATTGTAACTGGTTTCCATATAAGATTTCTCATCTTCTAATATAGAGGTTGTTGGTCCTCACCATTTTATTTGTATTTTTATTAAGGAAGAATTACTATTGATTAAGTCATGTGGTATGAGTAATTTCCTTTAATATTCTCAGTACCAAATTTTTAATAAAATAAGATATCTATGGCCACAATGATTATGTATTCATATTTAGCTATTTCCATTTCTTGAGGAAACAATATAATGTTCTTGTGAATTTTCTGATACTAGTGTACTGACGGAAAAAAATTTCCATTCATAGGGGAAATTTGTATGGTTCAATTAGCCTCGTATGACAAGAGTCACAGTATTTTGACACTGCCTTAGTTAATAGAATTATAACAAGTTTCCTCCATGGATTTCGAGGCATTCAAATTGACCCTAGACACCCCAACTTCTAGACAAGGTTTCTTGTCTACGATTTGCATAGTTAAAACATATTTAGTTACATTATTTTCTCTCACATGTCGAGTCGTGATACAACATTTATCATTTAGCAAAAGTAAATTATTTTGGAAATCTCCTAGAATACATGTATATGTACATAAAATCACCAGCTTATGAAATCTCAAAAATAGTATTAAATTTGTTATGTGTAACTACACCAAACAATAAATTTCACGAGACTTTTCCATGGAACCATTTCGAATTCCCATGATCCCCTCATTGTAATACAAAACCTTTGCACAAATTCTTTGTATGTTTCCTATCTAAATTTATTGTATGCCGCTATTATTCATATATGTAATTATTTCCACAAACCACCAAGAAACATAATTTCAGTTTGTAAAAAAAAGAAAATGGATTTTTTATAAAGTAATAAATAATACAAAATTTCTTTTAAATCAAAAACCAAAAACTCTAACCATAGGCCAATCGTAATTGCTTGGGATGAACACCTTTCCACCCAACCACGAACCTTCACCACTAGTTCCCCCTAAGCTGAGATATTATTGCTCATGAATCAACAACCTCTTATGATTCTAGACAAGGTATTTTATATCTCACTTCCCTAACGAAATTTTCCTTAGTAATGTCATGATTTCTAGGGTCTACCAACCCAATAGCCTAGGATTTTTTCCTAATTTCGAAAAAGGTATCTTCATATTTTTGGTTAAAGCCCTCATTTTTCTCCCATTACACTTTATTCACCCTTAATTGGTTTTTTTTGTACACTGGGTGATTTAATATATTTGATCTCAAATCATATTAAATTTCATTACACAACCCCTAGGTATTTTTAGGAATAATTTTAGGGAAGTTTGTCTTGAACTTATCCATCAACATTGGTTTCTGGATTTGACCAATAATATCTTTCACTCAAATGTTTCTTTCTGTAATATTCCAAATTGAATTTTATAGCAAATAATAGATGCATGAACTAAGTTATAGAAAATATTTGTTCCTACAAATGCACCATTCAATAAAACAAAATAAATAGGGCGAATAACTGATCAATTTTATTAATGGGGAGAACTGATCACACCATATAATAATAAAAATAGAATTTGGGATTGCTACAACAAGCAACGTAATATCCCAGGTAAATATGATGGTCCCCAAATGTTCGAGATGGCTCTGCTACGAAAGTTGCATCCACCCAAAAAAAATGTTGCTACCACTAGAAACAGACTGCTTCTTTATCCCTCCAAACTACAAAAATTTTCAGAAATTATCCACATGCACTACTCCACTAGCTCAACAAAAACCAGAAATATCTCATGGAACAAAGAGGTGGAAATGGTCCTAGGGTAAACTATGCCCTCCTCTAACAATTTTTTTTTGTTGGATGTTCAATGAAACTATGAATTTTTCCCTTATAAGTGCTCATAAAATTCTATAAAATTAATCTTAGTCTCCTCTCACCAAACCAACAAAAACCCAGAAAGGGGTTTGGCTAAATCCACCATCCCCCAACGACCCCCAACAAGTGAAAATTGCTCAATTTGGCCAGAAAATGCCCCATAATTTAGATATTATTGAATTATACACAAATATACATCCAATAAATCCTCCCTAACTCTTGTGAATTTCTCCCATCAAATCACGAAGAAAATCCCAGCTCGAAGGCTCCCCAAATTCTTAATCTTTGCAAGTGCATAGAAGTTGCCATTAAATCCCTGCATATGCCTTGGAATAGAAAATATCGACACTCTAACCCCCTACAAATCACGAGGGAAAACCTATTATCCCTTAGGATAATTCTCTACAAATTCTCCAGCCAAAACTCCATTGATTGCTAGCTCCTCTCTGCCCCCATGAAATTCTTCTGCACCCTTGGAGTACCAAGCACTAGCTGAAAGAAACCTATAAAATAGCTCCTCAATGATTTGGGATCAAATCCCCAAATTATCTCTTAGTGTGACACTCGAATCTCATGGAAGGAAGAGTTGGAATTTCTACTTGGAAACTCCTTGTGCTAAAAAACACGGTTTTATTGGCTAAACAACTCAAGAGAACTAAGGTTTGTATCATAAAATGACCAAAAGATAATCCAAAAAATGAGTCCATCCCCTTTTTGTAATTTATCCTCATGCCTCTATATTTTTTTTAATATTATTTTATTGGTGGGGGTCATTTTCAACTAACTCAACTTTGCCACCATTTAATAAAATAATAATTTGTCATTATTCTCTGATAAAATAATACTAGCCGCCTTTCTCCAGTAATATTTTCCCCTTTTTAAATAATATTACTAAAATTGGGTAGGATTCCTTAGTGACTACCATTCTCACAAAAGTTGGGATATTACAATCCTCCCCACCAAAAATTTCTTGCCCCAAGCAATTCTCAAACAAGAGCTCCCTCTCTCTGTTGACCAAATTTTCACTGTAAATAATAAAAATGTCCCAAATGTGCTACTGAGTCATCCTCAATTCATTAACCATCTCGTCATAAATGAATCCCTCAATACTAGGGTCCTAGGTAATCTAAAAAATATATCACCATGCAGATGTTGCACCACTCTAATTACAACTGAATGCCCATCATGCACATATCGTATCCTGATCTCCTAGAAACTGGTGGTGGAATACTGATGTAGGGGCATTAGACACTAGCCAACAATGTAGGAGGTTTTTTCCACATGTTGTGGCTAGGAGGGTTAGAAATCATTGGATTGTAATAGCTAGGTGTCAATACTTCAGCTGACTGTTTCATTTAGATTAGTTAGAATTTGTAGAAGTCGAATAGTTAAGTTCATTCCATCTGTCATGGTTCAATTGGTTGAATAATTGTAATTAGGCTTTTGATTTTCTAAATGGTCCTCACAGAGGAACCGAAGAGACACATTGTAATGTATATAAATTGTATCCCACGGATGTATTTGGGAGAGGAAAGATTTGTGCAATAAATTCTGTGTTAAGCAATTGCTTCCGGTTGAATAAATTTCAGTTCCCATTGATTGTCAAATTGTCTCGAGTTGATATTTGTAAGGAAATTTGTTTAATTGAGAAGCGATTAAAGTCTGTGCGTATATAATTGCTGAATTGAGTTGTTGTGCAGTCTTTGCACCCCTCTGGTTACTATTTCTCTCAATGTGTCCGAACAAACTCTGTTGAATTAATTCCACTCGTAGAAGAATTCTGCGTACAATTGTGGTCGACTAACTCTATTCTGAGGTAGCGAAGACTCTGCCAAAAGAGGAATGGACTGTTTGTTGTTAATCAGATCCTAAACCAAGGTCTGACCTGAGTTAGCAAACGAGAGAGCATAGGAAGGAAGGCGTTAACTGGGGTCAATCACTGTTCCAAACCTGTGAGTGGGTTACTGCAACCAGATTGCCCATATCGCACCACTCTCGCGGAGTAAGTGGTATTCCTAAATTCAGAGCGATCCCATTGAACGGTGGACACGCGGCAAGGGTGGGACCCCAAAAACCGCTTTCATCATGCGCCATCGCACGTTAACGTTCGGCATCAGAGCCCGTGCGATATTGATGCATACCAGCAATCTGGAGGAAGACCAACTGAACGGTGATTGCGATCAGAAATAGCACGAGGGATAACCTAAGGTAGGGTGTATGTATTTAATTGAGTTCCGTCGATCGTATGTGTGGGTTGAAATATATTAAAGTTTTTCTTGTGAAGATTGTCGATAAGTTGGAGCGAGCCGAAGGTTTGTTATAAGAGGCTTAGTTGGGTAAAGGCTCGGAAATATATTTAAACTCTCCAAAATCTGTTGAATATATTTATTTGTCAAATTCTTCAAAATTGATAAATAAAATTCCAAGAAAAAGAAAGAAGACCACGTGGAGGTAACCCAAGTTAATTGAGGGAAATGCTGACAGATCGACTATAGTAGACCAGCTCTCCGCAAGGGGCCGAATTTAAGTTTTGTTACTGTCATTTGTGGTATCAGAGCTGTTAGTTTTAAGTGTTTTTGCAAAGAACTGACATGGCAATCCGAGTTGGTAGAGGTGCTGGCAGAAGGACACCTATTTCCAACGCAGCAGTGTTGGGGATGTTGCAGAGGGTCGAGGCCAAAATGGATGCCATGGAGTGAAGACAGCCCAGAGATCCTGAGGACATCAGCAAACCTGAAATAGAAGAAGCTGAAGAAAATGTTGATATTCCTCTTGACTTGAGGCTCCTCAGAACTGTTCTGGGGTCTGTAGTTAAGCCCAGGATTGAAGTGTTGAGTTTTGCAGGAGGACTGAATCTAGAAGAACTAGTGGACTGGATTAATTAAATGAACAAGTTCTTCGATTATGAAGAAATAAGAGAAGATAAGAAGGTCAAGTTTGCAGTAACAAAGCTGAAGGGACATGTTGCACTTTGGTGGGATGGAGTGTAGGCAGAAAGGAGGAGAGTTGGCAAGCAGCCTATCAAAAGCTGGACCAAAATGATGGCTAAGTTAAAAGGTAAATTCTTGCCTAGTGATTATCAGCTGAAATTGTTTAGGCAAATGCAGAACCTGAGACAGAGGTTGCTGACAATAAAAGAATACACAGAAGAATTCTATAGAGTAAGCATAAGAGCTGGGAAATTTCAAGACACACCAGAGAAGATTGCCAAATATGTGAATGGTCTCAAGTTGGAGATCCTTGATGAGATTGGTCTTCTGTCTCCTAAGACAGTGGAAGAGGCCTACCAGATGGCCTTGAAAGGAGAGGAGAAACTCTTGAGGAAGCAGTCTACCAAGAAGAGAGGTACTTTCCGTGGGAAGGGAAGTCAGGGTGGTAGAGGAAAGCCTACTACACACAGGGATGGAGCTAATAGTAGCTCACCTCAGAATGCATCGACAGAGGATGATGCAAGGGGCAAAAGGGGTTCTTACAGAGGAAAAGGAAGAGGAGGCAGAGGTAGAGAATTGAGGTGTTATAGTTGTCAGCAAGTGGGACATAAGCACTATGAGTGCCCAAAGAATGTGGGTGCTGGTCCAAGAAATGCTGTTGTTGCCCAGGCTGGAGAAGAGGCAGAAATTGAAGAAGAAATTCTACCAGAGAGGGGAGAGTCCTTGGTGGTTAATAAGGTCCTATTGAAGCAAACCAAAGAGTTCACTGAACCTACACAAAGGAAGACTTTTTTTAGGAGCATATGCAAAGTCCAAGGGAAATGCTACCAGCTAGTCATTGATAGCGGCAGCACAGACAATCTAGTTTCCACTGAGGTGATAGAAAAGTTGAAGCTAAAGACAAGGGAGCATCCAACTCCCTACACAGTGTCCTGGCTGCATAAAGGGCACCAGCTGGTTGAAAAGAACAGTGTGAGATAGAGCTGCAAATGGGCAAATACAAGGATAAGGTCCTGTGTGATGTAATGCCCATGATGTGTGTCACATACTGCTGGGTAGACCTTGGTAGTTTGACAGAGCAGCATTGCATGATGGCAAGAAGAACACTTACAAGTTCTTCAAGGATGGGGTACATCATACATTGATACCCATGGAAGAAGGAGAGCCATCTAGCAGAGTGATTGATCCAAAGACCTTGTTGCTGAGCGGGAAGGAATATCTACAGCAGATAGAATAAGAAGAGGTAAGTTTTGATTTAGTTTGCAAACCTAAGGTAGTTCTTAATTCTACAAATATTTCTGATTTGCCAATAGAAATCCAAGAGATGTTAGACAATTATTGCGACATTATTGTGGATGATTTACTTGATGAGTTGCCACCCGTGAGAAATATCATCCATCAGATAGATTTTATCCTTGGTTCAAATCGGCCAAATAAGGAAGCCTATAGAATGACTCCCACAGAAAATGAGGAAATCAGGAGACAAGTACAATAATTGGTGGACAAGGAACTAATCAGAGAAAGTTTAAGTCCATGTGCAGTACTAGCAATATTGAGCCCAAAGAAAGATGGAGGCTGGAGGATGTGTACTGATTCCAAAGCAATCAATAAGATAAAAATCAGGTAAAAATTTCCTTTGCCCAGAGTTGAGGATTTAATGGACTGTTTGAATGGTGCTAAATATTTTTCAAAGATGGATTTGAAAAGTGGATATCATTAGATTAGAATAAGAGAGGGTGATGAGTGGAAAACTGCCTTTAAAAAAAATGAAGGACTGTATGAATGGATGGTTATGCCTTTTGGGTTTTCAAATGCACCTAGCACTTTTATGAGACTTATGAATGAAGTATTGAAAGAATTCATTGGTAAATTTGTGATAGTGTATCTGGATGATATATTAGTTTTCAGCAAAAATAGAGAAGAACATTTAAGGCATCTTAATCATGTCTTGAAGAAGCTGCACCAAGAGAAACTGCTGATAAATTTAAAGAAATGCTCATTCATGAAGGAAGAGTTGGTGTATTTGGGCTTTGTTGCTTTTGCAGAAGGATTGAAGATGGATCCAGAAAAGGGTAAGGAAATTGTAGAGTGGCCTTCACCCAGAAATGTTTTTGAGGTAAGAAGTTTCCATGGACTTGCCAGTTTTTACAGGAAATTTATAAGAAACTTAAATAAGATTAATGCACCCATCATTGAGACAATAAAGAAGAGAAAACAGCCATTTAAGTGGACTGCTGAAGTAGAAGAAACTTTAAACTTTTGAAGCAAAAGATAACTGAGAAGCCTGTTTCGATTCTGCCTGATTTTACTAAACCATTTGAAGTGAACTGTGATGCCTGTGGGGAGGCCATTGGAGCTGTGCTGAGTCAAGATGATAGGCCTGCAGCCTATTTCACTGAAAAGCTGAATGACACCAGGAGAAAGTATTCCTCTTATGAGAAGGAATTCTATGCAGTTGTTCAGACGTTGAAAAAGTGGAGGCATTATTTGATGTCAAAAGAATTTCTATTATATTCTGATAATCATTCTTTGCAGTATATTGTACAGCACCCCAAGTTGAATCATAAGCATGCCAAATGGGTTGAATATCTCCAAGGTTTTAACTTTGTTTTGAAACACATAAGTGGCCAAGAAAATAAAGTATCTGATGCTTTGAGTAGGAGGCACATGCTTGTTCAAGAAACCAATTTTGAAGTTGCAGGATTTGATTTTCTCAAGGAATTGTATAAAACAGATTCAGATTTTAAGGAAGCATTTGAGGCATGTTGTAACCTTGTTATAACATATAGAAGCTAGTGGCTGTATTATTTCTTGCAGGAAGACTTACTGTTCAGAAGGAACCAATTGTGTGTACCAAAATGTTCCATGAGATAAAATTTGATCAAAGAAAAGCATAGTGGTGGACTTGCTGGACACTTTGGTACTGATAAAACTTATGAGCAGCTGAATCACTTCTATTATTGGCCCAAGATGAGAGCAGAAGTGGACAAGTTTGTAAAAAATTGCAAAATCTGTCAATATGCCAAAGGAAGGAGCCAGAATGCAGGATTGTACACTCCCTTTCCTATTCCAGACAGGCCTTGGGACATGGTGAGTATGGATTTTGTTCTAGGATTGCCCAAGACTCAGAGAGGGAACGATGCAGTCTTTGTTGTAGTGGACAGATTCTCCAAAATGGCACATTTTAATCCATGTTATAAAACTAGTGATGCCACCCATGTTGCTAACTTGTTTTTCAAAGAAGTTGTTAGGTTGCATGGGTTTCCCAAGAGTATTGTTTCAGACAGAGACACCGGATTTGTGGGCCATTTTTGGAGGACACTATGGAAGAAAATTGGTACCAAACTGAGTTTCAGCTCAACTTATCATCCCCAGACCAATGGAAAAACTGAGGTAGTGAATAGAAGTCTGGGAAATTTTTTGAGAAGTCTTGCAGGAGAGCATCCCAAGCAGTGGGACCGTATTTTTCCCTAGGCAGAATATGCATATAATGACTCACCAAACAGAAGCACAGGGCAGAGTCCATTCCATATTGTTTATGGAATGCACCCCAGAGGAATATCAGAATTAAGAAATCTAGGAAAGGCAGAACTAAGAAGTGTTGATGGTGAGGAATTTGCTTCAGAGATCCAGGCCGTACATGAACAAGTGAAACAACAACTACAAGACATCAACATAAAATACAAAGGAAAGGCAGAATTGAGAAGAAAAGAAGTCCATTTTGAAGTAGGAGACCTTGTTTTGGCACACTTGAGAAAGGAGAGATTCCAAAAGAAGCAGTATAACAAATTGAAGTTCAAAAATATTGGACCATGCAAGATACTTAGGAAGTTTTCTGAAAATTATTATGAGATTGAATTTCCACCTCATGTTGGAATATCTCCCATTTTTAATGTTGCAGATTTGTTAAAGTATGAGGATGATGGTGCAAAAGAAAGATCAGCAGACAAGGAATAGATTAAGTGGGAAAAGCAACTACCTCTAGCACAACCATTGCAGCCAGAGAAGATATTAGACATAAGAGTGTTCAGGAAGACCAGAGGACAAGAGTACTTTCAGTAATTAATCAAATGGAAGGAAAAGCTAGAGGAAGAGGCCACTTGGATGACTGGAGGAATGTTGCAAAAGATAGGCAGATTAGTGGAAGAGCTCATGGACAGGAACCCATGAAGAAAATTTCCCTCGGGAGTCTGATGCAGGGGAATTAGACACTAGCCAGCAATGTAGGAGGTTTTGTCCACATGTTGTGGCTAGGAGGGTTCAAAATCATTGGATTGTAACAACTAGGTGTCAAACCTCAGCTGACTGTTTCATTTAGATTAGTTAGAATTTGTAGAAATCAAATAGTTAAGTTCAGTCCATCTGTCATGGTTCAGTTGGTTGAATAATTGTAATTAGGCTTTTGATTTTCTAAACGGTCCTCATAGAGGAACCGAAGAGACACATTGTAATGTATATAAATTATATCCCGCGGATGTATTTGGGAGAGGAGAGATTTCTACAATAAATTCTGTGTTAAGCAATTATTTTCGGTTGAATAAATTTCAGTTCCCATTGATTGTCAAATTGTCTCGAGTTGATATTTGTAAGGAAATTTGTTTAATTGAGAAGCGATTGAATTATGTGTGTATATAATTGCTGAATTGAGCTGTTGTGCAGTCTCTGCACCCCTCTGGTTACTATTTCTCTCAACGTGTCCGAACAAAATCTGTTGAATTAATTCCACTCATAGAAGAAGTCTGTGTACAATTGTGGTTGACTAACTCTATTCTGAGGTAGTGAAGACTCCGCCGAAAGAGGAATGGACTGTTTGTTGTTAATCGGATCTTGAACCAAGGTTTGACCTGAGTTAGAAAATGAGAGAGCATAGGAAGGAATGCTTTAACCAGGTCAATCACTGTTCCAAACTTGTGAGTGGGTTAGCGAAACCATATTTCCCATATCGCACCACTCTCGTGGAGTAAGCGGTATTCCTAAATTCGGAGCGATCCCATTGAACGGTCAACACGCGACAAGGGTGGGACCCTGAAAACCGCTTTCATCATGCACCATCGCACGTTAACGTTCGGCATCAGATCCTGCGCGATATTGATGCATACCGGTGATCTGGAGGAAGACCAACTGAACGGTGATTGCGATCAGAAATAGCACGAGGGATAACCTAAGGTAGGGTGTATGTATTTAATTGAGTTCCGCTGATCGCATGTGTGGGTTGAAATATATTAAAGTGTTTCTTGTGAAGATTGTTGATAAGTTGGAGGGAGTTGAATTTCGTTATAAGTGGCTTAGTTGGGTAAAGGCTCGGAAATATATTTAGACTCTCCAAAATCTTCTGAATATATTTATTTGTCAAATTCTTCGAAATTGATAAATAAAATTCCAAGAAAAAGAAATAATACCACATGGAGGTAACCCAAGTTAATTGAGGGAAATGCTGACAGATCGACTATAGTAGACCAGCTCTCCACAAGGGGCCGACTTTCAGTTTTGTTGCTGTCAAATACTGAGAAATACCAAATACAACCTGCTTAGGCATCTCCGTGATGCCAAAGCCTACCCATCCAGAGCTAACACTGAAATTGTGCAGTAGCAGGAAAATCTTTCCTCGCCATATAATGAAGGCCTCCTCGAACCCCCATGTTTCAACCTAAGAGTGAACTATATCACTCTTTTCCATGACTTTGGTCATCACAAGATAGAGTTATATATCAACCAACTTAATCCCTATATATCATAGCCAGACCAACTGTGACATAGCTCTGACAACGTTTGGAATCCATTTGTTTCTTGTCTCTAGTCCCTGAACACAATCAATATATATGCTCCATATATCATTAACTAATATGATGCATGCTAAATTTCCTTGGGTTTGCCACTGTGTAGTACTGATGATCGTTGGAAACCACATGTGCCAAATAGATACCCCATGAATGCAACCAATAGATGGGATTTTGATACTCACAATCAACTTAGTGTATGTGGATCCATCTTGATCATACCATCCATCACCACTAATTATGTCATATTCCCTCTCGATAATGTGCCAATACAATGTCTCGATCCCAGAAACCCACTGGAAAACTGGCTCAATCATACACGATATCCTCTTCTCATGCAGGATCCTGACATGCCCTGTTGAAAGAGTGGCACATGTATCCCCTGTAACCAACTCCCTAGGTGTATTCTTAGTGATCAATGATATACCACCCCTACAGAAGATCAAATCATCTCCTAGCCTATGGTTTTAAACTCACGTACTGACCCTGCTCCTCCACCGGAGAATATCTATTATGCCCTTGAGGCATTGAATCTCATAGCATCGTCTCAGGAAAATCCCCTAAGTCCTGTTAATGACACTGTGGGTTTGGATCAAACACAACAAGCATCCCCTCAACTGCACATGGTGCCAATGTTAAGTCCCATTATTACTAGTATAGTCCCTTACTATTGTTAGTGTAACCCCCTTATTATTATTGTTGTACCCCTATAACTCCAATCTTGTTATTATTGTGCCCTTACATTATTATTTTTAGGTCGGCTAGGATTATATTGTGATCCCATGGAATCCTATATATATAAGGAGGTTTTGTCATTTTTATCATCCAAGAATGTTCATTTATGTAATGTATTGGTGTTTTCCCCCTCGAAGCGGCTTATTTCTAAGGCATTGGTCTCTTTTTTCTTCTATTTTTGGAGCTCGTTTCATAACATTTGGTATTAGAGCTTTGGATTCTAGGGTTTTTCATGTCCAAACAAGTCATCATGGAATTTTAGCTATAAAATGTTTTCTACAAAGGCTCAAATGCTAAAAATTTTACAGAGTGAAGCCGAAATATTGAGGAACGTTGTGTGAAAATTTCAGATCTTGGTCTGAAACATTTACAGAGATATGATTTGTGGAGTTTATGGTTTTTTTAGGCTCCCAAATTTCACCTAAAACAGGTCATTGTGGAAGTTTCATTATAAAAAAATTTCTACTAAGGTTCAGATGCTGAAATTTTCACAGCGCAAAGCCAAACACCTAAGGAAAATTGTATACAAATTTCAGATTTTTTTTCGTAATATTTTCGGAGATGTGATCTATGGACGCTAGGGCTTATTTAGGCTCTCGAATTTCATCTCAAAGAGGTGATTGTGGGAAAATCATCGTAACTCTCTCTCTGAGCATAAGATTAGAATTATGTAAAAAGTGGTTAAAATTACATAGATTGTAGTTTCATGTGTAAAAATTTCAGATTTGAAGTAGGAAACAATGATATGTGGCACTCCGTACAAGTTCTCTCTACTGAACCCGTCCATAATTAGGTCATTGTGGGAGATTGGACATAACTTTGCCTTGAAGAATCCAAATCAGGTCAGACCTATGGCATGTGAAAAAATATTTAGAGGGATACTACAAGGCTGAATTTAAAATATTCAAGATCTTCAATTATAGAGATAATTTAGTTTAATTATCAAGCTCCTTAAAAGTAAGAAAAAGGTGTGTATTTTTTTTTTCGAATTGCATAAGTCTTGCATGAAAATTCAATTTGAATTGATTCCAAGGGAATATTGTAGAATAGATATCAGTATGGGGATCTAAAATGCCCCCTAAAAAGAATTCAACACCCATTAAGCCTTTATAAGGCTCTACTATGACTCATGAAGACGAATAACTGCAACATGATGTGTCAAAATTATGAGAGCAAGTGTATCAAATTTCGCTATCACAAAGAGAAACAAAAAAATAAATGGAGGTTCTGAAGAAAGGCGTGGAAACTAAGATGGATGGTTTGAAGAAAGGCATGGAAGCTAATATGGATGGCAAGGAAGCTAATATGGATGGCACGGAAGCTGGCATGGAAGCTAATATGGATGACATGAAAGACAACATGGAAAAAATGAAGAGTGATGTAAAAGAAGACATGGAAGGTTTGGCAAAGTTGATACAAGAAATGTTTCGTAATGGCGAAAAGATAGTAGAGGAAACTCATGATGAGAAAAAAATAAATGGTAATCATGATTTTATAAACTCTAATGTTGGATGGAAGAACCACTGTATTCCAAAGATGGATATGAGGAAGTTTGATGGAAAGGATCCTGTAACATGGATACTACAGATGGAGCAATATTTTGATCTCAATAATTTCCAAAATACACAAAAGGTACACATTATGACTTTACATTTAGAAAAAAATACATTTGTATGGTATCGATGGCTTTGATCACATAAAGAAACTGTCACTTAGTCAATTTTTACAGAGGAAATGATAGCACATTATGAGGATACAAAGAACAACACCTTCTTTAGCCAGTTGATAAATCTCAAACAAAAGGGTTCAGTGGTGGAGCACATTGAGGACTTCCAAAAATTGAATATAAGGGTAACTATATTCCAGAGGAACACATGATTGATGTCTTCATAGGGACTTTAAAGGATAGCATCCAACATGTAGTTCACGTTTGGGATCCTGATTCATTGGAGAAGGCATTTAGATTGGCAAGAAAAATTGAATGTAAAATTATGGCGACAAGGAAGCCTACCACTCACATCTATAAATATGGAAGTGTTGCTACTCCTAGAATTCCACAACCTACAAGGTTGACACCACAACAATTGGAAGAAAAAAGAGCGAAAGCACTTTGCTACAGTTGTGATATAAAATACACTAAAGGTCATAAGTGTAATGAGAAGAAATTATTTTACATAGATTATGAAGAGGAGGAAGAAAATGAACAAGAAACTTCAAAAGAAGAGGATATACACCAATAACCAATGCTAGAAGAAGAAGAAATGAGTCTGACCATTTCGTGTAATGCATCGGCAGGCATTACCACTCCTCAAACTCTCAATATAGAAGGACATATCAAGAAGAGAAAGGTAATAGTGTTGATTGATTAGGGTAGTACCCATAATTTTATTCATTGTAAGGTAGCCAAGGAATTGAATTGTTTCCTATACCTAGCACCAGAATTTCAAGTGATGGTTGCAAATGGAGGAACTATAAATTGCTCTGGAAAATTTCATAATATCAAGCTAACCATGGGGGAATATATATTTAATAGTCCAATGCTTTCCATTCCTATGGGAGGTGTTGATGTTGTACTAGGAGTACAATGGTTACAATCTGTGGGGATGGTATCTTTTAATTTTCAGGAACTTTTCTTGAGTTTTTTTTCAAAATGAAAGGAAGTCGAATTATGGGGTATTGAGGGGAAGCGGGGAAATATAATAAGCTCTAATGTCATGAAAAATATTCTGAAGAAAGAACGACGAAGTGTAATTGCACAATTATGCTCACTAGAAGTTCCAACATCAAAATCATATATTTCTCCAGATCTCCAAATTGCCTTGGACAAGGAATAGCATGGACTCCTAAACCAACTAAGGCCTTTGAACATCTTAAATAGGAAATGTGCCTAGCACTAGCCTTAGCTATTCAACACTTCACAAAAACCTTTATTGTGGAATATGATGCCTTAGGAAATGGAATTGTTGTTGTTTTAATGCAAAAAGGAAGACCCATTTCTTTTGAAAGTCGTCCAATCAAAGGAAAGTATTTACAAAAATCTATTTATGAGAAGGAAATGTTGGCAATACTACATGCAATAAAGAATTGGTGACCTTACCTAATGGAAAGACACTTCAAGTTAAAAACTATCATGATAGTCTTAAACACTTTTTGGAACAAAGACTATCTTCAGAAGAGAAACAAAAATGGGTTACAAAGATGTTGGGTTATGAATTTGAAATCATCTACAAAAAAGGGAAGCTAAATGTTGTTGCAAATGCACTCTCAAGAAAGGATGAAGAGGTGGAAGCATTGATTTGTGCCATTTCTATTATCCAACCAAATTGGATAACCGAATCAAGGGATGAATGGAAGAAGGAAGAAGAAGTGTGGACACTCATTCAAAATTTGCAATAATATCCTAGTACATCTGATACATTTAGTTGGAAAAATGATTGTTTGTGTTACAAATATCGCTTATATATTTGTAAGAATTCCCAACTAAAACAAAATATTCTTTTGGAACTGCATACTTCTCATTTAGGAGGACACTTGGGATTTTTAAAAACTTACAACAGGGTGAAGAAATAATTTTTTTGGGATGGCCTTAAATGTGGTATTCAATTTTTTGTGGCGAAATGTTTGGTTTTCCATCAAAATAAATTTGAGACAATTAAGACCTCGAATCTTCTATAACCTTTATCCATTCCAAGTAAACGTTGGGAGGAGATTTCAATGGATTTTATCATAGTTTTACCTAAGTCTGAGGGAAAAAGTGTCATCATGGTGGTAGTTGATAGAATTACCAAATATGTTCACTTTTGTGCATTATCTCATCCATTTAAAGAAAGTACAATTTCTACTGCATTTATGGAACAATTCAAAAGCTACATGGAAATCCAAAGATTATTGTAAGTGATAGAGATCCCATTTTTACTTGAAATTTTTTGACGTAATTATTTTCTTGTTTGGGTACTCAACTAGCTCATAGCCCATCTTATCATCCTCAATCTGACGGTCAAACTATGATAGTGAATAAATGTTTGGAAGGATATATTTGTTGTTTTTTATCTGATAAGAAAACACAATAGGCCAAGTGGTTACCTCTCGCTGAATGGTGGCATAACACTTCCTTCCATACTGTATCAAAAATGACCCCATTTATGGCACTTTATACATATCATCCACTATCCATCACATCATATTTAAGAGAAAATTATAAGGTTCAAGAAGTGGAAGATGACATCAAGCATCAAATTTTTTTTCTCCAACTCTTAAAGGATAACCTAAATTTGGCACAAAATCAAATGAAACAATAGGCACATCAACATCGCAGTGAGAGAAGTTTTGATGTAGGAGACTGGGTATTTTTATAGCTACAACCATACAAAAAAATGTCCCTCAAGCAAGCTAAGAAGGATAATAAACTATCACCAAATTATTACGGTCCTTATGAGGTGTTGCTAAAGATTGGTACTATGGAATACAAATTGGAGTTTCCTGCTTCTTCACGAGTGCATCTATTTTTCCATGTTTCATGCTTAAAGAAGGTTATAGGTGACAAAATTCTAGTTCAAACAATATTTCGAGAACTTGATGAGGAATAAAAAATCATATTGGAACCTGAAGCAGTCATGGAAAAAAGAACTCGACAACTACAAAATCAATCAATTTCAGAGTATCTCATCAAGTGGAAGAACTTACCCACTGAATATTCTACATGGGAGGATGAGAATTTTATACAGAAGCATCCGGAGCTACTCAAGCATTGAGGACAACACTTTTTTGAAGGAGAGGGGCATGTTAGGTCCCTATATTAATAGTATAGTCCCTTATTGTTGTTATTGTAACCCCCTTATTGTTATTGTTGTACCCGTGTAACCCCAATATTGTTATTATTGTGCCCTTACATTATTATTGTTAGGTTGGCTAGGATTATATTGTGATCCCATGGACTCCTATATATAAAAGGAGGTTTTGTCATTTGTATCATCCAAGAATTTTTCATTTATGTAATGTATTGGAGGTTTCCCCCTCAAAGTGGCTTATTTATAAGGCATTGATCTCTCTTTTCTTCTATTTTTTGAGTAGGTTTCATAACAACCAATGAGTGGAATATGTGTGGGTTCTGATGGGTATGAAAAATAACGTGTGTGGATTCTCCTATCCCATCTCATGACCAAACCACTCTCCCAACCTGGGTATTTCCACCCCAATGGCATGCCTCACATCCTCATCAAGGAATATCTATGTTAGTAGCACTCCCTCAGTTCGCAGTGAAACCCTGCAAACTACTATATATAACCATGTATCCTCGTGTCCCTTAGCATACAATTTAACCCAGACACACATTGTTGTGCACCACCATACCCTGCTACATGTTGCTGCATCCTACTAGATCAACTGGTATCCCTCTTGTATCGATGTGTTTGTCACTCTATGAGGGAATGTACTGATATGTGAACCAATCCTCCTACATAGCACTGCAACCCTGCACAACACTATGCACCATTGCACACCTTCGTGATCCTTCACATATTTTTGTGCACTACCACATACCCATATACACCCCTGGATATCAAGGTATAAGTTTGAGTCCATAGAAATCAACTTGCAATATCTCAGGGTCATCATCTCTACTACAGCTCTGATGGTAAGACCTCCACGATGTGAGCTATATCTCCTCATTTACCCAGATAAACCTAAGCGACCTAAATTATCACATGCTAATGTGAATGGCACTACTAAGGCTATCCTCAGTAGCTCTTGTGTCCAATATACTAGTGAGAGAGCACCATCTCCATATAATACCATGTCTCCCAGCATACTAATGCCACCTCCTCCTACAAACTCCTGCCAAAGTAGGTCAATAATCCTACAATGCCATGTACGACCAACATGCCATGAAAATTAATGAAATCTACCTACTACCCTATCAATCCATCCTATCACTAGTGTTGTCAGGAAGTCTACATAGGATATGAAATAGTGTGTGTGGCCAACCACCGAGACCATCATGAAGCTACTACCATCACCTATCGACTCCATGATATTATGGAGAATCCCACTTGGATCCCAACAATAGTCTATCCCTCTAGTAGTCCACGACCTTTACTAGATAGTGGCCATGGGTGCATATAACCTCCTAACCAGATCCAATGGATACCAACTTAATATATATCGCCATCCAACCCTAAGAGAGGGATCAGATTCCCTAAAAACCATACATGGAACCAATCGCCCAACTTGAAAATGTTACTCCTTATGTAGTTAATGTCTCCTCATCACACTGACTTGGTCAGTACATAAAATCGGTTGGGGTAATTATTCATCTCCCTCTCCATTGTGTAGAGGTAGCCTAGCAATGGTGCAAGTCCTGACTATATAAGCTTGAAGAGAGATACTATCTACAAATATTGTGGCTCCGCTGAGGGTGTGTACATCTGTATGTCGTAAAGCTGTGGCAGGACTAATAGATGATTTCTCATCCTCCTCAACCATGGGATCATCATGAGTCATAATCCACCCCTTAATGACTAGCTCATGTCCCTCTATGTGTTCCCCATGTTTCTGTAGGTTGCTACTATCTGGGAACTCAATCATGGCTCAAGGGACCTTTGTGTCCCCTGAGAATGACACCTCATCAACAAATGGCTTTATGGGTGTATGCTCTACTCTCTCCATAAAGGTGCCAACTAGTGCTATCAAAGAGGTCTCCAAAAATGGTGACTCTGGTACCACACTCGGTATGTCGATGTTCCCATCACCATCCTGTGTATCCTCCTCCTCAACCTCCTCCTCAACCTCCTGACGTCTAAAGCCAAGTCTCGACCAGTAGAAACACCCCGAGGTCTCACCCACTAACTGTCCTAGTCTTGTATACTCCCTTTTAGGGGGTATGGTGTCCTCTCGGTTGAATATATCCAAGAGCCTCTATGTGAAATTTGTGTAGGATGTGATATGTGCATGACATAAAGGGATCAACCCTTGGGACCACCACTCCATAGCATCTCCATCCAAGTGAAAAGTGTCATTTATAATAGCATCTTCCTCCCTCATGGGGTTTAGCCAGAAATATGTGTTTAGTTCTTGTACCCAATTTCAGACAGAATTCCTAGATGAACCATCAAAGTTGGTGAGGGTCATTTTCCCCTCAATGCTACTCACTATCCCTTGATCCACATGTTTTTCTATGGTTCACCCATCACATTGCACACATTGCATACATGCCCAAATCTTCCATGACCTTGTTAGCTATCCAAAAAATGGCCAAGATAATACTCTAATACCACTGTAATATTTGAAATTTAAATTTACATCTGATAATAGATGCATGAACTAAGCTATAGCAAATAATTTTTTCGACATAGGCACTAGTTAATAAAACACAAGAGATAGGGTGAATAATTGAGCCAATTTATTAATCTAGAGAACTAATTACATAATATAATAAGAAAGATAGAACCTAGGCTTGCTATAACAATGAAGGCAAGATCCCAAGTGAATATGATAGCACCCAAATTTTGGCGATGGATCTAATACCAAATCTGCATTGACCAAGAATTTTTTTTGTTTCCACTAGAAATGAACTGCTGCTTTAGCCCTCCAAACTGCTCTAAAATTTATGAGACATTAGCCACTTGCACTTTGCCACTAGCTCAACAAAACCGATAAATATATCATGGACCCAAGAGGTCGAAATTTTCCTAGGGTAAACTACGCCCTCCTCTAAGAATTTCTATTATTGGTTGTTGGATGAAACTAGGAATTGTGCCCTCATAAATGCTCAAAAAATTCTATAAAATTATTCCTAGCCTCCTATTACCAAACCCAAAAAAACCCATAAATGGCTTGGGCCAAATCCACCAACCCTTGGTGACCCCCAACAAGTTAAAATTTCTCAATTTCTCAAGAAAATGCCCCATAATTTAGATATTATTGAATTAGGCCCAAATATACCTCCAAGAAATTCTACCTAACTCTTTTGAATTTCTCCCCTCAAATCACCAAGCAAATCCTAGTTCGAATGCTCCCCAAATTCTTAATCTATGCAAGTGCACAAAAACTACTAGTAAATCCTTCTGCATGCGCTGAAATAGACAAAATAAACCCTCTAAAATGCGGCACACTCACCCCATGCAAATCAGCATGGAAAAGTCGTTATCCCTTAGGATAATTCTTTGCAAATTCTTTGGAAAAATCAACTGATTGCTAGCTCCTCTCAGCCCCCAAAAAATTCCTCTACACCCTTGGAGTAGCAAGCACTAGCTGAAAGAAGCCTGTAAAATATCTCAATGATGCAAAATCAAGTCCGCAAATTATCTCCTAGGGTGACACTTGAAGTTCACTGAAGGAAGATTTGGAATTTCCGCTTGGAAATTCCTTGTGCTAAATAGAATGGTTGTATTGCTTAAACAAATCAATATAAATAAGGTTTCAATTTTAAAATTACCAAAATATAATCCAAAAAATGAGTCCATCCTCCTTTTGTAATTTCTCCTCATTCCTCCAGAAACTTTTTTTTTTAATTTAATTTTATTGGTGGGGGCCATTTTCCGTTAAGTCACATTTGCCACCATTTAATAAAATAATAATTTTTCATTATTCTTCGATAAAATAATACTAGCCACCTCTCTCCAATAATATTTTCCCCTTTTTAATTAATATTACTAAAATTTGGCGGAATTCCTTAGTGACTCCCATGCTCACAAAATTGGGAGATTACACTTTTCCATGTAATCTCTATTTTTTCCTTTTTCATCATAAATTATTTATTACAGCATCATACCTTATTTCAAATTGAGTTTACTATGTATTTATAGCAATTAGGAGTAAAAATAGTTCCATCTAAAAAAATATATATTTACATAGAAATAGAGGGGTATCGCATTTTCCCCCTCTTGAAAATAAGATCATCCTTGGTGTTTATTACTCAGTTGTCTCATTATTGAACAATGTGGGGTAGGATTCTTTCATAGTATCCTCCCTCTCCCAAGTAGCCTCCTCACATATAAAGTTCCTGCATTGCACTTTAACCCGAGTGACGAATCAATTTTAGAGATAGGTCACTTTCTGGTCCAGGATGCAGAGTGAATTTGGCGGAAAATATCCTTTGGGTTCCACCTGTATCAAGTTGTAATCAATTACATGAGAGTTATCATGGATATAATTTTTTAACAAGGAAACATGAAAAAAGTTATGAACTTTAATATGGCTAGGAAGAGAAAGCTGGTATGCCACAACACCAACTCTGTCTAAGATTTAAAAAGACCCACAGAACTGTGGTGCCATTTTTGCATAGGTCTCGGTGCTTAAGGTACTTTTTCTTGGTTTTAATCTTAAGTAAACATGGTATCCAATATTAAATTCTCTATGAATTCTCTTCTTATCCCCGTAATTTTTTTATTTGTCCTTAGTTGTTTTAATATTCTATCTAATCTTCCACACCACTTGCTCCATTTCTTGCAAGGCATCAAGTATCATTATTAATCTATATTCTAGTTGACACTAGCTGAGTTGTGTATGACATTTTAAGCCATATAAAGCTTCAAAAGGACTCATTTTAATTGAATTTTGGTAATTATTTTTATAGGAAAATTCTTATAAATGAAGAAAATCCTCCCAATTGGTAGGCCTATTCATGATGTAAATTCGTAGCATATCCTCCGAGATCTAATTAGCCATTTTGGCCTGTCCATCTATTTGAGGATGATATGTAGTGTTGAGACTTAATTGTGTCCCCATGCCCCCAAACAAATTTTTATAGAACTTGGACGTAAATTTAACATCTCTGCCCGACACTATCATTTTTAGTACACCTTACAGTCGAAATATTTCCTTCATGAAAATATTAGCAATGTGAACAGTTCCGAAAGTATACTACACCAGTATAAAATGCGCCGCTTTAGTCAAAGTTTCCACCACCACCATGATGGAGTCATATTGGTGATTTTTCCTTGGTAATCCTGTAATAAAATCCATTGAAATTACCTCCCACTTCCATTCCAGAATGGGTAAAGGATTCAAAAATCTCACAGGATGTTGATGTTCCACCTTTACTTGTTGACATTTTATGCCTTTTTCCAAATATTTTGCCACATCCTTCTTCATACCTAGCCAAAATAATTTTTCCCTTAATGTTTTTATCATCTTTTGGTATCTAGGATGACCTATATGGTTTATTGTGATACTCATCAAGTATCATTTGTTTTATCACACCCATATTTGGAATATAAAATCTATTCTGGCAGGTTAGTAATTCTTCTAAATTTTCAGTATATCCTGGAATTTCTATTTTTTGCAATTTCTGTTGGATTTCCAAATATTGAGGATATTGTTCTATTGAATTTTTAATCTGTTCCACAAATTATGATATAATGCTACTAAAAAATATCCCTATCAAATCATGGGCATGTCTACTTAAATCATCTACGATTTTATTTTCTTTTCCTTTTATATGTTTAATGTCAAATTCAAATTTACTAAGGAAGGCTAGCCATCTTGCTTTTCTACCATTTAGATTAGGTTGGCTAAATAAATATTTCATATTGATGTGATTTGTCACTAAAATAAAATTTTCCCCTAACATATAATGTCTCCACATTGTTAGAGCATGTATTATAGCTACCATCTCTAGATCATACACAACATAATTCCTTTCTTGTGTTTTCAGTTTCCTAGACTCATAGGCTATTACTGCATTTTCTTGCATTAAAACTCCCCCAAGGAATTTCAAATAGGAACCAATAAAAACAATAAATTACTTACTTGGGTCTGCAGTTTTTAATATAGGGGCTAATATAAGAAGTTTTTTTAACTTGTCAAATATTTCTTCACATTCAGTTGTCCACTAAAACTCTGTTCCCTTTTCCTACAAGGAAATAATGGGATATGAAAATTTTGAAAATACCTTTATAAATCTTAGATAGTATCTTGTGATCCCCATAAATGAACAAATTGTTGACACATCTTTAGGTGTGAGCCAATTCATAATAGCCCTAACCTTTTTAAGGTCAACAGATAGTCCCTCTTAGGAAAGGATGTGACCTAAATACTATATTTTGTCTTTGTAAAACTCACATTTACAGATTTTTTCATGTCTTTGATGTTATATTAAGGTTTGTAACAATAATATCAAATGTTATTTGAGCTCCTCTTCATTTTTATAATACACTAAAATGTCATCTATGAATGCTAACGCAAATCTATCAAGGTATTTGTGAAGTACATTGTTCATTAAACACACGAGGGTTGCTGGTGAAATAGTGAGAGCAAAGGGTAACACTACAAACTCATAATGGCCATATATGGTTCTAAAAGTTGTCTTATGTATGTCTTCATATTTTATTCACAACTTATTATATCCAGTCCTTAGATCAAATTTTGAAAATATAGTTTCTTCGCTCACTTGATCGAACAAATCATCAATTCGGGGCAGCGTATATTGATTTTTGACAATTAACTTATTTAGTTGTCGGTAATCCATGCACATTCTGAATGTGCCATCTTTTTTCTCGACAGAGAGTAACACCCCCCCTCCCCATTGTGACACACTAGGTGTGATATACCCTTTCTTTAACAATTATTGTAACTACAATTTCAGTTATAGTATTTTTGGTATACTCATTCGATAAGGGGCTCTAGAAACTGGCACGATGCCTGACACTAATAAAATAGAGAAGTCTATGTCTCTTTGAGGAGCCAAACCTAGAATTTCCTCTAGAAAAATATCCTGAAACTCATTGATGATTGGTAAGACTTCTAAATTTTTTTTTGTTTGTTGTTTATTGATTTCCACATGTACCATATATACCTGACATATTTTCCTTGCACTACTTTTCAGCTATAAATATGAATTTTTTCGTACTGATATTGTTTTTACTTTACCTCTAACTAACCAGGTTTGTCGATTTTGAGCCATACAAATCACAATTTTCTCCAAACAGTTTATAACAACTCCCTTTTTCTCCAACCAGTCCATGCCCATTAATAAATCATAGGATCCTAAGGGAATAATATTTAAATATTCCTCTATGAGGTAACCATTTAACTCAATTATACATTGTTTAATTTGACTGGTTACCCTTCTTTTGGTACCAGTCACTAATTGTACCAACCATGCGTTTTTGAAAATTTCAGATGTTAATTTACATCTTACAACAATTTGGGGACTAATATAGCTTAAAATATCCACTGAAGAAATTAAAATAGAAAGAGATTGGTTTAGAATGGTACTTTCAATTTTAGTCATAGTATTTTGATGCTCAGCCTATCTCTCTTCTAGTGTGGCACTAATCCTGGGAATATTTCTAGAAACATAACTTACCGTTGTTGCTTCATGAAATAATTGAATATTATGAAAAAATCATATATTATGGGGGAATTCCCTTAATAATTGTGGTTAATCACAACCCAAACACTTTATCGGTTCTCTTTCCTGGACCCAGTCGCTTTTTTTTTCTATTCAATTCCATAGGTTTTGACCCAGTGTAAGACTGTGCAGGTTGATTTACATTTCACTTTTTGAATTTTTTCCTCTGCTTATATTTTCCAAAATTCTTACGATAAGAAGCTTTGTGTCTTTTTATATTCTTTACAAACCTGGTTTTGTCCTTATTATGCCATTGTTTTAACCCTTCGCTTTTGTTTTTAAAATGCTGGTAACACATTCTAGCTTTTCTTACTGCCTCATCCATTGACTTAGGATTGTCAAACTCAATATTTTCTTTGTAAGGTTATGGAAAATAGTTGAAAAATAACCTTACCTTGGATTTTTCCTCTTTAATATAAGGATCATACCATAATAATGTTTTATTTTTTTTTACAAACTCATCCATAGTCAATTGTCCCAACTTTAACTCATGGAATTCCCATATGGTTGTCATAGTATTTCTCACTGAGGTACCAAGACTTAAAATGTTTTTGGAATTCCTCATAAGAAACTGTATTTTATTCCAACATATGTACACTTTTAGCCTTTTCCTAGTATTGGGTTTCCTTTCCCCTCAACTGGTAAATTGCTAATACAACCCTCATATTTATTTCATATTCATATACCTAAAAATATTTTGTCATAATAAGAAGCCACGCTTCTACATCTTCTTCCTTTTCCCAATCAAAATTTAGGGGTTTGATTTTCCTGAACTCTCCTTGTAACTCCATTTTCTTCTTTTGTTTTTGTTACTTCGGATATGTCCTATATCATTCACCTTCACTTTCAGATTTTGAATATGCTTCAATAATTTTCCTCTTCGGCCCTTCTCGTTCTATGCTTCTATGACTAGAATTTTCAGTCAATTCCGTTATCATTCACTCTTATTCCTCACTAGCCTTTAGCAAGAGTTCATTGTTGTTTTTGAGAGGAGTTAGTTCTTGTTACAGATTTCGAATAACCTATATAAATTGAGAGTTTGGTGGAGTACTACCACCTCCAAATTCCACATATAGTTCTTCACCGTCTGTTATGGCTGGAGGGGAATTTTCTATCATTCTCTTCTAGCCTGCTTTTCAATGGTACCTTCTCAACCACACAAACTGTTGTCAATATTTCTAATTACAATTATGCTTGCCTTTCATTCAAATGTGATGGAAAATTTGAATCCCAACGTATAACTGAGGCTCTGATACCACCTGTCACATACCTCTTCACTACTATGAGTTTTTTTATAATCAGTATTAACAACAAGCGGTACTTTCTTATGCTACTTACTCGTCATTTTAGCCATTTCATGCTTGATTTTCATGAAAGGAATTACACGAATCATAATCTTCACTTCAATTTAAACAAGAACTTATGATGTAGCTACATCTCCTACATAATTTTCTCAAGACTTTACATATGCCCTATGCCTTACCATTAGTATGAATATCCAACTATAATGTAAATACGGCTTATTATGCAAATTGATTTATGGTATACTACTTTCACATTCAATAGACTTGGTGTTAAATGGCAACAATGTAACTCTTTAACTGTCAATACCCCTTGTTCTTGTAAATGGTGTTCTATTCCTTCATGCTTTTATTTACTTCACTTACCTACTTGGTGTTATAGTCATTGGACCATATAATTTTGTTAGATGCATGGTCATCCAAGGTTCTCATTTATTATTAAACATGTTAAAATGTGAGCTTGGGAAATTGATAACATTGTTTATATTGTTTAAACCTCATCTATAAGGTTTTCTTGAAACAATACCTAAATTAAAAGATCCAATGCATAAAAATCGGATGGTGTTATAGGTTGTATGCATGTGGGTTCGAGTGGCCAATCATCTTGGGCCAATGCGTCAAACACCATGTGCATGTCACATGGGGGTTCATACTTAGATTTCCATAGATGACGAGGATGGGTGGAGGTGATCCAATGGCTTGCCATGAATCTCTTGAACCCTAAACCCTTTTGATTGAAATTTTCCTTGTCATTTGTTAGCTAACCTATCCTTTGTGTGATACCAATTGACAACAGGGAAAATTGAACAATTTTACTATTTTATCATGTATTTTTGTTGACATCTTCGTCCCTTTCTTCTGCAGGTGCATAACTGATCGATTAGGGTTTTTATGGCTTGTGATCTCCCTTTTTCATACCTCACCCCATCATTATTATGCCCACAAGGGACGACAATGTGGTTTGTAATGAAAACTCAGAGCTTTTACCTCTGGAGTTTCGATTTCTTTCAAAAAAGCCAGAGTTCTTATCAAACAAATCTCCAGGACAAGTGTTACTCACACTCCATAGGTAAGGTTTCTTTAAGAAATTTTATTATTATCTCTCTAGAATGCACAATTTGGTGTTATTTATAATTCTAAAAAAAAAATTGCCTTTATTATTATCATCTTGTAAATGAAGATCTTGGTCTCATTTCCATAAGGGAAAACACATCAGAATTTGATGTTACTTCTTATTCTCAGTTTCCTACTTCGCATATGGCCAAGCGAGGTTATGGATCATTAGGGGAAGTTTGAGGTCTAGAATAATCTTCCTCAGAAAAATGTACAACCAAAATAAACTTTATAAGAACGAATAGGGTTAAAAATGATAATGTCAACCATGGGGGATGATTCACCATTTTTTAAGTAAAAGGGTAAAAAGAGTAAAAAATAATAAAATAATAGAACTACTTTTTCAACTCGTATTTCCAACTTATGTTCCAAAGTATTTACTCAAATTTTGAGTGGGAGTACCCATTGGATGCAAAATTTAATTTCTCATCCAATGAGTACCCATGTTTCATACTTTTGATGGACCCTGCTACACGAAAAATGAGAAATACCTGAAAAAACGTGATTGCAATCACACTTTTCATGTATTTCTCATTTTTCGTGTAGCAGGGTCCATCAAAAGTATGCAACAAGGGTACTCCTTGAATGAAGAATTGAATTTTGCATCCAACGAGTACTCTCCCTCAAAATTTTAGTAAAACATTTGGGAGATATGTCGAAAAAACGAGTTGAAAAAGTTCTTTTTTCTTTTTTCCCTCTAAAATTTGATGATGTAATCAAATATTATTTTATTATTTCCACTATTATTTTATAATTTCCTTAGGAGGCCCATTTTGTACCTCAAAATTCCCCTAATGTCTTCCAGGGCCCAGCCATTCAGTTCTTCTATCAGGTATTAACAGCTTACGCTTCCCTTTTTTTCCTCTCCACTTAATGTAGGATTTTATGGATTATGTTCAGTGAATGACATTCTTTTATTTGGTGTACCTCTGTTGACCATCCTTATAGATATAAGGGGAAAAATTCTTTGACAAATATTGCTATAGGTATGCCTTTATATTTATTAGATTTGGGATTATAGTTAAACTTGATCCATTTCCTATCTCAGGTCAACCTTTCTCACTCATATTTAATTGTTTTCTTTCTACAAGTATGGATATAGTATAAATTCCTGACTTATTTAACTCATTCCACCTTAGAGGATTTTATCAACTAACAACTCTTTGAACTACTACAAGTCTATTCGACACATCCACTCAAGTGATGAGTTCTATGAGGATTTTTTAGATGGGATCTCTATTTGGTTTATGCTTGTTGTTACATGAATTAAATTCATACTTACTTCCCATTATCAAATAATTCCCAGCTCTTCTAGTGAAGTGGAAATTGTGTAGTTTTACTTTATGAATTTATATCCCTTGAGGGAATTGTTTGTATAAAATAACTTGCACATGGTTACTTCTATCCGACACGATGCTCCATTCAATTTCATGTCTTGTAATATTTATTCTGTCATTGGTTATTTTTGTTTTCTAGAAATGTATTGGGGCTAAAGAAATAATGTGTTATTCCAGTGTGAAGCCTGTAAATAATAAATGGCTTTATTACAACTTGAATCCCATTTTTTTTATATATATTCGATACGAGTAAGTGTATTTGAATATCTTTTATTCATAATGTTTACTAAATTCATGCTTTACCTAACAAATATTGATCACATTGTTTGATGAATTGTTAAATTTTGTCATTTTCTTGAGGTTGAAGAATAATATTTGATATTCTTAATAATGGTTTCCCAAAACTAGTTGAACCTCTAATTATCTATGTTTTTGTTGTATTTTTCATCAAATATGATATTTAGCAATAGAGTATTTATGTGTCTAGATGGCACGCACAGTTTCATTTACCTTGTATACTGGCTGGAAATTCACTTCCTTATATAGTAATAGAGGAGTGATTTATACCTTTTTATTTTTCTTTGAGCTTGGATTTTGTGGAGGTGTTTCTATATGCCCTAGTTACCATTGTTTATGAATATTACTAAGTTATTAAATTTTATGATGGATTCAGAGCAAATCTATTGTTGAAGCTTCATTTTTGATTAATTATAACTTGTTTCCAAATAATGTTGCTCATCTTCTAAAATAAAGGTTGTTGGTCCTCTCCAATTTATTTTTATTTGTATTAAGGAATAATTACTACTAATTATGTACTCTAGTCTGAATACTTTCCTTTAATAGTCCTAGTACCAAATATTTAATAAAATATGTTCTCTAAAACCATAATGATTATGTATTTAGATCTAGCTATTTCCACATCATAAGGAAACAAAATAATGTTATTGTGAATTTTGTGATACTAGCGTACTGAGGGTAAAATTTTTCCATTATATGGGGCGATTTGTATGGGTCAATTAGCCTCATAAGGTAGGATTCATAGTCTTATGGCATTGCCTTAGTTAAGAAAATTATAACAGGTTTCCTCCATGGCTTTCGAGGCATTGAAATTGAACCTAGATGCCCCAACTTCTAGAAATTTTTCCTGACTGCGATTTGCATAGTTAAAATGTATTGAGTTAAATTATTTTCTCTCGCATGTCAAGTCACGATACTACATTTATCATCTAGCAAAAGTAAATATTTTTGGCATATGTCGACAATACATGTATATGTACATGAAATCACCAGCTTATGAAATCTCTTAAATAGTATTAAATTTGTTATGTATAACTCACCAAACAATAAATTTCACATGAGTATTTTCCATGGGACCATTTATAATTCCTGTGATCCCCTCAACGGGATAAAAAAACTATGAAAAAAATATTCTTATGTGGCCTATATAAATTTCATTTATGCCACTATTATTCGTATATGTAATTATTTCCAAAAAACACCAAGATACACAATTTCAATTTGTAAAACAAATATAATGGATTTCATATAAAATAATAAATAAGATAATATTTCTTTTAAATCAACAACCAAAAACTCTAACCATAGTGTTATACAAAATTGTAATCTACGGATAAAGCAAATTCCCTAAGTGTCGTGTTTGTCACTTAGAACAACAGAGGAAATAATAACCACCACTTTCTCTAAAAAAATAAGATATACAGAATGGGAAAGGAGCCCACTTGTGATTTTTCGCTTCTCCTTCTCTTTCTGTCGATGTTGTCGTCACTCTCAATCCAACTCAAATCGCTAGATCGATTCCTACAAACACAAACAGAGAACAACAAACAACATGCAATATACAAGATATCCACTTATCTTATTCAAATCAAATCGATTAGACCTAAAATAAATACATCATTCAAGAATACATTGCACAAGAAATAGAGACATATGTATGGGAAAATGAACAATAATATTTATTAAAGAGTATAAGGGGAATATTACAACCAATGGATATATTTTTTTTCAACCTTCTCTAGCTTCATTCTAGCCTCATCTCATTCAGCATTATCACAACAGCAGATCAGTACTTCCACTCTCTTATCAAATGAGAATCCAACATCATAACTTTACCAAAATTCTTTGTTCCCTAACTCTAGGATGAGTGCTCAATTTATAGGGAAATTGTTGGTAGTTTCTTAATGAATGAATTTCTAATAATAGGAAAGAAATGTTTCCAAGTTTAGAGGTGTTAGATGGAAACTTGGGTTCGCATCGTCACACATATGGACTCTTCTAGAAAGCATTGGCCATGTGGAGATTCCTAGAAAAATGAGAATTTCGCTGCCAGGTGACCAACACAACCTTGAGTGTCGGGAAGTGGACTGTAATGCACCCTTGCATGGAGGATTTGGCACTGAAATGTATTTAGTCCCTTGTAGGTGAGCGTTGGTGAGTTAGTAGGTCATATAGCATATAATTCAAAACTTGGAAATATCATAATAGAAGCCATGAATGAAATTTTCCTCACTTAGGGCATATAGCAACTGAAATATAATGGGATGATAAACCCTATTTCATTGGTCATGGGGATGATGTCTAGTTTGACCAGGTATTTGAGGGTGATGCCAAAATTGACATATAACAGCTTCCCCCTAAAGCATGAAGTCAAAATAATAATTGTATTTGGATGAGATGCTTTTTGATGTGATGAGTAGGAACTGAAGTGGATGATGCCATGCAGCAATATTTTCATACATTACGTCATGATATATTTCATCTTGATCATGAATTGCTGAGGGTTGAATTCCCATGCTCAACACATAAACTATCTAAGAACATGTACATAATTTAGAAATTCATCTATATCAAAATGTTGCCTAATACAAACATGCCTACATATATAGGCCCATGTTCAGATGATGATTTTTATGTAAGGTCATCGTACATATGATGTATACAACAATATTGAAATCACAACCCAGATGGATGAAACTAGATACATGGTCTTCTTATCTCATTCACTCAATCATTCGGGTACAAGTCTAACCATGCGAATATATGATTTTTAGTCGAACATGGGAAGACATCATTTGATTACCAACCAATGATGTGAGCTGTTAACAAATGCGAGAGAACCACCATTGATGTTAATGGTTCTCAAGGTACTGCAGCACAATTTTCAAGGCATGAATATATGATTTTGTTAGGTCCCTATATTACTAGTATAGTCCCCTATTGTTATTAGTGTAACCCCCCTTGCAACCCCCATTTTTTTATTATTGTGCCCTTAAATTATTATTGTTAAGTCGGCTAGGATTACATTGTGGCCCACTAGGATTACATTATGGCCACATGGACCCCTATATATAGAAATGAGGTTTTGTAAATTGTATCATCCAAGAATTGTTCATTTATGTAATGTATTGGAGGTTTCTCCCTCGAAGTGGCTTATTTCTAAGGTGTTGATATCTCTTTTATTTTATTTTTGGAGCTGGTTACACAACATTTGGTATCAGAGCTTTGGATTCTAGGGTTTCACTGCTCCAAAAAGGTCATCATGGAATTTTCGCTATAACTTTTTTTCTACGAAGTTTAAGAAGCTGAAAGTTTTAGGGTGCAAAGCTGAAATACCAAGGAAGATCATCTAAAAATATTAGAGCTCGGTTCACAACATTTTCGGAGATATGATTTGTGGAAGTTAGGACTTTGTTCAGGCTCCTAAAGAAGTCATCGTGGCATTTGTGCTATAATTTTTTTTATACAAAGGTTTAGAATCTGATATTTTTAGGGTGCGAATCCGAAATCCTGAGGAAACTCGTCAAAAAATTTCAGAGCTTGGTTCACAATATTTTTCGAGATATGATCTGTGGAAGATAGTGCTTTTTCAGGCTCCTGAATTTCATCTCAAAGAGGTGATCGTGGGAAAAGTTCAATAAATCTCTCTTTGAGCATCAAATTGGAGTACCGTAAAAAGTGGTCGCAGGTACACGGATTTTAGTTTATTTTCTATCAATTTCAGAGGCGAAGGATGAAACAGTGACACGTGGAAAGTCATACAATTTCTCTCTACTGAACTAGTCGATAATTCGGTCATTATGGGAGATTAGACATAACTTTGTCTTGGAGAATCCAAATCAGGTCAGAACTGTGGCATTCAAAAGATAATTCAGAGGGCTAATTCAATGCTGAATTTCAGATATTTAAGAGCCGCAATCACAGAGATAATCAAATTTCAATATTGAGCCCCTCAAAAGCAAGAAAAAGGTGTGTATTTTTTTTTCCGAATTGCATAAGTCTTGTTTTAAAAATCAATTTGAATTGATTCCAAGGGAATATTGTAGAATAGATATCAGTATTGGGTTTTAAAAAATGCCCCGTAAAAATAATTCAACACCCATTAAGCCTTAAAAAGGCTCTACTATGACTCATGAAGATGAAGAGTTGCAACATGATCTATCAAAATTACAAGAGCAAGTGCACCAAATTTCGCTGTCACAAAGAGCAGCAAAAAATGAAATGGAAGTTTTGAAGAAAGGCCTGGAAGCAAAGATGGATGGTGTGAGGAATAATATGGATGGTTTGAAGAAAGCATTGGAATCTAAGATAGATGGCATGGAAGCTGGCATGGAATCTAAGATGGATGATATGGAAGCTAAAATGGAAAACATGAAGAATGATCTTAAGGTAGACATAGAAGGTTTGACAAATTTGATACAAGAAATGTTTCCTAATGGTGAAAAGATAGTAGAGGAAACTCATGATGAGAACAAAATAAAAGTTAATCGTGATTTCATAAACTCTAATGTTGGCGGGAAGAACCACCATATTCCAAAAATGGATATGAGGAAGTTTGATGGAAAGGATCCTGTAACATGGATACTACAGATGGAGCAATATTTTGATCTCCATAATGTGCAAAACACACAAAAGGTATGCATTGTAACTTTACATTTAGAACAAAATACATTTGTATGGTATCGATGGCTTTGCTCCCGTAAAAAAATTGTCACTTGGTCAATTTTTACAGAGGAAATGATAGCACATTATGAGGATACAAAGAAAAACACCTTCTTTAGCCAATTGATAAATCTCAAACAAAAGGGTTTAGTGGGGCAGCACATTGAGGACTTCCAAAAATTGAATATAAGGGTAACTAATATTCCGGAGGAACACAGGATTGATCTCTTCATAGGCACTCTAAAGGATAACATCCAACATGAAGTTCGTGTTTTGGAACCTGATTCATTGGAGAAGGCATTCAGGTTGGCAAGAAAAGTTGAATGTAAAATTATGGCGACAAGGAAGCCTACCACTCAATTCTATAAAGAAGGAAGTGTTTCTACGCCTAGATTTACACAACCTACAAGGTTGACACCACAACAATTGGAAGAAAAAAGAGCAAAAGGGCTTTGCTACAGTTGTGATAGCAAATACACTAAAGGTCATAAGTGTGCTGAAAAGAAATTATTTTACATAGATTGTGAAGAAGAAGAAGAAAATGAAAAAGAGGAGGATATACACCAGGAACCAGCCATAGAAGAGGAAGAAATGAATCCAACCATATCATGTAATGCACTGGCCGGAATTACCACTCCTCAAACTCTCAAGATAGTAGGACAGATCAAGAAGAAAAGGGTAATAGTGTTGATTGATTCAGGTAGCATCCATAATTTTATTCATTGTAAGGTAGCCAAGGAATTAAATTGTTTCCTATACCCAGCACCAGAATGTCAAGTGATGGTTGCAAATGGAGGAACTATAAATTGCTCTGGAAAATGCCATAATATCAAGCTAACCATGAGGGAATATGTATTGACTATTCCAATGCTTTCCATTCCTATGGGAGGTGCTGATGTTGTACTAGGAGTACAATGGTTACAATCTTTGGGGATGGTAGCTTTTAATTTTCAAGAACTTTTCTTGAAATTTTTTTCCGAAGGAAAGGAAGTCGAATTACGGGGTATTGAAGGGAAGCCAGGAAGGATAATAAGCTCTAATGTCATGACAAAGCTTCTAAAGAAAGAACAACGAGGCGTAATTGCACAATTATGCTCACTAGAAGTTCCGACATCAAAATCATCTATTTCTGGAGATCTCCAACAAGTCTTGGACAATCATTCCAAGGTGTTTGAAACTCCCAAAGGACTCCCACCTATTCGTGATCATGATCATGCTATTCATTTGATTCCAGGAAGTGTTCCTCCAAACATCAGGCCTTATATATATCCTTACGTCCAAAAGAGCGAAATTGAACGTATGATTGCAGAAATGTTAGAGGCAGGTATAATTCAACCTAGTCAAAGTTCTTTCTCTGCTCCTGTAGTATTGGTACACAAGAAGGATGGATCATGGCGAATGTGTCTGGATTATAGGGAGCTCAATAAGCTCACCATTAAAGATAAATTTCCCATTCCTGTGATTGTTGAATTATTGGATGAATTACATGGAGCAATTTATTTTACCAAGTTGGATCTTCGTTCAGGATATCATCAAATTAGAATGAAGACTGAAGATATTCCAAAAACAGCATTTCGAACGCATGAGGGTCATTATGAATTTTTGGTCATGCCTTTTGGCCTTACCAATGCACCTTCTACATTTCAAAGGTTGATGAATTCCATTTTCAAACCCTTCCTTAAAATATTTGTGCTAGTATTTTTTGATGATATACTAATCTACAGCAGGTCTTGGAAGGATCATGTTGAACATGTTGACAGGGTGCTCAAACTATTGCAGGAGAAACAATTATATGCAAAAACATCCAAATGTTTCTTTGGAGAACAAGAGGTGGAATATCTGGGTCATATTGTATCTCACGAGGGTGTTAAGGTAGACCCTAACAAAATTAAAGCCATTAAGGAATGGAAAGTCCCCACAACAATAAAGCAGTTGCGAGGATTTCTCGGGTTAACAGGGTATTATCGCAAGTTTGTTAAGAATTATGGGAGAATAGCAGCACCTCTAACAACATTATTGAAGAAAGATGCATTTTCATGGACTCCTGAAGCAACTAAGGCCTTTGAACGTCTTAAAGAGGCAATGTGCCTAGCACCGGTCTTAGCTACACAAGACTTCACAAAAACCTTTATTGTGGAATGTGATGCCTCAGGAAATGGAATTGGTGCAGTTTTAATGCAGGAAGGAAGACCCATTGCTTTTGAAAGTCGTCCAATCAAAGGAAAGTATTTACAGAAACCTATTTATGAGAAGGAAATGTTAGCAATGCTACATGCACTAAAGAAATGGCGAACTTACCTAATGGGAAGACACTTCAAGGTAAAAACTGATCATGATAGTCTTAAACACTTTTTGGAACAAGGACTATCTTCAGAAGAGTAGCAAAAATGGGTCACAAAGATGTTGGGTTATGACTTTGAAATAATCTACAAAAAAGGAAAGCTTAATGTTGTTGCAGATGCACTCTCAAGAAAGAATGAAGAGGTGGAAGCATTTCTTTGTGCCATTTCTATTATCCAGCCAGATTGGATAACTGAAGCAAGAGATGAATGGAAGAAGGACAAAGATGTATGGACACTCATTCAAAATTTGCAGCAAGATCCTAGTACATCTGATACATTTAGTTGGAGAAATGATTCCTTATGGTACAAAGATCGCTTATATCTTTGTAAGAATTCCCAACTAAAACAAAAGATTCTTTTGGAATTGCATACTTCTCCTTTAGGAGGACACTCAGGATTTTTAAAAACTTACCATAGGGTGAAGAAAGAATTTTTTTGGGATGGCCTTAAATCTGATATTCAAAAGTTTGTAGCGGAATGTTTGGTTTGCCAGCAGAATAAAGTGGAGACAATTAAGACCCCGGGACTTCTACAACCTTTATCCATTCCAAGTCAACGTTGGGAGGAGATTTCAATGGATTTTATCACATGTTTACCTAAGTCCAAAGGAAAGAGTGTCATCATGGTGGTAGTTGATAGACTTACCAAGTATGCACACTTTTGTGCATTATCTCATCCATTTAAAGCAAGTACAGTTGCTACTACATTTATAGACAAAATTCAAAAGCTACATGGAAGCCCAAGGGTTATTGTGAGCGACAGAGATCCCATTTTTACTGGAAATTTTTGGACGGAGTTATTTTCTTGTTTGGGTACTCAATTAGCTCATAGCTCATCTTATCATCCTCAATCTAATGGTAAAACTGAGATAGTAAATAAATGTTTGGAAGGATATCTTTGTTGTTTTGTATCTGATAAACAAACACAATGGGTCAAGTGGTTACCTCTCACTGAATGGTGGTACACTTCCTTCCATATTGCAGCAAAAATGACCCCATTTATGGCACTTTATAGATATCATCCACCATCCATCACATCATCTTTAAGGGAAAATTCGAAGGTTCAAGCAATGGAAGATCACATCGAGCATCAAAAAGAAGTTCTCCAACTCTTAAAGGACAACCTGAATTTGGCACAAAATCAAATGAAACAACAGGGAGATCAACATCGCGGCAAGATAAGTTTTGATGTAGGAGATTGGGTATTTTTACAGCTACAACCATACAAACAAATGTCCCTCAAGCAAGCTAAGAAGGATAATAAATTATCACCAAAGTACTATGGTCCTTACAAGGTGTTGCAAAAGATTTGTTCTATGGCATACAAATTGGAGCTTCCTGCTTCTTCGCGAGTACATCCAGTTTTCCATGTTTCATGCTTAAAGAAGGTTATAGGTGAAAATCTTCCAGTTCAAACAATATTGCCAGAACTTGATGAGGAAGGAAAAATCATATTGGAACCTGAAGAGGTCATGGAAACAAGAACTCGACAACTACGGAATCGATCAATTTCAGAGTATCTCATCAAGTGGAAGAACTTACCCACTGAAGATTCTACATGGGAGGCTGAGAATTTTATACAGAAGCACCCAGAGCTACTCAAGTGTTGAGGACAACACTTTTTTGAAGGAGAGGGGCATGTTAGGTCCCTATATTGCTAGTATAGTCCCTTATTGTTGTTAGTGTAACCCCCTTATTGTTATTATTGTACCCTTGTAACCCCCATTTTGTTATTATTGTGCCCTTAAATTATTATTGTTAGGTCGGCTAGGATTACATTGTGGCCCACTAGGATTACATTATGGCCACATGGACTCCTATACATAGAAAGGAGGTTTTGTAAATTGTATCATCCAAGAATTTTTCATTTATGTAATGTATTGGAGGTTTCCCCCTCGAAGTGGCTTATTTATAAGGAATTGATATCTCTTTTATTCTATTTTTGAGCTGGTTACACAACAGATTTGATGTCAAATGCCAAAAAAAATATTTCGGTGAAAGGTCTGGAAGTGAGAAACTTGTCGATGATGTAACAAGCCTCAAGGTACTGGAAGATTTTTCTAATTAAACTTCTTGGATAATGAGCTAATGTCGACAAGAAGAAACTTTATTGCAAAACGAGAGTTACTGATTTTAGAGACAAAATGTGACTTGACATAGCAATGTTTAGGGATGACTATCATGAAAATGAAGGTTTATGAGTATTGTAGAAGGATGAGGATTCACTAGATGACTTCTCTTAAACATATCAACGACATAGAGATGAGTTGGTAGCATTGAGCCAAAACTGAAGTGAAGGTATGATGAACCATAGGTATGAATGAACCATCAAGATGATTACCCAACCCAAAATTCATGATGATGGAGTGAAAGTGTCATTTTCAAGAGTGACCTGCTACCATAAAATAATATTTTCTTTTTCCCAAATTTTCCTCGGTCATTTGTCGACCAGTTCCTATTTATTTTTTAACAAGCTTAAGGAGGATAACATATGCTTGATCTATAATTCAACCCTTCAGGCGAATGCATCACTATTTAATAATTTAAAGATTCTAGTGATTAATGAAACTTGATTCTTGCCATGATTGACAAGCCCGTTGCTATTTTATGTTTTAACGAGCCTAACGACATTGACAACTCGATCCTTTTACATATTTAGAGAGTTTGAAAAAGAGGACAAAAGAAAGTTCCATAAGTCCTTTTTCGTAAATTTGTCGTTTAGGTCTGAAAAAGTATAAAATGATACTTGAGAGAGCCTCCTAGCCATGTTCGACAAAGGTTTTCCTTTTTCGTAAATAATCTATCTCAGTCCGAAAAAGGGTTAAACTTCTACTGAGTATATGTCGTTTCATTTACATTTCCAAGCTCAAAAAGACAAGTGCTCGACAATATTTTCATAATCAGAGTCTAAAAAGAGCTAAAAGAAGACTCCATGGGTTCCTTTTTCATTTTTATCAAAGCTTTAAAAAGAGATAAAAGTGTGCTTCAAGTAATTTTTTATTTTTATCAAAGATAGAAAAATAAGGATAAAAGTATGCTTTGTGGTCAAATCATTCATGAAAAGGTGTGCATGACTAATCTACTGTATGAGCTGTAAAAAATGTTGAGAAAACAATAAAATGGGTTAAAAATACTTGTTTCATAGAAAAAATGAATAAAAATCATATTCATAACAATAAATAGGATTCAAAATAATCAAATTGACTAATTAAAATATTTTTTACCGTTCATTTTTCCATTTAAAAGTTACCATTTGAAAATTAGGAGCTCTAAAGCAGTTTTTTCCCCCGAACTTCAGCAGTTGATTACGAAAAATTCTTTGGATGATTTTCCTAGCCGTTTGATCCAAGTTGGAGCTATGAAACTTATCTTTCTTTTAGTATAATTTTCATTGAATTTTATGGTAAATTTTTATGGTTTTGAGCCCCTTAGGGTAAATATACTATGCTAAGAGGGAAATGCACCCTTAAATGTCAAAAGGTGCATTGCAATGCACTAAAACTGAATTATAGATGCACTACAATTCTTTGTCCCTTAAGGTTGGGTGTGTTGAGTGAAATTTCCATTCTTGTTTTTTGTTGTGTGCCCAAAATTTCCCAAGTTGTTTTGCATGAAATGGATCCTTATGAGTCTTATGATTGTGTTCTAGGTATTCATTGGATAAAAATGATGATTAAATGGAGGGAAAGAGAACATGAAGAACATAACATGATTTCCCTAAACGATATAGTTACAGTAAGAGCCCTCAGAAATTGAAGGTTGCTATATTATTTCAGATTGTTGAGTATGAGGTAACAAATGGAACTATTGGAGTTCCCTGTTCGTTCATGGGATCTAGTGATACGGGATTTTCAGAATTGGGACAAAGTGGTCCAAATATTAGTGGAGGACATTTATTTTCTCACGGGATTATCGAGGTGAGGTTCGCCCATTTCTCTTTCAGGATATTTTCTTGGAGGAGAGATAGTGAGATATTACATACTACAAAACTACCATCCTAGGACTAAACCTAGTAAGGATGGGAAAATAAATATCCATGATGTACATGATTTACCCTTGAGGACCATCCTATTTTCTATCACAAAGCTTGCTGGTTCTGCTACACCACATGTGGCGAATAGATCATACATGCAGTATGCACTGGAGATTTTGGAACCAACAATATTTAACTAGGTTGAAGCTATCATCTTTCAGATGAAAGAACAACTGAACAAGGCAAAGGGAGGAAGGAAGATGAATTTCAACTATCATTCGATCCTAATCTCCTTCACCTTAGAGAGGATTCCATTAATGTGGTCCCAACATGTTACACTGGGTATATCTGGCCCTAGAGATCCACAGATGCAGAGATGGGTAGAATTGATTTCTAGACATGCTGGTCAATCGCCATTGTATTCTCTACTGCATTCTTTTCCTGGTTTACATGAGAAACGATTGCCACTAATGATTATGTTTATGCAGGCATAAAATTCCGATGAGACCCTGACTTGACTATACCAGATGGCGATCAATGGGGTGCATGTAGAAATTATACAATATGAATGTATATATTGTATTCACCTAATCTAACAATGTGCTAAAGTTAAATAATGAATCGCTTCTACAAATATTTTTCCGAAATAAAAACACAATCGCTAATCACATGAACATGAAGAAAGATCAATCACACACAAAACATATAATTTCCAAGGGAAATATTACATCTAAAAAACCCACCACCTTCTATTTTATATTAAGCATGGATCATGAAACAATTACATACAAAAATATTCTCACAAGAACCCTCCAGTACTTAGCTAATTGTCTCACACTGTCATATGAAAAACTGACCAACACATAACCAATTCTCAACCTCGAGGCAACCTGCCTTGCTTTCGCAATCACTGACGGTAAAGGTCCCTAAAAGAGAGGAATTCTTGCATGACTTGACTGTGCAATCCAATAATCATACAATTGATATTCAACTTCCCTTTCACCTAGAATTCAACTGGGTCTCCACTGGATCTGACATGCATGCAACTAATAATAGTAAACCCTCAGTTTCATATGAAATCATTGATTGTGAATTAATTAATATTTAATTCACTTGATCTCTCACTAGTGTATCAAGCAGTTACCACTATCATAACTGAGTTTTACTCACTTAACTAAGTTAAACTGATTTACATCTTGCACCAACTCATGCACCACTGCACTTTGAACTCTGTTACAACTATAATTACTCTGTATGCCTCACCAACAACCTCTAACTTGAAATCCACTAGCTAACTGAATTTATCAATTTCAGTTAACTCATTCAAGTCCACATTGAGAATAGAATACAGTTTAATGTCCATCTTAATTAAGGGATAACCAAAATAGAAATGCACCCAAAGATAACACTGTGGGACCCACGCTAGTCTGGGTGCTTAATGCAACCAGATGCTTAATTCACTAGGTGTGGGTGTCGAATCTTGTTTTTGAATGTCAAAAATCCCTCTAAAAAAGAAATGGATTATCCTTCACCCTGATCCTGTCTCTATGGTATTCGAATTTTCTCCTGGTGAGCGCCTTCATCAAAATATCTGCATCCTGATCTTATATGGGAATGTACTGGAGCAACGCGATCCTTCTCTGCATACAATATATTGGAGGATGGTACCAGGTATCTATATGCTTGGATCTGTCGTGAAACAAATGATTAATCGAGAGTTTAATGCAACTTTAATTATCACAATGAAACACCGTTAGATCCTTTTGAGAACCAACCAATCCAACCAAGATCTTTCTCATGCAGATAGCCTCACATGCAGCTTGACATGCTGCCATGTATTCTGCTTCCACTGAAATGAGTGCCATAGATCATTGTTTCCTACTGTGCTAGGAAGTTGTTGTCGATCCAATGCTAAATATCCCCCTGATGTGCTCTTTCGATCTGATGGACTACCAACCCAATCTGCATCTGTGAAGCCATGCATCTTCACTCCATCTGTCTCTTTGTATCATAGACCATACTCTGATGTGCCCCTTAGGTATCTCAAGACATTCTTCCTTGCCTTCCAAAAGAGCTTGGTAGGTTTAACCATAGCTTGACTCAGCTAGTTAACTGCGTAGAAAATTTCTGGTCTCGTGTTCACCAAATACATTAGCGAACCCTCTAACTATTGGTAGATAGTAGCATCCACTACCTCTCCAGAAGTAGCATCCTCTTTCCTCCAATTTCCTAGAAGAGGAGTATCCATGGGTTTGCAACTGATCTCCATGTTAAAATTAACTAGTATCTCCTTTGCATACTTTCCTTGAGATACAAAAATTTCACCATCCTCCTGCCATATTTCCAATCCAAGGAAATAATGAAGGAGTCCCATGTCCTTCATTTTGAACTCCCTTGCAAGATCCTCCTTGCATGAGTGTATCAAACACTCATCAATAGTCAAAATTAGATCATAAACATAAAGAAAAATGATCAATAGCTTACCCTCAACCGCAATTTGGTACATTTTTTCATCTTCTTCACTTTTGATGAAGCCCAGTCTGGTGAAATAGTTGTATATTTGAGTGTACCAAGCACAGGGTGCTTGTTTCATCCCATACAATGCTCTTTTGAGTTTGCACACATGCGACTCAGTGTTGAAGATCTCAAAACCTTGAGGCTGCTCTATGGACACCTCTTCCTCAATTATCCCATTGAGAAACACAATTTTCAAATCCATTTGATGAATGCGCCTTCCCATTTGTGTTGAGAGTACAAGGATGGATCTTATGGAAGAGTACCTTGCAAAAGGTGCAAAAGTATCATCATAATCTATCCCCTTGATCTGTGAGAATCCCTAGGCCACAAATCTGGCCTTGTATTTCTCCACATTCCCATCAGCAACTTGATTTACCTTGTAGATCCATCTCGATCCAACCACTAATTTGTCGATTGGTCTTGGGACTATCTCCCATGTTCTGTTCTTGAAAATGGAGTCATACTCCTCCACCATTGCATCAACCCAAGTAGGTTGCTGCACTACTTCCTAAAAGGAATATGGTTGAGTCACAATACATTTGATCATAAGAGCAATGTATCCTGTAAATAGGTTACGAGAATGTCTCTGTCTGGATTGTGAAGTAGGGACTCTTACATTCTGCGTAGCATCAAGTCTCATCCTATCATCTTCCGTGGTGCGCCTTCTGCCATTTCTGATGGATGGTTCAGCATGAGTGTTCTCCTCCACCCCATGAACTCCTCTTATGGTTGATCCACATCTTGAGACTCATCCTTGGGAACCAATGGTTCCTCCTCTACATCCAAGTCCAACTCCCTCTCAATGGACAACCACATCGATTTCTCCTCATCAAATTTTATATCCCGTCGCACAACAATCATTCTTTTGTTTGGAAAATACACATGATAATTTGGGGTGTTTTATTGTACCTCACAAAAATTCCAACCTCATTTGTTGGTTCCATCTTGTTCCTGGTGTCCTTGGTCACATGCACATAAATAGATGAGCCAAAAATCTTAAAGAGTGAAACATTATATTTCTTACTAGCGAAAGCCTCTTCAGGTGTGATCATTCCAGGTACTCTATGAGGACAACGATTTTACACATGTACCGTTCTATTTCATGCTTCCACCCACAGATGTATCGGTAAGCCTTGCTCATGCAACATCACTCTTGTTGCACCCATAATAGTTATCTTCTTCCTCTTTGTGACCCCATTCTAATGTGGGTTATGAGGTGCTATGAATTCTCTTCGAATTCCTTATTTTATACAGAAGTTATTGAATTTTTTAGAGATGTATTCTCCACCATTATCGCTCCCAAAAGCCTTCACTTGTTTCCATGACTCTTTCTCCACCAGTTCCTTAAAGTCATAGAACTTAGAGAATGTTTGATCTTTCTTCTACATGAAGAAGATCCAAGACCTACGAGAAAAGTCATCAACAAAGATTACATATCACTTATGTTTTGTTCTTAAAGCAACTGAGAAAGGACCACACATGTCGGTGTGAGCTCTCTCAAGGATCCCTGAAGCTCGTTTTTCTTTCTCATGAAAGGTGGGCTTTACATACTCTCCCATAGTACATCCATTGCATGTGTCTGACTGCGCAAGTGTACCCCTAGGAAGACCAATATAAATATGCAGCATGACTTTCAAGGCTCCATGGAGAAGATGGCCTAATCGTTTGTACCATAATTCGCCCTCATCCTCGCTCACCACTTGATCTTCCTTGCCTATCACTGTTGTGCAATTGTATACCTCTAGCTTGTACATATTCATAACTCAAATCCATATCCTCTTGTCTTGACCCATTGTTTTATGTTGCAAGAAATCTTTTCCATCACTAAAAACGACGTCATAGCCTCTATCCTCCAACATTGCGACTGAGACCAAATTTTTCTTCAGACTTGGTACATGCATTACATATTTTAATTGAAATGGTTTACCTGAATCCCTCTAAAAGGTAATGGTACCAATCATGATAGCACTCAACCATCCGTCATATTCCATTTTAATATGCATATGGAGATCTTTCTCCTCCAAGTCACTAAAAAATATCTTATCTCTTGTCATGTGAAAGGAAGCGCCACTATCAAAATACCACACAGATCCCAATGCATTGGACACCATACATGAAATCAATTAGAAGTCAACTTCAAATTGCGAGGCAAGGGCCTCACCAGCTGCAGATCAAGCAACCTTCTTGTTCTTCTTCTTTTGTGGATAGTTAGTAGAAAAATTCCCATGCTCATGACAATAAAAACACTTCACCCTGGACATGTCCTACTTCTTTTCATTCTTGAACTCAGATTTAGAATGGAATTTCTTCCTCTTCCCCTTCCTTGCCTTGGTAGCCAAAGTACAATCCTCTTCAACCTCATTCTTAGATGAATATCCATCTCTGGTGTTTCGTCTGAACTCCTCCTACACCAAATCCAACCATATTCGTTCCCAATCTGGCAAATTTTCCCTTCCATTGATAGAGTCTTGATAACTATACCAAGTCTTAGGAATTCCTAGGAGAGCCAACCTCACCAAATTATCATCCACAAATTTTATTCCAATGCTCCCCAGTTCATCCTGACATTGGATTTTTTTTATATATATTTTGGAATGGTGTCACCTTTTTCCATCTTGATCTTCTTGAGTTTATATTTGAGCGCCAATTTCCTATGGTCACTGTTGCTTTGGAATAGATCCATCAAATCCTTCTACACTACATATGGTGTGGATTTCCCATGGAGGCTTGAGACAATCTGGTCTCATAATCCCTCTAACAGGATCCTCCTCGTCTTTGCCACTTTCTTATGCCATGCATCTGCAGCATCGGGTTTAGGAACATCTTTTTCAATGAATTCCTTCAACCCATTGTCTTCGAGTATTTCCTCCATCATGTCCTTCCAAGTAATGTAGTTCTAGTTTCCCTCGAGTGCATACTCTAACGTCAATCCATTGAAATCCATTTTGATCTTGAATCACTTGTAGCACCAAGAAATTTTTTTTGCAAATTCGAATTCTATCCAGTCACAAACTTAGCTCCTCTTCAATTCTACAATTCCCCGTGCTCTGATACCATGTATAAATTATACAATATGCATGTATATCTTGGATTCACACAATATAAGAATGTACTAAAGTTAAATACTGAATCACTTCTACAAATATTTTGCGGAATAAAAAACACAATCGCTAATCACATGAACATGAAGAAAGATCAATTACACACAACACACATAATTTCCTGGGGAAGCTTACAGCTAAAAACTCCACTATACTATATTGTATATTAAGCATGGATCATGAAACAATTAAATACAAAAATATTCTGACAAGATCCCTCCTGTACTTAGCTAATTGTCTCGCACTCTCATATGCAAAACTGACCAACACATAGCGACTTCTCAGCCTCCAGACAACCTACCCTGGTTGCACAATCCTTGATGGTAAAGATCCCTAAAATATAGGAGTTCTTACCTGACTTTAATGCACAAGTATCATGGGCACTCCAATGGGTGTTTGGTTGCAAGTGTGCAAGCCAATAATCCTACAACTGATAGTAAATTTTCCTTTCACCTAGAACTCAACTAGGTCTCCACTGGATTTGACATGCATGAAAATAATAATATTAAATCCTCGGTTGCATGTGAAATCACTGGTTGAGAATTAATTAATATTTAATTCATTTTATCTCTCACCAGTGTATCAAGTAGTTACGACTAGTGCAACTAAGTTTAACTCAATTAGCTGAGTTAAATTGATTTACAACTAGAATTACTCTGCATGCCTCACCAAAAACCTCTAATTTGAAATCCATTAGCTAACTGAATTTATCACTTTTAGTTAACTCATTCAAGTCCACATTGAGAATATATTACGGTTTAATGTACATCTTAATTAAGGGATAACCAAAATATAATTAAGGGATAACACTGTGGGCCCCACCCGAGTCTAGGTGTTGAATGCAACTAGGTGCTTAATGCACTAGGCGTGGGTGGTGAATCTCTTGTTGAATGTCAACAATGCAACTGATAAGAATGTTTTGACCATGTTTTTTTATTTTTATAAGGTTTATACATGTTTTTGTATTTTGATGTTTCCCAAGACTAAACTAAAGTTTTGATGTATGAAGATGTAGGTTGAGTTCAACTAGTGGCTCAACTAGAGAAAAAAGAAGAGGAGCCAACAGAGAGGGATGTCGGGAGAGAACTCCTTCGGGATTTAGACATGACTGAGACTCTTATTGAGTGACAACATCACATAGAGGGATTGACTCTTTGGATTTTGTATTGCTAGATCGAAGAGTTACCCATGAGACTAAAGTGCCACACTATTGGTGTTCCTAACCATTGGATGTGGTTATTGTGTAGCATAGCTAGATAAGTAGCTTGTTATCACGAGCCTCACTAGTTTACTTTGACATTTTGCGTACATTTTGAGGTCAGATGACCAATATGTCTTGGGCACAAATTTTGAAAAAACATGTAACTACCTATCTATTTGTTTTCAATGTTTTCCTATGTTTATTGTGCAATCCTATTCAATTAGGTCATGTGAATTGAAATTATTTCTTTACATGCGGTGCAAATGTCTGTTTATAACATAATTTTCTAAGGAATCAATTAATGTGTTCAAATTTTTGGAAATGTGCTGATATTGAATGAAATCAAACTGTCTTTCCAAAAGTCAAACTCTTAGGAACATACAATGTAGTGTTGGATTTATGACTATATAAACACTAGTAAGTTGCAGTACAAAAAGTTGTGAGTCTAACCTAATGATGATGCGGTTAATACCAAATGAAATGGAATCAGAGAGAAGTTTGATCAATGTGCTATAATAAATGATATTTTTTGTATATCGATTGATAAAAATCCCTTGAAAACTCACTAACTCGTCATTCAGAGCGAAAATTTCCCATGCTGTAGAGGATGGATTCTGCGTACTAGGAATAGCAGCATCATCATACCTAATAAATGGTTCCATAGATTCAAACATATGCGATGAAATGTACAGAGGATTACTAAATTCAAGAAACATCTAGAAAAAAAAAATAAGACAGTAAATGAAAATGAAAATCATATATACAATATAATATAAAAGTTTACTACGCTCATGTTTAAGCGTAGTGACGTTTCAGATACAACCCATTTCGGGGCTGCACCAATGGAATTTCATCATAATCTACCAACTCGTACACGCCCTTAGCAATAACTCTTTTGAAAATATAGGGGCCATATCATAACGGCTCAAATTTTCCTGTACCTATTACACAAGCATCATGATAATAAAGTAAAACCAGGTCACCCTCTGAAAAGATGTGAGGCTGGACATGTTGGTCGTATTGTGCCTTAATTTGTCTCTTATTTGTTAGTTCCCTATATTACTAGTATAGTCCCTTATTGTTGTTAGTGTAACCTCCTTAGTGTTATTATTGTACCCTTGTATCCCCCATATTGTTATTATTGTTCCCTTAAATTATTATTGTTAGGTCGTCTAGGATTACATTGTGGCCCCATGGACTCCTATATATAGAAAGGAGGTTTTGTATTTTGTATCATTGAAGAATTTTTCATTCATGTAATGTATTGGAGGTTTCCCCCTCGAAGTGGATTATTTCTAAGGTTTTTATATCTCTTTTCTTCTATTTTTAGAGCTAGTTTCCCAACATTTGGTATTAGAGGTTTGGATTGTAGGGTTTTCGCTGCTCCAAACCAGTCATCGTGGAATTTTCTCTATAAATTTTTTAATAAGAAGGTTCAGAAGCTGAAATATTTATAGTAGAAAGCCAAAATCTTGAGGAAAATCTTCACAAAATTTCAGAGCTTGGTTCGAAATATTTTCGGAGATATGATCTGCGGAAGTTAGGGCTTTTTGCAGGCTCCTAAATTTAACCTAAACAGGTCATCGCGGCATTTACACTACAACGTTTTTTCAAAAGCTCAAATTTTTAGAGAGCAAAGCCGAAATCCTGAGGAATATTGTCCCAAAATTTCAGAGCTTGGTTTGCCATAGTTTCAGAGATATGATATGTTGAAGTTAGGTCTTTTCCAGGCTCCCGAATTTCATCTCAAAGAGGTTATCATGAGAAAATATTCATAACTCTCTCTCTGAGAATCGGATTTGAATGCTGTAAAAATTGGCCGCAATTACACAGATTTTAGTTTCTTTTCTATCAATTTTAGAGCCAAATGAGAAAACAATGATAGGTGGCAAGTTGTACAAGTTCGCTCTATTGAACCAATCCATAATTGGGTCATTGTGGGAGATTGGACATAACTTTGCCTTGAAGAATCCAAATCAGGTCAGACCTGTGACATTTTAAATAAGCTTCGGAGGAATACTATAAGGCTAAATTTCAGATATTGAGGATCCACAATTATAGAGATAATTCAATTTCAATATAGAGCTCCTCAAAAGAAAGTAAAAGGTGTGTATATTTTTTTTCCGAATTGCATTAATGTTGTTTGAATAATCAAGATGAATTGATTCCAAGGGCATATTGTAGAATATATATCAGTATTAGATTCTAAAATGGCCCCTAAAAATAATTCAACACCCGTTAAGCCTTTAGAAGACTCTACTATGACTCATGAGGATGAATAATGGCAACATGACATATCAAATTTACAAGAGCAAGTGCAACAAATTTCGCTCTCGCAAAGAGCAACAAAAAATGACATGGAAGTTTTGAAGAAAGGCATGGAAACTAAGATGGATGGTTTGAAGAAAGGTGTGGAATCTGAGATGGATGGTTTGAAGAATGGCATCGAAGCTAAGATAGATGGCATGGAAGCTGACATGGAATCTCAATTGGAAAACATGAAGAATGATCTAAAAGCAGACATGGAAGGTTTGACAAAGTTGATACAACAAATGTTTCCTAATGGCGAAAAGATAGTAGAGGAAACTCATGATGAGAACAAAATAAATGCTAATCATGATTTCATAAACTCTAATGTTGGTGAGAAGAACCACCATATTCCAAAAATGGATATGAGGAAGTTTGATGGAAAGGATCTTGTAACATGGATACTATAGATGGAGAAATATTTTGATCTCAATAATATGAAAAACACACAAAAGGTACACATTGCAACTTTACATTTAGAAAAAAATACATTTGTATGGTATCGATGGATTTGCTCCCGTAAAAAGATTGTCACTTGGTCAATTTTTACAGAGGAAATGATAGCACATTATGAGGATACAAAGAGAAACACCTTCTTTAACCAATTGATAAATCTAAAAAAAAGGGTTTAGTGGGGGAGCACATTGAGGACTTCCAAAATTGAATATAAGGGTAACTGATATTCCAGAGGAACACATGATTAATATATTCATAGGTACTTTAAAGGATAACATCCAACATGAAGTTCATGTTTTGGAACCTGATTCATTAGAGAAGGCATTCAGGTTGGAAAGAAAAATTGAATGTAAAATTATGGCGACAAGGAAGCCCACCACTCACTTCTATAAAAAGGGACGCGTTGCTACTCCTAGATTTCAAAAACCTACAAGGTTGACACCACAAAAATTGGAAGAAAAAAGAGAAAAAGGGATTTGCTACAGTTTTGATAGCAAATATACTAAAGGTCATAAGTGTGCCGAGAAGAAATTATTTTACATAGATTGTGAAGAGGAAGAAGAAAATGAACAAGAAGAGGATATACACCAGGAACCAACCCTAGAAGAGGAAGAAATGAGTCTGACCATATTGTGTAATGCATTGGCAGGAATTACCACTCCTCAAACTCTCAAGATAAAAGGACATATCAAGAAGAAAAAGGTAATAGTGTTGATTGATTTAGGTAGTACCCATAATTTTATTCATTGTAAGGTAGCCAAGGAATTGAATTATTTCCTATACCCAGCACCAAAATGTCAAATGATGGTTGCAAATGGAGGAACTATAAATTTCTTTGGAAAATTCCATAATATCAAGCTAACCATGGGGGAATATGTATTGAATAGTCCAATGATTTCCATTCCTATGGGAGGTGCTGATGTTGTACTAGGAGTACAATGGTTACAATATTTGGGGACGATAGCTTTTAATTTTCAAGAACTTTTCTTGAATTTGTTTTCAGAAGGAAAGGAAGTCGAATTATAGGGTATTGCAGAGAAGCCGAGAAAGATAATAAGCTCTAATGTCATGACAAAGCTTATAAAGAAAGAAAAACGAGGCATAATTGCACAATTATGCTCACTAGAAGTTCCAACATCAAATTCATCTATTTATGTAGATCTCCAAAAAGTCTTGGACAATCATTCCAAGGTTTTTGAAACTCCCAAAGGACTCCCACCTATTCATGATCATGATCATGCTATTCAATTTATTACAGGAAGTGTTCCTCCAAACATCAAGCCTTATAGATATCCTTATGTCCAAAATATCATAATTGAACATATGATTGCAAAAATGTTAGAGGGGGGTAATTCAACATAGTCAAAGTTCTTTATTTGCTCCTGTAGTATTGGTACACAAGAAGGATGGATCATGGCGCATGTGTCCCGACTATAGGGAGCTCTATAAGCTCACCATTAAAGACAAATTTCCCATTCCTATGATTGATGAATTATTGGATGAATTACATGGAGAAATTTAATTTACCAGGCTAGATCTGTTGAAATGCAGCAATATGATGGAGCTTAGTGAAATGAAGTCGCCTTCACTAAGTGGGCCCGCAGGCAAATTCTGGCGCAAAGTCTATTTTTAGACTATGTCTATTTTTAGACATATGGAGCATGGTCCAGGGGTTGCAGTATGTTATTCTTGGAGTATTGGTCATGTTGGTAAAAATAGATGGACCTCTATTTTTTGACCTATAGGTCGAAGTCTATATTTAGACTGCTTATCCTAAAAATAGGGAAGTCAAATATTATTTACCCTTAATAATATTTGGACTATAAACTTCAGTTTACTCTCTTGGAGCACTTCAGTTCGAGCCTTGGAAGTGGCTCATGCATATGACAGAGGAATTATGCTATTCCTAGGGGTTTGGTGAGCTCATGCATGGTTGACTTCAGTTAGGACTTCAGTGGCAGAAGTTTGGTGGAGTTGATGAGACAGTTGGTGGAGTTGTGTTCGGTTTAACTTGGTTGAACTAGTTGAGATTAGTTTAACTAGCTAATCAACTAGTAATGAGTGGAGTGAATTAAATATTATTTAATTCATTAATTAGTAACTCATTATTCAACTCAAGAACACATCAGTTCACTACAGTGCATGGACAGTTCAGTGGAGACCAGTGAAAGAGGTAGATGAAAGGGTGGAGTTAGCTATCAATGGCGACATCGGTTGTGCATGAGATTTGCACCACACTTGGAGGAATTGCCCATGATGATTGCGCTGTCAAGCCAAGGAGATTCGAACCTTGGATCTCTATTTAGACAGGCCATGATTGCGCAATAGAGGCAAGGAAATTAGTGGTGAGTTTTGAACCAGTAACCTGTTCAAAACCAAGCTAGTTTGTGTGTAACTTTATGAGAAAGTACTGAGTACTTGTGAGGAGTATTGTACTGATTTTGTTACATGATTTCTCCATTATAATATACACAATAGCTGTGGGGTTTTCAGCTATAAGCTTTCCCCATACATACTGTGTTAATGTTTATGATGATTTGATGTGCTATCGCTTGTTTTATTTCCGCATGTGTGATGATCTGAGTGGAAGAGATTATGTGTTGCATATGAATTCGAATTGATATGTGATCAGGATAGTATCAGTGGATAATTAATCATTATTCAGCAAATTTATACATGGTATCAGAGCTATTGAAGCAGAGATTGATCATCACAGTGATTACAAACTTATTTCGGTAGACAGAGTCTACATGCGGGCCAGGTAGCCTCCGGATTCATCTTTCTTTGGAAAGTGAAAGGTCTGGTAAACGCCCCTTGCAGTCAATCTCTGTGCTAGAAATAATTTTTTCTCACAGATGTAGAGTGGTTGAGCTTTGAGGTGGAATTCGAATTTTGCAGCAGTTTTGTTTTCTTGGTGCCAGTGTTGAAAATGTCTCTCAACGGTTTGCGACTCAAATATGCTCTTGAAGGCAGTTTGAATTATGTTGCATGGAAGGATAGCATGGAGGCAGTATTAGAAGATAATGGACTGAAGGAGTTCGTGGATACGGATGTCCAAAGGCCCACTGATCCTGCTGAAGTCGAAGCATGGAAAAAGAAGATGGCGAAATGTCGAAGGATCCTGTTGGAGGGCGTCAAGGATCATATTGTATCCAGCCTGCATGGAAAGGCTACTCCATATTTAATGTGGAAAGCTTTGACGGATCTATTCCAGAGTAAGAGCAACCAAAGGAAGCTGGCGCTCAAAGATAAGCTCGGGAACATCAAGATGGAGAAGGGCGACAGTATCGCCAAATACCTCACGAAGTTCACTCAGTGCAGAGATGAGCTGGGAAGTGTGGGGGTGACTGTCGAAGACGAGGACATGGTCGACCTGGCTCTCCTTGGTCTTCCGAAGGCTTGGCACTCATATCAAGATAGTGTAAATGGTCAGGAGAAGCTGCCGGGATGGGAGTGCCTTTGGGCGGATCTCATGTAGGAGGAGATAAGGAGGACTACTCGAGATGGATCTTCATCAAAGGGAGCTGATGAAGAAAACTGCGCTTTGGTGTCCAAAGCAAAGAAGGGGAAGGGTAAGAAAACCTCTCATTCTGGTGCAAAGGGCAAGAAGCAGGATATGGCGAAGTGAAGTGTTTTCACTGCCATGATCACGGACATTATGCTACCAATTGTCCAAAGAAGAAGAAAAACAAGCAAGCGAGAAGATCTGCAGATGGAGAAGCTTTGGCTTCACAGTTCGAGCTTGACTTTTCACTGATCGCATGCTTGGTTTCAAGTGTGATGGGATCGGTGTGGTTCTTGGACAACGGTGCATCATTTCATATGACGGGAGATCGGGATTTGTTCTCAGATCTAGAGGACAAAGATTTGGGTGTGCACATCGAGATGGGCGATGATGGTAGATACAGTGCGATTGGTATCGGTACCATATCCTTTTAGAGGGAGTCTGGTAAACCCTTTGTATTGAAGGATGTCATGCATGTACCTGGATTGAAGAAGAACTTGATCTCTGTGGCGATGTTGGAGGATAAGGGGTATGATGTGGTCTTCAGCGAAGGAAAAGCCTTCTTGCGCAGTAAGACTACTGGAGAGACCCGGAAGATAGGGGTTCGAACCAAGAACCTTTATCAGTTGCAGGTAGATGGCTGCGCAGCAATGGCATGCAAGGCGGGAGAAGTGGTGAGCCGGGATGATGAGGGCGAGCTGTGGCACAGGAGATTGGGCCACCTTCACCATGGAGCTTTGAAGATCCTGCAGCAGATTTCTACTGGGCTTCCTAAGGGCACTCTTGCGCAGTCAGATCAGTGCAAGGGGTGTACTTTGGGGAAGTATGTGAAAGCCACCTTTCATGAGAAGGATAGTTGCGCCACGATGATCCTTGAGAGAGTTCACACAGACGTGTGTGGTCCTTTCTCAGTTGCTTCGACAGCAAAGCACAAGTATTATGTGATCTTTGTTGATGATTTCTCTCAAAAGTGCTGGATCTTCTTCATGCAGAAGAAGAGCGATACATTCGCGAAGTTCTGTGAGTTTAAAGCACTGGTCGAGAAGGAGTCGGGGAAGAAGGTGATTGCTCTAAGGAGTGATAACGGTGGTGAATTAATCTCGGCTGAATTCAAGGAGTTCTGCAGCGCAGAAGGGATTTGGAGAGAGCTCATCGCACCCCATAAACCACAGCAGAACGGGGTGGCTGAGCGGAAGAACAGAACGATCGTGGGTGTTGCACGGGCGATGTTGCATGATCAGGGCCTACCCCTTCACTTGTGGGCTGAGGCATGCAATACAGCAGTGTATGTGCAGAACCGTTGTCCTCACAAGGTTCTTGGCATGAGTACACTGGAGGAGGCTTATTCTGGCAAGAGGCCTGATATTTCCCATTTGCGGATCTTTGGTTCTCCTGTCTACATGCATGTGATGAAGGATGCGAGAAGGAAGCTGGATCCAACTGCTGAGGTTGGAATATTTGTGGGGTACACTGATACACCTCACAACTATCGGGTGTATTTTTCAGATAGTCGCAAGACTGTTGTGCGACGGGATATAAAATTTCAGGAGGAGAAAGCCATGCAGTGTTTGCTTGAGAGGGAGCTACACTTGCATGCAGAGGAGGAGCTGTTAGTTCCTAAGGAGGAGCTTCTGGATGTGGATCAGCCACAAGAGGAAGTTCAGGAGGTGGGAGAAACCACCCATGCAGTGCCAACCATCAGAGGGTGCATGCGCACTACAGAAGCTGAGCGACTGGCTCGAGATGCAGAGAAGGTTGTAGGACCACCTATAGCACAGCGCAGATAGAGGAAGTCACTAGATCGGTACACTGGATACATGGCTCTTGTGAGTCAATGTATTGTGACGGAGCCATCCTCTTTTGAGGAAGCTGTGGAGGAACCCGCATGGATTGATGCCATGATCGAAGAATATGATTCGATCGTTAGGAAAAATGCATGGGAGATTGTCCCAAGACCAGAGGGGAAATCAGTGGTGGGTTTGCGATGGATCTACAAAGTGAAGCAGGTGGCTAACGGGAGTGTGGAGAAGTACAAGGCAAGATTTTTCGCCCGTGGCTTTTCACATATCGAGGGGATCAATTATGAGGAGACCTTTGCACCTGTCGCAAGGTACTCTTCCATACGGATGATCCTTGCTCTCTCAGCGCAGATGGGGTGGCACATTCATCAGATGGATGTGAAGACTGCGTTCCTCAACGGAGTCATTGAGGAGGAGGTGTACATAGAGCAGCCTGAAGGTTTTGAGATCTTCAGCAGTGAGTCGCATGTGTGCCGACTCAAGAGATCATTGTACGGGCTGAAGCAAGCACCTCGTGCTTGGTACACTCGGATAGACAGCTACTTCACCGGGCTTGGATTCTCCAAGAGTGAGGCGGATCCTAACCTGTACCAGATTGTGGTGGAGGGGAAGCTGTTGATCATCATACTATATGTAGATGATCTGATTTTGATTGGCGATGAGCAGTTGATACTTTCATGCAAGGAGGATCTTGCACGAGAGTTTGAGATGAAGGACTTGGGCATCCTTCATTATTTCCTGGGATTGGAGATTTGGCAGCGCAGCGGAGGACTGTTTGTTTCTCAGGGCAAGTATGCCTGGGATATTATGGAGAGGTTCAACATGCAAGGCTGAAAGCCTGTTGACACTCCTCTTCCTGGTGGTTGGAGGAAGGAGGATGATACTTCAGCGGAGGTAGTGGATGCCACTGTCTATCGACAGTTGGTGGGGTCGCTTATGTATCTGGTCAATACACGACCCGATATATGCTATGCTGTTAACCAGCTTTCGCAAGCTATGGTTAAGCCTACCAAGCTCTTTTGGAAGGCAGGCAAGCATGTATTGCGCTATATCAGAGGCACATCGGGATATGGTCTATTGTACAGACAGGAGGATGGAGTGAAACTTTCTGGTTTCACTGATGCAGATTGGGCAGGGAGTCCAACGGACCGGAAGAGCACTTCTGGAGGAGTTTTCAGCATTGGGTCGACAGCAGTTTCCTGGTACAGCAGGAAGCAGAGATCCGTGGCACTCATTTCAGCAGAGGCCGAGTACATGGCAGCTAGCTTGGCTGCATGCGAGGCTATTTGGATGAGGAAGATCCTCGCAGGATTGTTCAGGTTGCATTTGGAGCCTACAGTGATCTACTGTGATAACCAGAGTTGCATTAAGCTCTCGGCTAATCTAGTATTTCATGATAGATCCAAACACATCGACATCAGGTACCATCATATCAGATATTGTGTTAAGCGGAGAATCATGATGCTTTCATATGTTCCCACAGAGGATCAAGATGCCGACATCCTGACGAAGGCGCTCACCAGGAGCAAGTTTGAATTCCACAGAGGCAAGATAGGGGTTGCAGATAATCCATATCTTGCTGAGAGGGAGTGTTGAAAATGTAGCAAGATGATGGAGCTTAGTGAAATGAAGTCGCCTTCACTAAGTGGGCCCGCAGGCAAATTCTGGCGCAAAGTCTATTTTTAGACTATGTCTATTTTTAGACATATGGAGCATGGTCCAAGGGTTGCAGTATGTTATTCTTGGAGTATTGTTCATGTTGGTAAAAATATATGGACCTCTATTTTTTGACCTATAGGTCGAAGTCTATATTTAGACTGCCTATCCTAAAAATAGGGAAGTCAAATATTATTTACCCTTAATAATATTTGGACTATAAACTTCAGTTTACTCTCTTAGAGCACTTCAGTTCGAGCCTTGGAAGTGGATCATGCATCTAACAGAGGAGTTACACTATTCCTAAGGGTTTGGTGAGCTCATTCATGGTTGAATTCAGTTAGGACTTCAGTGGCAGAAGTTTGGTGGAGTTAATGAGACAGATGGTGGAGTTGTGTTCGGTTTAACTTAGTTGAACTAGTTGAGTTTAGTTTAACTAGCTAATCAACTAGTAATGAGTGGAGTGAATTAAATATTATTTAATTCATTAATTAGTAACTCATTATTCAACTCAAGAACACATCAGTTCACTACAGTGCATGGACAGTTTAGTGGAGACCAGTGAAAGAGGTAGATGAAAGGGTGGAGTTAGCTATTAGTGGCGACATCAGTTGTGCATGAGATTTGCACCACACTTGGAGGAATTGCCCATGATGATTGTGCTGTCAAGCCAAGGAGATTCGAACCTTGGATCTCTATTTAGACAGGCCTAGATTGTGCAATAGAGGCAAGGCAATTAGTGGTGAGTTTTGAACCAGTAACCTGTTCAAAACCAAGCTAGATTGTGTGTAACTTTATGAGATAGTACTGAGTACTTGTGAGGAGTATTGTACTGATTTTGTTACATGAGTTCTCCATTATATTATACACAATAGCTATGGGGTTTTCAGGTATAAGATTTTCCCATACATACTGTGTTAATGTGTATGATGATTTGATGTGCTATCGCTTGTTTTATTTCCGCATGTGTGATGATCTGAGTGGAATAGATTATGTGTTGCATATAAATTCGAATTGTATGTGATCAGGATAGTCTCGGTGGATAATTAATCATTATTAAGCAAATTTCTACAAGATTTTCATTCAGGATATCATCAAATTAGAATGAAGACTAAAGATATTCCGAAAAAATAATTTTTAACTCATGCGGGTCATTATGAATTTTTGGTCATGCCTTTTGGGCTTACCAATTAACCTTCTACATTTTAAGGGTTGATGAATTCCATTTTCAAGATTGCCCTTAGAAAATTTGTGCTAGTATTTTTTTATGATATACAAATCTACAACAGGTCTTGGAAGGATCATGTTCAACATGTTGACAGGGTGCTCAAACTATTGTAGGAGAAACAATTATATGCAAAAAAATCCAAATGTTTCATTGGAGTACAAGAGGTGGAATATCTGGGTCATATTGTATCTCACGAGGGTGTTAAGCTAGACCCTAACAAAATTAAAGCCATTAAGGAATGGAAATTCCCCACAACCATAAAGCAGTTGCGAGGATTTCTCGGGTTAACAGGCATTATCGCAAGTTTTTTAAGAATTATGGGAGAATAGAAACTGTAGAAATTTGCTGAATAAAGAAGTTTATTTGCTGCGATTAACCTAATCATACATCAATTCGAATTGCATGCATAACACATAATCGCTTCTACCATTAATCGTCACATGCGGAAAATAAAACAAAGCGACAGAACATTAAATCACACACATAGAACGCATCATGTACGGGGAAAGCTTATAGCTGAAAACCCCCAGCTATATGTATCATATAATGGATGAGAAACATTCAGCAATACATAATAGAATACTCCTCACAAGTGCTCAGTACTATCTCATCTGCTGAACACAAAACTAGCTAGATCTGAAACTAGTCACAGGTTCAAATCCTTCTGCTGCTCTGCCTGCCTCTACTGCGCAATCCAAAAAGTGAATATAGCTGAATGGAATTCGAATTCACTTAGTTGGTACAGCGCAATCATCATTGGCATCATCATCCCACTGATTGTGCAAATCTCATGCACAACTGATGTACAACTGCTGTCAGTCTCACCCTTTCATCTACCTCTTCCACTGGTCTTTCACTGAACTGTCCATGCACTGAGTTAACTGATGTGTTCTTTTAGTTGAATAATAAGTTAATAATCAGTGAATTAAATAATATTTAATTCACCCAACTCATCTCTAGTGTAATCGTCAGTTAAACTGATCACAACTAGTTCAACTAGTTAACTGGAACACAATCTCCATTAACTCGTCAATCAACTCCACCAAAACTCTGCCACATGAGTCTAACTGAAGTCAACCATGCAATAGCTCAACTAACCCATAGGAAATTCGAATTTCCTTATGTCAGCTGCATGCCCCACCTCCGGGGGTCAAACTAAAGTGCTCCAAGAGGATAAACTGAAGTTTATAGTCCAAATATTATTAAGGGTAAATAATATTTGACTGTTCTATTTTTAGCCTGGCAGTCTAAAAATAGAAACCACCTGAATGTCTAAAAATAGAGGTCCATCTATTTTTACCAACATGACCAATCCTCCAAGAATAGTATACTGCAGCTCCCGGTACATGATCCATATGTCTAAAAATAGACATAGTCTAAAAATAGACTTTTCGACAAAAAATCACATGTGTGGTCCCCTCCTAGTTTAGGTGATCACTTTCCAACTAGGATCAGGAAAGATGTTTCAGGAGGCCTCCTTCACTGTTTCTTGTTGCCATTTTCAACAGCAACACCTATAACAACATTATTGAAGAAAGATGCATTCTCATGGACTCCTGAAGCAACTAAGGCCTTTCAACATCTTCAAGAGGCAATGTGCTTAGCACCGGTCTTAGCTATGCCAGACTTCAAGGTAAAAATTGATCATGATAGTCTTAAACACTTTTTGGAACAAATACTATCTTCAGAATAGCAACAAAAATGGGTCACGAAGATGTTGGGTTATGACTTTGAAATAATCTACAAAAAAGGGAAGTTAAATGTTGTTACAGATGCACTCTCAAGAAAGAATGAAGAGGTGGAAGCATTGCTTTGTGCCATTTCCATTATCCAACCATATTGGATAACCGAAGAAAGAGATGAATGGAAGAAGGACGAAGAAGTGTGGAAACTCATTCAAAAGTTGCAGCAAGATCCTAGTACATCTGATACATTTAGTTGGAAAAATGATTCCTTATGGTACGAAGATCGCTTATATCTTTGTAAGAATTCCCAACTAAAACAAAAGATTCTTTTGGAATTACACACTTCTCCTTTAGGAGGACACTCGGGATTTCCAAAAACTTACCACAGGGTGAAGAAATGATTTTTTTGGGATGGCCTTAAATCTGATATTCAAAATTTTGTGGTGGAATGTTTGGTTTGCCAATAGAATAAATTTGAGACAATTAAGACCTGACACAACAACGCTGAAGGGTCAGCCTACGGAGAGTTGGTCAGTGGTGACGTGGCTCTGTCTGATGTTCCCATGCTCCTGTGGGTTTTCCTTTCTCTTTTATAATTTTATTTATCAAATTCGAGGAATTTGATATATAATGATTATTTGATAAATAGTATCACCAAACTTTGAAATTTGTTTTATATCTCCAGCCTTACTCTAATAGTTCGATACCCTTCTAATAAATGACTTTATAATAGATCTTTGGGATTCATATTAATACCCACACTTCATTTAATCCATTTACCGTATCATAACTTCAGTTCTGGGGCCCACCTTTACGACAAATAGACCAATAAAATGCACGCACAGTACCTTTTTTATCGTCCGCGCATCTCAGTTATCGCCCATGCACCTTCATCAAATGGTCACCATCCGATGGCTTCGCGCCAGATCAATGGCTCTCCACGATATCGCTCGGCGTCCCGATACGAACTTTAACGTGCGATGGCACACTTTAAACAGTGGTTTTTTCGCGGCCACTTTGCCACATGTCAGATGCTGTATGGGATCGCTCCTTGACCCTGAAATACTGCTTTCACACCAAAGGTGGTGCGATATGGGCAATTTGCCTTTGTAAAAATTGCTTGTGGTTTTGCTACAGTGATTAACTCAAGTTACGACGGTTTTGTGCTATCCTTTGTATGCCTTTAACTTGGGGCCTGACTCTGGTTAGGAGGTTCAAATTGCAGTAAAACAAAGAGAATTCTCTTCAGACGGGAATTTCACCAACATTAAACAGGACTCACGACCACGATTCTCTACACAGGCCTCGCCGACGGTGGAATAATTTCACTGGGTTTATCCAACAATTCACGGGAATTCAAAGACAGAGAACAGAAATACCAGTACACAATCGCCTCACAACTAAAAGAAATTCCTCACAATTAACATTTCAAGACAATAAGATAATCAACAGAACTTAAATTCATTTAATTGGAAGCAATCGACAATGCACAGAGTTTTATTGCAGAAAGCTCCTCTCTTCTCTTGTCCTGCTCCATACATCTGAGGGTTACAATTATATACATAAACCTATGACTCTTCGGTTTCTCTGAGAGGACCATTTCAGGAAATCAACAGTCCAATTAAAAAAATTCAACTAACTGGAATATGACAACTAGACTAACTGAGCTATTCAACTTCTACGACTCTAACTGATCTAATAATACAATCAGCTAAGGTATTGACACCTAGCTGTGATAATTCAACTATTTTCAAACCCTCCTAGCCACAACATGTGGAAAAAACTCCTACATTGCTGGCTAGTGTCTAATGCCCCTGCATCAGACTCCCGAGGGAAATTTTCTTCATGGGCTCCTGTCCATGAGCTGTTCCACTGATCTGCCTATCTTCTGCAACATTTCTTCAGTCATCCAAGTGGCATCTTCATCCGGGTTATCCTTCCATTTAATCAAGTACCGAAAGTACTCTTGTCCCCTTGTCCTTCTGAACACTCTTTTGTCCAATATCTTCTCTGGTTGCAATGGCTGTGCTAGTGGTAGCTGCTCTCCCCAATCAATCTGTTCCTTTTCTGCTGCTCTTTCTTCTGCACCATAATCTTCATACTTTTACAAATCTGCAACATTAAAAATTGGATATATTCCACCATCAGGAGGTAATTCAATCTCATAAGCATTTACAGAAAATTTCCTAAGTATCTTGCATGGCCCAATCTTCTTGAACTTCAATTTGTTGTACTGCTTCTTTGGGAATCTCTCCTTTCTCAAGTGTGCCAAAACCTGATCTCATACTTCAAAATGAACTTCTTTTCTGCTTAAGTCTACTCTGATTTTGTATTTGATGCTACTGCCTTGTAGTTTTTGTTTCACTTGTTCATGTATGGCCTGGATCTCTGAAAAAAATTCCTCACCATCTGCACTTCTCAACTCTGCCTTCCCCATATTTCTCAATTCTAATATTCCTCTGGAGTCCATTCCATAAAAAATATGAAATGGAATCTGCTTTGTGCTTCTATTTGGTGAATCATTGTATGCATATTCTGCCTGGGGAAAAATATGATCTCACTGCTTGGGATGCTCTCCTGCAAGACATCTCAACAAATTTCCCAGACTCTTATTCACTACCTCAGTTTGTCCATCAGTCTGAGGATGATAAGCTGAGCTGAAACTTAGTTTGGTACCAAGTTTCTTCCACAGTGTCCTCCAAAAATGACCCACAAATCTGGTATCTCCGTCTGAAACAATACTCTTGGGCAACCCATGCAATCTAACAACTTCCTTGAAGAACAAGTTAGAAACATGGGTGGCATCACTAGTTTTGTAACATGGAATAAAATGTGCCATTTTGGAGAATCTATCCACCACAAAAAAGACTGCATCATTCCCTCTCTGAGTCTTGGGAAATCCTAGAACAAAATCCATACTCACCATGTCCCAAGGCATGTCTGGAATAGGTAAGGGAGTGTACAATCCTGCATTCTGGCTCCTTCCTTTGGCATATTGACAAATATTGCAATTATTCACAAACTTTTCCACTTCTGCTCTCATCTTGGGCCAGAAATAAAAGTGACTCAGCTGCTCATAAGTCTTATCAGTACCAAAGTGTCCAACAAGTCCACCACTATGCTTCTCTTTGATCAAATTTTCCCTCATGGAACATTTTGGGACACACAGTTGGCTTCTTCTGAATAGTAAGTCCTCCTGCAAGAAATAATCTAGCCACTAGCTTCTATCGATTAAAACAGGGTTAATACATGCCTCAAATGCTTCTTTGAAATCTGGATCTGTTTTATACAATTATGTCAGAAAATCAAATCCTACAACTTAAAAATTTGTTTCTTGAACAAACATGTGCCTCCTACTCAAAGCATCAACTACTTTATTGGCTTGACCACTTATATGTTTCAAAAAAAATTTAAAAATTTGGAGATACTCAACCCATTTAGCATGCTTATGTTTCAACTTGGGCTACTGTACAATATACTGCAAAGCATGATTGTCAGAATATAATACAAATTCCCTGGACATCAAATAATGTCTCCACTTCTTCAGCGCCTGAACAATTGCATAGAATTCATTCTCATAAGAGGAATAATTTCTTTTGGTGTCATTCATCTTCTCACTAAAATATGCCATAGGCCTATCATCCCGACTCAATACAGCTCCAATGGCCTCTCCATTGGCATCACATTTTACTTGAAATGGTTTTGTAAAATCAGGCAGAATCAAAACAGGCTTCTCCATTATCTTTTGCTTCAGCAGCTTAAAATTCCTTTCTGCTTCAGCAGTCCACTTAAATGGTTGTTTTTTCTTCTTTATTGTCTCTATTATGGGTGCATTAATCTTAATGAAGTTTCTTATAAACTTCCTGTAGAAACTAGCAAGTCCATGGAAACTTCTCACCTCAAAAACATTCCTGGGTGAAGGCCACTCCACAATTGCCTTAACCTTTTCTGGGTCCATCTTCAATCATTCTGCAGAAACAACAAACCCCAAATACACCAACTCTTCCTTCATGAATGAGAATTTCTTCAAATTCATCAGTAGTTTCTCTTGGTGCAGCTTCTTTAAGACATGATTAAGATGCCTTAAATGTTCTTCTTTAGTTCTGCTGAAAACTAATATATCATCCAAATACACTATCAAAAATTTACCAATGAATTCTTTCAACACTTCATTCATAAGTCTCATAAAAGTTCTAGGTGCATTTGACAACCCAAAAGGCATTACCATCCATTCATATAACCCTTCATTTTTTTTAAAGGTAGTTTTCCACTCATCACCCTTTCTTATTCTAATATGATGATATCCACTCTTTAAATCTATCTTTGAGAAATATTTAGAACCACTCAAACAGTCCACTAAATCCTGAATTCTGGTCCAAGGGAATCTGTACCTGATTTTGATCTTATTAATTTCTTTGGAATCAGTACACATTCTCCAGCCCCATCTTTCTTTGGGCTCAAAACTGTTGGTACTGCACATGGACTCAGACTTTCTCTGATCATTCCTTTGTCCACCAACTCCTGTACTTGTCTCCTAATTTCCTCATTTTCCTTGGGAGTCATTCTGTAGGCTGCCTTATTTGGCAGATTTGAACCAGGGATAAAATCTATTTGATGGCTGATCTTCCTCACAGGTGGCAGCTCATCAGGTAAATCATCCACAACAATGTCACAGTAATCATCTAACATCTCTTGTATCTCTACTGGTAAATCAGAAATATTTGTAGAAGTAAGAACTACTTTAGGCTTGCAAACTAAATCAAATCTTACCTCTTCTTATTATATCTGCTGCAGATATTCCTTCCCGCTCAGCAACAAGGTCTTTGGATCAATCACTCTGCTGGATGGCTCTCCTTCTTCCATGGGTATCAATGTATGATGTACCCCATCCTTGAATAACTTGTAAGTGTTCTTCTTGCCATCATGCACTGCTGCTCTATCAAACTAACAAGGTCTACCCAGTAGTATATGACGCACATCCATGGGCATTACATCACACAGAACCTTATCTTTGTATTTTCCCATTTGTAGCTCTATCTCACACTGTTCTTTTACAACCAGCTCGTGCCCTTTGTGCAGCCAGGACACCTTGTAGGGAGTTGGATGCTCCCTTATCTTCAACTTCAGCTTTTCTATTACCTCAGTAGAAAACAGATTGTCTGTGCTGCCACTATCAATGACTAGCTGGCAGCATTTCCCTTGGACTTTGCATATGCTCCTAAACAAATTCTTTCTTTGTGCAGGCTCAGTGACCTCTTTGGCTTGCTTCAACAGGACCTTATTCACCACCAAGGATTCTCCCCTCTCTGGAATAATTTATTCTTCAATCTCTACCTCTTCTCTAGTCTAGGCAACAACAACATTCCTTGGACCAGAACCCACATTCTCTGGGCATTCATAGTGCTTGTGTCCCACTTGCTGACATCTATAACACCTCAATTCTCTACCTCTGCCTTTGTCTCTACCTCCTCTTCCTTTCCCTTTGTAAGAACCCCTTCTGCCCCTTGCATCATCCTCTGTAGATGCATTCTGAGGTGAGCTACTATTAGCTCCATCCCTGGGTGTAGCAGGCTTTCCTCTACCACCCTGACTTCCCTTTCCTTGGAAAGCACCTCTCTTCTTGGTCGACTGTTTCCTCAGGAGTTTCTCCTCTGCTTTCAAGGCCATATGATAGGCCTCTTCCACTGTCTTAGGAGATAGGAGACCAATCTCATCTTGGCTCTCCAGCTTGAGACCATTCACATATCTGGAAGTCTTCTCTGGTGTGTCTTGGAATTGCCCAGCCCTTATGCTTACTCTGTATAATTCCTCTGTGTATTCCTTTACTGTCAGCAACCTCTGTCTTAGGTTCTACATTTTCTTATATAATGTTAGCTGGTAATCACTAGGTAAGAATTTAACTTTTAATTTAGCCATCATTCTGGTCCAGCTCTTGATAGATTGCTTCCCAACTCTCCTCCTCTCTGCCTGCACTCCATCCCACCAAAGTGCAGCATGTCCTTTCAGCTTTGTTACTGAAAACTTGACCTTCTTATATTCACTTATTTCTTCATAATCGAAGCACTTGTTCATTTCATTTATCCAGTCTACTATTTGTTCTAGATTCAATCCCCCTGCATAGCTTGACACTTAAATTCTGGGCTTAACTGCGGATCCCAGAACAGTTCTAAGGAGCCTCATGTCAGGAGGAATTTCAAAATTTTCCTCTGCTTCTTCCGTCTCAGGCTCACTGATGTCTTCAGGATCTCTGGTCTGTCTTTGCTCTATGAAATCCATTCTGGCCTTGACCCTCTGTAACATCCCTAACACTTCAGCGTTGGCAACAGGTCTTCTTCTACCAACACCTCTACCCACTCGGATTGCCATGTCAACAAAAACAACTTCAAACTTACTCTGATACCACAAATGACGCAAAAATGCTGAAGGGTCTGCCTACAGAGAGTTGGTCATTGGTGACGTGGCTCTGTCTGATGTTCCTGTGCTCCTGTGGGTTTTCCTTTCTATTTTATAATTTTATTTATCAAATTCAAGGAATTTGATAAATAATGATTATTTGATAAATAGTATCGCCAACCTTTGAAATTTGTTTTATATCTCCAGCCTTACTCTAATAGTTCGATACCCTTCGAATAAATGACTTTATAATAGATCTTTGGGATTCATATTAATACCCACACTCCGTTTAATCCATTTACCGTATCATAACTTCAGCTCTGGGGCCCACCTTTACGACAAATAGACCAATCAAATGCATGCATAGTACCTTTGTTATCGTTCGCGCATCTCGGTTATCACCCATGCACCTTCATCAAATGGTCATCGTCTAATGGCTCCGTGCCAGATCAACGACTCTCCATGATATCACTCGGCGTCCCGATATGAACTTTAACACGTGATGGCACACTTTAAATGGTGGTTTTTTTTGCGGCCACTTCGCCACGTGTCAGACACTGTATGGGATCACTCCTCGACCTTGAAATACCTCTTTCACACCAAAGGTGGTGCGATATGGGAAATCCGCCTTTGTAAAACCGCTTGTGGTTTTGCTACAGTGATTAACTCAAGTTACGACGGTTTTGTGCTATCCTTTGTATTCCTTTAACTCGGGGCCTGACTCTAGTTAGGAGGTTCAAATTGCGGTAAAACAAAGAGAATTCTCTTCAGACGGGAATTTCACCAACATTAAATAGGATTCACGACCATGATTCTCTACACAAGCCTTGCCTGCGGTGGAATAATCTCACCGGGTTTATCCAACAATTCATGGGAATTCAAAGACAGAGAATGGAAATACCAGTACACAATCGCCTCACAACTAAACGAAATTCCTCACAATTAACATTTCAAGACAATAATATAATCAACAAAACTGAAATTCATTTAATTGGAAGCAATCGACAATGCACATAGTTTTATTGCAGAAAGCTCCTCTCTTCTCTTGTCCTCCTCCATACATCCGAGGGTTACAATTATATACATAAACCTATGACTCTTCGGTTCCTTTGAGAGGACCGTTTCAGGAAATCAATAGTCCAATTAAAACAATTCAACTAACTGGAATATGTCAGCTAGACTAACTGAGCTATTCAACGTCTACAACTCTAACTGATCTAATAATACAATCAGCTAAGGTATTGAAACCTAGCTGTGATAATTTGACTATTTTCAAACCCTCCTAGCCACAACATGTGGACAAAACTCCTACATTGTTGGCTACTGTCTAATGCCCCTGCATCAAGACACCGGGTCTTATACAACCTTTATCCATTCCAAGTCAACGTTGGTAGGAGATTTCAATGGATTTTATCACATGTTTACCTAAGTCTGAAGGAAAGGTTCAAGCAGTGGAAGATCACATTGAGCATCAGCAAGAAGTTCTCCAACTCTTAAAGGATAACCTGAATTTGGCACAAAATCAAATGAAACAACAGGCATATCAACATCGCAGCAAGAGAAGTTTTGATGTAGGAGACTGGGTATTTTTACGGCTACAACCATACAAACAAATGTCCCTCAAGCAAGCTAAGTAGGCTAATAAATTATTTCCAAAGTAATATGGTCCTTACAAGGTGTTGCAAAAGATTGGTACTATGGCATACAAATTGGAGCTTCCTGCTTCTTCAAGAGTGCATCCAATTTTCCATGTTTCATGCTTAAATAAGGTTATCGATGAAAATATTCCGGTTCAAACAATATTGCAAGAACTTGATGAGGAAGGAAAATCATATTGGAACCTGAAGAAGTCACAGAAACTAGAACTCGACAGCTACGGAATCGATCAATTTCAGAGTATCTCATCAAGTGGAAGAACTTACCCACTGAATATTCTACATGGGAGGATGAGAATTTTATACAGAAGCACCCAAAGCTACTCAAGCATTGAGGACAACACTTTTTTGAAGGAGAGGGGCATGTTAGGTCCCTATATTACTAGTATAGTCCCTTATTGTTTTTAGTGTAGCCCCCTTATTGTTATTATTGTACCCTTGTAACCCCCATATTGTTATTATTATGTGCTTAAATTATTATTGTTAGGTCGGCTAGGATTACATTGTGGCCCCACTAGGATTACATTGTGGTCCCATGGACTTCCATATATATAAAGAAGGTTTTGTAATTTGTATCAACGAAGAATTTTTCATTCATGTAATGTATTGGAGGTTGCCCCCTCGAAGTGGCTTATTTCTAGGGCATTGATATCTCTTTTCTTCTATTTTTGGAGCTGGTTTCATGACACTTATGCGCTTCATTGGCCAATGTGGCTTCACAACACATTTCATCAAGATGGATGAGGTCAAAAGGATGCGCTTCATCAGTAGAGGTGTCAAGTAACAAGTAAACAATGAGTTTTAATGAAGATATTTCACATTGGATAGGAAAGATAGCTTCAAGAACATACACCAGTTAAAAGGGGGTAAATCCAGTTGCATTTCTCACCGAGGTTCATTATGCCCACAAAGATGAGTATAAGATAAAATGCCAATTTCATTTATGAAATCCTATCATTCGTTGAAGAATTCATTTAAGAATCTTGTTAAGAGCCTCAAATTGTCCATTGTATTGTGGATAATAAGGAGTAGAACTATCATGGGAAAATCCTAATTTGGAAATCAACTCATTCATCATGTGATTGCGAAAATGCTTACCATGATCTGTGACTATAGCCTATGGAACACCAAACTGTGAGATGACATGATTGAAAAAGAATAATTTAGTTGTTTTTCCTGTGTATTGAATGTAGGCATCACTTTGACCCACTTGGTAAAATATTCTACTGTGACAATAATATAACCATGCCCCTCAGACGAATGAGGGTTGCAGGTCATAAAATCAATACCCCATTTTCCAAATGGTCCCACAACGATAAATAGATGCATCAGCGTTGGAGGTTTGTGGATTTTATGATCAAATATTTGGCACACATGACAACTTCTGACCGCGAGGATGCAGTCACGAAATATGGGTATGCCAAAAGTAACTAGTGCAGAGTATCTTCTGTGGTAGCGTATCCAGAAAAATGTCCACCACAAGCCCCAACATGACAATCATTTAAAACCTTCTAAACCTCCTCATGAGTGACTCACCTCCTTAAAATTGTATCAACACCACGACAATAAAGCGTATCGTCGATGATCAAATAATCATTGGCTTGGTATCGAATATGTTGTTGTTGAAAGCAGTCTAGGTGTGGATATAAATGATAAAATCCCCATACCAAGGATCAGATGATCTGATCAGAAATAAAGACTCATTAGGAATTTATGCTTCCGATGTAGTAGTAGTACTATCAGAGGGAAGGTCGCAGAGAAGCTTAGCCAAAACTAAAGACTTCTTTGACTTGGATTTGATGAATTCCAAATCAAATTCCTGTAAAATGACAATCCATTTTGAATATTCCCCCCCCCCCCCCATAAATTTACGTGACAAAATGTAAGTCATAGTGTTTCAATCTAAAATGACAATGGTCTTCTGAAACAGGATATAATGGCGAAATCTGTAATGTTCCCAAATTTTAGCCTCAAGCTAAAAGGAACATTATAGTTTGCATGTTTTTATTTTGTTGAATAAAATGGGTAAGGAGATCCCTTAACCCCCTTAGATGGAGAAATGACACTCCTTGTGTGAAAGGAGGGTGAATAAGTAGCTGGATTAAGCACCTAAGGGTGTGAATATGATTAGGATCACTTTGATTTAGTCATCTTTAACTAAGTCAACAACGTTGTCCAAGAGGAGGAATCTCCATGACAAGGCAACATAGTTTTAGAGGAGGCTCCACTTGCATGATCTAGGTGGCAAGTGTGGATGGGAGCCATGTGATAGGATTTCATTTTCTTTATAAGGAGGAGATGGTAGCCCATTTTCATTATGCTATTGGTTTATCATTTTCTTATGGTATGCTTAAACTTGCATACCTGGGCTATTTAGCAGGGTTGTAGTGTTCTTGAGCAAAAGGGTGTTCTTGGTCAGGAATCCCTACCTCATCCTCAAGGAAGGAGATGGTTTTGAGCTCCATTTCCTCATTCTAGCATTTTTCCAAGCTTCCTCATGCAGCTACAATGTTTTCCTGTTAGGCAGAAAACATTAGAAAACGTTGTGTTGTTGGGTGCAGCAACAGAGTAACTCATAGAATCATTCTTTAGCTTGTTCTTCAGTGGAGAACTTGTTCCTCCCTTGAAGGATTGGAAGAGGAGACTCCCAGGTATATTTTCAGATCTTTGGCATCAGGCCAATCATTCACCATCTCTAACAGCACATTCTAGGGTTGGAACTATGTTATTTTCATGTAGGTAGTGTTGGGAGAGTTCATAGAGCTCGTCAGGAGGATTGTTCTTGAGTAGAGGGATCAGCCTTTTAATAAAGAGCATCATTGGAGGAGGAAAATCCATATTTCAGATCTTCCATAGCCTCATCATATGTATTCAGTGCTGCAGTGACATATTAACCCTAGCAGTTAATTGTCACATTGTATTTTTGTCTGGTAATCCTAGCAATCCCTCCTGGATTGGCTAGAGACTTCGTATTGAAGCCCATATTTCCATTTTTGGGAATTTCTTTGTATCCTTCAGCCACATCACCATTTTTAATGTATTCAGTAGCTGCTACTCTCATAGAGACTGCACAGTCACTTCTCTTCGGCATTTTTTGCAGTTGCAACATCTCATATATTTCATAGTCTGATCATTGGAGATTGGTTCCAATAGCTTGAGGGGCTTGTACCTCATGATTTTATTGTGTATTATTGCTGATATATTAATATAATGATGGCTGCATAACATTTCCCTCTTATTTTTTATTCATAATTGCAAATTTTAATGGCTGTGTTCATGTACTGTTGTAGGCTCTCTCATCGAGAATTTTCTAAGAGACCTAAGTGTGGGAGATCTGAATAACCCACCTAGAGTTATTTCTTTGGCCTCAGATGATGGGAGTGTAATTTATGGTGTGTTAATTAAGGGATCCTAGGCCCCTTTCAGCTTATTTTTACATTTCCTTCATTATACAGCGTCCTTCTGGACCATTTTGTAGAAATTCTTGAAAAATGAATATTACAGTGGTATCAAAGCATCAATCTTGGCTCAGCCTGTGTACAATATTTAATGCTATCAGAAAGAGGAGCTTCTCTCCAAGAAGAGAATATTTACATAGGAAACAAGAAAAGAGGAATGATGGAAGAGGAGGTCTCCCTTCTTCTTTTCCAGACCATGGAAGGTATCATTGAAGACCTTGAGGAGATAAAAAGGGAAAACTTGAGAGATTTTATGAGAGGGTTTGTGGACGAAGAAAGCCCTAGTTGTGACCATGTTGGGTGTGAATATTTAGCCACACATGCATATCCATAGCGTAGTACATTTCCCATACCTACTGCAGGGAGAATGGAGGAAGATGAGTCACCAAGGGAGGAGACCTTGAGTGATTTTCTTTAGGAGTATGAATCTCAATCATGGAGATTCGAAGTGCACTTGGACTTACAAGAGTTTTGTAGAATCAAGGGAGCAAGATCCAGAAGCCCCAAGGGGAGAAAGATAGATATATTCTTTCTATCTAATTCCAATGGATCAGAAAGGTGCAAAGCCACAGCTTGGGTGGAGGAGCTAGATGCATATTTTCAGCTACACCAAGTTGCAACCAAGGAGGCCATCACTATAGCAGCGCTGCATCTCAAAGGTATGGCCCATGATTGGTGGTTAAATTTTTTTTTTTTCATGTTATCATTCAAATATAAAAACCTATGATGAATTCACTAAAACTTTGGTGAAGGGGTTTGATAAAGACCAATGTGAATCATCATGTCTAAAATCTGAGACATCAAACACCTTGCATGAGTTGGAGGGAAACATGGAAAAAAATCCACTCCACAATTATAGAGGGCAAGAAAACAAGAATGATGATTTTTTAGAGGCAAGACCCCCATTGTATGAAGGGCACTCTTCCATTTGTGATAATGTGGAGATCCTACTTTCAAAGGAAGACCGAAATCCATGGTCTCTAATTGAGGGGGAGGCATACTCACATATTGGTGAAGAGAATGTGCATAGAAGAAACCAAAAGGCTGTATCATTGGAGAAAGATCCATCACCACATGGAGATGAGAAGGGAGCCATTTATTCCATTGGAGGAGTCCTTGTTTCTATGCAAGCGATTCCAAGAGGTACCACATGTGGGGACCTAGTCACAAATCCTAAGCAACATATAGTAGCATTGGAGGATTGTGAGATGGATGGAGGGGAGGAAGAGAAGGATCAAAATCAAGGGATGTTACACCATTATCTATGTCAGAAATTTTTTTCACAAGAGAAGGAGACTATACAACGCAGTGAAGAGAGGGACAAATCAGTCCACTCATACATACAGTCCACTTATGAAGTTGATGTCTCACTATATGGAGGCATTCCACCTGGGAGGCCACCTGATCTAGAGTTGATGAGGGGCATCTTGTCATTTGGTTCACCACTCTTGGATTCAAGAGAGGTGAAGACATTGGAGGAGTCCAGCACAACGCAGAGAGTTTTGGGGAAACCCAAGGAGGAGGGAGACATTCTCTCATTTTTAGTATCACCCAATCTCATTAGTTATATTGCGCTGACAGAGTTTGCTGCAGGGATGGAGGATGGAATCTTTAGGATGCAGGATGATTTCTCCATAGATTTGGAGAGGAAAATTCCTCTGAGGAAGGATTCTTTCACACATGGGAGTGGATGGAGGCTACTCATGCTTACTTTGGCCCAGCTTGGGAGATTCCTTTTGGATGACAGCCTCTCATGGGACGCCAACTTCCAAAAGACACCATCAATATTTGAGAATTAATAGCTACATGATGGGCATGGCATCATTTTGGAGGATGAATTTGGCACGGGTAATGTCAAAGTAGCATGCAGCAGCATGAGGGGAGCGCCACATTGCGGATCACCAGTGTTGTCTCTGAGGAGGATAGATCTAGATTGGAGGTCTCAACTCTTAGTAGAGTACTCCAAGGATCTATATGCATGCATGACTCTTGATGACCCAGGAAGAGGTGACAGATATATAGTATAGGATGTGGTCATCTATTCATATGGCAGAATCTTCTTGACCAAAGCTTCTGAGCTCAAGAAGAAACTGTTGCATGTATCACATGAGGGATTTCTAGCTATGCACTTTGATGCATATTTTTCTTTGATAGAGGAGTTCACTTGGGAGGGCATACAACATTATCTATATCAAAATATGGAGAGATGCATAGCCCATATTATTTTAGAGAGGTTGGCACAACCATTTCCATACTTATTGGAGGTGAGGGAGAGCGTTCAGATGAGCCATTTCAGCTCAAGGACCAGAGTACATGGTAAAGAAGGTATATACTCTCATTTTGATTTACCTTTCTTTACTTTACATGAATAGATTGATGAGCTAAGGCTGATCACATCTCTTTATGCTCCTTATTATGACGTACTTGTGGCCCATTGTAGCAATGGGAGTGGCTATTTTCATGATGGTCTGTGGGGGAAGCCACATACTTCTTGGTGTGCACCTTTGGCACCAATTTGTACTTTCATGTTTTCACCTTATGAGATGTTTGTGGCAGGAAACAAGTGGCTGGGAAAGCACTTTTTGTTTTTTTTTCTAATGTAGGAAGGAGGCTCACTACGTTGGTCCCATGTGTGGAGCAGTGAGCCACTCTCTAGTTGTCTTATGACAGCTTGTTTTCATTACATGTTGCTAATGGTTATACATTTATAGAGAGCACTACTTGGAGAGTGTTGGAGGTATTGGGACAACCCATTGGGAGCATGATTCTCCCCATTATACATGTTTTAAATTTCAGGAGACACCAGGGGCAAACCATGATTGACACATTGCTACTTTTCTCTTCTTATGGGAAAAACCACTTGGAGAATTTTAGGGGGAATCTCATGGCTGATTTTATTTATGGGGAAGCTTGGGCCATTCTTGGAGGCCATACCATTTCATCCCAAGGACAGAGGCAGCCCCATATGTACCACAAATGGAGGAAGAAACATCTTGGGAATCAAAAGCCCAACTCTCCATTCAACCCCAACACATTGCATAAACCAGGGGTTGAGATTTCTATTTGGATGATAGCATGGATGAGAGGATCATCACCGGGGACAACATTTTCCCATGCATGTCATCACTCTTAAATTGAGGAGGCCATAGCACAGCAAGAAAGTTTCCACCTACACCTTCTATCTTTCCATGATGTGCACCATTCTGGTTTGCATACTTGGGAGGAAGCATTGGAGGATAGATTTGTTGAAGGATATCTCAAGAAGTGGTGGAGATTGTTGATGAGGAGGCCACAAAATAAAAGGGGGAGAAATTTTGTTCTCTCTATGCAGTTTCTTGAGGACAAGCAACATGTGTGAGGGGAGGACTGTAATGTTCCCAATTTTAGCCCCAAGCTAAAAGGAACATTATAGTTTGCATATTTTTATTTTGTTGAATAAAATGGGTAAGGAGACCCCTTAACCCCCTTAGATGGAGAAATAACACTCCTTGTGTGAAAGGAGGGTGAATAAGTAGCTGGATTAAGAACCTAAGGGTGTGAATATGATCAGGATCACTTTGATTTAGTCATCTTTAAATAAGTCAACAACGTTGTCCAAGAGGAGGAATCTCCATGAAAAGGCAACGTAGTTTTAGAGGAGGCCCCACTTGCATGAGCTAGGTGGCAAGTGTGTATGGGACCCATCATGAGAGGAGTTCATTTTCTTTATAAGGAGGAGATGGCAGCCCATTTTCATTATGCTATTGGTTTATCATTTTCATATGGTATGCTTAGACTTGCATACCCAGTCTGTTTAGTGGGGTTGTAGTGTTCTTGAGCACAAGGGTGTTCTTGGTCGGGAATCCCTACCTCATCCTCAAGGAAGGAGAGGGTTTTGAGATCCATTTCCTCATTCTGGAATTTGGCTAAGCTTCCTCCTGTAGCTACAACATTTTCATGTTAGGCAGAAAATGTTGTGTTGCTGGGTGCAGCAACAGAGGAACTCATAGAGTCATTCTTTAGCTTGTTCTTCAGCGGAGAACTTGTTCTTGCCTTGGATGATTGACAGAGGAGACTCCTAGGAAGAATTTCAGATATTTGGCACCAGGCCAATCATTCACCATCTCTTACAGCGTAGTCTAGGGTTGGAACTACGCTATTTTCATGTAGGAAGTGTTGGGAGATTTCATAGAGCTCATCGGGAAGATTGTTCTTGAGTATGTAATGTTCCCAAATCAGGACAGCTAGTGATCCATGGCTGGAAAATGAATTTTCCAGAAATGGAGGTAGCAGGATTTGAAACCAGGACCTAGATCCCTTATATCAATGTGTATAAGAATGAAATCCAAGATATGGCTCCAAAGAAATCCTTCTAAGGTGGTTAAACAGATCTACCACACTTAGATGTCCTCAGAAAATGCCCGGTGAATGGTCTGCAATAATGTAAGCACAAGAGCTTGCATGACAGCGTTATTATAAAACCATGAGAATATGAAGATCTGAATAGCCAATGAATAATTTTATAGCAACAAAGATAACACAAGTTCTTGAGGAAAAAACCTCTCAAGAAAGGAAATGCAAGCCTCAACAAGACATGTACATGAAAATAGAGAATATTGTTGTTTCTGCATAAACCCAAGCTATGACGACACATTTTATAAGAGATAATACTCCATATTACATAATAACTAGAAGATATGACATTAAATGGCTCAAATAAAGTGGGGGAGCAAAGCTATAACCCCTGAAAGCAACAATACAACAATCCTCCAAGGGATTGGCTGAAATACACAAAATGGAAAAAATGTCGGAGTTGTTGGGCAGCAGCTGCAACTCAAATATGTAGGAATAGAGAAGGATGAATATGATGATAAATCTGAATTAAACCTCATCCAATGTATCTCCTAAGTGGAAGGTTTATACTTACACTTGAGATCTCACCCTCCAATCAATCTGCAAATCCTCACTGCAGATACTCCATGAAAATAACGTAGTCACTAAGAGGGACTGTGCAGTGAGTGGAATAAAACACTATGGCCAAGTGCCAAGATCTGAAAATAAGCTCCCAAGCTTCCAATATGATCTCCCAAAGAAAGGGAAGGCTCTCTCTTTGAAAAATATGAGATGGAAGTGGTGTTGTGGAGTCTCCACTACAACACCCTGCAACATAGAGTTACGCCGTTGTAGAAATAATGTTGTCCTGGAGGAGGATGCTTTGGCCTTGAGCCAAGAGATGTGAAGAATGAAGAACCAACCTTCAAGAGGCCTCTTAAGAAGGTGAGGAAATCCTAAATAGGAATTCCCTGTCAATTCTTGCTAAATAGCAAAGGATGCATAATGTCTAAATAGACATGAGATGAATAATCTTAAGCATGAATAACAATGGCTCTCCTCCTCTCCATATATAGAAAGTGAAGGCTCTCTCTCCATGGGCCCCATCCATTATGATTTCCTCCATAAATAATATTCCCTTCTCTATCTCTACGCTATCCCATGTAGTGATTTCCACCTAATAACCAACGCTGTTTGACTTGGTCAAACTTAACCAAGCCTCTTTGCAAAAGTCTCCTTTCACACATGAGGGTGTGAAATCTAGTTCCATGGCTAATCCATTTTCATAATATAGGGATTTTATCTATATTTTTATTTCCATTGGGCCTCCTTACCCAATTATTCATCTCCTAAGTGAAAATAGACAAAATTAATATTCCAATTTATTAAAGGAAAAATTTGGAATATTACACTCCTCCCCTCCCAAATGTTGCTTGTCCTCAAGCAACTTCAAGGATAGAACTATAAAGTCTCCACTCAAGGCATGGAGTTTGAAATGTGATGAGGAACATCTTCCCCATGTGGATCCTCCATCCCCAAGAAATCATCCAAACAAAATGAGCCACCTCCCAATAAAGCAACTCCTGAAAATCTCCTTCCACCTCAAGCTCTGGAAATGAAGGTGGGCTAAAAATCTGAACATGGTAAGCATCATAGCCTACCCAAATCTATCCTCATTTTCACTTATGGTAAGTGTAGAGTGTGTGCTGATCCCGAGCTGCAAACGTATTGCCCTCAAATGGAAAAGTGAGGAATAATCCTCCAAAGATATCTCCTCCAACAATGAAGAAAAAGTTGGCCCAAAACAATCCATCCATGATGAATAGGACAAGATCATTATAGAGTATCCCAAGGAGAATATTGCTGCAATTTTTACATGATGATGCATGATACAAACAATATCTCACAAGAATACAACGTAGTTTCATCTACTGCAATCTCCAAAAGGAACATGGCAAGTGACATACAAAATCCATCACATCTACTAGGGAATAGTAAATGGCTGAATATAACAACAATACAAGACCAAACACTTTCCCATGGCTGTACAATGGATGGCTATAAATTCTATGTTCCATCTCAAAAGAGAACACATATGTAGTAGTGGTGGCCATATCTCCTGCCATGCTCCCATTAGAACATGTAGTGTAGAAAATGTGAGAATTCTTCCCACTCAAGGACACATCCAACTCACGTGTCTTTCTCATAATCATGATTCTCATAAAAATATGATCTATATCATTAAATGAAGTCATGATCAGCAACAAAATGAAGGAAATACTAATGGCTTCATATGATGCTTGAATATACCAACAGTCTCCTAAGTGTGTACAACGCAGTTTTACAAGCTGCTGCTTGAGAAAAGTACAAGGAAAAATGTTTCTTTTTACATGGTTCATCATGCATTTCTTCATATGGTACATGTTTGAGTGAAAAAACTGAACGTACATGTGATGATAAAACATTTACCCAAGGCCACATAAGAGATGGCTGCCTCCATCATATAGATTGGCCCAACAATGATCATGGAGAAATGTGTCAAGCTTGCCGTCTTGTGGAGCAATGCATTGCATAATAATGGTAAGAGTGTGCAAATCAATGAATGTATAAAAAAAATTCTTAACATATTCCAGAAGTAAGATGGTACATGGATTCATGAGTGAGTCCTCCATAGTGTTGTGGCATGCTATGAAGAAGAATGAACCATGTGTTGCAAGAAGATAATCCTCCTCGTGCTTGGAAACCCAAGTCAAGAAGAATATGTCATAGTGATAGATGCCTCTATCCACCACTCTATCATCATCATCCCCTCCTTGTTCACCAAGTGCATACAATGTGAAGTGATCACGGGGACACTCCATCCATAAATCTTTGCTCCAAAGTGATAGCACTGTGAGCTCATGCAAATAAGCTCTTGTCAATACAAAGATCTGTTCTTTGACATGCTCCATGTCAAAGAATCCTCTAATAATGCTGCAACAAATATGGAATACCTCCCAAGTTGGAAGTGCTTCCCAATAATCATCAAATACCAAGGAGATAATGCCATCTCCTCCTCCTACAACATCATGTAAAGTGTGAGAGAAAATCTACTCTTGCTCTCCCAAAAACAAGCAAAGCAACAAAATATTTTGCTGCCTCCCCATACTTCCATCATACAACTCAAATGATGAAGAAACAATGAATGATATGAGTATCACATCAACACCATGAATCCACACTCTATGCTGCTCAATGATGCAAGTATCCTACCATCTCTTTTCCATCCTCCTACTCTTAGGAAGAGTGTTTGCCAAGTGATGGCCAAATGCTTTCAAGAGTAACCAGCGCAGCCAAGCCTCCTGCTGCCCGGTATCATAAATTTGCAAGTAGCCTCCCAGCTTCTTTCTCATTAACCACATCCACTCAACCCCTTGTGGATGCTTCCTTCTTCTCTTCATCTTGGTACTCCTCCCATGAGGGCTACCATCCTCCCAAATCAAATTCCTATCTTTACACTTCATGGGATTTTGAAATGCAATCTTCTCAAGGATCAATGGGACCCTATCAAGACCCAAATAGGTCATAGGAAAAAACCTCCCATCATGATGTATATGGCTCAAGGAATGTCCAACACAAGCATGAGAGATGTTATCCACCCTAATATGTCCTCCATCTTCTATCTTCTCTTGTGAGAAAGGAAGAAAATATTTGCATTCCATTGTGTGTTGAAGTGCACCTCTGATGAGATCTCTCCTTGAGACCTCCCTCTCATCAATAGTCTTCCAAAACCAATGAGGTCTTGTATCTAAAAGTATAATTTCCTCTTTGAGCTGAGAGGAGCTCATTGAGAATGTGTCATCATGAAAGGAGAAAGGGTTTCTCACTTCAAGATGTCTACTATCATCCTTCAAGGCTTCAAACCCCAACCTCCAATGTGACATACAATCCAACAATGGCTCTTGTGAATGATGGTTTTCTCCCTTGAATATTTCCATGTTGCACAACACAGTGCAACTAAGCTAATCTATGGTAGTAGTGTGATTTGACCCTTGGCCATTCAAAAGCAAATCTCCACAATTTTCAAAATTAGTTGCTGTAACAAAAGATTGTGGAAATATTTTCATACCTTGATGTGCATTTGAAACTTCTTGTAGGGATGCAATATTTCCCTCCTCAAAAGTGTTGGCTGCTCCAAATATTGATGCATGTGGCTGCTCCTCCATGAGTGTGACAGTGTTGTCACAAGGCTCCTCAAGTGGTGGTGTGATCTTCCCTTCTTTTTCCCTTTCACCATTAAAGGTTTTAATCAACCCTTGGATGAAATTTGCAAAAGTTTTCTCCCTTGCATGGCTCAAGTGGTTGCTCCACCAATCATAGGCTTCACCCTCCAAGTGTAGCACTGATATTTCAACAGCTTCTTTCCCTGCTACAGGATGTAGTAGGAAAAATGCCTCCAACTCTCTCACCCAGGTTCTTGTTGTAGACAACCCATCAAAGGTAGAAAACATAAATATATTGCCTCTGATTTATTTTCTGCTACAAGGTCTCTTCTCTTCCTTTAGCTAGATGAAATGAGGAAAATATAAAGTCTCCTTGAAGGCTCTAGGTTGAGATCTATACTCAACAAGGTAATCACTTAGAATCTTATTATCCAAGTATATTCCATGCTCAATGTCTTCTTCTTGATGAGAATAGGAAGTGCATGGTCCTTCCTCTTCTATTTCTTCAATATTCTTGACCTCCTTGGAGAGGTATCCTTTGGATCTGAAAATAGATGAGAGTAAACTCATCTTCTTCAAAATTCTTATCTTATTGGGCTTAGACTCATAGGCTGAGCCAAGAAAGTTGCTCTGATACCACTGTAATGTTCCCAAATCAGGACAACTAGCAATCCATGGCTGGAAAATGCATTTTCTAGAAATGGAGGCAGCAGGATTTGAAACCAAGACCTGGATCACTTAGATCAATGTGTCTAAGAATTAAATCCAAGAGATGGCTCCAAAGAAATCCTTCTAAGGTGGTTAAACAAATCTACCACACTTAGATGTCCTCAGAAAATGCCCGGTGAATGGTCTGCAATAATGTAAGCATAAGAGCTGGCATGACAACGTTATTATACAACCATGAGCATATGAAGATCTGAATATCCAATGAATAATGTTATAGCAGCAAAGATAATACAAGTTCTTGAGGAAACAACCTCTCAAGAAAGGCAATGCAAGCCTCAACAAGACATGTACATGAAAATAGAGAATATTTTTATTTCTACATAAACCCAGGCTATGAGGACATATTTTATAAAATATAATACTCAATATTACATAATAACTAAAATATATGACAATATATGGCTCAAATAAAGTGGGGGAGAAAAGCTTTAACCCATGAAAGAAACAATACAATAATCCTCCAAGGGATTGACTGAAATACACAAAATGGAAAAAATGCCAGAGTTGTTGGGCAACAGCTACAACTCAAATATGGAACTAAATAGAGAACACTGAAGATGATGAGAAATCTAAATTAAAACTCCTCCAATGGATCTCCTAAGTGGAAGGATGATCCTTACACTTGAGATCTCACCCTCCAATCAATATGCAAACCCTCACTGCAGATACTCCATGAAAATAACGTAGTCACTAAGAGGGACTGCATAGTGAGTGGAATAAAACACTATGGCCAAGTGCAAATATCTGAAAATAAGCTCCCAAGCTTCCAATATAATCTCCCAAATAAAGGGAAGGCTCTCTCTCTGAAAAATATGATATGGAAGAGGTGTTGTGGAGTCTCCACTACAAAACCCTGCAACACAGAGTTATGTTGCTGCAGCAATAACGTTGTCCTGGAGGAGGATGCTTTGGCCTTGAGCTAAGAGATGTGGAGAAGGAGGAAACAACCTTCAAGAGGCCTCTCAAGAAGTCGAGTAAATCCTAAATAGGAATTCCTCGGAAATTCTTGCTAAATAGCAAAGGATGCACAATGTCTGAATAGACATGATATGAATAATCATAAGCATGAATAACAATGGCTCTCCTCCTCTCCATATATATAAAGTGAAGGCTCTCTCTCCATGGACCCCATCCATTATGGTTTCCTCCATAAAGTAATATTCCCTCCTCTATCTTTGCGCTGTCCCATGTAGTGCTTTCCACCTCATACCCAATGTTGTTTGACTTGGTCAAACTTAACCAAGCCTCTTTGCAAAAGTCTCCTTTCACACATGAGGGTGTGAAATCTAGTTCCATGTCTGATCCATTTTCATACTAGATGGATTTTATCTATTTTTTTTATTTCCATTGGGCCTCCTTACCCAATTATTCATCTCCTAAGTGAAAATAGACAAAATTAATATTCAAATTTATTGAAGGAAAAATTTGGAATATTAAAGAGTAGAGGGATCAACCTTCTACTAAAGAGCACCATTGGAGGAGGAAAATCCATATTTCAGATCTTCCATATCCTCATCATATGTATTCAGTGTTGCAGTGACATATTAACCCTAGCAGTTAATTGTCACATTGTATTTTTGTCCGGCAATCCTAGCAATCCCTCCTGGATTGGCTAGAGACTTTTTATTGGAGTCCATCTTTCCATTTTTGGGCATTTCTTTGTATCCTTCAGCCACATTACCATTTTTTATGTATTCAGTAGCTGCTTCTCTCATAGAGACTGCGCATTCACTGCTCTCCGGCATTTTGTGCAATTGCAACATCTCATGTATTTCATAGTATGATCATTGGAGATTGGTTCCAATAGCTTGAGTGGATTGTCCCTCATGATTTTATTGTGTATTATTGCTGATATATTAATATGATGATGGCTGCATAATATTTCCCTCTTATGTTGTATTCATAATTGCAGAGTTTGATGGTTGTGTTCATATACTCTGTAGGCTCTCTCATTGAGCATTTTCTAAGAGACCTAGGTGTGGGAGATCTGAATAACCCACCTAGATTTATTTCTTTGGGCTCAGATGCTGGGAGTGTAATGTATGGTGTGTTAATTAAGGGATCCAAGACCCCTTTCAGCTTATTTTTACATTGCCTTCCTTATACAGTGTCCTTTTGGACCATTTTGCAGAAATTCCTGAAAAAGGAATATTAAAAAATCTTTGGACATCTTTAATGACCACTAAGGTGAGATTTTCAACTTATGAATACTTCAATTCCATATCATTGATATTATGACTCGAAAAATATATCAGATTTTCTGTCCCATCTTCTTCTTAGATCAATACCATAGCAATGGTTGTATCAGCCACTACGATATATAAGAAATAATCACTCTGATAATTGAGGGGATACATTAATGACACCTAGACAAGTGTATCCTTGAAAACATCAAAAGAAGCTTACAAAACCTTATCTTAGTGGAAGGGAATCCCATTTTTCAAGAGATGAGTAAATCCTTTAGCCATTTCGGCATAGTTGGGTATGAACCGCTTTAGGAAGTTAGCCTTTCCTTGAAGTTTTTGTAATTGAAGTAAATTTGATGGCGCAAGAAAATAAAGAATGGCTTGGACCTTCAGAGGGTCAATTCAAAATCCTTCTTTTGAGATGAAGAATCCTAGAAAATGACTAGAACCGACACAAAAGACACATTAATATGGATTGAGGCGTATTTTGTAGTGTTGGAAGCATATAAAAATAGCTCTCAAATGCGCAGGTAAATCGTCTATATAAGGTTGAGCAATGTGCTTAATGTCATTGAAACCATAATCCATTTCTCTCTGAAATGTTGCCCCAACATTCTTTAAACCAAATTGGAGTTTACGGTAACTGAATGTGCCCTAGGGATAGATGAATTTTGTCTTATATTGGTCGTCTAGGCATATATTGACTTGATTGTAGCCATAAACTCCATCCATGAACGAAAATATTTCACATACGGCACAATCGTCAATAATCTGGTTGATAAAGGGAGTAGGATAGTTGGATTTTGGAAAAACAAGATTGACATCCCGATAATCGATCCATACTCTAATTGTTTCTTGCTTCTTCAAGACGGGAACAATGTTAAATGAAACCAACATGCAAAAGCTTTTCAACTTCTGATTTAATGGCAACAACCTTCTTCATATGAACAAGACGAAGGCATTGATGTATCGGTCTAACATCAGGGTACATTTTAATAGTGTGTTCAATGATACTAGTATCTATGCTGGAATTTCCTCATAAGACCAAGAAAATATATCACAGAATTCATGAAAGAGAGAGCGATAAGTTTCGAGTTCTGATGAAGAACAAGACACGTCGACAGGAATGTTTTCTACAACATCGGGTTTGGTCAAAATATCAATAGAAATGGTTTCTTCAATATTTGATAAATTTCGCTCGGATTTGATTGCATTAATGAGAAAATAATTCGAAAAGAAATTTTTTATTGATGTGTCACATAGTTCAATAAGATTATCTTCTTCATAATTCTAAAGATGGGAACAATGATGATGATCTTCCCATGGTCCTCCTTTTGGCATCATGGATTCCACAATGCTTTCATCAGTCAAGAAAGTGGATGAAAAAGGATCAGATGGAGTACCAAAATATAATGAATGACCAACCCAAACGATTGGCGACGATGATTTCAGATTCGTTGCCCAATCCATGTAGATTGATTTCTATGCCGGCTCAATTGGGCTAGGCGACAGAAATTCATCCAACATAACAACTTCAAAATCACCCGTAATATTCCTTAAGCCATATGGAGTGGAATATATCATGTAGCAAGTCTCTATGCTTGCAATTTCTACTGACGTTGCAGGCGGAGGTAATGCAAAGGTTCCCATTAGGGAAGAATCCTTTAAGAGTCCTACACCAATGTTTTGAAGTGCTAGTTGTGGTGCATGAACTAACAGAATGCCTCCAGATACCTGGTAACTGGAGACAAAGAAGGAGAGTTGATTGATGACTATGATAAAACCTTTATGAGGAAAATCAATCATCCTAAAATATGTAGAGACAATCACATTCATAGCGTAAACCCATGGCCTTCCAAGTAAAATGTTGTAGTCAAGGGGTTCGTGAATGACCTCAACTTCAACAGTTCTAGGAATCTCCACATGGCCAGGGCCTTCTAGAAGAGTCCATATGTGTTAAAATTCGAATCCAAGTGTCCATCTAACAACTCTAAACTTGGAAACATGTATTGTCTATTATTAGAAAGTCATTCATTGAGAAACTACCACCATTTTCCCTATAAATTGAGGACTCATTTAGTGGTAGGGAAGGAAGATTTTTCGTAAAGTATTTTGTTGGATTCTCATTTGATAAGAGAGTGAAAGTACTCATATGTTGTTGGGATAATGTTGGATGTGATGAGGCATGAATGAAGCTAGACCAAGTTGATAGTAAATCGATCCATTGGTTGTAATCTTCCCCTTCTACCCTTTAATAAGTATTGTTGTTCGATTTCCCATACATATGTCTCAATTTCTTGTGCAATGTATTCTTGAATGATGTATGTATTTCAAATATAATCGATTTGATTTGAGTAAGACAAGTAGATATCTTGTATATTTCATGTTGTTTGTTGTTCTCTGTTTGTGTTTGCAGGAATCGATCTAGCGATTTGAGTTATATTGAGAGAAATGAAAAAAACGACACAAGGAGAAGGAGAAGTGAAAGAATCACAAGTACGCTCCTTTTACATTCTGTATATCTACTTGTTTTAGAGAAAGTGATAGTTATTCTTTCCTCTATTTTTCTAAGTGAAAAATACCACACTTAGGGAATTTGGTTTATCCGTAGATCACAATTCCATATAAAAAAGTGGCAACTCCGCTAGGGAGTATCCTATCATTCTTGGTGTTTTTTCCTTTGTTTATCCTCATTTGTAGCATCTAATTTCAATTATTAGTCATTTGAATGAACAAATTGCATTAGAAGTGTGTCTTGTTGCTTCATTTTCCAATCTTAGCTATGCCCAATGCACCGTTGGTCAAGACATAGTGTAATGCAGTGTATTGTCTACCACTCAGGGGTGCTCTGCAATGAACTGTCTCTCCTTAGACACTGTGTTGTTGTTAAGTCCCTATATTAATAGTGTAGCCCCTTAGTATGTTAGTGTAGCCCCCCTTATTGTTATTATTGTACCCTTGTAACCCCCATTTTGTTATTATTGTGCCTTTAAATTATTATTGTTAGGTCGGCTAGGATTACATTGTGGCCCACTAGGATTACATTATGGCCCCATGGAATCCTATATATAGAAAGGAGGTTTTGTAAATTGTATAATCCAAGAATTGTTCATTTATGTAATGTATTGGAGGTTTCCTCCTCGAAGTGGCTTATTTCTAAGGCGTTCATATCTCTTTTCTTCTATTTTTGGAGCTAGTTACACAACATTTGGTATCAGAGGTTTGGATTCTAGGGTTTCGCTGCTCCAAACAAGTCATCGTGGAATTTTCGCTATAAATTTTTTTCTATGAAGTTTAAAAATCTGAAATTTTTAGGGTGCGAAGCCGAAATCCTGAGGAAGCTTTTCTAAAAATTTCAGAGCTTGGTTCACAATATTTGTGGAGATATCTTCTGTAAAAGTTAGGCATTTGTTCAGGCTCCTAAACAGGTCATCGTGGAATTTGCGCTATAATTTTTTTTTTATGAAGGTTCAGAGTCTAAAATTAATATGGTGTGAAGCTAAAATCCTAAGGAAATTCGTCAAAATATTTCAGAGCTTGGTTCGCAATATTTTTTGGAGATATGATCTGTGGAAGGTAGTACTTTTTCAGGCTCCTGAATTTCATCTCAAAGAGGTGATCGTGGGAAAAGTTCAATAACTCTCTCTTTGCATATCGGATTGGAGTTCCGTAAAAAGTGGTCGCAAGTACACAGCCTTTAGTTTCTTTGATATCAATTTCAGATACAAAGGACGAAACAGTGACACGCGGCAAGTCGTATAAGTTTGCACTACTGAACAAGTCCATAATTAGGTCATTGTGGGAGATTGGACACAACTTTGTCTTGGAGAATCCAAATCAGGTCAGACCTGTGGAATTCGAAATATAATTCAGAGGGCTAAGTCTATACTGAAATTTAGATATTGAGGTGCTTCAATCACATAGATAATCCAATTTCAATATCGGGCTCCTCAAAGTAAGAAAAAGGTGTGTATTGTTTTTTTCCGAATTGCATAAGTCTTGTTTGAATAATCAAGTTGAATTGATTCCAAGAGCATATTGAAGAAATTATTTCAGTAATGGGTTCTATAATTCCTCCAAAAAATAATTCCATACCCATTAATCCCTCAAAAAGCTATACTATGACGCATGAAGAGGAAGAGTTGCAGTATGAGATATCAAAATTACGGTACCAAGTGCAACAAGTTTCGATCTTACGAAGAGCAATTGAAGATGAAATAGATGGTTTAAAAATAGAAATGGAGGCTAAGTTGGATGGTTTGAAGGATAAAATAATAGCAAATATGGATGATAAATTAGTGGAAGATCACATCGAGCATCAACAACAAGTTCTCCAACTCTCAAAGGATAACCCAACTTTGGTGCAGAATCTAATGAAACAACAGGAAGATCAACATGACATCAAAAGAAGTTATGAAGTAGTCATAGAAACAAGAACTCGAGAAGTACGATCAATTTTAGAGTATCTCAGCAAGTGGAAGAACTTTCCTGTAGAATATTTCCAATGGGAGGATGAGAATTTTATACAGAAGCATCAAGAAATAATCAAGCGTTGAGGACAACACTTGTTTGAAGGAGAGGGGCATGTTAAGTCCCTATATTAATAGTGTAGCCCCTTAGTATGTTAGTGTAGCCCCCCTTATTGTTATTATTGTACCCTTGTAACCCCCATTTTGTCATTATTGTGCCCTTAAATTATTATTGTTAGGTCGGCTAGGATTACATTGTGGCCCACTAGGATTACATTATGGCCCCATGGACTCCTATATATAGAAAGGAGGTTTTGTAAATTGTATAATCCAAGAATTTTTCATTTATGTAATGTATTGGAGGTTTCCCCCTTGAAGTGGCTTATTTCTAAGGCGTTCATATCTCTTTTCTTCTATTTTTGGAGCTGGTTACACAACAGTTGCACCCTCAACCAACCAAATTGTATAAAAAAATTTCATTGATTTCAGTTTCATCCACTTGTTCGATTTATTTTAAGATTTCTGATACCTCTTCGAGACCAGTAAGAATTCTTATTCTTCCTCCTTTGAAAAGTAAATTTTTTCAATGATTCATAAGTGTTTTTCTCTATCTTTGGCAAATAAAATTCAAAGTATTTTTTTTCTTCATTAGATCAATTATGTTTTTGAGAAGGAAATATTTTTTTCATTCCTCGTTTCCGGTAGGAAAACTGTAGTTCCATTCTTCATTTTCCTAAGAGAAATTGTTGTTTCATTCCTCGTTTCTCATAAGAAAACACGTGTTTGTGTGATTTATGCATATAGTTTCATTTCTTGCATTCACATTAAAGGGAGGTGAAAAGAAAAACATGCATGTGCATAAAGTGAATTGTGTGTGTGGCATAGCAACATGTTAGGAAAGCTGCATTTAGTTTGTGCTCTTTGTTGTTTGCTCAAAAAACTGATTGCTCTTTCCCTTAGTAGGTAGGATTTTCATTGAAAAAGATAAATTCAAAAGTTTGCTTATCATTTAGTTTGCATTTTAAGGAATTTCCATTACATCATGCGGTGAACCTCAAAGACGAAATGTTAAACAAGATCAACATAAAATTTACATAAATTCACCTAAGAAAGGATTGGAACATTAACGATAACATTTAGAAGGTCTAGGCTAGAGATGTGTTCCGACATCATTAAACATAGTAGTTGTCACTAACTTGTCTGCGATACATTCCGAGTGTGATACCTCACTCCACGTATGTAAGTATATTGGAGCTCATCCACGTACCTTCAGGTATATAAGGTGGCATTCTTCTACGCAAAGTATAACATGATGCTCCTACTCTGCCGTTTTGCATTAGATAACACTAATACAGACTTGGGCCTCCATGTACCTTTGGGTATATTTGGGAGGACAAATTTAGGTGGGTATCCATCCATAGGTAACTGAGTCAGATGCCTTGTAATTTGTGATACACTGAAAACAACATTTGGGGAGATTGCCTACCCGTACTTCTTGGTTCGCTAGGAGGTATTCTGCAATTCAAAATTACTTGGTAAACCTTTTGCCTAGAATTATCCTTTTATTTTGTTTATTTTTTTTTGTCATAAAATCAATCACTCATTGTGGAATAAGAACATCCCTTTCCTCGTTGTTCGTGTAGAATAGCACTTAAACCTCCTTTACCACCAGAAGCCCTTTCTGGTGAGTGAAGGAGAAATCATTCTACAGAAACCAATACTATCAATACCTCTGGTGTGACATCATCCTCACATATACCAGAGTCATTTTGAGTTGTTTCTACAAATCTTGGTTCATATACTGTTGTCGAGATGTAGTCCTTAGAGCTACCTGTGGTCACGATCCATCCAATCAGTGAGACCATACATCCTGAACCCAACATTGTTCAACTAGAAGTTGATCCAGATCATGTTATTCTTTTACCAGAACATCTAGATCCTGAAGTCGAAGAACTAGAAGTTCTTCCTGTATCGGTCGCTCCACAGTCGGCTATAGCCATTAAGTCTCCCATATCGCACAGTCAACCACCTGAAATATATCTCAGGCCTGATGGTGAAGTTCTTCCACCTAGTTTGATTTCGATTGTAGAAATACCACAAGACGAAACACCTTCAACTCTAACTCATTTTTGGGAGGAGATTTATCCTTATGAGTCTTTTCCTCAATCATATCACACTGATTTCTTTGATCCCATGTCAATTCGAGTTCTCGTAGATCCTATAGGGTGTACATTGGGTTGTATGACCATGGTTTAGTCAACATCTCTGGTTGTACCATGTTGTGAAACCAGCTCCAAAAAGAGAAGAAAAGAGATATCAATGCCTTAGAAATAAGAAACTTCGAGGGGGCAACCTCCAATACATTACATGAATGAAAAATTCTTAGATGATTCAAATTACAAAACCTCCTTTCTATATATAGGAGTCCATGGGGATAGAAAGTAATCCTAGTGGGGCCACAATGTAATCTTAGCCGACCTAACAATAATAATTTAAGGGCACAATAATAACAATATGGGGGTTACAAGGGTACAATAATAAAAATAAGGGGGTTACACTAACAATAATAAGGGACTATACTAGTAATATAGGGACCTAACATGTCCCTCTCCTTCAAAAAAGTGTTGTCCTCAATGCTTGAGTAGCTCTAGGTGCTTCTGTATAAAATTCTCATCCTCCCATGTAGAATCTTTAGTGGGTAAGTTCTTCCACTTGATGAGATACTTTGAAATTGATCGATTCCATAGTTGTCGAGTTCTTGTTTCCATGACCGCTTCAGGTTCCAATATGATTTTTCCTTCCTCACCAAGTTCTGGCAATATTGTTTGAATTGGAATATTTTCACCTATAACCTTCTTTACGCATGAAACATGGAAAATTGGATGCAGTCGTGAAAAATCAGGAAGCTCTAATTTATATGCCATAATACCAATATTTTGCAACACCTTGTAAGGACCATAGTACTTTGGAAATAATTTATTATCTTTCTTAGCTTGCTTGAGGGACATTTGTTTTTATGGTTGTAGCCGTAAAAATACCCAGTCTTCTACATCAAAACTTCTCTCACTGCGATGTTGATTTGCCTGTTGTTTCATTCAATTTTGTGCCAAATTCAAGTTGTCCTTTAAGAGTTGGAGAACTTATTGATGATGCTTGATGTGATCTTCCGCTACTTGAACCTTCGAATTTTCTCTTAAAGATGATGTGATGGATGATGGATGATATCCATAAAGTGCCATAAATGGGGTCATTTTTGTTTCAGTATGGAAGGAAGTGTTATACCACCATTTAGCTAGAGGTAACCACTTGACCCATTCTGTTTGTTTATCAGATACAAAACAACGAAGATATCCTTCTAAACATTTATTTACTATCTCAGTTTGACCATTGTATTAAGGATGATAAGATGAGCTATGAGCTAATTGAGTACCCAAACAAGAAAATAACTCCATCCAAAAATTTCCAGTAAAAATGGGATCTCTGTTGCTGAAAATAACCAGTGGGTTTCCATGTAGCTTTTGAATTGTGTCCATAAATGTAGTAGCAAATGTACTTGCTTTAAATGGATCAGATAATGAAAAAAAGTGTGCATTCTTGGTAAGTCTATCAACTACCACCATGATGACATTCTTTCCTTCAGACTTAGGTAAACCTGTGATAAAATCCATTGAAATCTCCTCCCAATATTGACTTGGAATTGATAAAGGTTGTAGAAGACCCGGGGTCTTAATTGTCTGAACTTCATTCTACTGGAAAACAAAACATTCCGCCACAAAATTTTGAATATCAGATTTAAGGCAATCCCAAAAAAAATCTTTCCTCACCCTGTGGTAGGTTTATAAAAATCCTAAGTGTCCTCCTAAAGGAAAAGTGTGCAATTCCAAAAGAATCCTTTGTTTTAGTTGGGAATTCTTATAAATAAATAAGCGATCTTTGTACCATAAGGAATCATTTTTCCAACTAAATGTATCAGATGTACTAGGATCTTTCTACAACTATTGAATGAGTGTCGACATGTCTTCATCCTTTTTCCATTCATCTCTTGCTTTGGTTATCCAATCTGGTTGGATAATAGAAATGACACAAAGCAATGCTTCCACCTCTTCATTCTTTCTTGAGAGTGCATCTGCAACAACATTTAGCTTCCATTTTTGTATATTATTTCAAAGTCATAACCCAACATCTTTGTGACCCATTTTTGCTACTCTTCTGAAGATAGTGTTTGTTCCAAAAAGTGTTTAAGACTATCACGATCAGTTTCTACCCTGAAGTGTCTTCCCATCAGGTAAGTTCTCCATTTCTTTAGTGCATGCAATATTGCTAACATTTCCTTCTCATAAATAGGTTTCTGTAAATACTTTCCTTTAATTGGACGACTTTCAAAAGAAATGGGTCTTCCTTCTTGCATTAAAACAACACCAATTCCATTTCCCGAGGCATCAAATTCCACAATAAATGTTTTTGTGAAGTCTGGCGTAGCTAAGACTAGTGCTAGGCACATTGCCTCTTTAAGATGTTCAAATGCCTTAGTTGCTTCAGGAGTCCATGAAAATGCATCTTTCTTCAATAATGTTCTTAGAGGTGCTGCTATTCTCCCATAATTCTTAACAGACTTTCGATAATACCCTGTTAACCCAAGAAATCCTCGCAACTGCTTTATGGTTGTGGGGACTTTCCATTTGTTAATGGCTTTAATTTTGTTAGGGTCTACCTTAACACCCTCGTGAGATACAATATGACCCAGATATTCCACCTCTTGTACTCCAAAGAAACGTTTGGATTTTTTTGCATATAATTGTTTCTCCTGTAATAGTTTGAGCACCCTGTCAACATGTTGAACATGATCCTTCCAAGACCTACTGTAGATTAGTATATCATCAAAAATTACTAGGACAAATTTTCTAAGGAACGGTTTGAAAATGGAATTCATCAACTCTTGAAATGTAGAAGGTGCATTGGTAAGGCCAAAAGGCATGACCAAAAATTCATAATGACCCTCATGATTTCAAAATGCTGTTTTTGGAATATCTTCAGTCTTCATTCTAATTTGATGATACCCTGAACGAAGATCCAATTTGGTAAAATAAATTTCTCCATGTAATTCATCCAATAATTCATCAATCACAAGAATGGGAAATTTATCTTTAATGGTGATCTTATTGAGCTCCCTATAATCCAGACACATGCACCATGATCCATCCTTATTGTGTACCAATACTACAGGAGCAGAGAAAGAACTTTGACTAGGTTGCATTATACCTGCCTCTAACATTTATGCAATCATACGTTCAATTTCGCTCTTTTGGACATAAGGATATATATAAGGTCTGATCTTTGGAGGAACACTTCCTGGAATCAAATGAATAGCATGATCATGATCATGAATAGGTGGGATTCCTTTTGGAGTTTCTAAAACCTTGGAATGATTGTCCAAGACTTTTTGGAGATCTACAGAAATAGATGATTTTGATGTTGGAACTTCTAGTGAGAATAATTGTGCAATTATGCCTTGTTGTTCTTTCTTTAGAAGCTTTGTCATGATGTTAGAGCTTATTATCTTTCCCGGCTTCCCTGCATACCCCGTAATTCGACTTCCTTTCCTTCTGCAAAATATTTCAAGAAAATTTCTTGAAAATTAAAAGCTACCGTCCCCAAAGATTGTAACCATTGTACTCTGAGTACAACATCAACACCTCCGATAGGAATGGAAAGCATTAGACTATTCAATACATATTCCCCCATGGTTAGCTTGATATTATGGCATTTTCCAAAGCAATTTATAGTTCCTCCATTTGCAACCATCACTTGACATTCTGGTGCTGGGTATAAGAAACAATTCAATTCCTTCGCTACCTTACAATGAATAAAATTATGGGTACTACCTGAATCAATCAACACTATTACCTTTTTCTTATTTATATGTACTTCTATCTTGAGAGTTTGGGGAGTGGTAATTCCTGAAAATGCATTACACGATATAGTCGGACTCATTTCTTTTTCTTCTTGGTTTGGTTCCTATTGTATATCCTCTTCTTGTTCATTTTCTTCTTCCTCTTCACAATCTATATAAAATAATTTCTTCTCAGCACACTTATGACATTTAGTGTATTTGCTATCACAACTATAGAAAATACCTTTCACTCTTTTTTCTTCCAATTTTTGTGGTTTCAACCTTGTAGGTTGTGGAAATATGGGAGTAGCAACACTTCCCTCTTTATAAAAGTGAGTGGTAGGCTTCCTTGTTGCCATAATTTTACATTCAATTTTTCTTGCCAACCTGAATGCATTCTCCAATGAATCAAGTTCCAAAACACAAACTTCATGTTGGATGATATCCTTTAAAGTACTTATGAAGAGATCAATCCTGTGTTCCTCTGTAATATCAGTTACCCTTATATTCAATTTTTGGAAGTCCTCAATGTGCTCCCCCATTAAACCCTTTTGTTTCAGACTTATCAATTGGCTAAAGAAGGTGTTTCTCTTTGTATCCTCATAATGTGCTATCATTTCCTCCATAAATATTGACCAAGTGACAATTTTTTTACGGGAGCAAAGCCATTGATACCATACAAATGTATTTTGTTCTAAACGTAAAGTTGCAATGCATACCTTTTGTGTGTTTTGCACATTATGGAGATCAAAATATTGCTCCATCTGTAGTATCCATGTTACAAGATCCTTTCCATCAAACTTACTCATATCCATTTTTTGAATATGGTGGTTTTTCCTGCCAACATTAGATTTTATGAAATCACGATCAACATTTATTTTTTTCCCATCATGAGTTTCCTCTACTATCTTTTCACCATTAGGAAACATTTCTTGTATCAACTTTTTCAAACCTTCCATGTCTGCTTTTAGATCACTCTTCATGTTTTCCATTTTCTCATCGATCTTAGCTTCCATGTCATCCATCTTAGATTCCATGCCAGCTTCCATGCCATCTATATTAGATTCCATGCCATTCTTCAAACCATCCATCTTAGATTCCATGCCTTTCTTAAAACCATCCATATTAGTTTCCATGCCTTTCTTCAAAAATTCCATGTCATTTTTTGTTGCTCTTTGTGAGAGCAAATTTTTTTGCACTTGCTCTTGTAATTTTGATATGTCATGTTGCCATTCTTTGTCTTCATGAGTCATAGTAGAGCTTTCTAAAGGCTTAATGGGTGTTGAATTCTTTTTAGGGGCCATTTTAGAATCCAATACTGATATATATTCTACAATATGCCCTTGGAATCAATTCAACTTGATTCTTCAAAAAAGACTTATGCAATTCAGAAAAAAAAATACACACCTTTTACTTTCTTTTGAGGAGCTCAATATTGAAATTGAATTATCTATATAATTGAAGATCCTAAATATCTAAAATTAAGCCCTATAGTAGCCCTCTGAAGCTTCTTTCAAATTCCACAGGCCTGATCTAATTTGGATTCTTCAAGGAAAACTTATGTCCAATCTCCCACAATGAGCCAATTTTGGACTGGTTCAGTAGAGTGAACTTTTACGACTTGCCACGTGTCACTGTTTCCTCCTTTGGATCTAAAATTGATAGAAAAAAAACTATAGTCCATGCAATTTTGGTCACTTTTTACAACATTCCAATCTGATTCTCAGAGAGAGAGCTATGAATATCTTTCCACGATCACCTCTTTGAGATGAAATTCAGAAGCCTCAAAAAGCCATAACTTCCACAAATCATATCTCCGAAACTGTTGCGAAAAAATATCTGAATTTTTTTCATGATGTTCCTTGCGATTGTGGCTTCACACTCTAAAAATTTTAGCTTCTGAACCTTCGTAGGAAAAAAATTATTACAAAAATACCACGATGACCTGTTTAGGTTAAATTTAGGAGCCTGCAAAATGACCTAACTTGCATAGATCATATCTCCGAAAATATTGTGAACCAAAGTTTGAAGTTTTTTGACAATGTTCCTCATAATTTGTTCTTCGCACTATAAAAATTTCAGATTCTGAACCTTCGTAGAAACAAAGTTATAGTGAAAATTCCATGCTGACCTGTTTGGAGTAGCGAAACCCTAGAATCTCAAAGCTCTGATATCGAATGTTGTGAAAACAGCTCCAAAAAGAGAAGAAAGGAGATATCAACACCTTATAAATAAGCCACTTCGAGGGGGCAACCTCTGATACATTACATGAATGAAAAATTCTTGGATGATTCAAATTACAAACCCTCCTTTCTATATATAGGAGTCCATGGGGCTAGAATGTAATCCTAGCCGATCTAACAATAATAATTTAAGGGCACGATAATAACAATATGGGGGTTGAAAGGGTACAATAATAACAATAAGGGGGTCACACTAACAATAATAAGGGACTATACTAGTAATATAGGGACCTAACATACCATCTGTTAAAGTTGCGACAACATCTACTATTTCTACCCCATCGATGTTCACCACATCACCAAATCACATATTTATGGTGGCCCTTCCATCCCACTGTGTTACCAATATTTATCTGGAACCTTCTATTGTGCACCCTATAACCCATGGAATTCACCCATGTCATCATCTGGTATTCTATCTAGTACATCTCTAATGAGTACTAAACTACTTGATCCTTTATATACATCTTCCGTGCAATATCGAACTGGTCCATCTGGGTATATTCCATCCAGTACAATCTCAACTGGACTTCTGGAATTTGGAGAACCTTGTCCTGAGGATGAACCACATTAGTTGGTTCGAAATTTTGACCTAATCCTGATGATGTGATTTATCCGAAAGTAATTTTATCTATAATATATTCCATTTTATTATACTCCTCATGTTGGGGGTTAACCTATGGTCACCCATTTTGACAGTACTTCGTCGTTATATGGTAATCCTAATGTCGGAATGATTGTTTTTCAGTGGTAGCCTATCATGCCCATTCAACCACAAATGATTGTGCATTCATATCAACTGGTCAAACCTGTTGCACCCACATTTACTCTGCTTGTAAATACATCCTTACCCCTATTACAGGCTCAGAGTGTTGTACCTCAACTATGTCAGGTGGGTCCTTCAATGCAATACCCTCAAGTATTGGGTCCTTAGACTCCAACTCCTTCGACTGGTTTACAACAACCACTTGTATCCATAATTATTTATTGACAATATGGATTACCATATTATGGGATGTCACAAGAAAAACCAGGTTTTACCTATTCACAATTGGGTCCAATCTATTCTATTTTGGGCTATAATCTTGGTGGACAGCCACCTTGGAAGCCACAAGCATAAATTCCACAATAATCATTCCAACAACAAGTAGCTTACCCAAGTTTTGGTCAACAAAATCCTCAAGAGTTTTCTTATTAAAGAAACCCCTATCTGGGTTACCAACAACAAATTCCTTAGTTGGTGCTCAAAGGCATTTTTCCCAAGAAATTACATCATACCCTGGCTATGCTCAACCTGACTTAAATCGACAGTTGCCCTTTGTTTCAACTTTAGAATTACCTGATTTAAACCGGCTTACCAATGATCCAATCATATGCTCCTTGGTGACCGGTGATACCACATAAATTACCCTCAGATATTCCTAAGTTCAACTGAAACCCTTAGGAAGAAACATCGACACATGTTATGACTTATCATTTTTGCTATTCATCTAACTCCTTAAATGATGACTCCATTTGACTATGTGTTTTCTAGCATACGCTCACTGGTCCAGCTGTGAAGTGGTACATTGAGTTACCACGTGCTTCATTTGATAATTTTACTGCCTTAGCTACTATCTTTCTGACCCACTTCTAGTTACCGATACGATATGAAACTGGAAAAAATCTCTTGACCAATTTCAAACAGACTAGTGCTACTCACATTTTTACTCATATTCATTAGTGGCGTCATCATCATAGAATGGGAAAAAAATTTGTTCCTAATCATCTCCTCGCTGAGTGGTTCATTAAGTCTTTTCTACCATCTATCACCGAGGATGTGGATAAGGGTGGAATTTTCACTGAAGAGTAGGTCATTTCTTGTGCCTAGTACTCAGATTTGATTTATACTCAGTATAGCATGGTCTATGAGAAAATTCCCAACATGCCGCTATATAATTTTATTATTCCTCCTCCATCCCAGGACTCTCATGCCAGCGACAGTATGATTGGTACTAAAATCACAAATCACTTTACTGCATCTGATCCCGCACCTGCTTCTAAAATTCATGTCATGTCATTTGACAAAGGCAAAAGTGACAAAAAACACACTTAGGGAATTTAATTTATCTGTAGATCACAATTACATATAACACGTAGGCCAACTAGAACTGCTTAGGGTGAGCACTTTTCCACCCAACCATGAACCTTCACCATTGGTTCGCCTTGAGTTGAGACCTCATTTACCATGAATCAACAAATTCTTGTGATTCTGGACAAGGTATTTTATGCCTTACTTCCCTTGCATATGTTTCCTTAGCAATGTCCCACTTTCTAGGGTCTACCAACCCAATAGCCTAGGTTTTTTCCTATATTTTGAAAATGGTTTCTTCCCCTTTTTCAATAAAGCCCTCCTTTTTCTCTTGCGACACTTTTTTCACCCTTACTCAGTGTCTTTTTATGAACTGAGTGATTTAATAGATTTTATCTCCAATCATATTAAATTTCATTAAGGAACCCCTAGGGATTTTTAGGAATGATTTTAGGTAAGTTTGTCTTGATCTTATCCATCCACATTGGTTTTCAAATATGGTAATAATCTCTTTTACTCAAGTGTTTCTTTCCCAAGGAATCTCCATTTTTTCCTTTTTTCATTCATAAATTTATGTATTACAGCATTATAATTTATTTCAAATTGAGTTCACTATGTATTTATAGTCATTGCGACTAAATTAGACCCATCTAAAAAATATATATTTTTAGATAGAAACAAAGGGGTATCACAACTATCGAAGCTGATACATGGATTGAAAGGATATTTAATGATCAGGATGGGGTCATATTGGGTTCCTTTGGAACCACATGAGCCATCTATTTCATCCTCATGTTTCATGCTACATATTTTACCTTGGATTTTTATGGTTTGTATGAATAACCCTTTGAAAAATGCTTTAAATTTTCCATTGAAGAGTTACATATAGAGAGCTAATTCCTTAGCTCAGTTATTCATGATATTTTCAGTGCTATTTGTTGTGTCACTGTGGAAATTTGGTGCCAATAAATTTTTGGAAAATAAAAAAATACAGTCTCCTTAGTCTATGTATTACAAGAATCATTCACCCTTCCACTAACAACAACTCCTTGTCCATTACTTCCTAGAGCCTATGGATTACCTCCTTAATTGCATTCATGGCCACTTTACCTTCTACCAGGATCCTAAAGAGGAACTATCTATGGGCTCATTACATTTCTTGTTAATGTGGGATACAAGCCTCAACCTTGTCTCTTTGTTACAATTTGTGCTTCTGTAAGCCACCACTAGCTTCTTCCCCTTAGCATTGTGATGCCTACTCAAAGCCATAACCATGAAGCATGCATCCCTTATGCATAACTCACACCAATAATTTTCCTTATAAAAGCTTTCTCTATAGGTTTTTTAGCTATTATGGTAGCTCAAGGGTGTATAAATGAAGATAAACTTGTTACAATCCCTTTCTATTATATCACACTCACTTCCCTCCATCATTACCATCTCATCATTCGTGAAATTTGATGTTATACCATAAAATTATCATGTCAATTTGTAGTCATATTCTTTTAATGTAGTCCCACATTCATGGAAGTCATCCTAGCAACAATTAGCACCAAAAAAACTAGTGTGATGTTTTATCATCAATATTTTGTCCATAGTACTTAATGGTGGAACCACCTCCCTTATGCCATTAATGGAAATATCCTAACGTTCAAGTACAGAAGTGCGATTTTGTTGTGAGGGAAGAATGAAGGTTTAATATATAAGAATGTAAATTAATAAAGGTCTGTATTCCTATAGGTGTAAATTTACATATAATTTAGTGTCCTAAAATATAGGAAGAGGAATAGGACATGTTCCATGTTCCATATGCCAGTGCGGTTGTAAGTTTTATATATGAAATTACCTATATTAGACAAGACATTTCACATGAAGTCGGGGTATTGTGTAGGTATATATTAAAACAAGGGATGGAGTGTGAGATAAAACTAAAGAGGGTTTTCAGGTTTTTTCATGAAAATACTAGTTATGGATTTCGATACCAAGGAATAATGGTATTGGATAGAGTGTTGGGAATACATGGATATGTTGAGGGAGACTAAGCTGGAGGTCTAGATCATAGAATATCTACAAATGGGTATGTGTTTAACATATTTGGAGGATAAATCAGTCAATGAGCAAAGGTTATTTTGTAGTGAAACTCTTGTTGAGTTTTAACAAGATGATGAGCTTAGTGAAAACAGTCGCCTTCACTAAGTGGGCCCGCAGGCTATTTTTGGCACAAGTCTATTTTTAGACTATGTCTATATTTAGACATGGTGATCATATTTTAGAAGTTGCATGATGCTATTTGTGGATGGTTGGTCAATTTGGAAAAATATATGAAATTCTATTTTTATAATATTGGGCGAATTCTATTTATAGATCGTCAATATAAAAATAGATGCATGTCGATTATTATTAGCTCTTAATAATAATCAGACTCTATACAGCAAATTATTCTCTTGGAGCACTTAATTTCAGTATACATATTTTTCAAATCAGTGGGCTGAAGGAATTATGCAATTCCTAAGGGTTTAATGGAGTTCATGCATGGAGGAATCAGTTAGAGCTGAAGTGGCCAAGTTATGACAAAGTTCGAAGAGTAGTTCATGGAGTTGTATTTAGTTTAACTCAGTTAGACTCAGTTGAGATAGTTGTATCTAATCTAACTGAATGATACACTAGTGGGAGTGGAGTGATTTGATTAGTTAATTAATTCACAAATAATAACTCATTAATCAACTGAACAATACAACAGTTAACTACACTGCATGTCACATTCAGTGGAGACCTAGTGCAAAGATAGGTGAAAGGGTGAGATAGACTATATGTTGTGACCATAATGATGCATGGATTGCATCTATATATACATTGGATTTTCCAATGATAATCACGCAATCAAGGAGAGTGGGATTGCATCAAATTGGTCTTTGTAATCAGCTTGGATTGCACAGTGGAGGTAGGCTAGAAGGAGGGCAGAGATTGGTGCATGGATTTGTAGAATTCTTCTATGTTAGTGTGTGAAGATTGATTGTACTAAGAGCTTGATGTACTAATATTTGTATGAGGATTGATTACATGATCTCCATGATACATAATATATGACATTTTGTGTTTTCACCTTCAGGATTTCCCGTTAAACAAATGTATTATTTGTGATTGTTTTTATTTATGCTTCACATGTGTGTGCAATTAATTTTCCGCAAAATATTAATAGTGGAATGATTTTGTATTTTGCAAGAAGTTAAATATTGTGAGATCAGGGGAATATAGGTCATATGCATGCTTAATGTATATAATTTCTACATGGTATCAAAGCAGTGTTAATTCTTGAAGATTGCAATTGTGAAGAATTGTTGAGCTTGTGCTGGTGGAAAATTTGAATTTGCTACAAAAGATTCTTGGTGCAGAAGTTGAGTATACATTGAAATGTCTTTCAATGGGTTGCGATTGGAGTATGCCCATGATGGGAGCTCGAATTACATAACCTAGAAGGATAGGATGGAGGAAGTTCTGGAGGATAATGGACTAAAGGAGTTCATCGATAGCGATGTTCCTAAGCTGAGATCTAGCGATGCTGCATTACTTGACGCATGGCAAAAGAAGACAACAAAGACGAGAAGAATTCTCTTGGAAAGTGTGAAGGACCATATTGTGTCCAGCCTTCATGGGAAAGCCACTCCATTCTTAATTTGGAAGGCTTTGATAGATTTTTTCTAAAGCAGAAGTGACCAGAGGAAGTTGGCGCTTAAAGACAAGCTCAGAAAAATAAAAGTGGAGAAGGGCGACAGTATTCCAAAATACCTCACGAAGTTTTTCCACTGCAAGGATGAACTGGGAAGTGTGCGGGTTACTATTGATGAAGAAGACTTGGTGAGCTTGGATCTCCTTGGGCTTCTGAAGAGTTGGCATAGCTACGAATACTCTATCAATGGACGGGAGAAACTACCAAGATGGGAGCGACTTTGGTCGGATCTTGTGTAGGAGGAGATAAGGCGGGGTACCAGGGATGGATCTTCATCGAAGAATGAAGATGAAGAGAATTGCGCTTTGGCTGCCAAAGCAAGGAAATGGAAGGGGAAGAAATTTTCTTCAAAATCCGAAGCTAAAGGCAAGAAGCAGGATTTTTCCAAGCTGAAGTATTTTCACTGTCACGAACATGGGCATTTTTCCACTAACTACCCATAGAAGAAGAAGAAAAAGAAGGCTACTGGAGAGGCCTTAGCATCACAATTTGAACTTTATTTCTCTTTGATCGCATTCTTGGTTTCAAGCCATATGGGATCAGTGTGGTATCTTGATAGTGGTGTGTCTTTCTATAATACGAGAAACAAGGAGTTGTTTAGTGACTTGGAGGAGAAGGACCTCCAGATCCATATAGAGATGGGCAAAGATGGTCGATACAATGCAACTAGAATTACGACCATTACCTTTGAGAGGGAGTCTGGTAATCCATTCTTGTTGAAGGATGTTATGCATGTTCCAGGTCTGATGAAGAACTTGATCTCGGTCGCAATATTGGAAGACAAAGGTTATGATGTTGTTTTCAGTGAGGGAAAATACTTCCTTATACATAAAACAATGGGAAAAACCAAGAAGATAGGGGTTCAAATTAAGAATATCTACAAGCTGGAGGTAGGAGGCTGCACTACAATGGTGGGAAAAGTAGAAGAAGTGGTTAGTTGGGATGAGGGTGAATTATGGCACAGGAGATTGGGCCATCTTCACCATGGTGCTTTAAAGATTTTGCAGCAAACTTCTACTATACTTCCCAAGTGTACTCTTGCGCAGTCAGATCAGTGCAAGGGATGTACTATGGGTAAGTATGTGAAGACCACCTTTCACGAGAAGGAGAATAGTGCTTCAGTGGTCCTGGAGAGAATTCACACAGACGTGTGTGGACCTTTCTCGGTTGCTTCAACAAAAAAACACAGGTATTATGTTATTTTTGTTGATGACTATTCTCGTAGATGCTAGATCTTCTTCATGCACAAGAAGAGAGAAACATTCTCAAAGTTTTGTGATTTTAAAGAATTGTTGGAGAAGGAGTCGAAGAAGAAAGTGAAAGCTCTACGGAGCGATAATGGTGGTGAATACATCTTGGGCGAATTCAAAGAATTATGTAGCAAAGAAGGAATTCAAAGAGAAATCATAGTGCCTCATAACCTATAATAGAATGGGGTCATGGAGAGAAAGAACAGAATGATCATGGGTGATACACGAGAAATGCTACATGATCAGGGCCTACCGATGCACTTGTGGGCGGAAGCATGCAACACTGCGGTTTATGTGCAAAACCATTGTCCCCATAGAGTACTTGGCATGAGTACACCTGAAGAATATTTCACTGGTGAGAAGCCTAATATTTCTCATTTGAAGATTTTTGGCTCATCTATTTACATTCATGTGACAAAGGATGCCAGGAAGAAGCTGGAGCCAACTGCAGAAGTCATGTTATTTGTGGGGTACACAGAAACACCCCATAATTATTGTGTGTATTTTGGTGCGATGGGATATAAAATTCAATGAGGTGAAATCCATGAAGTTGTCACTTGAGAGGGAGCTACACTTGCATGCGAAGGAGGAAATTCTTCTTCCGAAAGATGAGCCTCTAGATGTGGATCAACCACAGGAGGAGATTCATGGAGTGGAAGAGTCCACTCATGTAGAACCAAACATTAGACAAGGAAGAAACCATACCACTGAAGCTGAGATACTGAAGGTTGATGTGGCACAGAATGTAGGAGTCCCTACATCACAGCGCAGACAGAGATAGTCACCTGACCGTTATACTAGATACATGGCTCTTATGAGAAAGTGTATCCTCACAGAGCCATATTCTTTCAAAGAAGAAGTGAAGGATCCCACATGGGTAGATGCCATGGTGGAGGAGTATGAATCCATTTTCAGAAAAAGTTCTTGGGAGATTGTTCCAAGGCCGGTGGGAAAATCAGTTGTAGGATCAAGATGGATCTACAAGGTAAAGCAAGTTGCTGATGGAAGTGTTGAGAAGTATGAGGCAAGATTTGTTGCCCGGGGCTTCTCACAGATCGAGGGGATTGACTATGAAGAAACCTTTGCACCTGTCGCACGGTATTATTCCATACTAACCATCTTTTCTCTCTCAACGCAGATGGGTTGGCACATTCATCAGATGGATGTGAAGGTTGCGTTCCTTAATGGGATAATTGAGGAAGAGGTGTACATTGAGCGGCCTGAAGGATTTGAGATCTTCAGCAGTGAGTCACATATGTGCAGGCTCAAAAGAGTGCTATATGGGTAGAAGCAAGCACCACGTGCTTGGTACACTTAGATCGAAAACTATTTCACTGGACTTGGCTTCACTAAGAGTGAGGCGGATGCAAACCTATACCAAATTGTAGTGGAGGGTAAGCTTTTAATCATTGTTATTTATGTTGATGATTTAATACTAATGAGTGATGAGCAGTTGATACACTCATGCAAGGAAAATCTTTCAAAGGAGTTTGAGATGAAGGATTTTGGCCTCCTTCATTATTTCCTTGGATTTGAAATATGGCAGTGGGAAGGTGATCTATTTGCGTCTCAAGTAAAGTATGCCCGAGAGATACTGGAGAAGTTTCACGTGTAAGTCTGCAAGCCTATTGACACTCCTCTTCTAGGAAATTGGAGGAAAGAGGATGCTACATTGGCGGAGGTAGTGGATGCCACTATTTATCAATAGTTGGTGGGTTCGCTCATGTATTTAGTCAATACAAGACCAGACATTTGTTATGCAGTGAACTAGCTTTCACAAGCGATGGTTAAGCCTACCAAGCTCTTTTGGAAGGTAGGCAAGCATGTCCTGAGATATCTCAGGGGCACATCTGAGTATCGTTTATGGTACAGACAGATGGATAAGGTAAATTTGCATGGCTTCACGGATGCAGATTGGGAAGGCAACCCAACAGACAGAAAGAGAACATCAAGAGGGATTTTTAGTATCGGATCTACGATAGTTTCTTGGTACAACAAGAAAAAAATATCTGTGGTACTCAGTCCAACGGAAGTAGAATATATGGAAACAAGTCAAGCTTCAGGTGAGGCTATCTGGATGAGGAAGATTTTGGTTGGTTTGTTCGGTTCACATTTAGATCCTACAGTGATACATTGTGATAATCATAGTTGCATTAAACTCTCAGTTAATCCCGTGTTTCATGATAGATCTAAACATATTTAAATCTGGTATCATCATATCAGAGATTGTGTGTAGTGGAAGATCATATTGCTTCAATACATTCCTATGGAGGATCAAGATGTAGATATTCTGACGAAGGTGCTCACCAGGAGAAAATTCGATTACCATAGAGGCAGGATCGGGGTGAAATATAATCCCTATCTTGTTGAGAGGGAGTGTTGAGATTCAACAAGATGATGAGCTTAGTGAAAAGAGTTGCCTTCACTAAGTGGGCCCGCAGGCTATTTTTGGCGCAAGTCTATTTTTAGACATGGTGATCATATTTCAGAAGTTGCAGGATGCTATTTGTGGATGGTTGTGTGATAGAGTTGGAAAAATAGATGAAATTATATTTTGATCAATGATGAAAATCTACATTTATAGATCGTCTATCTAAAAATAGATGCATGTCGATTATTATTAATACCAATAATAATCAGACATCCTTTAATAATTATTCTAACTGAACACTTAATTTCAGTATACAGATTTGTTAAATCAGTGGGATGAAAGAATTACACAATTCCCAAGGGTTTACTGGAGTTCATGCATGGAGGACTCAGTTAGCACTGAAGTGGCAAATTTATGACAGAGTTGGAAGAGTAGTTCATGGAGTTGTATTCAGTTTAACTCAGTTAGACTCAGTTGAGCTAGTTGTATCTAATCTAACTGAATGATACACTAGTGAGAGTGGAGTGAATTAATTAGTTAATTAATTCACAAATAATAACTCATTAATCAACTGAAAAATACAACAATTAACTACAGTGCATGTCAGATCCAGTGGAGACCCAATGCAGAGATAGGTGAAAGGGTGAGATAGACTATTTGTTGTGACCATAGTGATGCATGAATTGCATCTACATATACATTGGAGTTGCCAATGATAATCACACAGTCAAGGAGAGTGGGATTGCATCGAATTGGTCTTTGTAATCAGCTTGGATTTCCCAGTGGAGGCAGGCTAGCAGGAGGGCAGAGATTGGTCCATGGATTTGCAGAATTCTTCTATGTTAGTGTGTGACGATTGATTATACTGAGAGCTTGATGTACTAAGCTTTGTATGAGTATTCATTACATGATCTCCATGATACATAATATGATAGTTGGGGTTTTCAGCTTTAGGATTTCTCATTAAACAATTGTATTATGTGCAATTGTTTTTTATTTATGCTTCACATGTGTGTGCAATTAATTTTCCGCAAAATATTAATAGTGGAATGATTCTTTATTTTGCAAGAAGTTAAATATTGTGAGATCAGGGGAATCTAGGACATATGCATGCTTAATGTGTATAATTTCTACAACTGTTAACTACAAAATTTGAATACACGATGGTCACTCATGTAAGCAAGAAAGTAGTATGGTTACAAATATTGTGTTCAAGTATTAGATTGGTATAGAAAGTTATTAGGAGAGATTATGATAGTCAAAGGAAATATTCATAGTGAAGAACATAACTTATACTTCCAAGAAAACATATATTAATGTTTAGTATCAATTTTCAAGAGATGTGACTGAATGCAAGAAGGTGCTATTAGAAAAGATGGACACTTTCAAGAATATTGCAAATTCATTAATAAAACATGTAGCACTGAGAAGTTATTTTGGTGTAGAGAAACAATAGGAATTCTTGTCTCAGTTTTTTGTTAGTCATGTATTCTGAGAACCCCTCTCATGTAAAGAAAATAATAAGTTAGAGAATGTTGGGTATGTTTGATATTATTCTCATTAGCACCACACATGCAATTTGTTGCACTAAGTGCAATAGGGAAAAAAAAATTAGGTAATTTTTTGTGTCTATTTTTTGCAGTTTCTAGCACATGATTTTCATTTTTAGTAGTTTTATGATGCATGGTGATTTAGTGCAAGGTTATGTAATTCTATTTAGAAAAATATCGTTGAATGTGTTAGCACATTTCTTTGCTAGGTCATGAGTCCATTCCATAGTTTTGTTTTTAGGATTAAAGTTCAATTTTTTTTTTTAAATTTTAAAAATTTTGGGTGCTATCAGAATTTCTAGTAGTACGAGTTTTTAAATCCTTTCGGATAGTCTGTTATTTTTTTTTTTTGTCTTTTTACTCTTATTTCTGATGTTGCCAGAATTTTCGTAAGCATACTTTGTTTTTTAAATAATCCGAAAAAGTGCATCTGCTTTAGTCATACGATGTGCCATAGGGTTAATACACATCAAATAATTTTTAAATCCTTTAAGATCTAATGAGAGGTGTCGTATTAAAATTAGTTAGCTAAGGTCAAGTCATTGTATACATTAAGCCACATGTGTCATCCACGGTTAATGATCAAACCATTTCCCTTCATGCCTGTCTACACCAAGTTAGTCATCCGTACATTAAGGTACGTGTTTTGTTGAATTATGGGGATCGTGGTGATCAAACTGCACACCATAACCGTTCTAAGGGCCGCACAACATTGCTGCCAAAAATTCAGACCACTCAACAACATAGTTTGAGGAGGTGACTGTGTGTCATCAAAGACACTTTCCATAAACTATCTGGAGCTCCCATATGGAAAACATAAGAAACTGAAGGTGGTGATGGTGTGTCACATAGTGAACATCATGATCATGAATATTTGTAATGATGGAGGGTGATGTGCATGGGGCAGTGAACTAAATTTAGTTTTAAAACCACCTAAAAAACATGAATGTTTTCATTTGAAGCCTAAGTTTTTGGATTAGAATTTGTTGAGAGTTATATTTGGAGAATAATTATGGATTTCATACAAGATTCCAGAGGAGAATACAAGCCACACCTCTAAGTTAAACTCTTCCTATTCTGCCACCTATCTTATGTAGGAAACATAGTCATTTATTTTTCTGAAGATGATTAAAATAGGTGGTAAGATAAATCGAATAAAGCCACAGGGTGCATATTTGGTTGATGCTAATCCAAGCGTCAGAACTATGTTTATTCAGTTAGGATGGTACCCTCTTTACACCAATTTGGGAAGCTCACATTCAGGAGTTACTCTAGAGTTTGTTAATTATTTTAATGGACAAGAGGCTATAGTTTATGGCCTCACTTTGTAGGTTTCTAAAGACTCCATTGCTGAAGCCTATAAACTTCCCCAAGAAGGAGAAAGGTGGTTCAAGGGAAAAATTATCACAGGAGGTGATCTCAACAATGTCCACAAGGATGCTCATAGAGATCCAAACTAAGAAAAATTCATCCCAAGAAAATACCTTGAGAATGATAGGGTAGAGGAAGTCAAGCTTATGAAGGCATACCTCACACGTGAAAGGAGCTATATAGTTGTATTCCTCTATCACATGCGGTATTTTTTCATATTTCAGGCATGAAGACATTGAATCTGCCATTTTTCTTGTTGAAAATCCTGACCAAGATGTCAGCAAGTGTTCAGACCCATAACGATGTTTCTGAGTACAGCTTGTATCATCAATATTTGATAAAAGTTTTGGTTCAATAAGAGTTGAGGAAGAGAAACCAGAATTGGGATCATTTTATATTCTATATGGCGGGCCAACTTGCACCTACACCTCTAATTCCACAACCTAATCCTTAGCCTACAAAGAGAATAACAAAAATAAAGGCCCAGAAAGAAAAAAATTATAAAAAGGCCAAAGGTAAGAAAGTGAAAGATTTTGTAGGAAAAACTGAAAGAAAGGTGGAAAAAGGAGACATCTCCTCAACAAGAAAGCACAAGTCCATGAAGATATTACCCCCTGTTCAACCATTTCCAAATTTATACACTAGATCCAGAACAGGGAGGTTTGAAGCAATAGATAGGTCAAAAGCGCAGGTGCTACAGGAAATTCCGGAAGCACCTATTCAGAGAAAGTTGCAGAAGCAGTATCAACCTACCCAATCAGAGGAAGAACTACTTAAGGATGTTGGTTATGACATCAATAGAAAAAAGAAGAGAGAAGAAACTAAACCTATTTCTAGCACCAGAAATAGGCACACAAGAGAGAGCAATAAGTTTAGACTTAAATCCAAGGCTCTTCTCAAGCCAATCCTATTGACATAATTCATTGATTTTGAAGGGAAACCTAAACGTTCAAAGATAGAGAAGTCAAAGAAATCTAGGAAGAAAAGAAAGAACCCAACCCCTTCAGAACAAAACCCAGAGCCCTCAAACAGAAGAAAAAAACAGAAGGGTACTAAGAAGGAAAATGACTGTTGGGAAACCAGCTCCAAAAAGAGAATAAAAGAGATATCAACGCCTTAGAGATAAGCCACTTCGAGGGGGCAACCTCCAATACATTACATGAATGAAACATTCTTGGATGATACAATTTACAAAACCTCCTTTCTATATATAGGAGTCCATGGGGCCATAATGTAATCCTAGCCGACCTAACAGTAATAATTTAAGGGCACAATAATAACAAAATGGGGGTTACAAGGGTACAATAATAACAATAAGGGGTTTACACTAACAATAATAAGGGACTATAGTAGTGATATAGGGACCTAACATGCCCCTCTCCTTCAAAAAAAGTGTTGTCCTCAATGCTTGAGTAGCTCCGGGTGCTTCCGTATAAAATTCTCATCCTCCCATGTAGAATCTTCAGTGGGTAAGTTCTTCCACTTGATGAGATACTCTGAAATTGATCGATTCCATAGCTGTCGAGTTCTTGTTTCCATGACCCCTTCAGGCTCCAATATGATTTTTCCTTCCTCATCCAGTTCTGGCAATATTGTTTGAACTAGAATATTTTCACCTATAACCTTCTTTAAGCATGAAACATGGAAAACTGGATGTACTCGCGAAGAAGCAGGAAGCTCCAATTTGTATGCCATAGTACCAATCTTTTGCAGCACCTTGTAAGGACCATAGTACTTTGGTGATAATTTATTATCCTTCTTAGCTTTCTTGAGGGACATTTGTTTGTATGGTTGTAGCTATTTGTGCTCAACCTAGTCTCCTAAATTGAGTTCATTAATTGTCAACCAGGGTTGGTAAACTGCTGAAGTGTGGTGCACTATATGTGCCTAGGTATTTGTTTCTCACTACGTTGTGTCTAGTGTTTTATGATGTTTTTGGGTTTTCTTTTATGGTTTTATGTTCACAAGGGAAAGAAATAAATGCTGGTGGAAAGAAGCTACTGGTTAAAAATAGGGTGAAGCCTAAATTATGGATGACAAATGACAAATGAAAATACTGAAACAAAACAAAGCCTAAACTATGGCTTTCAAAATACAAAGCTTGATAATGACTTCAAGAAAATAAATCACAACATGAGCTTAACTTGTTCAATTCATTCATTAATGATGTTTTGGAAGAGCTTTGATAAATGGGTAAGTTAAGTGTAAATGAAATTATCTGAACTAGACAATCAAACAATCAATTTACAATGTTACAACATCTCATCCATGTTTATAGATCTATTGGAATATATTTGGAAAAGAACATTTGTAGCACCATAAAGTTTCTATTCTAAACTAACTTCTAATTCTATTCCGCAACTCAATTTAACACCACTAGGCCTCATTCCAAAAGTTATAGATTTCCCTTTTTAAAATAGTCTTTGAGAAAAGGCTTGTTTGTGAAATGGTAAGAAGGTTGCAAAAATACTCTAGGTCTTAGACTGATACTAACTCCTATCCAAATGATTGTGTATTAATATAAGGTTGGAAGAAACGAAGTTTTGTAAATAATGAAGACTGTGGTATTTAAATTTAATAACTAATATGATTTAAGAATGCAATGGATGACAACAAGACTGGAGTGCTAATACAGTGAACTAAAACTAAACTAGAGTGCCACTAGTCTATTTGAAGTACAATGAACAATGTTAGACTGAAAATCCATTATCAAACTGAAAATAAAGTGACAGAGCTGAATCACATGCATTCTACCTCTAGAGTGCTATAATTAAGTTAACATGCAACTAACCTAAGGAATTCTACAGTTCACCCCGTTCAGTATGAATGATGTTTTGGAAGAGTTTGTGAGAACGAGTATGGATGTATCATTCAAAGAAATTTAACATAAACACAAGACTAAAAGCAAACACAACTAAAATACAAGACACCACAGCTACTTCTTACTCATTGTTATGATATTTTGGAAGAGCTTTGTAAGAGTAAGATTGGCTATGCCACTTGGTGTAAACTAGCAATTAAAACCTATAGGACCACAGTTATACCTTATTCATCATAATGATATTTTGGAAAATTTTATTAGAGTAAGTTTTAACTGTGATAACTAACGAAAGTAAATGCAACTAAAACCTACAATATCACAGTTGTGCCTCATTCTTCATAATGATATTTTGGAAGAGTTGATTAGAGTAAGTTTGACTGCGATAGTAAATATAAACAAATATGAACATAAGCTTCATAAGTCTACTTAAACTAGAAATAAAAGCGAGATTAAAACACTTATCTACTGTATAAACAAGGCTGCTCAGGAGGCAGGGGCCCTCTACCACCAGAGTAGCACGAAATCTAGTTCAAAATCGACTCAACGCATTCAAGGAAATGTTGCTTCTTTCATTAAAGAGGAATCACCTCAAAACAGAGTATTCTCGAACTTCAAAGATCTAACAGTCAACCATAAAATCTAACCAAAATCTAACCTCTGTCTCTCGGTTTCCCGAGCATATTTATAGTAAATTTACATAACATAACTTGAGATAATATGGGGATTATTGTCTTTCCTAATAGAAACTAAACTAGGACTCTGATCATGATCACGTAACAGAATCTGGACTATCCTTATTCTGTTAGGAGTCTACCTCCAAGTTTGAGTTTCCACGTGCTTAACCACGTACAGAATTGCGTTCAATCTCCATGGAGGGAAAAAAATGATGAGGACATGATGTGGAATACACCCATGTGTGCTTTTCTCCAAGATGACATCCGGAACTTGTATAAACATGAAGCTGGCTACAGAATTGGCAACTAGCTACAGAATGTCTGCATTCTGTAGCTAGTTTCAGTTCAAAAAGTACTACAATGACACAACCATAAAAACATAGTAAATTAGCCACGATATTCATTCTTGAAATTTTTTTACTAATTTCATTGATCATTTGAACCTGGGATTAATAATGGAGAAAATAAATAGAGTGGAATGTGGTGGAAGAAAGAACATTTTTGGAGCTCAACGTACCCCCACTGCTAGATTCTTGCATGTCCTCATGCAACTATTCCATGAACTCAGAGACCTCTGCAAGAACATCCAATCCTCTTCTTCTGTCTGGTAGTTAAAGGCCTTCTGGGCTTCCTAATGACTAACTTGAACCTTAAATTGGTAAGTGCCCTGATTAACTTTTTGTTCCTCTTTTTAAAATTTTCATTAGCCTTTTCCACTTTGTCCATTTGTAGAGATAGGGTTGAGTTCATACTGGTTTTTAGTTTAACTTGTTCCCTCAGAATATCATTCTCAGTCTTGATATGTCTATTAAGTACTTCTAGCTCATACCTATCTCTTCTTACACATCTATTTCAGACAGCGGAGGACTAGGGGTTCTGTCTCTACTCTCTGAAGCTTTTCTCTCTAATGTTTCAACATAGTTGTAAATTTCTAGCTGTGCAGGATCCTTTTCTGGAACTTCTTCATCAAAATCCTCCTTAGTAGGTGTTTCTTCGTCTTCTATGTTTATAACCCCAGTTTGTTTGACTTTTGTTTTATTTAGTATGCCCCTCAGTCTGTGGCTTCTCCTCGGTTGAGATGACCCTTCTCCTTTTTCTCTAGCAACTCTTCTTATGATTCTCTTTTCCTTAAGCTGCTTGTTAATCTGAACTAATTTTTCAGAGATCATTTCTTCACTACTTTCTTGTATTGTTTTACCAATTTCAGTTTTGGAGGGTCTCCATCTTCTGCTTCTTTTTGTAGGTTGATGTTCAGGTGAAGGTTCTTTTGGTTCCTCAAAGTGATTTCTCACCAAGAAGTTATCCCAATTATCCCCTATTTTGCTCAGATGATGTTCAATCAAAATCTTGACTAAACCATGGTGGTATAAGGTTGTCTCCAGAAATTGAATTCTCTTTTGGACACTTGAAGCCATTTTATTTAAACTTTGAAGCAAGAAATAGGGTAAATTAAGTTCTTCTTCTAGGAAATGCATTATCAACCTAATATGGTAAACATAGAAAGTACCATATCTACCTTCACAAGTGATGAATTTTTGTAGGATAAACAACATGTTACTCCATTTTTTCTTTAATGCAGAACTAGGGATGCCCTTTTTAAAAACAGTGACATCCATACCTGGTGACTTGAGTATCTGCTTCCATGATTCGTTATGGAATTCTCTGTTCTTAAACCACCTCTCTCCTTGTTTAGGCAGTCATGTTGCTTCTGCAATAAAAGCCTCTATGAAAATGAATTTAATATCTCCAACTTCAACCTTGGCCCCGTTAAAAGATCTTGCAAAAGTTTTAGTAACTTCTTTGTGGAAGCCACTGAATCTTTCAAGGAATTGCAACCATCCTGCTTGTTGTAAGATTTCTCAGATTTGGGGATAGCCTTCCAAATATTTAGTGCCAACTGGTTCTATTCTCACGATGAGGCCCATAAATCTTCTTCAATCTTCAATTCACTAGCCTTCTTCTCACGGTGATAATGGCCGTTAACAAGTTGTTTTTGCTCCCCAAATGTTTCCTCTGTTTCACGGTGACAATGGTTGTGTTAGCCCCCCTATGAAATTTTTGACAAGAAAATAGGGGGCTAAATTGTTTTTGAGCCTTCAAGGAATGCATTTCCTCTGAAAACACAGTCTCCTTGAAGCCTCCATGTGCCATTTTCCCTTTGATAAATTCCCCTCTGCTGATTCCTATTATGAAGCCTCTCTGTTGGTGAAAAAGTGCCCAAAGGCCCCCTTTTTCCCTCTTATTTCATTCCCCAAAGCCTTTGTTTTCTATCCCCTTCATCTCCCCTTCTATTTCCCTTCTTACCCTTCAAATTCCCCCAAAATCCCCTTTAATTTCTTCCCCCTGCCCTTTGTTGGCCACTTTTCCCCCTTATCCCTCTATCGTTTCCCTTTAAAACCTCCAAAATCCATTAAAAGGGTTAAAAAACCCACTTTCCGACCTTATTATAAGGCCTGGCCCCTTTCCCGCTAGCCCCTCAACCACTTCCCCACATACACCCTTACCCAAGACTAAGCACTTAAGCCTTGGGGGCCAATCGCAATCGGAACCGTCGGAGGGGCGAATTCCTTTGTAACATTGAGAAAAAAGCCGATGCGATTGTTTTATTACAATACGCCCGTGACACATTTCACACCGTTGATCTGTCCCTTCAATCGAACGGATATGCGCTAATCGCAGGCCCCCCGCCCATCGCAATTGCAACCTGTTGCATGCGCCCTCCGATCAATCGCAAGCCTTTCACTCCGACCTCCGATTGATCGCAAGTCTTCCGCCCCGATCCCCGATCAATCGCAAACCTGTCTTCCGATCCCTCGATCGCACTGTCCCCCGATTGCATCTGAGCCGTTGATCTGTCCCGCGATCCGACAGCCAGCGCTCAATCACAAGCCCCTCTCCGATCGCAATCGCAAACCGTTTCGTCTGACTCCCGATTGCGATCTCCCAATTCAATCTGGGCCGTCCATTCCCCTGCTGATCCGACGGCCATAGCACTTCCCATTTCCTCCGATCGCAAATCTCCCTGCCTTTGCCCAATTGAATCCTAGCCATCCATCCTTTCCAGATCTAACGGTTCAGGTTTAATCGCCTTCCGCTCCGCTGCCCCTCTCCATCTCCCTCCGATTAAATGTGGACCGTCGATCTGATCCCAGATCCGACGGTTGGTGTCTAATCGCAACACCCCTCTAATCGCAATCGGAACTTTTTGAATATGTGTTGCAATTGACGCTCGCTCCTACCTCCGATTGCGATGGTGCCGATTGGATCCTGGCCGTAGATCTTCCCCAGATCCGACGGTTCTGATCTAATCGCCCTCCGCCTCTGCTGGGTCCCACTTTTTCATTCGTCTCCGTCATATTTCATGTGTTTTGTATGTTTTTCCCGTTGCATATGTTATTCCGTCTCCCACTCTCCACCGTTGATCTTTGTTTTCCGACCATGATCTAATGGTCTGCGCTGCACTCTACCACCAATCATATTGTTCGTAAGTTTTTACCCTCCGTTTGCATCTCCGCTGTTTTCACCGCTCCGCCACCTCTCCTCCTGCCTCCACAGCATTTCTCTGCCACCACTGCCTGGGTTCGTAACATGTTTATTTCATCGTGTGGACAACACAGATGGCCATTTCAGCACTGCCAGCAGATCAGCAGATGGTTTCAAAGGGGTTAGTGGTTTGACATAATTAATGTTAACCTCGCAAGTCAAAGGATCAAGGCATAGTTCGAAGACCAAGAACACACTGTAAAAGTCTTATCTGTGTTAAATATCAGCAGAGCGGGTTTACACTAGAAGTACACCTTCCTACAGTGATCTCCATGCCTCCTCGAGCCCTGAAAAGATTAATTGCACTGTCTGAAACCCATTTAAGACAATCAGGCAGCAATTAGGAAGTATGGAGCGACCTGCAGACCTTCCACCCAGTTCATTCATTTCAGAAGGCAGCACAGAGTTCCAGACCACCATAAGGACTTCAAATGAACATTAGAGGTCAAAATCGACCTGACAGAGATCTCCGAGCCATTCCACAGAGTACATACAACGCTGCATTCTACCATTAAGCAGTATGGGCGCAAACACTTCCGTCGTTCTGTCTTAATGAGATCAATTCAATGTTCATCTACCTCTGTTTCTTCCACTTCTCCTATAAGAAATCCCCGAGAACATAATGAAAGGGTTGTTGTTCAGTTATTGGGCATATTGCTGTTAGAGGGATTCATTCGACTGTTAGAACAGTCTTGGGAGGGAATAGCAGAGTAGTTGTATGTAATAGGCTGGGAGGAGAAATTCTGGACTGTAACAGCCATTGAGCTACATTGTTCATGACTGGTTTTGCATCATTAATCAAGCACATTTCATAGGATCCTGGTCTATTACTATTGGTGATGTTTTTCTCACTCTGTTTATTACATTTTCATATTGTTCCATGTTCTTCTGGTAGGCAACAGAAGTATAACATGGGATTCACCCTTGTTAGGTGCCCTATGTTTCCTGCTCTCCCTACCTTTATGTTTTCTGCTTTATGTGCTATCTAAGAATGGTTTTCAGTTGATTTAACCAGCGCAGTGGATGTTATTGCCTGCTGGCTGATGTATGAATTAGTTGAAGCTGTTCCTAGATGTTCTTGAGGGGTTTTGAGCTGGAAGGTTTGGGAACACTGGGGATGAGTGTTAGCCCTGTCCACTAGGATCCTTGCATGACCAGCTAACCTTTATAAGATCCCTTTGTTTATCTTATCTCTGTTTTCCCCTTGGAGTTGCTAAAGCAGACCTGGAGTTAAATGACCTCTGGTCTGATCTATAAGCAGCCCCTTTGTCCCTCTTTGAGAGCTTCCTTTGAGTATGTCCAAGCAGGTCTAGAGTTAAATGACCTCTGACCTGATCTATAGACATAAATTGGGTTGTTCTCCTTCTTTCACTTTCCTTCCTTAATGTTCCACCCCACCATCTAATCTAAAAGATCCTTTAGTATTAGATGACTTGCCCTTTGGAAGCCTTGGCTAGTTGTTGCACGTAATTTCCTTTCATGACTCCATAGCCCAATGGATGGCACTGTCTTGGCCTATCCTCTTTGCTGAAGCCTCCTGCTACTTTGTTCCTCTCTTCCCATTGCTCTCCCGGTTTTTGATCTCATGACTCAACCCAGAAACCAACCAACCAAATCATTTAAAACCCCTTGTGCTTCATAACTAGCCTAACATCTCATTTTGAGCTTCATAGATATATCATTCTTAGCTCTATTTGGAGAGATCCCTCTCCGGGTCCAGGAGGGCTAGATCCTAGGGCCCAAAAGTGGTTCTGATGTTGTCTCATCTTTTGGTCTTGCCAATCTGGCCAAAACATGGGAACCCCAACAGGTTGTTACATAGATACCTCTGTTTTATAGAATGAAATGGTTAAGAGTTGGTTGCGGAAAGGAGTGATATGGAATGGTTACGGAATGAATTAATGAGGTGAGGTGAAGAAAACGAATCAATGAGTGAAAAGACCGCGAAGATATTTCAAAAATCATCATTAAATGCTTAGTGATGTGATTAATCCAATCACTTTAGCACTTTAACCGTTTAGATCTTTTTTAAATGATGATCGGATATGGGTTTTGAAATGGTGAAATAGAAAGATTTTTATCCAAAGTTTTGCGGGAGGTTTGTTCGGCATGATCAATAAAATTAATCAAAACAACTTTTTGAATTATTCATAGCTAAACTATACTAAAAGTTTTCATTATATGTCATTATAATCACTTCATACCTTTTCCTTTGCTTTGATTTTCTTGTGATCTTCATATGCTTTGTTTTCTCCTGAAAATCATTAATTTTTGAGTCTTCATAACCTTCTTGATCTTGACTTGTTCATGGATGTGCAGGATCATTTTGTTGCAAATCAAATGATTTCTGGTCATTGCCTTCAGGATCTGTAGCTATAGAATGTCTGTCTGGCTGCAGAAAGTCTGATTAGCTGCAGAATGTCTGTTTGATTGCAGAATGTACCTGTAGAGAACTTGAAACATGGATTGGAGTGCTTTGGAATGTAAGTGGAATGTTGTATGGAATGAGTAAAGATGGATGATGAAATATGGTATAATGGGATATGTATGAAGTGAATGATGGAGTGGGATGGATTGCAATTTATGAAATGGAGTGAAAAAGTACCGTGCAATTTTATGTTGTGTATTATTCAATTGCAAAAAGGAGATCAAACTTTAGAGATCTGAAATGGAAATGAAGTGAACCATGAAGTGAAGTGGATGAAGTGTAGATGAATGAATGGAATAAGATATGATATGAATGAATGGAATGAAATGAATAAAGTATCGAATGAAATGAAGTGAAATGAGATGGATCATAAGTGAAATGGATCTGCACTTATGATTTTGTAACAGCTGCTTGTAAAAAGAAACAAAATGGAAAAGTTAGAGTGTTAGAAAGATTTTGATTTTCACTCCATCCTTTCTGTATGAACATGTCAATCAATGATTGGTTTTCATGTCTATACTTTATTATTATTATTTTATATATATATGTCTGACTTCAGAAAATTCAATTAAGTTGATGAAGAAGAAAGATTCTTCTTCATTAACTTCAAATCACTGTTTTCCTGGAACTTCTTGACAAATTCTTCTCTTGAGAGTGGTTTGTGATACAGCTTCAATCTATGACCATTCACAAGAAAAGTAACCTCTTCTTCATCTATTGTCCTGATTTTTATTGCTCCATTGTCAAAAATTCTCACAATTTCATAAGGCCCAAGCCAATGTGTTTGAAATTTACCTTGAAAATACTTGAACTTTGAATCAAAAAAGAGAGCCCAATCACCTTCTTTGAACTTCTTTTCCTTGATATACTTGTCATGCCATCTAGCCCTCTGCTGTTGGACTATACTGGTTTTCTGAACTGCATCTTGTCTGATCTCATCCAATTCATTAATCTGCTCCAATCTATGCTTGTGTGCCTCTGATAGATCAAGTCCTAGCTGAACTGACATCTTGAAAGTTTGAATCTGGAACTCTATGGGAAACAAAACTTGCTTTCCATAAACAAGTTCATAAGGAGTATGGTTGGTTGTGCTTCTCCATGTAGTTCTATAGGCCCACAAGGCTTCAGGAAGCCTATCTACCCAATATTTTCTATGTAAATGGACAATATTTGTTAGGATCCCTTCAATAACCTTATTAGTAGATTCCACTTGACCATTTGCTTGTGGATGATAAGGAGTAGATTTTCTGTGTCTGATTTTGTACCTCTCCATCATTTGTTCCACTAGCCTTGATGTGAATTGAGCTTCTTGATCTGTAACAATTTCCCTTGGGACACCAACACGAGTAAAAATATCCTCAAAAAGAAAATTAACTACAGATGCTTCATTAGCAAAAAGTAATGACTTGGCCTCTACCCATTTGGTAACATAATCAGTGCAAACTAATATATATCTCTTTTGTCTCGATGGAGGACTAATAGGTCCTACAAAATCCAAAGCCCATTTTTCAAAAGGTTCAATATGTACCTGAAGCTGCAATGGCATCTCACCTGAAGGAGAAGGTTTCCCTACCCTTTGGCAACTGTCACACCTCTTGACATACTCTTTAGCATCTTTGAAAAGGGATGGCCAATAATATCCTAAGTGAAGGATCTTATAGGCTGTCCTCTTATCAGCAAAGTGCCCGCCACAAGGTTCATCATGACATGCTTTGAGAATCTCAGACATCTCATCTTCCCGAACACATCTCCTGATGATAAAATCTGGACCTGTCCTGTACAACTCATTAGCAACCCATGAATATTTTGCACTATCATGAATGATTTTTCTTTTCTCTCTTGCATTCATTATTGAAGGAAATTTCCCTGAAACTAAATAATTGGCAATGTCAGCAAACCAAGGAGTTTGAGTAGAAATTGCAAAAATATATTCATCAGGAAATTGATCTTCAACTGGGGTGTCATCTTTGATGTTTTGGAGTCTAGATAGGAAATCAACTACTGTGTTTTGTTTTCCAGGCCTATCTAGAATGGTAATGTTGAATTCTTGTAAAAGCAATAACCATCTTATAACTCTGCCATTAGTAATTGATTTGTTCATTAAGTATCTAATTGTAGAATGATCTATGTGAAAAAAAGTTTCATAGCCTATTATATAGTGTCTGAATTTGTTTATGGCATGAACAATAGCTAAAAAATCTTTTTCAGTTACAGTATAGTTTAACTCTGCAGGAGTTAAATTTTTACTGGTATAGTAGATGGCATAAGGAATCAGGTCTTTTTTTCCCGATACTGCTCCTAGAGCTGTATCTGAGGCATCTGTTGAAATATGAAAAGGTAACTTCCAATTAGGTCCCCTTAAAATAGGTGCTTCAGAAATTTTTTTTTTTAGGGTCTCAAAGGCTAACTAGAAATCAGAATTCCAGTTGAATTCACAGTCTTTGGTAAGAAATTTAAAGAGTGGAGATGATATCTTGGTGAAGTTTTCTATAAACATCCGATAATATCCTGTAAATCCTAGAAAAATCCTAACATCTTTTTGACAACTTGGAATAGATAAGTTAGAGATGAATTCAACTTTTGACTCATCAACTCTAATCCCATCCCCTGAAATATGATGCCCCAAAACAATACCTTCATTAAACATCATGAAACATTTCTCATGACTAAGTGAAAGATTTGCTTCTTGACATCTCTTTAAAACTTTTTCCAAGTTTTCTAAAGCTTCTTCAAATGTGTTTCCATAAACTGTGAAATCATCCATATATACCTCTACAGAATCATGTATTAGATCTAAAAAAATTCATAATACTGCCCTTTGAAATGTTGTAGGTGCATTGCATAATCCAAATGGCAATACTCATTAAGCATAAGTACCCCAAGGACAGGTAAATGTGGTTTTGTCTTGGTCCTCAAGTGCTACTTGAATTTGATTATAACCACTAAACCCATCTAGAAATGAGAAGTACTTTTTGCCAGCTAATGTATCTAACACTTGATCTATGAAAGGTAAAGAAAAATGATCTTTAAGAGTAGCTTTATTTAATTATCGGTAGTCAATACATACCCTCCATTTACCATTTTTCTTTGGCACAATTACCAAAGGAGAAACCCACTGACTATCTGAAATAGGATAAATGAAATTGACATTCAACAATTTCTGCAATTCTTCTTTAACAATCTCCCTAAGATTTGGATTCATCCTTCTTTGAGGTTGTCGATTGGTTTAAAATTTTCCTCTATATAGATGTGATGAGTGCAAGTCTTAGGACTTATCCCTTTCATATCAGTGTACTCCCATGCATATGCAGAAGAATGTCTCTGTAATATCTTGACTAACTCTTCTTGTTGAGATTTTTCTAGGTTCTTGTTTATGTTTAAAGATTTTCCTGGAAATATCTCATTTGTAGAGCTGCCAAATTTATCCATGGAATGAAGAGACATCTGTCTTGATGACAAAAACTCAATGTTGGATTCTTCTTGAAATTGGTCATGTTTATGTTCCGAAGAGGATTCAAATTTTTCTAAAGTATTCAGAATTTGACTATCTTCACTAATTTCTGAAATTGTGAAGAGAGGTTGTAAGTCTTCTTCATCCTCTATCCATTGAGTATCATCTAAATATGTAATTGTCCTTGCTGGAGGATACAAAGTGAATTTCTTAGTTGAACTACCATCAGATATGTACATATCACCGGATCTACAACTAATGAAAGCATCAGCTGTAGCTAACCAAGGTCTTCCTAATATAATAGGGTGTCCTCCTAGATTATTCTTAGGAGTTAGGATCATGAAATCCACAGGGTACTCCCAAGAATATAGGGACACTAGAATGTCTTCTATTACCCCATCAGGTTTGATCACAAATCTGTATGCTAATTGTAATAATGTGGGTGTAAAGAGAAGATTAGGAAGTTTCAGTTTATCCATGATTTGTCTACTCATGATATTGATTGCTGCTCCTAAATCAATGAGTGTGTTTTGGATCTCAATTCCATTGATGTGAATTTTGACAACTGGATTTCCTGGGTCTAGATACTTTGGAATAGCAATATTACCCATCATAATTTCTGCTATTTTTCCTGCCAGTTGAATTTTCTTTGTCTCTCTTATTCTTTTTCTTGTTTTCTTCATGCTCATTTCCTTTATTTTTTTTGCTAGAATTGGGATTTCCTTGATGGCTTGTAATAATGGAATCTTAATGCAAACATTTCTTAGCTCATCTAGGAAATCATAATTAGGCACCATAATTTGTTTTTCTACACCTCTATCAATTTGTAATCTTTTTGGAAAGGGAGGTGTAGGAGTGGATGTTGATGGCTGCTCTAATACAAGAGTTGAAATTATTGGTTCTTTTTGTTTTAATTTTTCAATGTTTGGGTCCTGAAAAGATGTGTCTTCTTCAAGACTTTTATTTTCTCGTAGAGAATCTTCCTCAGAGTTGTCTTGTTCTTGTATAATCACAGAAGGTTTCCTCTTTTCAAGTATTCTTCCAGATCTAAGTTGAACATCACTAAGGTCTAGAGGAGTAATTAAATAAGTTGGAAACTGTTGGCCTTATATCATTTATGTATTCTGAGGATTTCTATTGTTTGGGTTTGGTATGGGTTGAGCAGGAAACTGATTTGATTTTTGAGGAAATGGTAATGGAAGTGGTTGATTTTGATGTTGTGGATTTTGAGGGTTTTGTTGAGGATTTTTTTGTTGAGGAAAATGTGGATATGGTAGATAGAATGGTGGATAATGATAGTACTAAGAGTATCTTCCATAGGGATTTTGTGCCCCTTATGCCCAAGCTTGAGATTGATTTTGAAATTGGGGCCAAGGTTGCTGCCAAGAATTCCAATTTGGTGGAGGTTGATTATACATTTGATCATGAAATCCTTGTGTTTGGGGTCCTTGCCAAGGCCTTCTAGAGACAAAATTGAGAGATTTTGTGGCACTTGTAGGAATTTCTTCTTGAAAGACAGCTTTAAGACCAGGAAGTGAAGGAAAAATCTTGGTCTCATGTTTTTCTGAACAAATGACACAGGTCTCTACAACTTTTGCATCCAAAGGACACTCTCTCAAGGCATGCTTCTTTCTACATCTGGGACAAAAGATTGCTAAAGCATCAGATTTAGCTTTTTGTTTGTTTTGTAACTTAAGGGTGTCTATTTGTTCACTAAGAATCCCTAAGATGCCAGAATTGAATTCATCAAGCATATGCCCTATCTCTGCCCTACTTACTGTCCCAGAAGCAGACTTACTTACCCTTGCAAGAGCAGGGTCTCTTGGGACTTTTATAGTTTTAGATTTCCCTCTTAAAAGGTTGATACATAACTCAGCTATCTCAGGTAATGTGAGCTGAGATATATCCCCTTTCCCATCATGTTAAGGATATCCAACCATTCATCCCTAATTGTTTTCAACAAGAGAGCTTTTAGGGTGTCTTGATCTAAGTTTTCCATTTTTTCTCTTTTGATGTTGTAATGAAATCTCTCCAACAAATCTTCCAAGTTTTCATCTTCTTTTTGTAGCATCTTAAAAACTTCCTCCTTATTATTGAATGGCATAAAATAATCCAAATACCTCTCTATAAATGCTTGTTTCATGTCTTCCCATGTCCTAATAGAACTTTTGATCAAACTCATAAACCATTTCAATGCTGCTCCTTTCAATGTTGAAGGAAATAGTTTAAGTTTTTGAGCATCTTGTAAGTAGTCATAAGTTCTACATAGGACTTCAAATTCAAATAGGAAGGTTTCAGGATCTTCAGTTTTAAGTCCATAGAAGTTTGGAAGGACAGAGGGTGAAATTTTTTTCATGGTTGTATTGGTTTCTTCATCTACTATAGGAAACCCAAAAGAGCTTCCCATCTCTCTTCTACCTCTTCCTCTACCTCCTTCACCTTCTACACCTCTACCTCTACCTCTACCCCCTCCAAATAATGTGTGTTCTCCATTAAAGACTCCTCCTCCCCCTTCTTCTGCCATAGTTGATTCTTCTGTGGAAGTGGAAAAGTTTGTGTCTCTAACAGAGGTCCTTGAATCCTCTTCTAAGGCAGGTTCAGTGGATGAAATGGAAGGTCATTCTAATGGAATATATGATCTTAATTCCTCTAGGAATCAAGGATCAGTAAAGGATGGATTGTGGATCTGAGTTGGAGGTGTACTGGCTCTTAGTTTAGATGAAACAAGTGGTGTTCTAGGGATCAAGCTTCTGCTGCTACTTCTTATGAATATACCCCTTGAGTCTCTCTCTCTACGCATATAATTGTTTTTGGGAGTTAAGAAACAAGGCTACCTAGTTACACTTCCCCGGAAATGGCGCCAAAATGTTTGTGCTCAACCTAGTATCCTAAATTGAGTTCATTAATTTTCAACCAGGGTTGGTAAACTACTAAAGTGTGGTGCACTATATGTGCCTAGGTATTTGTTTCTCACTACGTTGTGTCTAGTGTTTTATGATGTTTTTTGGTTTTCTTTTATGGTTTTATGTTCACAAGGGAAAGAACTAAATGCTGGTGGAAAGAAGCTACTGGTTAAAAATAGGGTGAAGCCTAAATTATGGATGACAAATGATAAATGAAAATACTGAAACAAAACAAAGCCTAAACTATGGCTTTCAAAATACAAAGCTTGATAATGACTTCAAGAAAATAAATCACAACATGAGCTTAACTTGTTCAATTCATTCATTAATGATGTTTCGGAAGAGCTTTGAGAAATGGGCAAGTTAAGTATAAATGAAATTCTCTGAACTAGATAATCAAACAATCAATTTACAATGTTAAAACATCTCATCCATGTTTATAGATCTATTGGAATATATTTGGAAAAGAACATTTGTAGCACCATAAAGTTTCTATTCTAAACTAACTTCTAATTCTGTTCTGCAACTCAATTTAACACCACTAGGCCTCATTCCAAAAGTTATAGATTTCCCTTTTTAAAATAGTCTTTGAGAAAAGGCTTGTTTGTGAAATGGTAAGAAGGTAACAAAAATACTCTAGGTCTTAGACTGATACTAACTCCTGTCCAAATGATTGTGTATTAATATAAGGTTGGAACAAAAGAAGTTTTGTAAATAATGAAGACCGTGGTATTTAAATTTAACAACTAATATGATTTAATAATGCAATGGATGACAACAAGACTGGAGTGCTAATACAGTGAACTAAAACTAAACTAGAGTGCCACTAGTCTATTTGAAGTACAATGAACAATGTTAGACTGAAAAGCCATTATCAAACTAAAAATAAAATGACAGAGCTGAATCACATGCATTCTACCTCCGGAGTGCTATAATTAAGTTAACATGCAACTAACCTAAGGAATTCTACAGTTCATCCCGTTTAGTATGAATGATGTTTTGGAAGAGTTTGTGAGAACGATTATGGCTGTATCATTCAAAGCAATTGAACGTAAACACAAGACTAAAAGCAAATAAAACTAAAATCCAAGACACCACAGCTACTTCTTACTCATTGTTATGATATTTTGGAAGAGCTTTGTAAGAGTAAGATTGGCTATGCCACTTGGTGTAAACTAGCAATTAAAACCTACAGGACCACAGTTATACCTTATTCATCATAATGATATTTTGGAAAAGTTTATTAGAGTAAGTTTTAACTGTGATAACTAACGAAAGTAAATGCAACTAAAACCTACACTATCACAGTTGTGCCTCATTTTTCATAATGATATTTTGGAAGAGTTGATTAGAGTAAGTTTGACTGCGATAGTAAATATAAACAAATATGAACATAAGATTCAGAAATATACTTAAACTAGAAATAAAAGTGAGATTAAAACACTTATCTACTATATAAACAAGGCCGCTTAGGAGGCAGGGGCCCTCTACCACCAGAGTAGCATGAAATCTAGTTCAAAATCGACTCAACGCGTTAAAGGAAATGCTTCTTCTTTCATTAAAGAGGAATCACCTCAAAACAGAGTATTCTCGGACTTCAAAGATCTAACAGTCAAACATAAAATCTAACCAAAATATAACCTCTGTCTCTCGATTTCCCGAGCATATTTATAGTAAATTTACATAACAGAACTTGAGATAATACGGGGATTATTGTCTTTCCTAATATAAACTAAACTAGGACTCTGATCATGATCACGTAACAGAATCTGGACTGTCCTTATTCTGTTAGGAGTCTACCTGCTAGTTTGAGTTTCCACTTGTTTAACCACGTACATAATTGTGTTCAATCTCCATGGAGGGCAACAAATGATGAGGACATGACGTGGAATACACCCATGTGTTCTTTTCTCCAAGATGACATCCAGAAACTGTATAAACATGAAGCTGGCTACAGAATTGGCAACTAGCTACAGAATGTCTGCATTGTGTAGCTAGTTTCAGTTCAAAAAGTACTACAATGACACAACCATAAAAACATAGTAAGTTAGCCACGATATTCATTCTTAAATTTTTTTTAACTAATTTCATTGATCATTTGAACCTGGGATTAATAATGGATAAAATAAATAGAGTGGAATGTGGTGGAAGAAAGAACATTTTTGGAGCTCAACAGTAGCCGTAAAAATACCCAATCTCCTACATCAAAACTTCTCTTGCTGCGATGTTGATCTGCCTGTTGTTTCATTCGATTTTGTGCCAAAGTTAGGTTATCCTTTAAGATTTGGAGAACTTCTTGCTGGTGCTCGATGTGATCTTCCACTGCTTGAACCTTCGAATTTTCTCTTAAATATTATGTGATGGATGGTGGATGATATCCATAAAGTGCCATAAATGGGGTCATTTTTGCTGCAGTATGGAAGGAAGTGCTATACCACCATTCAACGAGAGGTAACCACCTGACCCATTGTGTTTGTTTATTAGATACAAAATAATGAAGATATCCTTCCAAACATTTATTTCCTATCTCAGTTTGACCATCAGATTGAGGATGATAAGATGAGCTATGAGCTAATTGAGTACCCAAACAAGAAAATAACTCTGTCGAAAAATTTCCAGTAAAAATGGGATCTCTGTCGCTCACAATAACCCTTGGGCTTCCATGTAGCTTTTGAATTCTGTCCACAAATGTAGTAGCAACTGTACTTGCTTTAAATGGATGAGATAATGCACAAAAGTGTGCATACTTGGTAAGTCTATCAACTACCACCATGATGACATTCTTTCCTTCGGACTTTGGTAAACCTGTGATAAAATCCATTGAAATCTCCTCCCAACGTTGACTTGGAATGGATAAAGGTTGTAGAAGTCTTGGGGTCTTAATTGTTTCCACTTTATTCTGCTGGCAAACCAAACATTCCGCCACAAACTTTTGAATATCAGATTTAAGGCCATCCCAAAAAAATTCTTTCTTCACCCTGTGGTAAGTTTTTAAAAATCCTGAGTGTCCTCCTAAAGGATAAGTGTGCAATTCCAGAAGAATATTTTCTTTTAGTTGGGAATTCTTACAAAGATATAAGCGATCTTTGTACCATAAGGAATCATTTTTCCAACTAAATGTATCAGATGTACTAGGATCTTGCTGGAACTTTTGAATGAGTGTCCATACATATTTTTCCTTCTTCCATTCATCTCTTGCTTCGGTTGTCAAATCTAGCTGGATAATAGAAATGGCACAAAGAAATGCTTCCACCTCTTCCTTCTTTATTCAGAGTGCATCTGCAACAACATTAAGCTTTCCTTTTTCATAGATTATTTCAAAGTCATAACCCAACATATTTGTGACCCATTTTTGCTGCTCTTATGAATATAGTCTTTGTTCCAAAAAGTGTTTAAGACTATCATGATCAGTTTTTACCGTGAAGTGTCTTCCCATTAGGTAAGTTCACCATTTCTTTAGTGCATGCAGTATTGCTAACATTTCCTTCTCATAAATATGTTTCTGTAAATACTTTTCTTTGATTGGATGACTTTCAAAAGAAATGGGTCTTCCTTCTTGCATTAAAACAACACCAATTCCATTTCCTGGGGCATCACATTCCACAATAAAGGTTTTTGTGAAGCCTGGTGTAGCTAAGACAGGCACTAGGCACATTGCCTCTTTAAGATGTTCAAAATCCTTAGTTGCTTCAGGAGTCCATGAAAATGCATCTTTCTTCAATAATGTTGTTAGAGGTACTGCTATTCTCCCATAATTCTTAACAAACTTGTGATAATACCCTGTTAACCTAAGAAATCCTCGCAACTGCTTTATGGTTGTGGGGACTTTCCATTCCTTAATGGCTTTAATTTTGTTCGGGTCTACTTTAACACCCTCGTGAGATACAATATGACCCAGATATTCTACCTCTTGTACTTCAAAGAAAAATTTGGATGTTTTTGCATATAATTGTTTCTCCGGCAATAGTTTGAGCACCCTGTCAACATGTTCAACATGATCCTTCCAAGACCTGCTATAGATTAGTATATCATCGAAAAATACTAGGAAATTTTTTCTAAGGAATGCTTTGAAAATGGAATTCATCAACCCTTGAAATGTAGAAGGTGCATTGGTAAGGCCAAAAGGCATGACCAAAAATTCATAATGACCCTCATGAGTTCGAAATGCTATTTTTGGAATATCTTCAGTCTTCATTCTAATTTGATGATATCCCGAACGAAGATCCAACTTGGTAAAATAAATTGCTCCATGTAATTCATCCAATAATTCATCAATCACAGGAATGGGAAATTTATCTTTAATGGTGAGCTTATTGAGCTCCCTATAGTCTGGACACATTCGTCATGATCCATCCTTCTTGTGTACCAATACTACAGGAACAAAGAAAGAACTTTGGCTAGGTTGAATTATACCCGCCTCTAACATTTCTGCAATCATACGTTCAATTTCGCTCTTTTGGACGTAAGGATATCTATAAGGCCTGATGTTTGGAGGAACACTTCCTGGAATCAGATGAATAACATGATCATGATCACAAATAGGTGGGAGTCCTTTGGGAGTTTCAAACACCTTGGAATGATTGTCCAAGACTTGTTGGAGATCTGCAGGAATAGATGATTTTGATGTTGGAACTTCTAGTGAGCATAATTGTTCAATTACGCCTCATTGTTCTTTCTTTAGAAGATTTTTCATGAAATTAGAGCTTATTATCCTTCCTAGATTCCTTGCCATACCTCGTAATTCAACTTCCTTTCCTTCTGAAAAAAATTTCAAGGAAAGTTCTTGAAAATTAAAAGCTACCATCCCCAAAGATTGTAACCATTGTACTCCTAGTACAACATCAACACCTCCCATAGGAATGGAAAGCATTGGAGTAGTCAATACATATTCCCCCATGGTTAGCTTGATATTATGGCATTTCCCAGAGTAATTTATAGTTCCTCCATTTGCAACCATCACTTGACATTCTGGTGCTGGGTATAGGAAACAATTTAATTCCTTGGCTACCGTACAATGAATAAAATTATGGGTGCTACCTGAATCAATCAACACTATTACCATTTTCTTCTTGATATTTCCTTCTATCTTGAGAGTTTGAGGAGTGGTAATTCCTGCCAGTGCATTACACGATATGGTCGGATTCATTTCTTCCTCTTCTAGGGCTGGTTCCTGGTGTATATCCTCTTCTTGTTCATTTCTTCTTCCTCTTCACAATCTATGTAAAATAATTTCTTCTCAGCACACTTATGACCTTTAGTGTATTTGCTATCACAACTATAGAAAATCCCTTTTGCTCTTTTTTCTTCCAATTGTTGTGGTGTCAACCTTGTAGGTTGTGGAAATCTAGGCGTAGCAACACTTCCTTCTTTATAGAATTGAGTGGTAGGCTTCCTTGTCGCCATATTTTACATTCAAATTTTCTTGCCAACCTGAATGCCTTCTCCAATGAATCAGGTTCCAAAACGCAAACTTCATGTTGTATGTTATCCTTTAAAGTGCCTATGAAGAGATCAATCATGTGTTCCTCTGGAATATCAGTTACCCTTATATTCAATTTTTCGAAGTCCTCAATGTGCTGCCCCACTAAACCCTTTTGTTTGAGATTTATCAATTGGCTAAAGAAGGTGTTGCTCTTTGTATCCTCATAATGTGCTATCATTTCATCCGTAAAAATTGACCAAGTGACAATTTTTTTACGGGAGCAAAGCCATCGATACCATACAAATGTATTTTGTTCTAAATGTAAAGTTGCAATGCGTACCTTTTGTGTGTTTTGCACATTATGGAGATCAAAATATTGCTCCATCTGTAGTATCCATGTTACGAGATCCTTTCCATCAAACTTCCTCATATCCATTTTTGGAATATGGTGGTTCTTCCCTCCAACAGTAGAGTTTATGAAATCACGATTAACATTTATTTTGTTCTCATCATGAGTTTCCTCTACTATCTTTTCACCATTAGGAAAAATTTCTTGTATAAACTTTTCCAAACCTTTGATGTCTACTTTTAGATCCTTCTTCATGTTTTCCATGTTGTCTTTCATTTTTTCATCGATCTTAGATTCCATGTCATCCATCTTAGCTTCCATGCCTACTTCCATGCCATCCATCTTAGCTTCCAAACCATTCATCTTAGCTTCCACGCCTTTCTTCAAACCATCCATCTTAGTTTCCACACCTTTCTTCAAAATTTCCATTTCATTTTTTGTTGTTCTTTGCGAGAGCGAAATTTGTTGCACTTGCTCTTGTAATTTTGATATGTCATGTTGCCATTCTTCGTCTTCATGAGTCATAGTAGAGCCTTCTAAAGGCTTAGTGGGTGTTGAATTATTTTTAGGGGCCATTTTAGATTCCAATATTGATATATATTCTACAATATGCCCTTAGAATCAATTCAACTTGATTCTTCAAACAAGACTTATGCAATTCGGAAAAAATAAATAAAAAAATACACACGTTTTACTTGCTTTGAGGAGCTCGATATTGAAATTGTATTATCTCTGTTATTGCGGCTCTTAAATATCTGAAATTTAGCACTGATGTAGCCATCTGAATTCTCTTTTTAATGCCACGGGTATTACTTGATTTGGATTCTCCACGACAATGTTATGTCCAATCTCCCACAATGACCTAATTATGGACTGGTTCAGTATAGTGAACTTGTATGACTTTCCACGTGTCACTGTTTCATCCTCCGCCTCTGAAATTGATAGTCAAGAAACTACAGTCCGTTTGCTTGTGACTAATTTTTACGGAACTCCAATCCGATCCTCAGAGAGAGAGTTATTGAAATTTTCCCACAATCACCTTTTTGAGATGAAATTAGGGAGCCTAAAAAAGCACTACCTTCCACAGATCATATCTCAAAAAATGTTTCAAACCAAGCTCTGAAATTTTTTGACACATGTCCTTAGGATTTCCGATTCGCACCATAAAAAATTCAGATTCTGAACCTCAGTAGAAAAAATTTTATAGCGCAAATTCCACGATGACCTGTTTAGGATCCTGAAAAAAGACCTAAATTCCACAGATCATATCTCCGAAAATATTGTGAACCAAGCTATGAAATTTTTAGAAAATATGCCTCTGGATTTCAGCTTCGCACCCTAAAAATTTTAGCTTCTGAAACTTCGTAGAAAAAACGTTATAGCGAAAATTCCACGATGACCTGTTTGGAGTAGCGAAACCCTAGAATCCAAAGCCCTCTGATACCAAATGTTGGGAAACCAGCTCCAAAAAGAGAAGAAAAGAGATATCAATGCCTTAGAGATAAGCCACTTCGAGGGGGAAACCTCCAATACATTACATGAATGAACAATTCTTGGATGAACAATTTACAAAACCTCCTTTCTATATATAGGAGTCCATGGGGCCATAATGTAATCCCAGTGGGCCATAATGTAATCCTAGCCAACCTAACAATAATAATTTAAGGGCACAATAATAAAAAAATGGGGGTTACAAGGGTACAATAATAACAATAAGGGGTTTACACTAACAATAATAAGGGACTATACTAGTGATATAGGGACCTAACAAAGACCCTATCAAGAAGGCCACTACAAGAGCAACCAAATCTAAAACATCAAATTCTAACAGCAAAACTGATCTAGATAAACTAGCTAAAGCTACAACACACTTAGAGGAAAGGTAAAAAGGTTTTTAGTACTAATCCATTTTTGGTCATCAATTATAAATTTTGAACAACAACCTAGGTGTGTTTGAATACAAGTCAACACATAATTTTCATTAATTTTCTATGTATTTTGAAAAAGAAAAAGGCTGCTACCGGAATTTCAGGTAGCATTACAGATTTTGCATAGTTACGAGTTTTAATGGAATTCCAGTAGCACCTATATTAACTGAATTTTTACACATGTCAGCAAAGTTTTTCTAAGCCAGTGAAGGATGGATAAGAAACCATAACTAAATGGATAGTATAAGTGATGGTGAGAGGTAGTTATGAGGTTGTTGGAGGTATTATTAAATGAATATACATGGTTATTAAAGACCCAAGAGACAAGGAAAAAATTCAACACAAAAAGGGGCAGCATGAGTACACTCAACATTCAGCCCATAATTATTCTCTTCTTCTTTCTCCATCTGTCATTTCTGTTAGATTTGGATGGGATAAGAATGTATTGTATTTTGACACATACGTTATGTTAGAATTAATTTTTTCTTTATTTTTAGAAGATACGGAGTCGGTTCCTCTCTTGCTATATATAGCACTTGTAAATATTCCGGGTTGGATGTTAGTCTACCTAAAGACTAAAAATAATAGAAAAAACCATTTTTCTTCATGTATGAGGATTTTGTGACTCAAAGAACATCTAATGTGTGGTGTGTATCTTTTCTTTCTTAGTATCTTCTAAAATATGAATTGCAACAACTAGTGAAGTGTAAGTGATAAGTTGTTAAATGATTTAACCGTAAATTATCTTCTTTCAGTTCTCTGAATGTTATATGAGTTGAATAGAACATGTCACTGAAGATTTCATAAAGGATTTGTGGTATAATTTATACATCCAATCTATTTTCTAAGTGTTGTTTCCTTAACATAAACATAGTTTGTGTTAAAGGTCGTCAACATATATGTGCGACTGATTTAGGATAGGAATATTTCTTGAAATAGGTACTAGCTATTCATTTTCTTCCACTTGTCTACTCTTCTCCCTATACTAACTTTTACTCGCACAATTTATACTTGCCAAATGCATGAATGTCTTAAATAACATAAAATAATTTCAAAATCTTTGAGAAAGCCATCCCACCACTCAAACAACCCCTTTAAAATTTGAAATGAACTATGATGTATAAGGCTTACTCCTTAATCAGTCAAGGAGTGAATTCTTATGCTAACATCTTTGGCGTCATTGTTGGGGAGAAAAATTGAAGTTTATCCTTAGGTGAATGACAAAGTTATAATTCTGGTTTTGAGGTTTACAGTTCCAGCTGTCTTCTTAGACTGCTTTACACCTGGCGAATCCATTGTGAAGTTCTGGCTCCTAAAAGGACTAGAACTAGGGCTAACCCATATTCCCCTTTGATAATCCCAGTTTCTTACCCTAGAAAGATAATAAATAAAAGTGTAAACAAAAATTTTCTTCTTCTACCAGTGTTTTCTCAAAGGATGTTCCTAAATAAGTCCTACAAAATTTATCCCATGATTTTTCAGAAAATCTTGTGCCTCCATTGTTTTCCAATCCGCAAACAATACCTACATCACAATTTGGTGCTTCATCATCTGTTTTTCATAATCCACCTATTTTGGTTCCAGAAATCCCAACAACTGACACCATGGCAGGTCCAAACCCAACCCCTAACCGAATGGATGCAATTGTTTCTACAAGGTATGCCCCTTTAGTTTTACCTCAGCCTATGAATGCATTACCTGCAAGAGAATATCTCAAGTACATGCCTAAGTTAAGTGGTGAGGGAGAAGTAACAATTGAAGAACAACTTGCTAATTTTTATGCCTATGCTGATAATCTAAATATTGAGCATCAATATTTCTGGATAAGAGTTTTTGTTCAGATTCTTGAGGGTGATGTAAGAAAATGGTTCAGATCCTTGACAACTTCTAGCATCACTAGAATTGAAAACCTAGATGATAAATTTTTAAGGAAATGGGGTGATAAGAAAGATTTTCTGTCTTATACCACATAATTTGGTCAATAAAATGAAAATAAGGAGAATCAATTTCTGATTTTTCCAAGAGATTCAATAAGATGTATAGCAAAATACCTACTCAAATCAGGCCTACTAAAGCTTCAACCAAAATAACTTATGCTGGTGCCTTTGATCTTGATTTTTGTTTATTATTCAGAGAAAGAAGATCTGCAACCCTAACACAAATGAAGGACAATGCACTGGAGGTAGAATCTAATGTGTTAGCAACTCCTAGACTCAGAGAATGGATTGACAGAGAAAAAAGAAAGAAAAAAGTTGAAGTTTCTACTTCAGGAATTTCAGACATTGATCCTAAGATAGATGAGCTGACCAAGATGGTTAAGTCATTGACTACTGAGATGTCCAAGCTCAATAATGAAGTAAGACCATCTACTACCATAAATGTTTCATTTGATCTACCTAAAAGAAATAAATTTAGAAGACCTAATGTTCCTCAAATTTTGCAGCAAGAAAGGAGAGAGGTCGATGATAAAAAAATTCAGCCTCCTTTCCAGAATGCTATATTTGAAGGTGAAGAGGATGCTAAAAGGTTGGAGAAAGCTGATGATATCAATTGTCTGAGAGATAAAGAAGGTTTGATTCATATTACACAAGCAAAGTATGAATATTTCATGTTGAAGCCAGCTCCAAAAATAGAAGAAAAGAGAGATCAACACCTTAGAAATAGCCACTTCGAGGGGGAAACATCCAATAAATTACATAAATGAACAATTCTTGGATGATACAAATGACAAAACCTCTGCTCTATATATAGGATTTCATGGGGCCACAATGTAATCCTAGTGGGGCCATAATGTAATCCTAGCCAACCTAACAATAATAATGTAAGGGCACCATAATAACAATATGGGGGTTACAGGGGTACAAAAATAACAATAAGGGGGTTACACTAATGACAATAAGGGACTATACTAGTAATATAAGGACTTAACATGCTATTCTCCTTAAAAAAAGTGTTGTCCTCAACGATTGGGTAGCTCTGGGTGCTTTTGCATAAAATTCTCATCCTCCCCTGTAGAATCTTCAGTGGGTAAGTTCTTCCATTTGATGAGATACTCTGAAATTGATTGATTTCGTAGCTGTTGAGTTCTTGTTTTCGTGACTGCTTTAGGTTCCAATATGGTTTTTCCTTCCTCATCAAGTTCTAGCAATATTTTTTGAACTGGAAGTTTTTCTCCTATAACCTTTTTTAAGCATGAAACATGGAAAATTGGATGCACTCATGAAGAAGCAGGAAGCTCCAATTGTATGCCATAGTACCAATATTTTCCAACACCTTGTAAGGACCATAGTAATTTGGCGATAATTGATTATCCTTCTTAGCTTCCTTTAGGGAAATTTGTTTGTATGGTTGTAGCTGTAAAAATACCCAGTCTCCCACATAAAAAATTATCTCACTGCGATGTTGATCTGCCTGTTGTTTCATTCGATTTTGTGCCAAATTTAGGTTATCATTTAAGAGTTGGAGAACTTCTTATTTATGCTCGATGTCATCCTCCACTGCTTGAACCCTAGAATTTTCCCTTAAAGAATATGTGGTGGACGATGGATGATATCCATAAAGTGCCATAAATGGGGTCATTTTTGTTGCAGTATGGAAGGAAGTGCTATACCACTATTCAACGAGAGGTAACCACTTGACCCATTGTGCTTGCTTATTAGATACAAAAAAATGAGCATATCCTTCCAAACATTTATTCACTATCTCTGTTTGACTGTTGGATTGAGGATGATAAGATGAGCTATGAGCTAGTTGAGTACCCAAACAAGAAAATAATTCCATCCAGAAATTTCCTGTAAAAATGGGATCTCTGTCACTTACAATAATCTTCAGGTTTCCATGTAGCTTTTCAATTGTTTCCGTAAATGCAGTAAAAACTGTACTTGCTTTAAATGGATGAGCTAATGCACAAAAGTGTGCATACTTGGTAAGTCTATCAACTAACACCATGATGACACTCCTTCCTTCGGACTTAGGTAAACCTGTGATAAAATCCATAGAAATCTCCTCCCAACATTGACTTGGAATGGATAAAGGTTGTCGAAGACTTGAGGTCTTAATTGTCTCAACTTTATTTTGCTGGAAAACCAAAAATTCTGCCACAAAATTTTGAATATAAGATTTAAGGCCATCCCAAAAAAATTCTTTCTTCACCCTGTGGTAAGTTCTTAAAAATCCTGAGTGTCCTCCTAAAGGAGAAGTGTGGAATTCCAAAAGAATCTTTTGTTTTAGTTGGGAATTATTGCAAATATATAAGTGATACTTGTACCATAAATAATAAATTTTCCAACTAATTGTATCAAATGTACTATGATCTTGCTACAACTTTGGAATGAGTGTCCACACTTCTTCGTCCTTCGTCCATTCATCCCTTGCTTCGGTTATCCAATCTGGTTGGATAATAGAAATGGCACAAAACAATGCTTCCACCTCTTCATCCTTTCTGAAGAGTGCATTTGCAACAACATTTAGCTTCCCTTTTTTGTAGATGATTTCAAATTCATAACCCAACATCTTTGTGACCCATTTTTGCTGCTCTTCTGAAGATAGTATTTTTTTCCAAAAAGTGTTTAATACTATCATGATCAGTTTTTACCTTGAAGTGTCTTCCCATTAGGTAAGGTCTCCATTTCTTTAGTTCATGTAGTATTGCCAACATTTAATTCTCACAAATAGCCTTTTGTAAATACTTTCCTTTGATTGAACGAATTTCAAAAGCAATGGGTCTTCCTTCTTGCATTAAAACAACACCGATTTCATTTCCCGAGGCATCACATTCCACAATAAAGGTTTTTGTGAAGTCTGGCGTAGCTAAGACTAGTGCTAGGCACATTGCCTCTTTAAGATGTTCAAAGGCCTTATTTGCTTCAAGAGTCCATGAAAATTCATCTATCTTCAATAATTTTGTTAGAGGTGCTGCTATTCTCCCATAATTATTAAAAAACTTGCGATAATGCCCTGTTAACCAGAGAAATCCGCACAACTGCTTTATGGTTGTGGGGACTTTCCATTCCTTAATGGCTTTAATTTTGTTAGGTTCTACCTTAACACCCTCGTGATATACAATATGACCCAGATATTCCACCTCTTGTACTCCAAATAAAAATTTGGATGATTTTTCATATAATTGTTTCTCCTCCAATTGTTTGAGCACCCTGTCAACATGTTGAACATGATGCTTCCTAGACCCGCTGTAGATTATTATATTATAAAAAAATACTAGAAAATTTTTTCCAAGGACGGGTTTGAAAATGGAATTCATCAACCCTTGAAATGTAGAAGGTGCACTAGTAAGGCCAACAGGCATGACCAAAAATTCATAATGACCCTCATGAGTTCGAAATGCTATTTTCGAAATATCTTCAGTCTTCGTTGTAATTTGATGATATCCTGAATGAAGATCCAACTTGGTAAAATAAATTGGTCCATGTAATTCATCCAATAATTCATCAATCACAGGAATGGGAAATTTATCTTTAATAGTGAGCTTATTGAGCTACCTATAATCCATATGCATGTGCCATGACCAATCCTTCTTGTGCACCAATACTAATAAAACATAGAAAGAAATTTGACTAGGTTGAATTATACCAGCCTCTAACATTTTTGCAATCATATGTTCAATTTCACTCTTTTGGACATAAGGATATCTGTAGGGCCGGATGTTTGGAGGAACATTTCCTGGAATCAAATGAATAGCATGATCATGATCATGAATAGGTGGGAGTCCTTTGGGAGTATCAAACACCTTGGAATGATTGTCCAAGACATTTTGGAGATCTAGAGAAATAGATGATTTTGATGTTGAAACTTTTAGTGAGCATAATTGTGCAATTACGCCTCATTGTCCTTTCTTCAGAAGCTTTTTCATGATACCCCTAAATTCGATTTCCTTTCCTTCTGAAAAAAAATTCAAGAAAAGTTCTTGAAAATTAAAAGCTACCGTCCTCAAATATTGTAACCTTTTTACTCCTAGTACAACATCAACACCGCCCATTGGGATGGAAATCATTGGACTATTCAATACATATTCCCCCATGGATAGCTTGATATTATGGAATTTTCCAGAGAAGTTTATCATTCCTCCATTTGAAACCATCACTTGACATTTTGGTGCTGGGTATAGGAAACAATTCAATTCCTTGGCTACCTTACAATGAATAAAATTATGGGTACCACCCTAATCAATCAACACTGTTAACTTTTTCTTCTTGATATGTCATTCTATCTTGAGAGTTTGAGGAGTGGTAATTTCTGCCAATGCATTACATGATATGGTAGGACTCATTTCTTGTTCTTCTAGGGTTTCTTCCTAGTGTATATCCTCTTCTTTTGAAGTTTCTTGTTCATTTTCTTCCTCCTCTTCACAATCTATGTAAAATAATTTCTTCTCTGCACACTTATGACCTTCAGTGTATTTTCTATCACAATTGTAGCAAAGCCCTTTTGCTCTTTTTTCTTCCAGTTGTTGTGGTGTCAACCTTGTAGGTTGTGGAAGTCTAGGAGTAGAAACACCTCCATATTTATAGATGTGAATGGTAGGCTTCCTTGTCGCCATAATTTTACATTCAATTTTTCTTGCCAACCTGAATGCCTTCTCTAATGAATCCGGTTCCCAAACGCGAAATTCAAGTTGGATGTTATCCTTTAAAGTCCCTATGAAGACGTCAATATTGTGTTCCTCTAGAATATCAATTGCCATTATATTTAATTTTTGGAAGTCCTCAATATGCTCCACCACTAAACCCTTTTGTTTGAGATTTATCAATTGGCTAAAGAAGGTCTTGCTCTTTGTATCCTCCTAATGTACTATCATTTCCTCCATAAAAATTGACCAAGTGAGAATTTTTTTATGGGCGCAAAGTGATCAATACCATACAAATGTATTTTGTTCTAAATGTAAAGTTGCAATGTGTACCTTTTGTGTGTTTTGCACATTATTGAGATAAAAGTATTGCTCCATCTGATGTAGTACCCATGTTACGGGATCCTTGCTATCAAACTTCTTCATATCCATATTTGGAATATGGTGGTTCTTTAATCCAACATTAGATTTTATGAAATCACGGTTAACATTTATTTTGTTCTCATCATGAGTTTCCTCTACTATATTTTTTCCATTAGGAATCATTTCTTGTATCAACTTTGACAAATCTTCCTTCAAACCTTTAATTTTTTCTTCCATACCATCCATTTTTTCTTACATACCATCTATTTTTTCTTTCATACCATTCTTCAAACCATCCACCATATCTTCCATGTATTTCTTCAATCCATCCATCTTATCTTCCACACTTTTCTACAAAACATCCATTTCATTTTTTGTTTCTCTTTGCGAGAGCGAATTTTGGTGCACTTGCTCTTGTAATTTTGATAGATGATGTTGTAATTCTTCATCTTCATGAGTCATAGTAGAGTAATATAAGGGCTTGATGGGCGTTTAATCCTTTTTAGGAGGCATTTTAGAACCCACTACTGATATCTACGCTCAATAGGCCTTTGGAATCACTTAAAACTGATTTTTCAAACAAGACTCATGCAATTTGAAAAAAATACACACCTTTTTCTTGATTTTGAGGAGCTCGATATTGAAACTGAATTATCTTTGTGATTTAGGATCTTCAATATCTGAAATTTGGCCCTAAAGTATCCCCCTAAATCTTCTTTTGAATTCCATAGGTTCGACCTGATTTGGATTCTTGAAGACAAAGTTATGCCCAATATCCTATGATGAACTAATTCTGGCCTGGTTCAATAGAGAAAAATTGTATGATTTGCCACGTGTCACTATTTCCTCTTTCAGCTCTAAAATTGATATAGAAGAAACTAATGTCCGTATACTTGTGTTCACTTTTTACAGAATTCCAATCTAATTCTCAGAGAGAGAGTTATGACGATTTTCCCACAGTCACCTATTTGAGATGAAATTCAGGAGCCTGACAAATCCCTAACTTCCACAGACCATATCTCCAAAAATATTGCAAATATAGCTCTGAAATGTTTCCATGGTGTTCCTTATGATTGCATCTTTTCTCTGTGAAAATTTCCGCTTCTTAACCCTCGTATAAAAAATGCTATAGTGAAAATTCCACGATGACCTATTTAGGTTAAATTCAGGGGCCTCCAAAAATCCCTAACTTGCACAGATCATATCTCCGAAAATATTGCGGACCAAGATCTGAAATTTTGTGAAGATGTTCCTTAGGATTTCGGCATCGCCCTATAAATATTTCAGCTTTTGACCCTTCATAGAAAAAAAAGTTATAGTGAAAATTCCATGATGACCTGTTTGGAGCAACAAAACCCTAAAATCCAAAGCTTTGATACCAAATGTTGAAACCAGCTCCAAAAATTGAAGAAAAGTGAGATCAATGCCTTAGAAATAGCCACTTCGAGGGGGCAACCTCCAATACATTACATAAATGAAAAATTATTGGATGATACAAATGACAAAACCTCCTCTCTATATATAGGATTTCCTAGGGCCACAACGTAATCCTAGTGGGGCCACAATGTAATCCTAGCTGACCTAAAAATAATAATCTAAGGGCACAATAATAACAATATGGGGGTTAAAGGGGTACAAAAATAGAAATAATGGGGTTACACTTGTTAGTATGAATCCTTTGTCGAAGTGTACGAAAAAGGACCACTTTAGCTACGCATAACTAATAGCCCTAACAACAAAAGTGGCTGCCAATATCTTCAGATCTGCGATTAGTTAGACAAGAAAAGAGCTGCAAAACACCAGATCTATGCATGGAAAGACATTAAGCGGTAAAAATAAGGGTTTGCTCCATATACCAATAGACAAGACAAGAACAATTTTTGAAAGAATTTTTGTATTAATGAGGCACCTGGGAGGAAAACCAGAAGAAGTATCTGATTCCCCTCAGTGGGATGGGTTCTTGGAAGTCCTCGGCACTTCAGATCTAAGATTTCTCTCTCTAGTTGATGTAGAAAACCTAATGCAAAGAGTAGAGCTCAATGGGAGCAAATTATGGAGATATGTGACCAAGAGTTTAGATCCCGAGTGATCTAATAGGCAACAAAAGGTGAAGAATGGTAGGAAAAACCCTCCTATTTATAACAAAATATTGGGTCATTCTAGATCTTGGTGCCTGATTAAAATAACATTAACCAAATCTAGATCCACCTTTTATGGAATATTTTATTATATTTGTTGGAGGGAAAAGGTATTTAATTTGGGTCAAATCCCTTTATTTGTAAGTAATAAATAAATAAATGATTTATTTATCTTTTAAAAGGAAGCGGATGGCAGATAATCAAATAAATAATGATTTATTTAATTATTTAAGGAAGTGGTTGTGAGATAATTAAATAAATAATGATTTATTTAATTATTTATGGGTGATTTGGTCATAATTAACAGAATATCATCTAAAAAGGTTTAAATGATTATTCCTAGAAAATAATAAGATAAATAAGGTTATCTAATTAATTTCTTTGATTTTGGGTTAATAATATTTCGGGAATAATAATAAAATTATGGTTTAATTAATTATTCCATGAGGAAAAAACAAACAAATATGGGTTTGTTTAATATTTCCTTTTGGGGTTTCTGTTTTGACATGGTGAAAGAAATTTTACTTAGGGTAAAATTGGTCTTACATGGTGTACTTGGGTTCATCTAATGATAATGAGTTAGATGACCAAAAAAATGGTGTAACAGATTGCCCCCCAACGTACGAGTGTGAGGAGCAGATCATATGACCGAAGTACGTTGTAAGAACTCAATCACTAGGCATCAAGAGGGAAGTGAGTGAGAGAAATGCAAGGTAGATAGTGTGCTGAAGAACTAGACCCTGAGGAGACGAGACTTGCAAGTGCAACAAGTCTCTTTTTATGAGAGGGTACTTGTGTTGAAGGCGGCGTGGGAGGCATACCTATGCCCACCGAGACAAAGTACAAAAGAATAGTGTGTCCAGTAAACAAGGGACCGAACCATAAAGTACAGCCGACATAATCATGAGCCGGATAAAAATACAATGAGGAATCCCACATACATGCTGTGCCTGGGATAACAGCCAGGACTTATACAATAATATCTGAGTACATGAGATACAAATACAACCCAAATGCCCCCTGCAAGTGGGGAAGGGCTCACAAACTCTGACTGATACATGCAAATCAAAGAGGCGCTGCAAGTGGCTATGGCCAACATCATGAAATATCTAGAGCTGCATCGAAGGTTGCGAAGAAGAGGTCATCGGGGAATGTGGGGGGCTACCTTCAGGGCCACCCCCTCATGAGGGTTGAAAAATCTCACACACGCCCGGGAATCATCAAGAGCTGCTGCTGGATCACTGGACCATCAAGTATACGAATCTCGATCATGCTGAAAAGAGCTGGAGAAACAATCAAGCCAAAGGGCAAGGAGGTATCCCTTTGCACGATCGAGCAGAAGCAAAGTGGAAGGCTGGAACCAAGGTACACGCCCTACGGAGCACAGCCAAGATGAAAGAGTTGACGTGGAGTAGAAGGAGGTCGCCATAGTTGATGCAATGAGAGACCCTCAACTAAGGCACGAGAGAAAAAGGAAATAGAGCGACGGAGGACAGCCCGACACTAATGATGATAGTGAAGTGGAAAGAATTTGAGTAGCTAATGGACGACTTCCCTTGCTAGAGCATAAAGGGCATGAATGAAATGGCAGCGACTGACACAACATCATCAGGGATGGGGGATAGTTGAACTGAAGGTCATAATGTGCGACACAAGAGAGAGACCAAAAAATGACGGATGGAGGGCTATAGTGGGGTACGAAGGGACTCGGTATAGACTCCATGGAGGGAATGAAGACTCAATTTGGATGTTCTAAACAAGGGCGACTCCATGGTGCTGCCACACATTAAAGGCCCAATGGGGGACTATGAAAACATGAGTTCAAGGTGGGAACTCATGACGAAAATTGACACGAACATGGAAAAGTATGGGGGCGAAGTGATGCCCCAAAGACAAGTGTTGCAAGTGATAAAATTCGATTTAAAGCGGAGGTGGAGTGGCCCTTCTTGGACAAAATGGGTCTGGGTGAAGAAGAAAATCATAAACATGAAAAAACAGATGCTGGTTATCTAAAAGAAAATAAAATATGCATTTCAGAGGGGAAATGCTAAGGGTAATATTTCTTAAGATAGAGTGCATTGCGAGGATTAGGAAGGGGGTGGCCTTCGGAATCCTCTAAGAGGTATGCCCCCTTACCGAGATCCTTACTAATGATGTAAGGGCCTAGCCATAATGAGTTAAAATTCCCATGACCAAGGACATCATGGGCCTGGTCATATACTAGAACAAGGTCGCCTTCGTGAAAAGTGCGAGGCTAAACTTTTTAGTCATACTGAGCTTTGGTGCGCTTTTTGGCCGCTTCCATGGTTTGCAAGGCTACACGGCGGTCTTCAAAAAGCGCGCTCGAGCATGATAAGTCGGTGTTCTAGAGGTTGGGTGTCGGGGAGAAGATCAACGCGGCTAGATTAGGGAAGGAATTTTACACTCGATCGGTGAATACCTCCTCTCCAAAAACCGAGGTGGAAAGGAGTAAACCGGTGGCGGTTTTAACGGAAGTTCGATGACACAAAGCGACAGAAAGAGCATGAGATGCTGGTGGTTTTGTGCTTATTCACCGTACGTTGAAGCATAGTCTTGAGGATTTTGTTGACTGCTTCAACTTGGCCATTACCTTGGGGGTAATAGGAGGAGGAATATTAGTGCTCAAAACCCAACAGTGAGGATAGCTCATGCCATATCTCATCTTCAAAATATCTGCCATGGTCGAAGACCAGTTGTTTGGGAACCCCGAATCGAGCTATAACGTGGTTAAAGAAAAGGAGGGTCGCGGTAGTTGCCGTGTTGTTGAATGTTGGCATGGCCTCGACCCATTTGGTGAAATAGTCGACTGCCACGATGATATACTTGTGGTTACCAGCGCATGGCGGACGACACTCCATAAAGTCGATGGCCCATTTACATAAGGGGCCAGTTGAGACGACCGGATGGAGGGGAGCTGGGGGAGCTCGCGCCTTAGGGGCGAAATGTTGGCAATTGGGACAGTGTTTGACTGCCTCAATGCAATCACTAAAGAGAGAAGGCCAAAAATACCCAGCGCGCATGACTTTTTGGGCAGTAGCAAGACCGGAGAGGTGGCCACCGCAAGCGCTGCTATGGCAGGCATTAAGGACCTGTTTGGCCTCAGCCTGTGTGAGGCAACATCGAAGGATGGTATCAACCCCGCGACGATAGAGGTTGTCACCGATAAGGAGGTATCAGGGGTCCTGGTGTCAGATACGTCGACGAGCCTCACGATCAAGGTGAAGGGAAAACTTTTGGGTTCGCAAGTAAGTAAGAATTTCGCCATACCATGGGTCGTCGGCAGTAATGGAAAATAAGTGTTCATCAGGAAAATCATCATTAACTGGGGGGTCTTGCGCTCCGGTAGGTAATTCAGAAATGAGCTCAGCGAGGGCTAAGCCTTTCTTACTTTTTGGTGTGACAAATTAGAGGTCGAATTCTTGAATAATAATGACCCAATGGGCATATTTCCCAGTGAGGATACGACGACTTAAGAGGAAAGCAATGGGGTTGGAATTAGTCACAACCTTGGTGGAGCGCATGAGGATATAATGACAAAGTTTTTGGACTGAGAACACGACAGCCAGCGCCAATTTTTCTTCATATGAGTAGGAAACAGGAGGCCCTAGAAGGTTCTTACTGACGTAGTAAATCACATGCTCGATACCATTGTCATCTTCCTATATAAGGACTCCAGCGACCGAATAGGTGGAAGCGGAGATATACAGGATGAAGTCCCGATCCAAGTCGGGAGGGCGGATCAAGGGAGCGGATGTGAGAGCTTGATTGAGGGCATCGAAAGACTCATGAGCATAGGTATCCCAAACAAATGGGATATTAGATCGGAGGAGTCTAAGGAACCCATGTGCGGTGGTGGCATAGTCCGGGATGAACCGACGAAGAAAATTAGCTTTGCCTTGGAGACTTTGGAGCTGGCGTAGGGTACGCGGAATGGGCAGTTCAAGAATGGCTTGAACTTTCAACGGTTCGAGAGTGATACCATCCTTAGACACTATGAAGCCTAAGAGACGGCCGGCGGGAACGCAAAAGACGCATTTCAACGGGTTAAGGCGGATATTATACTTGCAACATTAGAGAAAAATGGTACGCAGATCATGTAGGTGCTGCGCCCGATGCTTAGAACGCGCAGTGAGGTCATCTAAATAAGCAAGGATAATATGAGCTAAGTCATGGAAACAATAAGACATGGCCCATTGAAAAGTGGCACCGACATTTTTAAGGCCGAAAGGCATGACCCGGTAAGCAAAAGTTCCCCACGGACTAATGAACGCGGTTTTTAGTTGATCAGCAGGACAGATAACAATTTGGTTGTATCCGGAGAAACCATCCATAAAGGATAGAACCTTGTGCCCCACACACTCGTCAATGATTTGGTCAATGAACAGTGTCGGGAAGTTGTCTTTGGGACAAGCTCTGTTCAAGTCGCGAAAGTCTGTGCAGACACGGATGTTGCCTTGTTTCTTGAGAATGGAAACTGGGTTGGATACCCAAGTGGTGTATTCAATGGGGTAAATGAAACCAGCCTACTTGAGCTTATCGATTTCGGCTTTGATCGCGTCGTGTCTGGAAGGATGAATGGGTCTCAACTTTTGACGGACTGGTTTGGCATCAGGACATGTGTCGATATGGTGTTCGACAATGGCGGGATCGAGTCCGGGCATTTCAGAATAGGGCCAGGCGAAAATATCACGAAATTCTTTGAAAAGCTTGGTGTAAGCTTCGATTTCTTCCAGGGTGCATTGGGCGCCTAAGGTGATATTTTCTTCGATACCTGGTGTGACTAAAATGTTAATTTTGACGGCAGGAGAGATATTGGCCATGTTTCCTTCTTCGAAAGCATTAGGTGCAAATATGGAGTTTTTGAACTAATTGACTGCATTGGGGATGAAGTCTTTGGTTTTCACAGCAAATTGGTCATGGGACTGCTGTGGGAGGAAGTATGCACGATGGTGCATATCATCCCATGGAAAATCTGGGTTGGTCATGGCTTCCATAATGTCTTCATTGGACTGGAAGATGGGAAGACTGGGGGAAGAAAGGTTACCCAAGGAGGTAGTGATGTGTGACGGGTCATCAGGAGGAGAAGGGCTCAGATGTGCAATATCACCAGATCCAAGGTCGGCAGAGGAGCCGAGAGTATCTGCAGGTTGAAGGGCAGATGAACTATCTCGCAAGGATGATGACAAGTACAAAATGGTGGTTGATGGCTTTGTTGGCTCGATAGAGGGAGGAGGACTGTGAATGGGAGTAGGAAGATATTCAGGTCCTATCGAAGTGGCCTTGAATCAGCGGTACATGTCCAAGGAGGAATGATACTCGTCAAGGCGAGGACAGAGGTGGGTGTAATGGCCGTGGAAATCACACAAAGCATAAGGGTGGTTTGTGCGCAAGGTTTTGAGTTTCGGGATAGAGTCTGGGATAGTGACGTAGACTTCGGGGATGTCAGAGTCAGGAAACATATCGTTGACCAGAATCTTGAGGTGCGGCAATTCAGGACACATATGGGTGGCGTGACTGACGATATCACACATAGCGCATTAGATAGCGGGCTTTGGTGGTCGCGGAGGGGTAGGGGTTGTCGGGGCGGCCTGGTCCTGATGGGTTTCCCCCTTACGATCTTTGCCTTTCTTTCTGAGGGCTGGCAACGCAGGGGTAGGGTCCTGTGGAGGTGTTGGGGGCCTAGAGGAAGTAAAGGGGACCGGTTGAACCGGTGTCAAAGCAAGGTAAGGTTTGGGGTGACCAGGAGGGGTAGCGGCTGGAGGGTCAATGTACCAAACGGGTATGCCGAGGGTCAGGTTAGGGAGAGAGAAGGTGGCCATGACGGGGACAGAAAATACTCCACGAGTGGGAGCCAGGAAAGGTATCTGCCCAGCAGGGTAATGACTAGGAGGAACAGCACTGAGGTGGTTAAGGCCTGGGGGATCGTTCCAGGAGGATAAAGGGGTTCGGGGATACCAGCTGTAGGGGGAGGGCCAGAAGGAGAAGGTCCGACTGGCTGAGATGAATGGCTAGGAGCGGGGTGTGGAGGGCAAGGGGGAGGTTGCTGACTAGCCGAGGCAGGCCGCTTAAGGGTAGCCTGAGACGATTGCATCATGCAAATAGATGATAAGGGCGGGATCGGTCGCGGGAGGAGAGGGAAAGGTTGGAAAGTTCCAAGCGAGGAGGAATCACTGAAAATGCCGGGAGACACTGGTCAAGGAATCGACGATTTGCTTGTTGGCTACAGAAGAGATGGTCATCTTAGGTGAGGTCTGAGATTTTGGCTCATGATATGTCAACTGGTCAATGGTGACTATCTTTCCATTATGGGGGAAAGACATCTTGCGGAAAACCGCGTATGGGACAGCGGACATAGCATAGGTGTAGCTTCGCCCCAATGGAATATTGTAGTCTAGCGGGGCGTCAATGACTTCGACGTCAATGCAAACAGTCTTACCGGTGAGGGTGATAGGACAATTATGAAACAGGCCAATGGGCTGGGAGGCATGGCCATCCCACGCTCGAAGGGTGATCGTGGAAGGGGCCAGCTCAGGGGCTCCGAGTTGCTTCCAAACCGAAGCGGACATCATGCAGGTGGATGCCCCCTCATCAATTATACACCGGGAAACGTTGGCGTTCCGTATTTTGACTGGGATTTGGAAGGCAACGGAAGCAGGAAGAGGAGGATGTTCTGATTGATGGGCGTCGAAAACAATCATTTGGTCATCGGCAGGATCTACAGTGCCCACGGCAGATAGCAGAGCCTTCTTTTGGGAAGGGCACGACTGGAGGAGTTCCAGTGTGGAAATGGCAGTAGGGGATTGCGCCAAATCGTCTACTATACTATACGAATGAGCAGCTCGACCAGAAGCAGCGTTTCGACGTAATGGTCCCTTAGGAATCTTGGTATGGACCTCAACTTTGGGTTGAGGGATATGTAAGGGGCCGCTGGATGTCGAAAGAGGCTCTGTAGAACCTGAAGAAGGAGGCTCGGGGGCAGACTGAGCAGGAGGCTTGGGGTACTGACGAGACCGAGTTTGAAGGTGAAGATCGATGGGCGGGTTAGGATCGGAGTGCATCATGAGGATCTGGTAATCGAAGGAACCAGAAATGGAAGGGGGAGTGGCGACCTGGTTATCAGGCAGTTGGGTAGCCACGAATCCTTGCTGAGGGAAGGGATCGGTAAACACAGCTGGTTGAGTAGTGGCCACATTAGGAGGAGCATGAGGGGAGGCGTGTTGTCCGCGCAATGTGGCTTGAGACTCCCACATCTGCCGCATCTGGGGTAAAAGGGGACAATCGTGGGTGTAATGACCATAAACCCCGCAACACGAACAGGGCTTGTTTGTGCGAAGTGGCCTGTCTGGCTTGGGCTGAATGCCCTGTTGCTGGTTGCTAGTGTTAGGGTCCACACCAGAATTGGGTCCACGGGTACCAGGGGCAGATTGGTTTTGGTTGCCTCTCCGCCTTCTTTGAGAAGAAGGGGGATTAGTTGCACCCTGCTGTGCAAATACTTGCCCTGGAGGGGGCTGTAAGTGCTGTTGCGGGTTTGGAGGAGGTAAGGGAGATGGAAGCACATATGCTGGAGGAGCTGGCGCACCAGGCTGTGGATAAAGGTAAGGGTTGGGTTGGGCAACATTGAGGTAAGCAGGAGGTTGGGCAAAAGGAGGAGGCATGCCGTATCCTGGGTACATGCTGCCGGGAGGGGGAAGAGTGCTTGAGGTGCTGGCCCCTCCCTGAGGGAGACCATAGCCCATAGGAGGTTGAGCGTATGGATGGGAAGGGGCTCCAACGATACCGTCGACGGAATGAGATGCCCCCGGGGCATTAGCGCCACCGGGCCTGGGAAGGTCAGGAAGAACGGTATAAACATAACCGGATTGAGCGTAGATCAGGTCATATTTCAAGGCTATTTGGAGGGCGGCTTCTTCAGTTTGAGGAAAGTGAGAGGCGACATCTTTGCCGATGGGAGCGGGAAGGGTGCGAAGGAACTAGTCCATGTAAACCCGATCTTCGAAGGGAGGGGCTCGACATAAGCTCCGTCTTCTTCGCCATTCCTGAACATGGGTGGAAAGGCGTGTTGAAGAGGATTGCTTGAAGGAAGTCAAGAGCTTCGTGCCAGTATCGTATCGGAGAGGGAGCTGGAAGTACGACAAAAAGGCTTGGGCAAGAGTCTCAAAGGTGGTATGGGTAGAGGTGGCTTGTTCGACATACCATTTATAAGCTTCGCCGGTAAGCGTGCGTTGGAACAAACGAAGAAGGATGGAGTCATCGGTAATGGAATTGGAGGAACACCACATGTGGAAAGATCAGACATGATTGGTTGGATCTTCTCCATTAAGGCCCTCAAACTTAGGGATGTCGAAGGGGAGCTTGGTTGGCATAGCAGGCCAATTAGCATTGTGGTGAATGGGGTCATTGATCAACTGATGGAAATCGGGGAGGCTGAGGCCTGCAATGTACGACAGCACAGGGGTGGCCAGGGTAGTTCCTGTGGCGGTTACGCTAGTAGTAGGGCCGGCATTAGGGCCAGGAGAACCGCTAGCGTTAGGCCCTGGACCAGACATAGTGAAGGTGACAGGGGGAGAACCAGGAGGAGAAGGAGGACCCGATGAATCAGGAGAGGAGTCAGAGTGCGGACTCGAAGGTGGACTGGCTCGACGACGGCGGTGCGGAGCAGGTCGATCAACCGGAAACTGAGGGTGAAGGCCAAGAAGTCTCCGGGAAAGGCGCCTTGGGGGCACAATGATGACAGGAAGAAGGAAACCGACAAGGGCAAAAAGGGACAGAATCAAGTAATGTCAAGGGCAGATGAGGTGCAGTGACAATTGATTTTAGAGTCTTTGCCAGGCGGTGTTAACCAGGCGCTTCTTCACTTAGGGTCAGTGTGTGATGTGCGTTAATTTTAATTTTTAAACCCTTTTCATTTTGAGAGCAAGAAAAAGTGTGTTGTGTAACTGAAAAGAAATCTGCAGAGAACAATATAGATTGCTGAAATAACAGAACATTTAACAGTTAACTATGCATCGATCTAACCCAAGAAGGCGGGTCTCTCAAAACTACTCTAAAAGAGGGAAAAAATCTATTCGAAACACACATAAAAAGAGGCCAATAGATCTAGGGTCAAAAGGGATAGGGATCTAGAGGATAAAACTGCTGGAAAGAGGTGCAGATCACAGCCAAGAGACAGAGGCAAGGTGGCTGGAAAAAGGGAGGTAATCAGCAAAAAGCGGAGGGGGCAAGGCGGAGGCCTTCAAAGGAGGTCCAAAAAAAACGACAGGAGGTGATTTGAAAGGAAGAAAGGCTGATTTCAAAGGATCCGAAAGGGAGGTAACAGATCTGGAAAAAAGGAGGCTGAAGCTCAGAAAAACAGACGGCTGAAACAGCTAAAACTCTTCCAAAAAAACTGGAGGGTACTAAAGCCCTAGGGGGCTAGGTTCCCACTTAGATGAGTAAAAACAGATCAGAACTTGGTCAAAACAGGCTGAGAAAGAGGCTGGAGGACCCTGGCAGAAGTTGCAGCAAAACCCAGAAAAATTGCAGAAAAATTGCTGAAAAAATGGCAGGTCGCAGTTTCTGACCTGATTTTAGTGCAGGTCGCAGGAAACGGGCTGAAAAGTGCAACCTGGAGGTCCAGGTCGCAGGTTTAGGGCCAAAAAGTGTGACCCCCCGTTCTGGTTGTCTCGGCGGCAGATTTTCAGAAAAGTTGCCGTCTCAGTTGCGGCTGGTGTCGCTTACCTGCGCAATAGAGCCAGAAACACACGGAAGTTAGAAATTTTGATGTTTTAGGGTTTTATGTAAGAAAAACAACATGAAAATAGGAAAAATAAACAGCTGAAAAGAAACCCTAGGGTCTGAAGTAGCTGGATATGCAGGAATATGAAAAACGATAGCGGTCGTAATTTAAAACCCGTGTGGAGTCGCCATTTGTTAGTATGAATCCTTTTTCGAAGTGTACGAAAAAGGACCACTTTAGCTACGCATAACTAATAGCCCTAACAACAAAAGTGGCTGCCAATATCTTCAGATCTACGATTAGTTAGACAAGAAAAGAGCTGCAAAACACCAGATCTATGCATGGAAAGACATTAAGCAGTAAAAATAAGGGTTTGCTCCATATACCAATAGACAAGACAAGAACAATTTTTTGAAAGAATTTTTGTATTAATGGGGCACCTGGGAGGAAAACTAGAAGGAGTATCCAATTCCCCTCAGTGGGATGGGTTCTTGGAAGTCCTCAGCACTTCAGATCTAAGATTTCTCTCTCTAGTTGATGTAGAAAACCCAATGCAAAGAGTAGAGCTCAATGGGAGCGAATGATGGAGATATGTGACCAAGTGTATAGATCCAGAGTGATCTAATAGGCAAAAAAAGGTGAGGAATGGTAGGAAAAACCCTCCTATTTATAACAAAATATTGGGTCATTCTAGATCTTGGTGCATGGGTTAACCAGATCTAGATCCACTTTTTATGGAATATTTTATTATATTTGTTGGAGGAAAAGGTATTTGACTTGGGTCAAATCCCTTAATTTGTCAAAAATAAATAAATAAATGATTTATTTATCTTTTTAAGGAAGCGGTTAGAAGATAATCAAATAAATAATGATTTATTTAATTATTTAAGGAAGTGGTTGAAAGATAATTAAATAAATAATGATTTATTTAATTATTTGTGGGTGATTTGGTAATATTTAACAAGGAATATTATCTAAATAAGGTTTAAATAATTATTCCTAGAAAATAATAAGATAAATAAAGGTTTATCTAATTAATTTCTTTGATTTTGGGTTAAACATGACTGGGAATAATAATTAAACTATGGTTTAATTAATTATTCCATGAGGAAAATCAAACAAATATGGGTTTGTTTAATATTTCCTTTTGGGGTTTCCTGTTTTAACATAGTGAAAGCAGTTTTACTTAGGGTAAAACTGGTCTTACATGGTGTACTTGGGTCCATCTAATGATAATAGGTTAGATGACCAAAAAATGGTGTAACAACACTAACAATAATAAGGGACTATACTAGTAATATAAGGACCTAACATTTCATGTCATATACTTAGAATAGTGAAGTGGTTCCTGATCATTCGATTATTGCAGCTGATCATAAAATCGTATATAATCTCAGATCAAAGAATATTGATGATAATTCACAGCCTATTGCACAACCCAAGAAGAATAAGGACACAAAAAATTTTAGCAAGAAAACAAGTTGAAAAACACAAATTACTGGAAATTCTGGTAGCAGTCAATAATCGTTAACTTGAGGTAAAAATTACTCACAAAATGCCCCTTGTTTTCAATTTTGAGAATGAAATACAAAAGCTAAATATTCTTATTCCTCTTGTAGAGCTTATGAAAAATGATGATTTCAAAATACCTTTATGAAATCTCTTCAACCCCCACCTATTGAAATAGCTTCTAATTTTATTAACCTTCAATATGACAAGCCCACTATTATTTTAGGTCCACTGGTAGAAGAAAAAGATGACTCTACCCCTTGCTTTTATCTATCTCTAAATATTCATGAAAGTATCTTTAATAATTCCCTAATGGACTCCGGAGCCTCACATAATCTAATGCCCAAGGTGGTAATGGATCAAGTAGGTCTTAAGGTAACTAGACAGTACCAAGATCTCTACTCCTTTGATTCCCGGAAATTTCAATGCCTTGGTGTCATCAAAGACCTTGCAGGAAGCCTTTTTCAGTTACCCATGAGAGGAATGGTGATGGATATTATTGTAGTTGACATTCCTCCTAGGTTTGGCATGTTACTTTATAGGTCATGGATTAGAAGGTTGGGTGGAACCTTGCAAATGGATCTTACTTATGCTACTGTCCTTGTTTTTGAAGGAGAACAAAGAAGACTTTATAGAGAAGCTCAAATTGCATATATCATTAGTGACAAAAAATATACCACTAATCATCCAATTTATGCCAAACTATTGATGTTGGTTCAAACATTTTACACATGGATAATATTATCCTATTTGCAGAAAATTTTCAGATTTTGATGCCTAATGAAAAACAAATCAGTCATGGAGGTTCTCAGCTATGGAAAAAGTATTTTGATGGTTCATTTTCCAAATAAGGAGCTGGTGCAGGAATAGTTCTCATTTCTCCATCGAAAGAGAGCTCTACTTTTTATTTCAAGCTTGAATTTGAAGCAACTAACAATGTGGCTGAGTATGAAGCTCTACTGATTGGTTTAAAAACAACAAAGGACATCAATTTTTTAGAAATTTATGTTTTTGGAGATGCTTAAATTATCATTTAGAAAAAAAAAAAATGTTTATCAAACTAAGCACCCATTCCTAAGAGATTACCGAAATGTAGTATGGATTATTGTAGAAGATTCATTCCTCGCTTTTAACATCTCTTTTGTTCCAAGATAAAGTAACATTTTGGCTGACTCATTTTCTATTTCAGCAAGCTCATTCAATATTTTTATACCTATGAAGCTGAAATATGAAGTGGAAGTTAGGTTAAAACATAGCATTCCTGATAATGTCAAGCATTGGAAATTTTTTGAAGACGATCAAGAGATTAGAAGATTCAATGAAGTTGCTGAAGATTTTTTTGTCCTAAACATTGATCAAGATGAAAATATCATGAAGAATGATGCTGATTTACAAGACACCAAAAATATGCAAAACATATTGTTGATAATCCTATCATTCATCTGCCTACCAATCACACTCCCAAGTGGTTAATCCCACTTGAGAAGATCTTTGATCACAATGACGTATCATTCAAACCACAATTGGATGAAACATAAGTTGAATTGGAAGATTTTAATTTGGGCAAATAAAAAGAACCGAGGTACGTGAAGTTGTCAAAAGTTTTATCAGAAGAAATAAAGGCTGAATACCACAAGCTGTTTTGCGAATTTGTTGATGTTTTTTCCTGGAGATATGAAGATCTTAAGATATATGATAAAACTATATTTGAGAATAGGATACCATTGAAATATGGTACTAAGCCATTCAGAAAGAAATTAAGGAAAATCAATCCACTATTGTTATTGCTCATGGAGAAGGAAGTTAAGAAACTTTTGGATGCCAAAATCATCATTCCATTCAGATATTCAGATTGGGTTGCTAATCTAGTTCTAGTATGGAAGAAGAGTGGTGAAGTTAGACTATGTGTAGATTTTACAAATATTAACAAATGCTCCAAGAAATATAACTATCCTTTTCCAAAGATGGAGCATATTCTTGAAAAGGTAATTGGTTCAGACAAAATTTGCATGTTAGATGGTTTCTCTGGGTATAATCAAGTTTTATTTTGGTGGGAAGACTGAGAGAAGACAACATTAAATAATCCTTAGGGAACATTCATGTATGAAAAGATTTCATTTCGGCTTATGAATGCGGGAGCTACTTTTCAACGTGCTATGGAATTTGAATTTATTGGAGAAAAGGAAAAATTCTTGGTCATCTATTTAGATGATATTGATATTTATTCAAATTCATATCAAGAACACCTTCAGCACTTGAGACAAGTATTTTAAATGAATAAAATATGGTATATCATTGAATCCAAATAAGTCTCATTTTTCTCTCAAGGAAGGTCAGATGATGGGTCACATAGTTTCTAAAGATGGAGTGAAAATTGATCCTAAGAGAGTGATTGAAGTTCAAGATTTAACACTTCCAAGATCCAAGAAAGAGGTTCAATCTTTCCTTGGTGAGATCAATTTCTTAAGAAGGTTCATTCCAAATTTTGTTGAATTAGTGAAGCATATTGCTTGCATGTTGAAGAAGGACAAAGAAGTAAAATGGACAATTGAATCCAAAAATTATTTTCAGCTGATTAAAAAGGCTATGATTGAAGCACCTCAGCTGGTAATCCCTGAATACTCAAGCCTTTATTGATATTCTCATTTTTCTCACAAGATACTATTGTTGTTGTTTTGTTACAAAAATATTCATAAAATATTGAAGCTCCCATAGCATTTTTCAGTAGAGCACATAGAGATGAAGAATTGAAGTATGAAATGTTGGAAAAACATGCTTATGCATTAGTGAAAGCTCTAAAATCTTCTAGAGTTGATATTATGCATGCTAAAGCTATTTATTATGTACCTTCATCTGTTGTTGACTAAAGTTGGTGACTAAAGTTCTTGAGCTTGATTTAGAGATAAAGCCTACTAAACTAATCAAAGGTCAAGGATTAGCCAAACTACTAGCTAAAGAAAATTATAAATTTTTGGTCTTGAATTTCATGGATGAAAACTTTGAAGGGAATATTTATGAAATTATAGACAACATGGCAGTGGATGTAAATATTTTTGAATGCAGCTGGTACAAGGACATCACCTATTTTCTATAGCATTTTAAACCTCCTCCAAATTATGATAAAAAAGAGTAAGATATTTGAAGCTGAAAACTGTTAAATTTTTCATTAAAGATAATTGTTTATATTGGAAAGATCCTACAAGAGTTTTGTTCCGATACATTGACCCAAATGATTCCAAGAAAGTTATCTTTAATATGCATAGTAGTGTGTGTGTGGAGGACATCACTATTGGATAACCACTGTATACAAAACATTGAGAGCTAGATATTTTTGGCCTAGCATGTTTTTTGATGTATGTGTTGAGGTCAAAGCATGTGAAAAATGTCAGAAGTTCACTGGCAAGAAAAATTTGAAGTCTTTTCCTCTCAAGCCCATAGTTGTTTCGGTACCTTTTCAGCAATGGGGCTTAGATTTAATTATAGAAATTCATCCACCTTCAAGTGGACAACATCGATGGATTCTTGTTGCAACTGATTACTTCACCAAATGGATTGAAGCAATACCTACCAGGAATGCTACTAATAAAGTTATCATTATTTTTTTGGAAGGAATCATAACCATATTTGGATGTCCATCATGGTTAGTAGCAGATATTGCAACTTATTTTAAAGCCACTCCATTAGTAAATTTCTCAGAGGATTATGGAATTCAGCTCACTCACTCTAAAACTTACTATCCGAAGTGAATGGTTTAGTTGAATCATCAAACAAAATTCTAGTAAGAATCATCACCAAACTGTTGGAGAAAAACAAGGAAGCCTGGGATTCAAAACTAAAGTTTTCTTTATGGGCAGACATGGTGACTATAAAAAATTCTATTAATACATCACCATTTCAAATGGCTTATGGAAATGATGTTGTTTTTCTAGTTCAATTGGCCATTCCTATAGCTAAATTTATGTGAGATCAAGAATATGAACCAGATGATATGACCAGGACAGTTTATCAAATCATATAAGTGCAGAAAAAGCAAGAACATCAATATTATTTGGTAAGAAAATGTCAGCAAGATGTGAAGCAAGTTTTTGATAAAGGAACTAAAAAAGAAGATTTTCAGATTAGAGATCTAGTGTTGAAGTGGGATGCATAGCATCAAGATACAGGTGAGAATTCCAATTTTGATGCTTTGTGGCTTGGTACTTTCAGAATCTCAAAAATTCTGCAGAAAAAACTTTTGATTTGCAACATCTTGATGGAGCAGAGCCATTTGGAGTCCCATTCAATGGGCACTTTGTCAAAAATTTCTTTTACTAAGCCTGTTGGCCCGCCTAAGCTCACTGTAAATACCAGCGTGTTTCATAATAATAATCCATAGCCCAATGAAAAGACACTAAAACTACAAAATATTCTTAGAGCGTCGTAGGGAGAGCTCTATCCCTCATGGACCCAATGTTAGCATAGTTATTTGCTAAGTCATGAGTCCATTGCATAGTTTTGTTTTTAGGATTAAAGTTAAAAAATCAAAATTTTTAAAAAATTTGGGCGCTATTGGAATTTCTAGAAGCACTAATTTTTTAAGTCTTTCCAACAGTCTTTTATTTCCTGTTTCTGCCTTTGTATTTTTATTTCTGATGCTGCCTAAATTTCTGGAGGCATACACTATTTTTTAAATAATGCAAAAACATGCACCCTCTTTAGTCATACCACATGTCATAGGGTTAATACACATCAAATATTTTTTAAATCCTTTAAGATATAATGAGAGGTTTTGTATTACAGTCAATTAGCTAAATTCAATTCGTTTTATACGTTAAGCCACATGTGTCATCCATAGTTAATGATCAAACCATTGCTCATCATGCATGTCTATGCCAAGCTAGTCATATATACGTTAAGGTATGTGTTTTGCTGAGTTAGAGGGATCATGGTGATCACACTGCATACCATAAACTTTCTACTGGCCACACAACGCTACTGCTGGAAATTTCGGCCAATCAACATCACTGTTTGCGGAGGTGACTGTGTGTCATCAAAGACACTTGACATAAAATATTTGGAGCTCCCATACAAAAAATTTAGCCAAATGAAGGTGGTGATGGTGTGTCACATGGTGCACATCATGATCATGAATATTTGTAATGATGGAGGGTGATTTGCATGGGGTGGTGAACTAAATTTAGATTTAAAACCACATAAAAAACAAGAATGTTGTCATTTGAAGTCTAAGCTATTGGATTCAAATTTAGTTAGAGTTATAGTTGGAGAATAATTCTGGATTTCAGATAATATTGCAGAGGAGAATATAGGCCACACCTGTAAGGTAAACTCTTCCTATTCTTCCACCTATAATTTGTAGGAGACATAGTATTTTATTTTTTCGAAGATGACTAAAAAAGGTGGTAAGATAAATCGAATAGAGCCACAGGGTGTAGATTTGGTTGATGTTAATCCAAGCGTGAGAACTCTAATTATGTAGTTATGATGGTATCCTCTTTGCACCTGGTTGGGAAACTCACATTTAGGAATTTCTCTATATTTTTCTAATTATTTTAATGGACAAGAGGCTATAGTTTATGGCCTCACTTTGCTGGTTTTTTAGCACTCCATTGCTGAAGCCTTTAACATTCCCCAAGAAGGAGAGATGTTTCAAGGGACAAGTTATCACAGGAGGTGATCTCAACAGTTTCCCCAAGGATGCTCACAGAGATCCAAACTGGGAAAAAAGAACCCCAAGAAGCTATCTTAAGAATGACTAGGCAGAGGCAATCAAACTTATCAATATATACCTCACATGTGAAAGGATGTATACAATTGTATTCATGTATCACATGAGTTTTATTTTTCATATTGTAGGGATGAAGACATTGAATCCACCATTTTTCTGGTTGAAAATCCCAACCAAGATGTCAGCAAAGTTTTAGACCCATAATCATCTTTCTGAGTACAACTTGTATCATCAAGCTTTGATAAAAGTTATGGTTGAAGAAGAGTTGAGGAAGAGAAACCAGACTTGGGACCATTTTATATTCTATAGGGCAGGCTAACATGCACCTACACCTCCAATTCCACAACCTAATCCTCAACTTGCAAAGAGAAGAAAAAAAAGAAAGGCCTAGAAAGAAGACATTCATAAAAATGCCAAAGGTAAGAGAAATTTTCTACAAGAAAAACTGAAAGAAAAGTGGAAAAAGAAGAGAGCTCCTCAACAAGAAAGCCCAAATCCATGAAGATAGTAACCCATGTTTGACCATTTCCAAATGTATACACTAGAGCCAGAAGAGGGAGGTCTGCAACAATAGATAAATCAAAAGCACAGGTGCTATTGGAAATTCCAGAAGCACCTATTTAGGAAAAATTTGTAGGAGTATCAACCTACCCAATCAGACGAAGAACTACTTAAGGATGTTGGTTATGACATCAGCAACAAAAAGAAGGAATAAGAAGCTAAACCTATTGCTAGCACCGGAAATATGCACAGACGAGAGAGAAATAAGTTTAGACTTAAATCCAAGGCTCTTCTCAAGCCAAGCCTATTGATATAAGTCATTGATGTTGAAGGGAAACCTGAAGGTTCAAAGACAGAGAAGTCAGAGAAATCCATGAAGAAAAGCAAGAACCCAACCCCTTCAAAACAAGAGTGGGAGCCCTCAAAAAAAGGAAAAACATAGAAGGGTTCTAAGGAGGACAAATACCCTATCAAGAGGGCCACTGCAAGAGAAACTAGATCTAGAACATTAGCTGTGGGCATCAAAACTAATTTAGATAAATTGGTTGAAGCTGCAACACACTTAGAGGAAAATTAAAAAGGTTTTTAGTATTAATCCCTTTTTGGTAATCAGTTATAAATTTTAAACAACAATCTAGGTGTCATGGAATACAAGTCAACACATAATTCTCAACATTTTTCTGTTTATTTTGAAAATGAAACAGGGCCCTATTGGAATTTCCGATAGCATTCCAATTTTTGTGCAGTCACAAGTTTTTACCAGAATTTCCAACACCACCTGTTTTAACTAAATTTTGACACCTGTCAGCAATATTTTCTGAGCCAGTTAAGGATGGATAAGAACCCATAAATAAATGGATAATATAAGTGATGTTGAGAGGTAGTTGTGAGGTTGTTTTAGGTCTTATTAAATGAATCTACATGGTTATTAAAGACCCAAGACATAAGGATAAAATTCAACAGAAAAAGGGGCAGCATGACAATACCCTCAACATTCCAGCCCAAAATTCTTCACTTTTTCTTTCTCCATCTGTCCTTTTTGTTAGATTTAGAGGGGATACAAATGTAATGTATTTTGACACATATGTTATGTTAGAATTAATGGTTCCTTATTTTTAGAAGAGATGGAGTTGGTTCCTCTCTTGATATATATAGCACTTGCAAATACCATTTTGAGGTTGGATGTTAGTCTACCTGAAGACTGAAAATAATATAAAAAAACCTCTTGCTTCATGCGTGAGGATTTTGTGACTTAAGGAACATCTAATGTGTGGTGTGTATATTTTCTTTGTTAATTTATTCTAAAATATGAATTGCAAAAACTAGTGAAGTGTGAGTGAGAACTTATTAAAGGATTTAAAAATAAATTATTTGCTTTCAGGTTTCTGCAAGTTCTATGTGTGTTATAGAACATGTCAGTGAATATTTCAAAAAGGATTTATGGAATACTTTATACATGTAGTCTATTTTATAAATGTTGTTTTCTTAACATAAATAGAGTTTATGTTAAACGTCATCAACGTAGCTGTGTGATTGATTTATAATAGGAATATTTCCTGAAATAGGTGCAAGCTATTCATTTTCTTCCACTTGTGTACTCTTCTCCCTATACTAACTTTTACCCACAAAATTTATATTTTCCACGACTTTCCAAATGCATTAATTTCTTAAAGAACATAAAATAATTTCAAAATATTTGATAAAGCCATCCCACCACTCAAACAACCCCTTTAAAATTTGAAATGAACTATGTTGTTTAAGGCTTACTCCTTAAGCAGTCAAGGAGTGACTTCTTACGCTAACATAATGGATTGGTATTTTATAGATGGCATAACTTATATGTATTGTATTGTAATATTGTAAAGAATAATATACTATAAAAATGTTTGGTTTTCCCAATTTGATTTCCTAAAGTAAAATATCTATATTCTTGTGTATTTGTGCCATTGCATATTTTCTTGTTTTATTAATAAGAATCAGTTTGTAACAATTATCTGTATAGAGTTAAAACTATCAACATATACACTGTAATTTCTATTTGGAGAGCTATCTAAAGAGTATTTATAAGAAAAACACCATTTGGATTATTATTTTCATGCTTCCTACTTTTTGACATTCTTTTTTACCCATTTTGTGTGTATCATCTATATAATATGCCCATATATACTAACCATTGTACACCGTTATGTAAGTAGTCGACCAATAAAAGCATTGTATTTTAGGTGATGAGCCTTTCATAAAATTGGATGATAAATCATTCTAATTTATGTAATATTAATGAAAATTGTAGTGTTACATCAAGTGCATAACCTTTTTTATAAACTTTACCTAGTTCTTAAGAATAACTTATTCTATAACAAGCCTCCTCAATTTTTCACAAATTATCATGTTCTTAGTAATCTTAGATATGCATAGGCATGGACTTGGCTCTTGGTCACAAATTTATGATGTTTGACATCACATTGGCATAGATATATAAAATTATGTAAAAAATGAATATTAATACTAATAGACAACTCTCTATACCACATTATACATTTATGCATACACAAATAATAACCATAAGAATATAATTGAGAAAAAATACTTTAAATACTCCAAGTTAGTGGAACATTAGAGTATCCAAAAGATAGTTAGTGTTGTGAACGCGATTCTACCACCCAAAATTTTTATTAATCACGTGTATTGATAAACATGAAACCAAAAAGATGGGTTGAATGTGCCACTTCCAGTCCTAAATAAGCCTTGGAATATTTTTATGTGGTTTCTGTTTCATATTTTCCCAAGGGGGATTCATTGGGACATAAATACCATATCACGTGCATTCATACTGGTGGATATATAGTGAGGAGAAAATGACATAATATATTGTGTATAAATTTTAATACAATTATGTATTGCCTAGATTCTCCTGATCTAACAATTATATGCCACTATTAAATACAAAATCCTTCTACTTAAATCTTTGCGAAAATTTAATCGCCAATTGAAAAAACATGAAGAAATATTAATCACACATAAGACAAATGTTTTTACTGGGAAAGCATAAAGCTAAAAACCCCACTGTCATATATTATGTATATATCATGGATCATGAAACAATCTCATACAAAACTCTAATCCAAGAGCTCTCAATACAATATACAATCGTCTCACACTGTCATACAAAAATTGGCATATTCATGCACCAATTTACTACCTCCTGTTAGCCTGCCTCCATTGCGCAATCCCTGCTGATCACAATCCTTGAATGAATTCGATCCTACCTTGTCTTGATTGTGCAATTCTCATTGGCATCTCCAATGTGTGTTTGGTTGGAAGTGTGCACCCACTATAGTCACAACTAATAGTCAAATTGTCCCTTTCACCTATCTCTCAACTGGGTCTCCACTAGATCTGACATGCATGTAGTTAATAGTAGTAAATCTTCAGTTGCGTGTGAGATGACTCCATGTGAATTAATTTAATATTTAATTCACTGATCTCTCACTAGTGTATCTTTAGTTACAACTAGTTACAACTAGCACAACTAAGTTTAACTCACTTAACTGAGTTAGACTACTTTACAACTCACATAACTACACATCCAACTCAATTACAACTTTGTATCACTCAGTTATAATGAAGTCCACTAGTATGTCCCACGAACAAACCTTAGAACTTGAAATATTTTCAGTTAACTAGTTTGCCACATCAGTTAACTGAAATCAATTGCTTCAAGATAATAGATTATTATTTATTTTCTAATTATTATTAAGGGATAGTAATAATCGACATGAATTCTATCTTTAGACATGTAATCCATGAACTGAATTCGCACATGAATTCCCAAAATAGACACACATCCATACATAGAATTTTCTCAACCATATATAAATAGATTTCCTCTATAAATAGGCTTTTCTCAACATTCTAAAAATAGACATACACTTAAAAATAGCCCACAGGGCCCACCTAGTGTAGGTGCTCAATTTTCACTAGATCATTATCTTGTTGAATCTCAAATCTCCCTCTCAATAAGAGAGGGATTATCCTTCACCCCGATCCCGTCTCTATGGTAGTTGAATTTTGTTGTAGAAGGTCATGCTTCTTCTTCTTTGTAATCGAGGCCATGAAAGAGAATATTTGATATGATGATACTGGATATCTATATTCTTAGATATATCATGAAACAAAAGATTAATAAAGAGTTTAATGAAGCTCTAATTATCACAATGAATCATTGTAGGATCTAAAAGAGAACCAAACAAACTAACCAGGATCTTCCTCATCTAGATAGCCTCACATGTAGCTTGAATTTTTGCCATGTATTCTGCTTCTACTGAACTAAGTGCCACAGATATGTGTTTCTTGCTGTACCTAGAAATCATTGTAGATCCGATACAAGAACCCTCTTGATGCGCTCTTTCAGTCTGTTAGGATGACCGCCCAATCTACATCCGTGAAGCCATGGAACTTCACGTCATCCATTTGTCTGTACCATAAGCCATACACAGATGTGCCCCTGAGATATCTCAGGACATGCTTGCCTGCCCTCCGAAAGAGCTTGGTAGGCTTAACCATCACTTGACTAAGCTGGTTCACTGCATAGAATATGTCTGATCTTGTATTAACTAAAGACATGAGCGAACCCACCAACTATCGATAGACAGTAGCATCCACTACCTCTTCAGATGTAGCATCCTCTTTTCGCCAGTTTCCTCGAAGAGGAGTATCCATGGGTTTGTAGCCCTCCATGTAAAACTTACTGAGTATCTCCCTTTCATTCTATCCTTGAGACACAAAAATTTCACCTTCTCGCTACCATATTTCCAATCCAAGGAAATAGTGAAGGAGGCCCATATCCTTCATCTCGAACTCCTTTGCAAGGTCCTCCTTACATGAGTGTATCAACTACTCATCACCAGTCAGTATCAAATCATCAACATAAAGAACAATGATTAAAAGCTTACCCTCCACTACAATCTGCTATAGATTTGCATTTGCCTCACTCTTTGTGAATCCAAGTCTAGTGAAAATGCCAAGAATACGTGTACAAGCATGTGCATATTGCTTCTTAAATATTATGACATTTCAGCTTTTTATCTTTCATATTATTAGGATTCTCACACAAGATCTCAAATCCTTTCAAAGTTGCTCAATGTACATACTCCTTCCTCAATGATCCTATTAAAATGCAAGCTCAAAACCATCCGATGTAATGCCAACCCATCTACGCCTAGAGAGAAAGGATGATATTTATGGAATAATACGATGACAGTAAAGGTTTTCCCATAATCAATCCCCTCGATCTCGTATGGCTCTCTGCAACAAATTGGCCTTGTATTTCTGTACCCCATCAAGAGTTGCTTTACCTTGTAGATCCATCTTGAACCTACCACTTATTTATCAACCGGCCTTGGAACAATTTCCCAAGCATTGTTTCTAACAACAGAGTCATACTCCTCCACCATTTCATCTACCCATGTGGGCTCCTGTACTGCTTCCTAAAAGGAATATAACTTCAATACCTAAGTGATCAACGGCTATTACCATGTCAAACCTGCTAAGATTGTGGGTTGCCTCATTATTTATGGAATTTTAACGTACTTAAATTATTATATATTCTAGTTGAAGAATTTTTGATGTGGTTTCTTTCTTGTCGATATAAGCTCGTTGATATGGCATGTTGTTATTCTTTCTTTCACGATTTGAGAGATATTGATGTTCAAGTTTGTAACTTACGCAGGGCTAAAACCCCATGGGGTTGTGGCATGGGTCATTGAAAAGTCATAATTAATATTTTTTAAGCTCCTAAAATCCCTCCCATGTTCACTTGTTGAAGCCCCCCTCAACCTAAGCATTTATATAAATTGTGATCCTCATATCCTCCTTATGCAAGGGATTTTGCTATCTGAAATAGGTCATCGTGGAATTTTTTGTCTAACTTATTTTCTACGAAGGCTCAGAGGCTGAAATGCTTATGAGGCAAAGCATAAATCTGGAGGAAGCTCCTATGAAAATTTTAGATCAAAGTGTGAAATATTTACAAAGATATGATCAGTGGAAGTCAGTGTTTTTACAGGCTCCTGAAATTCATCTCAAAGAAGTGACCTTGGTAAAATCATCATAACTCTCTCTCTCTGAGTATTGGATTGGAATTTTCTAAAAATTATAAGAAAGCACACGGACTGTAATTTTATATCTATCAATTTCAGAGCCTAATGAAGAAAAAGTGACATGTGGCATGCCGTACAAGTTCTCTCTACTAAAACAATCAATAATTAGGGCATTGTGAGATATTGAGCATAAATATCCCTTGAAGAATCCAAATTGGGTCAGACCTATGGCATTGGAAAGAATATTCGGAGGACTACTACAAGACCAAAAATAAGATATTGGGGATCTTAAATAGTAGAGATACACCAGATTCAATATTGAGCTCCTAGAAGGTAAGAAAAATCTAGATCATGTGTTGTGAAGGGCTGCAAAGGACCAAACTTTCTAGGGCAACAAAGGAAAGCAAGGTGAAGCAAAGGGTAGAATTACAAAAGTAGAAACCAAGGTGTAGAACAACAGCAAGAAGTTCATCACATTAAGTCTTCAAGTGGGCAGCACTGCATACAGTCATTGTAAATGTATCATTGTACTAAGTCATTGCAAATACATTATTGTAAACATTGTTCTAGTATCTATCTGCCAAGAGTTGAAGAGGCAGTGTCGAGAGGTCTAGGATCATCATTAGGTGGTTATGTCATAGTTGGGGTTATGGTCCAGTGTGTCTTCTTCTTCTACATCATTCTATATCATTGTAAAGTGGACCATTTTGCCTGGTACGGGAGTTCATTCTTCTTTTATTCTTCTATAGGGTGGTAGGGTGGTGCTAGGGTGAGTTGTCGCTCATTTGGTGTTGGGGCATCCGTTCAGTTGACTACTGAAGAATCTTAGACGTTGTAGCATCCATCCAGTCGGAGCTGGAGAATAATTCTTTTCTAGATTCTAGGAAGTTGGAGCTTTGTTTTTAATTGGAGTTGAATATTAAAGAATTATTAGAAAATCATTAGGTTGTTTTTGTCCCGGAGTGGGTTTCCACCTTAAAAAATGTGTGCATTTATTTTCCTTTTGTTTTATGCTATCATTGTACAAAAATTGATAATAATTAAAGATTAACTAATGCTCTAATTGAAACAAATACTGATTCACCCCCCCCCCCTCCCTCCTCTCAGTATTTCCAACAATTGGAATCAAAACTTGGTTCCTTCAGTAGCAGTTTAACAACTGGAAGGAGGTCATGGAGCATACCATGAATGGTGTACCTCTATTCAATGAAAATAATTATGCACTGTGGAAAGGAGGAATGTAGGTCTATCCCTTGGTGCAAGGTTATGAAATATGGGACACTGTTCAAAATGGATTTACATTAACTGTGGATGAACAAGGTAAGAAGAATTTGGTAAATGAAGCAAAAGCAAAGAATATTATTATCAGTAGACTTATTGGATCTGCTTATCATAAAGTGTTGGGTTGTAAAACCACCAAAAATGTATGGGACAAGCTTGAGAATATATATGCAGGTGACTCAAATATTAAAGAAACAAAGCTTCAAATCTATAGAGAAAAATTTTAGCAACTCATAATGAAAGAAGATTGCAACACTCCTGCATACTTCCAATACGTTGATGAAATAACCAATACTTTGGAAGGATTGGGAGAGCCAGTTGACGAGAAGACTATTATATGAAATATTCTTAGAACGTTACCAGGGAGATTCAACCCAAGGGTATCAGTCTTAGAATACATTGCAAATCTGGAAAAACTCCGCAAAAAGGAATTACATGGAGTTATCATAGCACATGAAATGAGACTTGATGAATAAGAGGGTACGTCACATCTAGAAACTACGTTCGTTGCATCTAAGAAATCCAATAAGGACAAAAAAACTTCAGTTGAAAAGACATTCACCTCCAAGTGTGAAGAAAAGGGAGATGATGGAGAAGGTATTTCGGATGAAGAATATGCTTATTTTATGAGAAAACTAAAAATTGGTAAGGGAAAGTTTAAAGGTAAACTTCCATTGATATGTTTCGGCTGTGGTGAGGTTGGGCATTTCACAGCAAAATGTCTGAACAGAAGTGATGGAAACTCAAAAGGAAAGAAAGGCTTTCAGAAATTCATAAAGCAAAGATCCAAAAGGAATTTTCTCTCTAAAGAAGATAGCTCATCATCCGATGAAGACAATGACAACAAAGAAGAAGCCAATGAGAGAGTTTTTTTTATGGCCAAGCACAATAAACAAGAGGTATCAAACAACGAAGAAGAAGGATTGACCATAGAAGATTTTTCTAAGGAAGCAGTCAAGCTTATAAAAGAGCTCAAGGCAGAGAAGATCCGTTCTAGTACTCTTAAAGAACAAGTTCAAGGTCTCAAAATTAAAGTTGAAGAACACAAATGTATTAAAGAGTCACTTCAAAAGAAGTTGGAAGAAAGCAACCAATAAAGGGAAGCATTAGAAGCCGAAGTAGTCTCACTGCGTAAGGAAGTGAAGAAGGGAAAAAATATCCAAAACTATGCTAACAGATCAAGGGCATTGGAAGAAATCATCAATAATCAACGATCTTACAACAACAAAATTGGCCTCGATTACAAAGAAGAAGAAGCATGACCTTCTACAAAAAAATACAATGAACCTATGAGATCTTACATGCATGTAGACTTCATTGGACAATATTCACAAGAACATCCTTGGAGAACGATTCCTAGACGAAGATTTCCATCTGGGTACCAACATATTTTTCATGGCTATTGTTATTCATGTGGAAAATTTGGTCATAAAGCTGTAGAATGTCACACGTACCCTAGGAACCAATACAATTCTAGGAGATCCTTCAAATATGAACCTCCCAGGGCTCAACAAAAAATCAATATATTTTAACATTTAAGAAATAATATGGAATGTTACAAATGTCAGAACTTTGGACACATAGCTAGAGACTGCAAAATTGAAAATCCTCCAGAAGAATCTTCAAAGCCACAAAATGAACAAACATGGAAGAAGAAGAAGACTGATAATTGTGCTCTCGCTCTCAAGGCTCAAAACAACAAATATGTGTGGTATGTTGATAGTAGTTTCTCAATGCATATGACTGGAGATAGAAGGAAAATTGTCTCTGAAAGAGAAGAAGGATGAAATTGTATCCTTTGGAAATGATGGATCTTCAAATGTTATAGGATCAGGTACCGTCACTCTCGGAAGTAAAGATGTTATAGCTAAGAATGTTCCATTGGTTGAAAACATGAATCACAATCTGCTCAGTGTTGGACAAATGTGTGATAAAGAACACACAATGCTATTCAACTCAACAAAATGTGAAATCAGGAAAGGCAGGTATGGTAAAATTGTGGCTACATCAAGTCGAGCTCCAAACGACATATATGTTCTGGATGAAGCAACTAAAGCATGTCTACTAGATAAAGAAGATGAAAGCTGGTTATGGAACAAACGAATGGGTCACATAAAATTTGACAATCTTTTCAGGAAAAGCAAAAAGGAAGCAGTACGAGAAATATCGAAAATCTCAAAACCTTCCAACACACTATGTGAGGCCTGTCGGCACGGCAAGCAGACAAAAGTCAAATTTAAAACAAAATAACACTTTGCATCACATCCATTAGAATTGATACATACTGATATATGTGGTCCTATGAGAACAAAAGGCTTAGATGGAGAATTATGTCTCATGTTAATGATAGATGACTATACCAGGATGATAGCCATCAGTTTCCTAAAGAAAAATCTAAATAATTTGAGTGCTTTAACATCTACAAGGATTTGGTCGAAAATGAAACTGATTTGAAAATAAAGTTTCTAAGATTAGATAATGGCGAAGAATTCACTTCAAAATTATTTCAAAAATACTGTGAGGAAAATGGAATAAAAAGAAAATTTTCAATTGCACAAACACCTCACCAAAATGGAGTTGCTGAAAGAAAGAACAAAACCATACAGGAAATGGGTAGAAAAATGTTGAAGGACTCAAAATTGGATGAAAAATTTTGGGTTCAAGAAATTGATACGGAAGTCTTCATTATCAATCAAAGTCTTCTCGGAAATAATTGCAACAAGACCCCATATGAATTATGGAAAGGAAAACTAACTAATGTAAAATATTTCAGAATCTTCGGAAGCAAATGTTATATCAAAAGAGAAGATCAAAATTTGGGTAAGTTTAAATCACGTGTTGATGAAGGTATCTTTGTTGGTTACTCACACAAAATAAATAAATGTTACATTTGACGAAGATGGTGTTCTAGAAAATAATGATGAGGATCTAGAATCTTTGAAACTTGAGACAGAGGCTAAAAAAGGCACAAATAAAATTCTAGAACAAGAAGCAACTATCAACCAGAAAGAAGTAAATAATGGTCATCAAGATATACCAGAACAAAAACAAGAAGCTCCTCCAAGGAGAAAAAAAGAATGGATTCAAAATAACCATCCATCAAATCAAATCATTGGTGACATAGATGAAGGTCGAAAGCTTTGTTCATCACACCAAGCTCACATTTCTTTTCTAGCAGCCTTTAAGCCTAGTAGTTTTGAGGAAGCCAGCCATAATGAAAATTGGGTAGCAACTATGAATGAATAATTGGATCAAATCGAGAAGAATAACACCTGGGAATTAGTTCCACGACCAAAAGATAAAAATGTCATTGGGAATAAATGGGTGTTCAAGAACAAATTGAATGAAGATGGATAGGTTACTAGAAACAAAGCAAGATTGGTTTGCAAAGGCTATGCACAAGTGGAAGGAATTGATTTCGATGAAACATTCACACCAGTTGCTAGAATGGAATCCATCCGAATGTTTCTCGCCTATGCATGTTCAAGAAAAATAAAAGTCTACCGAATGGATGTTAAGTCAAAATTTCTGAATGGAGAATTAGAAGAATAAGTATACATCGAACAACCTGAAGGTTTTCTATTATCAGAAAAAGAAGACTATGTTTGCAAGTTAAAGAAGGCTCTATATGGTCTCAAGCAGGCTCCCAGAGCATGGTATGCTCGTCTCAATGGATATCTAGGTCAACAATGTTGGAAACACTGAGGGGGGGGGGTGAATCAATATTTATTTCCAATTGTTATTTTTACCAGTTAGATCACTTATATTTAGAACACATATGAACAATAAGAATAAATTCTTTTATTAATATTCATAGATTAATTACAATATTTGTGTAGGGATCCAACCCTAGATGAAGACACCAATCTTCAATCTCCTAGGCTCCAACCTGTATTATGCCAAGCACCGACTTGGACTTCCAAGGCTCCAACCTTGTCAAATTCTGAGGCAACAACCTCAAGGGCTCCAACCGTGTATCTAGTTCAGGCTCCGACCTGGTTTCTTGAGGACTTCGATCCTCTAGGGCTCCAACTCTATTCTCCAAGGCACTAACCTTTTCTTTTCGAGGCTTAAACCTCTTGGGCTCCAACCCTTTACTTCATCAAGATATATTTGGTTATTCTTCACAGATCCCAAATTCATTTTCAATGAGCCATGTCAGTCTTCAACTATCCCCTCACTTAGTATCCACATCACGTCATCAATGACAACAATTGTCCTCTCATGAATGTGTCTCCACTTCTCTTCATGTCACCCAAACACTTTCTCCAAGGTCACTTCATGAGGGCCTTCAACAATGCATCATGGTCTCCAAGAATCTCCAAGATCAGCCCCAAATCCACTCCTAGATATACTTATTTAAGGTATCTTCAAGACAATATCTAATGGTATGCTCTCAAACAATGTTCAATCCAAGTGACCTCAAATTAGCTCCACCAAGATTAGTCTTTATAGGAATTCTTCACAAGTTCCAAAGATAATCCTTCAATCTGCCCTAAATGCCAACCCAAAAATGTTGCTTCAAAATCCATTCAAGGGCTGCTTTAATGACTACAATATCTGCTCCAAATTTCTGCTCCAAGACTCTTCAAATCTGCTCGAAAACATCCTTTGCATGGTGTTCTTACAAATTCTTCAAGATCTTCTCAAAATTCTCTCCATGGTTTTCTCAAGATCTGCTTCAAAATGTCTTCAAAACTCTTAGCTTAAGATGCCTTAAATCTTCTCCAAGAATTCTTCAAGGACGACTCAAAAAGGTTTTTTGATGTTTGATTCAATAGATCACTCCAAAAGGCTTCTCCAATATCACAGTTCAAGAATCATCCTGGACTTCAGAAATGTCTACAAGTCTGTACAAGAATAGCTTCAAATCTGCTAAAAGATATAAAGAAGCTTGCTTCAAAAGATCTTCAAGTTCTCCTTCAAATATGTTCCAACGATTCTTGAGGTCTACTTCAAAAAAGGCTTCTAATAAAGGTGAGAATATCTTCTCAGAAACCTCCCTGAAGTCTGCTACAAGATTGTTCAAAAACTACTCGAAGTTCACAAGAGAGATCCCTCCAAACAATTCCAAATCTGCTCCAAGCAAGCTTCCGAAGGTGGTTTAATAAGGGTCAGTTCACATGATTTGCCCCACAAGAAATTGGGGTGAGTTTCAAGACTTAGATTACTTCAGTTTTGTGTTTTTAGGATAACCAAATTGTTTTAAACCTACAAAAAAATTTTGGCCCAAACAAAAAGTCTTCAAGTCCTCCTTGGCCTCCAATTACTTCTATGCGGTTATATTCTGATTTTTTGACCGAAAATTCTTAGCCAAATGAATAGTCAGAACCTAATTTTTATATGATATTGACATCAATATGAAGGAACACGTCTTTCTGGGGGCAGGCCGACATGAATGACTATGTATAGGTCGGCTGCTACTAGGATTAATTTCCTCAACTTAAAAAATCAATATCTTTCAAACCGCTTGGAGTTTCATGCTGAGTAATAGCTCGTTGGAAAGGAAAAATTATGCTCTTCAAGATGGTTTGGGTCCCATGTTGAAATATTTCCTCTGGGGTTGGAAACAATATTTTTCTTTGTGACTGTCCTTAAATTATTTAGTGTAGAAAATGATCAGGACAGTATGGCTTCTTTGTTTGGCTTCTCCATTGTTTGTCTTCTCCATTATTTGGCTTCGTCATCATCATAGGAACATGTAAGACATCCATGTCATAATGATAGTGTCCATCAATGAGTGTATCATCCATATCATCACATAATTGTGCAATGATATGTTATAGTGGAGCATCATTAGGGGAACTTCAAATAGTCTTCCAACCATCAAATGATATCTTCCTCATTATCATCTAGTCTTTCAACCTTCATCAAATGCCATCATCAATTTTGTTGATTGATTTAGTGCATGACATCATCAAGTGTATGACTCCATATGTCATGAAGGATTAAGTTCCAGATCATCAAGGCACATGCAACATTATAGCTAGTTCAAGGACTTCTTAGGACTTCTTCATTAGTTATTTGACATCCTGATGGGTTGACCTCTTCATTGATGGCATCCTTAGCACCTAGGGACTGCATGAGGTTCATTGAGATCACAAGAATATTTTCCATCTCAGCTATTTACATCAATGACAACCGTGATTAAAAATATCCCCCTTTGTCATTGATGGCAATATTCTTTCCCTTCAACATTCTCTCCCCCTTTGACAACAATGGCAAAAGGGGTGCTCAAGTACTCTCCCTATCAAGCTACTTCTCTTTATCATATTTTATTCGTCAATAATAGTTCTTCATAGGTACGATGCTCCCCCTATCATGGTGCTCTTCTTTCTGGTAATGCGTTCCATGATAGATGTGTTTACATTTCTCCATGGATCAACCAACTCCCCCTGCATGCAGAATCTCTTCTAGCTTCTTTATAAAAGCAATATTGTTGCCTTGTGATCAAGTGGAATAAATCTTCACAATTTCATTATTTTCTTCAATGGAGTTACTCTCGAGAGATGATTTGTCAAGATTTTCCAAGTATGACTCATCATGGATTCCATAACACCTTTTCATAGAAGAGTTCTGCAGGAATATTCATGAGTCACCAGCTCCCCCTAACAGTATGCATGGTCTCCTTTTTGGTAGAGTCTCATCATCAAACACTTGAAATATCACATTTTCCAAGGATGTCTTCATCAAATCAACAACATCTGTTGTTGGGTGGAGTGTTCAAGAGACTTTCGGATCCAATTTGCTTCCTTTTCCACACTGGTGTAACTTTCTTCTCTAGCTTGGTTGTTATACTTTTAGCTTGTTTAGGGACCCAAATCAAGTTACATTCACGAGCCATATGCCCAATTTTATGGCAATTGAAGCATTCCATTATGCTCATAAATGAGGATGCATGATTTCTTCTTGCAAAGATGCTTCTAGGAGATTGAAAAGGACCATTAAATTTTCCCTTGTGGTATGCCCTACAATCCTTTGCCATATGCCCAAATTTTGTACAAGAATAGCAATAACCAAAAAATATACTTTGGTACCTGGGAGATTAAGAGTTCCTTGAAGTACTTCTGAAGTCTTTTTGCCTTGGAATTCTTTGATGATATTCATTTCCTTTTGTATTCTTGACATCATCTGTAAATCTCCTTGGATTAGGGTTTCTTCTAATGTAATCTTGACTCTTGCCTTTTCTGGAACTCGGAGTATCATTTTTTCCTGGCTTCCTCACATCCTTGTTGTTTGAAGCATTATCATTCTTGCTTAAGGGTTCACCTGCATAGCTAAGACCTGATTTATCCAGGGGGGATCTTTGATGAATTAGGATGTCATCTAGGGTTTGAGAACTCTTCAATTTCTTATTCAGCAAGTCAAATTCCTTTTTAAGAGAGACAATTTCTCCTTTCAATTTTTCACAATCTTCATCTTTCACGACTAGTTGCTTCTTCATTTCTTCCATCATCCTTGTTGCTTCATGTGCTTTGTTTTTAAGAGAGATGATATTTGATTTCATTATGAAGAATTATTCATTCTTATTTGCTAGACTTCTCTCCATTTATTCTTTTATTCTTGTAGCTTCACATGTTCCGGCCTTGAGAAGATTGATGTTTGATTTTAGTTTGAAGATTTCTTCAACCTTTTCTTCTAGTTCGCATATCATGGTGTTTCTCTCATTTTCTGCTTCATCCACTTGTCCTTCTATGAATGCCAAAATTTCCATCACCTTCTCGGCTCCTTGTGCTTGTTCCCTTGCTTCTTCTAGTTGATATCTAAGAGAGGAGACCTCTTCCTTGTATTGACCAATCTCTGCTTCAAGATTGTTCAAGCTCTTAAGTCTTTGTTCAAGGTGGCTTGACAAATATTCTTCCCTTTTCATTTCCTTATCCAATTTGTTTGTCATAGATATGAATTCTTCATGACGCTTTCTTTTATTTTGATGAAATTCCTCCTTAAGTTTGGCGAGCTCCTGATCCCTTTCTTGTACTTGAAGCTTGACAAAGTCAACTTCCTTCCTTGTCTTATCTTGGTTACCATCTTGTGCTTTCTTCTTAAGTTACTCATTTTCCTTTTTCAAATTTTTAATCTCTTCCCTGGAAGCCATAAGTTTATTCAGGAGATCTTCTTCAAAGTCTTCTTTGCTCTCTTCATCTTCTAGGTCTTCTTTAACCTTGTTGTCATCTCTCTTATCACCGGCTTTGTTGATGGATTTTGGAATTCTTTCTAGTTTTTCATCATCTTCTTGACTAGAGATCATTGTCAATGCTCCTTTTCAGTGAAGATCATGAAGTTTGTCCCATATGACTTTTGCTGACGAATATCTTTCAAAATTGTTCTTCATAGAATTTGGTAACCCTTTCAAAATTGCCTTCATTGCTCTTGTATTGTACTCCTTCGATTCTTCTTCCATTGTGTCATTAGTAATCATTGATTTCCAAACTTCAATACCTTGATTCTTAAAGAAATTCCTCATTCTTTCCTCCCATATAAAAAAATTTCAATTGAATAATGGAGCCTTCGCAAATTGATTGACTTCAATTTCGATGGTTGAGGAAGACACATCTTTAGGAGGATTGGAGACTTTCTTCCTTGGTTTTTCCCATTTGTGTCCTAATGGTCAACCTTCAAGCTATTAGGCTTTGAGTGAAGGTACTGGCTCTGAAACCAATTGTTGGAAACACTAAGAGGGGGGGTGAATCAGTATTTCTTTCCAATTGTTATCTTTACTAGTTAGATCACTTATATTTAGAACACAAATGAACAATAAGAATAAATTCTTTTATTAATATTCATAAATTAAGTAAAATATCTGTGTAGGGATCCAACCCTAGATGAAGACACCAATCTTCAATCTCCTAGGCTCCAACCTGTATTATGCCAAGCATCGACTTAGACTTCCAAGGCTCCAACCTTGTCAAATTCTGAGGCACCAACCTCAACGGCTCCAACCCTGTATCTAGTTCAGGCTCCGGACTGGTTTCTTGAGGACTTCGATCCTCTAGGGCTCCAACCCTATTCTCCAAGGCACCAACCTTTTCTTTTCAAGGCTCCAACCTCTTGGCCTCCAACCCTTTACTTCATCAATATATATTTGGTTACTCTTCATGGCTCCCAAAGTCTTCTTCAATGAGCCATGTCAGTCTTAAACTATCCCCTCACTTAGTCTCCACATCACGTCATCAATGAAAACAATTGTATTCTCATGAATGTGTCTCCACTGCTCTTCTTTTCACCCAAACACTTTCTCCAAGGTCACCTCATGAGGGCCTTCAACAATGCATCATGGTCTCCAAGAATCTCCAAGATCAGCCCCAAATCCACTCCAGGATATACTTCTTTAAGGTATATTCAAGACAATATCTAATGGTATGCTCTCAAACAATTTTCAATCCAAGTGACTTCAAATCAGCTCCACCAAGATTAGTCTTCATAGGAAGTCTTCAAAAGTTCCAAAGATAATCCTTCAATCTGCCCTAAATTCCAGCGCAAAAATGCTACTTAAAAATCCATTCAAGGGATGCTTTAATGACTACAATATCTACTCTAAATTTCTGATCCAAGACTCTTCAAATATAATTGAAAACATCCTTCACATGGTGTTCTTACAAAGTCTTCAGGATCTGCTCAAAATGCTCTCCATGGTTTGCTCAAGATCTACTTCAAAATGTCTTCAAAACACTTAGCTTAAGATGCGTTAAGTCTGCTCCAAGACTTCTTCAAGGACAACTCAAAAAAAAATTTCAATATTTGATTCAATATATCACTCCAAAAGGCTTCTCCAATATCACACTTCAAGAATCATCCTAGACTTCAGAAATGTCTACAAGTCTGTACAGGAATAACTTCAAATCTGCTCAAAGATACAAAGAAGCTTGCTTCAAAACATCTTCAAGTTCTCCTTCAAATATGTTCTAAGGATGCTTGAGGTCTACTTCAACAAAGGCTTCTAATAAATTTGAGAATATCTTCTCAGAAACCTCCCTGAAGTCTTCTACAAGGTTCTTCAAAAACTGCTCGAAGTTCACAAGAGAGATTCCTCCAAACAATTCCAAATCCGCTCCAAGCAAGCTTCCGAAGGTGGTTTAATAAGGGTCAGTTCACATGATTTGCTCCATAGGAAATTATGGTGAGATTCCAGACTTAGATTACTTTAGTTCTATGTTTTTAGGATAACCAAACTGTTTTAACCCTATAGAAATTTTTTAGCCCAAAACAAAAAGTCTTCAAGTCCTCCTTGGCCTCCAATTACTTCTTTGTGGTTATATTCTGTTTTTTTGACCGAAATTTCTGATCCAAATGAATAGTATGAACCTCCTTTTTATATGATATTGACATCAAGATGAAGGAACACGTCTTTCTGGGGGTAGGCCGACATGAATGACTATGAATAGGTTAGCTAGCTGCTAGGATTAATTTCCTTAACTTAAAAAATCAATATCTTTCAAACCACTTGGAGTTTCGGGCTGAGTAATAGCTCGTTGGAAAGGAAACATTATGCTCTTCAAGATGGTGTGGGTCCCATGTTGAAATATTTCCTCTAGGTTTGGAAAAATTATTTTTCTTTGTGACTATCCTTAAATTATTTAGTGTAGAAAATGATCAGGACAATATGGCTTCTTTGTTTGGCTTCTCCATTGTTTGTATTCTCCATTATTTGGCTTCTTCATCATCATAGGAACACAATATCCATAAGCATCATATCTTTGCAATGAGGTATCATCTATATCATTACATAATTGTTCAAAGGATACGTTAAGAGTGTATATCAGTTATAGAATTTAAAATAGTCTTCCAACCATCAAAATGATACATCTTCTCCTCGTTGTCATCTAGTATTTTAAACCTTTCATCAAGTACATCATCAATGGTCATTCATTTAGTGCATGAAACTAATGTTTATGAATCCATATGTCATCTGGCGTTACAGCTGGATCATCATAATATGTAATTGACAGCTAGTTCATGAATTTTGTGACTCTTTCATTAGTTATTTGACATTCTACGGGTCAATTTTCATTGATAACCCCACCTAGGATCCGTGACAGTTAATTGACATCACAAGAATATTTTCTCTATCCTTTACCTATTGACATCAATGACAACCCTATTGAAAAACAAGAGTTCAAGTAAGTTAATGGAAGTTGATAGCAATCTTTATGTACAAATAGATAAAGATAATTTAACAGTCGTTGAGGTATATGTGGACGATATAATATTTGGTAGCAATGATGATCGACTAAGTAAGAACTTTTCTACAAAGATGCAAAGTGAGTTTGAGATGTCTTTACTTGGTGAGCTGACATACTTCTTAGGGCTTCAAATATCTCAGCAAGAGAAAAGAATATTTATATGTCAAGCCAAGTACATCAAGGAAATGCTCAAGAAATTCAAAATAGAAGATTCGTAAACCCATTCTTCCAATGTAATAAGTTGCAATTTAACTATAAAAATCATCAAGGATGTGATTATTATAGATATACGATTGTAGTCTGATATAAATACTTCCGCACATGTTATGCAAGAAGTTGGACACTGAAAGATTCAAAGCAACACCAAAAGAACGAGTATTATTACCATCAAAATAAATTTATATCTAAAGGTACAAGAATATGGTTTAGGGATCTTGTAGAACAATCTCATTATTGTGCCTTGTTAAACATAGACGAAGCAGTGAAAGCATTGATGATCGAAGAGTACGAGTGGATCAACATTCAACTGCAGGTTCTAGATCGTTCTAGAAAACAAACTTCAATCTCTATTATCTACAATATAGACAATTATACTATAGTGTATCAGCAAGCGAAATTTATGCCCGACGAAACAAACTTTGTAAGATCTTCAAGTAAAATTCAGTGAGCCTATTCGCATATTTTGTGACAACTCTAGTGCCATCAACATCTCCAAGTATCCTTTCATACATTCAAAAACAAAACACATTCCAATCAAATATCATTTTGTTAGAGAACAAGTCATTGAAAATAATATCAAACTTGAGTATGTTGGTACAAAAGAACAAATCGCTAATATCTTCACTAAACCTTTACCTCATGAAGCATTTTAATATCTTCGCCAGAAGCTTGGGATTCTCCCAATTTCTCTTTAGATTTTCCTTATTCATAATATAAAGGGGGAGTGGAAGTGTGTAAAGGTCCATAGGATGGTTGTGTGTCAGAGGGAGTTACCCTTTGCCATTGATGTCAAAGGGGGAGAGAATGTTGTATGAAGAGGTGTCATGATCACACGGGGAGTACTTGAGTTTCCATAAATGCCAAAGGGGGAGATTGTTGATCAGCGGTTTTCATTGATGTCAACCCAAGCGTCACCAAGGGCTACCCAAATATTGCATGGGAATTTTGACCTAGCAAATTATTATATTTTGGGTCAAGAATTCTTTGATGGTTTCTTTTTGTCGATATGTTTCCATTGATATATGGAACGCCACGTAATTCTTCACGGTTTGAGATATATTCATGTTTGAAGTTTGTAACCCTAGTTAGTGGGCTAAGACCCCATGGGGTTGTGGCATGGGTCATTGAAATTCATAATCAATATTTTTTAAGCTCCTAAAATCTCTACCATGTTCACTTGTTGAAGACCCTCTCAACCTAAGAATTTATATAAATTGTGATCCTCATATCCTCCTTATGCAAGGGATTTCGCCATTTGGAATACGTCATTGTGGAATTTTCGATCCAACTTTTTTTCTACGAAGGTTCAGAAGCTGAAATTGTTGTGAGGCGAAGTAGAAATCGTGAGGAATCTCCTGTGAAAATTTTAAATTAAGGTGCACTATATTTTCAGATATATGATCTGTGGAAGTCAGTGTTTTTGTAGGCTCCTGAAATTCATCTCAAGGAAGTGACCTTGGGAAAATAGTCATAATGCTCTCTCTGAGTATCAGATTGGAATTCTGTAAAAATTGGTAGATATCACACTGCCTATAATGTTCTCTGTATCAATTTCAGAGTTGAATGAAGAAAAAGTGACATGTGGCATGTCGTACAAGTTCGCTCTACTGAAACAGTCCATAATTAGGGCATTATGAGAGATTGGGCATAAATATCCCTTGAAGAATCCAAATTGGGTCAGACTTGTGGCATTGAAAAGAGGACTTAGAGGAATACTACAGGACCAAAAATCAAATATTAGGGATTTTAAATAATAGAGATACACCAGATTCAATATTGAGATCCTAGAAGGAAAGGAAAAGCTAGATCATGTGTTGTCAAGGGCTGCAAAGGACTAGATTTTCTAGGGAAGAAAAGAAAACCAAGGTGTAGCAGAGGGTAGCATGACAAGAGAAAAAACCAAGGTTTAGAACAGAAGCAAGAAGTTCATCACATGAAGTCTTCAAGTGGGCAGCACTGCATACAGTCATTGTAAAGGTATCATTGTACTAAGTCATTGTAAATACATTATTGTAAAAATTGTTCTAGTATCTATCTGCCAAGAGTTGAAGAGCTAGTCTCGGGAGGTATAGGATCAAAATTAGGTGATTATGTCATAGTTGGGGTTATGGTCTAGTGTATATTCTTCTTCTACATCTTTCTATATCATTGTAAAGTGGACCATTTTCCCTGGTAAGGGAGTCCATTTTTCTTTTATTCTTCTATAGGATGGTAGGGTGGTGCTAGGGTGATTTGTAGCTCATTGAGTGTCAGGGCACCCATTTAGTTGACTACTGAAGAATCTCGGGTGTTAGAGTATCCATCCAGTGGGAGCTGGAGAAGAATGCTTTTCTAGATTCTAGGAAGTTGGAGCTTTATTTTCAATTGGAGTTGAATATTAAATAATTATTAGAAAAGCATTAGGTGGTTTTTGTCCCGTAATTTGTTTCCACCTTAAAAACTATGTGCATTTGTGTTCCTTTTGTTTGTTGCTATCATTGTACAAACACTGATAATAATTGAATATTAATTAATGCTCTAATTGAAAGGAATACTGATTCACCCCCCCTCTCATTATTTCAAACAATCACCATAAATTTTCTCCTGAGATCCATGTATCTAGTGAATCGGTCAGGAGATTGTCTCTGTCTGCGCTGTAAAGTAGGGACTCCTACATTCTGTGCCACATCAAGCTTCAACCTCTCAGCTTCTATGGTAGGCCTTCTACTAGTTCTGATGTTTGTCTCCACGTGAGTGAACTCCTCCACTCCATGAACCTCCTCCTGTGGCTGATCCACATCTAGAGACTCATCTTTGGGAACAAGTACTTCCTCCTCTGCATGCAAGTCTATCTCTCTCTCAAGAAACAACTTCATGGATTTCTCCTCATTTAATTTTGTATCCCATCGCACCACACTCATTCGACTGTTTGGAATATATACACGATAATTATGGGGTGTTTATATGTACCCCACAAATATCCCAACTTTAACAGCCGGCTCCAGCTTCTTCCTAGTGTTATTGGTCACATGCACATAAACAAATGAGCCAAAAATCTTAAAGTGAGAAACATCCAGTTTCTTACCAGTAAAATATTCTTTAGGTGTACTCATGCCAAGTATTCTATGAGGACAACAATTTTTCACATAAACCACAATGTTGCATGCTTCCACCCACAAGTGCATTGGTAGGCCCTAATCAAGCAACATAGCTTGTGCAACACCCATGATCATTTTGTTCTTCCTCTCCACTACCACATTTTTCTGTGGGTTATGAGGCACTATGAGTTCTCTCCGAATTCCTTCTTTGCTAGAGAATCCTTCGAATTTGTTCGAGATATATTCACCACCATTATCGCTCTGCAGAACCTTCACTTGCTTCCCCAACTATTTCTCCACCAATGCTTTAAAGTCACATAAATTTGAGAATTTTTTATTCTTCTTCTGCATGAAGAAGATCCAACATATACAAGAAACATCATAAAAAAAAATAACATAATACCTGTGTTTTGATGTTGAAGCAATTGAGAGTGGTCCACACACATCTGTGTGAACCCTCTCCAACATCACTGAAGCATGGTTCTCCTTTTCATGAAGGTTGGTCTTCACAAACTTACCCATATTACATCCCTTGAAATTATCTAACTACACAAGTGTACTCTTGGTAAGTCTAGTAGAAATCTGATGCAAAATTTTCAAGGCGCCCTGGTGAAGATGTCTCAATCGCCTATGCCATAATTCGCCCTCATCCTAGCTCACCACTTCTTCTACTTTTCCCACCATTGCAGTGCAACCATCTACCTCTATCTTGTAGAGATTCTTAACTCGAATCCCTGTCCTCTTGTTTTGACCCATTATTTTATGTTGCAAAAGAGCATTTCCATCACTGAAAACAACGTCATAACCTCGGTCCTCCAACATCATGACTGAGACCAATTTTTTCTTTAGACCTGGAACATGCATAACATATTTCATCAGAAATGGTTTACTTGACCTCCTCTCAAAGGTAATGGTACCAATTTTGGTCACACTATATCATACGTTGCCGCCCATCTCTGTATGCATTCGGAGATGTTTCTCCTCCAAGTCACTGAAAAGCTCGTTATCTCCCGTCATGTGGAAGGAAGCACCACTATCAAGATACCACACCATTAGATCATGAAGTTCAAATTTCAAGGCAAGGGCCTCACCATCTGCAGCTCGAAAAACCTTCTTGTTCTTCTTTTTCTGTGGGCATTTAGTGGTGAGATTCCCATGTTCGTGACAGTGAAAACACTTCATCTCGGACAAATCCATATTCTTGCCTTTAACCTCGGATTTTGAATGGGATTTCTTCCCCTTCCCTTTCCTTCCCTTGGAAGCCAAAGAACAATCCTCTTTATCATCATAATTTGATTAAGAGCCATCTCTGGTGTTTTTCCCTAACTCCTCATGCACTAGATTCAACCACAATCATTCCTAATCCGACAGTTTTTCTCGTCCGTTGACAAAGTCTTGATAAATGTGGAAACTCTTAGGAAGTCCCAAGAGAGCCAAACTCATGAAAACATCATTAGCAACCATGATTCCCACACTCCCCAGTTCATCCCGACATTGGACAAAATTTTTGAGATACTTAGGAATATTTTCACCCTTCTCAATCTTGATCTTTCTGAGTTTATCCTTCAGCGCCAATTTCCTATGGTCGCTGCTACTTTGGAAAAGATCCATAAAGTCCTTCCACATTGAAAATGGAGTGGATTTCCCATGAAGGCTTGAGACAATATGGTCTCTCACATCTTCCAACAAAATCCTTCTTGTCTTTGCTACTTTCTTTTGCCAGGCATCAAGTAATGCAACATTTGTCGAAGTGTGCTTAGGAACATCACTATCGATGAATTCCTTCAAGCCATTATATTCAAGCACTACCTCCATCCTATCCTTTGATGCAATTTAGTTACAGTGGCCCTCGAGTGCATACTCTAACCACAAACCATTGAAATCCATTTCGGTGTTTACTCAGCTGTCGCACCAAGAAATTCTTGTAGCAAAATTGAATTGTTTCCACCAACTAACTCAACTACTGCTTCAATATTGCAATCTTCTTTGCTCCGATACCATTTAGAAATTTTAATAAAATTATGTATTTCCTGGATTCTCCTAATATAAAAATTATATGCCAATGTTAAATATAGAATCCTTCTACTTAAATAATTATGGAAATTTAATCGCCAATTACAAACACATGAAGAAAGATCAATCACACATAACACAGATATTTTACTGGTAAAGCATAAAGCTAAAAACCCCACTATCATATATTATGTGTATATCATGGATCATGAAATAATATCATAAAAACTCTAATCCAAGAGCTCTCAGTACAATATACAATTGTCTCACACTGTCATACAAAAATTGGCATATTCATGCACCAATTTACTGCCTCCTAACAGCCAACCTCCACTGTGCAATCCCTGCTGATCACAATCCCTGAATGAATTCGATCCTGCCTTGCCTTGAATGCGCAATCCTCATTGAAATCTCAAATGTTTGTTTGGTTGCAAGTGTGCATCCACTATAGTCACAACTGATTGTCAAACTGTCCCTTTCACCTATCTCTCAACTGTGTCTCCACAGGATCTAACATGCATGTAGTTAACAATAGTAAATCTTCAGTTGCATGTGAGATGACTCCATGTGAATTAATTTAATATTTAATTCACTAATCTCTCACTAGTGTATCTTTAGTTACAAATAGTTACAACTAGCACAACTGAGTTTAACTCACTTAACTAAGTTAAACTACTTTACAACTCACATAACTACACATCCAACTATATTACAACTTTGTATCACTTAGTTACAATGAAGCACACTAGCATGTCCCACCAACCAACCTTAGAACCCAAAATTCCCTTGGTCAATTTGATTGCCACATCAATTAACTTAAATCAAGTGCTTCAAGAGAATTTATTATTATTTATTATCTAATTATTATTAAGAGATAATAATAATTGACATGCATTCTATTTTTAGACATGCAATCCACGAACCGATTTCACACATGCATTCCAAAAATAGATGCCCATCCATGCATAGAATTTTCTCAACATTCTAAGAATAGACATAAACCTAAAAATAGCCTACGGGTCCCACCTAGTGTAGGTGCTTAATTTTCACTAGGATCATCATCTTGTTGAATCTCAACATATTGAGCATATAATAGGGAATAAAGAATTTTTTCTTGACAAGTATAAAAAAATAGAGCTCAAATTTAACAAAGAAATATAAAAGGGTATAAAAAGTGTTAATGAAAAAATGGATACCTACAAGATCTAGTGAAAATAGGGTTTTTTAAATTGGGAAGATGTAATGCCCCTATTTACAGCTTTTATATTTAGTGAATAAGCCCAAGGTTCAGGTGGACCTAGGGAATAATTATGTATGAACATGTTACTTTTGAAATTAACAAATAACTATGGAATTAATATTAATACGTAAAGACAGAGTAATGGAGACCAAGAATTCTTATCCATGAGGATGGACTAGAATCCCAGTCTTTCCAAAAACTCTCCAAGTTTCCTTGGATAAAAATTAAATAAATAATTTTTTTTATATGGGATAAAATATCGAATAAAATCCTCACTAAAGTGGAAAGTTACTAAGAAGATGTAGGAATAAAACTAGGCTAAGGAAAAGCTAGTTTTAAAAGATGCTTTTGTGGAAAAAACAAAACAAAATCCTAGGCTATAGGAAATGACATCCCATAATAACGGGCCACCATTATGGACACAAGCAGAGGGAAAGAAGGCTTAAATAAGCTAGTACTATTATGACAAAGGGGTTGTCTACACTAGAGAACATAGGTCTCTACTTGGGGGAGAGTTGTGTAATAAACTCATGGTTGGGAGAAAAACAATCTTTACGTAGTGGTATGTGATTCCTATGATTTTATCAATGTGTGTCTCTTCTGAATTTTCAATCAAATTCAATTGTTAATGATTTGGAATGAATTTGAATTTATAGATAGATGTCTGAGAAGAATATTAAATATGAGAAACAGGTCTTTGCTGAATTCTATTAGTAAGGGAACTCTTAGAATTATTTTATAAAGTTAAGTAAATGTTTAACTATGTATTGTATAGTGTCCATTTTCTATGTGTATTTGACAGGATCTCAGCTGTAATTAATTATATTTAAGTCTATATTCCTATTACACATGCTTAGGAACTTCTATTAGATAAACAATCAGAATCTCTAAACTCAGGAAGGGGTCTAAATCTGATATTTATTAATAAGTATAATAGCATAAACTACTTGTAAAGTACTACTAATATTAATATAAACATTGTCAAAAGTAAGACATAATTAGACATGCTAGTATAAAGAGCTGTAGTGGTACAAAATATCATATTACATCAAATTAAACTAAGTTGATGGAAATTACATTAAGTAATGTAAAACAAAGAACATTTATACTCTAACGAATAAAAATAATATATTAAACGAATGGATAACTCAGATCGAAAAATAGGTATGCCAAATAGATGTATACATAAATATCATGGTAAACCATCATAGTATATGAAACATAAAAGTATATGGTGGTCAAAATTCATATAGATAAGTTTAAAATATCAGTCCTCTTTAAGGTGCAGAGGACGTAAATATTACAGGAATCTACCAATTTGGGAATTATACATTGAAACCGAAAGTAATCCTGTTTAGAAAATTATTGTCTTAATATCAAATTGTAAAAATTCAGAATTAAGTACATTTCATAATTTTTTTGACGGTACCAGAACCGACCTGAGAAAGAAGAGATTCTCTGTTTGCTGGAATTGGGAAGGGGACCAATAAACTATCAAATTAGTTGAATTGATGACAAACCTACATAAGAACAGGTTAAAATTAGATCATAAAGTAAAGTAACATTAAAGTAATATTTCTTCTGTAAGTATATGAATACAGATATATACATAAAAAGGGAGAAGTATATTACCTGATGTTGATCTTCTATAAATCTATCATTCACCTACACATACAGTAGGGGAGATTTGAGTAAGATAGAAATTAACTAATATAGAATAATGGTAGGAATAAACAAATAGAAACAAATGAGGAGTGAGATAACCTGAAGGGGATACACAATGGTACATGTAGCTCTGGGTTCAGCAAGAAGGAGGGAATCTGGGTAAGACATTACCCATATTAGATTGAAAAATTAAATGAAAAACAATTAATGAGTTCTAAAAAACAAAAATTGCAATATCAAATGTGATTAATAGAAGTAAGAAAAGAATAAAAAAAACAAAGGTTATGATGCAAACCTCATGATAAGAGTAATATGTGTGAAGAGGTTCCACATGACCTTAAGGGTAGGGTACACATACTTCACCATTTACTAAATAAGAATTAAATATGGAGAAAACCTATATGTAGGTTGTGCATAGAAATCATTGGGTAGAAGGGATGGTAATGAGCTATTAAAAATATGAGTACAGAAACTCCATGACAAATTGCATAGTCATACATCATGAAAAAAATACTAAATGTAATCCAAATTCATTCAAATATAGCAAGAAGGAGAACTGATGAAACATAATTATGTTGAGAATCCTTACAAACAAGGAAAACATAGAACCATGAGAATTTATATGATTACATCAAATCTATACTAAATAATGTATGCAAATTGTAGACCTTATTGATATTTAACATTCTGAAAATTTAAAGTATATAGACACACTGTCACATCCATAACTTCATACACGCATGTAAGCATAAATATGGAAAATACACATATCTCTGTCTCATGGAAAGGCAAGTATGTGGGACAGACAATAGTATAGAAACTCTGTAAGTAGCATGGATCCACACTTTCCAGAAAGGAATACTTAGAATAAAAACTAAACCCAGGAAGTTTATAAATGAAAAAGGCATATCTGTAGTGTGAGTAATTCATAATTTGAACTTCAAATTGTCACGCAGACTTGGGACAACGTATGCCAATAACAACTCATAATGTGTTCACATCGTTATGAAATCCATACCATATGCATAAACAACATATAATGTGGGACATAATAAAAATGACAATTTTGAACGATCACGATGTCTTAGGACAATGTAGTTTACATATTACCATATAAATTATGTAAAATGGAAATCACTATGAATACATATTATAAATACAAAGAAGACGATAGAGAAATATTTGCATCTGTACCAATGAAAATACAAGAAAAAATCAAGCTTCAAAACCATCATTGAAATAGTATGCAGTTGATAGAACCTTGAAGTATCGAAAGAGTAGAATTATAACGCAGAAAAAAATGAATAAGTACTTCATGAAAATTTCAGAAAACGAATAGAACTCAAACAGAGTATACCTCGCGTGAGGGAAGAGTGCCAAGAGAAGAACCCTGCATGAGGGAAGTATAACCATAACATCATCTGAGTGATAGAGGAATGAAATTAAAGTATAAACAAAATCACTGCTGACCATATAAATTGAAAAAGGGATTTGCAACCAATGAAAGGTATATTAGAGTTATATCCCAAAACATTTGGGGTTTATAATTAAATGAATACCAAGGTATATACATAAAAAATTAATACAGAGGAATATGAATAAATTTAACTAGGGTTCAAAACCACCATTTCAAAATACATATAAGTACAATTAAACAGAAACAACAACCCTAGAAGTCTCCAGAAATACGAGAGGGAAAGTAAGCACTTACCTCTCTGTGCATTTGGAGCCGTTTATTTTGATGTAAAAATCATGGTATGTTTGAGGGAAGCCATACTTCGTTGTACATACAATATCATATCCCTTCAGCCATGAAAGAATAACATATCTGTTAGAATCGAAGTCAGAATGAAATTTCATAGTACATGAGAACCCAAATGACGAGGTCAAAAACTTACCAGAATAAGCATGGAAATAAGGGTTGAAACCATGCAATGTTATCTTCCACAGTCAACCAATTTCTATTTAAAAACCCAATAGAGGCAAGTTGGAATTTTATTCCTCAGAAATGAGAAATAAAACATGAAATTGGACCAATAAAAATATATTGTAATGAATTACCTTGCAGACTATGGAGGCATAACATCAGTTGAGGTCATAAAACACACTTCTTTCCAACAAAACAGAGTAAAAGACATGCAGAGTAGCACCCTTCTGTTTTACAAAATACAAAATGAAATATCTAGCCACAACAAAAGGTGAATGAATTTGTTGCAAATTAATAATTTGGCAGTGTTACAGGCTGCCATGGTGGAGAGCTCAGAGCTTAGGGTGGCCGCAGAAAATGATGAAATGATAGGAGGAAACCCAAGTTGCATAATCAAGACCCTTAGGGTTTCCCCCCAAGATCTCATTCGTTGATCGCAACACCAATCCTATATGTACAAGTGGAAATTTGATGTGAGAAACGAGCCATGTGAAACCCATGTGATGTGGCCACATGGGCATTTAGTAATGGACTAGCTCAGTACATGGGCTATGCTGAGTTAACCAAAAAATTGAAGTCACAAACCAAATTCATCCTTTCTAGAATGTAACACATAATCCCATTTATTTTGATATGAAGTAAGGTAAGTACCATACGTATGGGTATGGATACAATTAAATCCTTTGGATAAGAGTTAATAATTATAGGTATGGTAAGTGATTAAATAATTGTAATTAGAATAAGTTAAGAGGGGTTATGAATAGTATAGTAATAGTGATCAAGGAGTAAGGTTAGGTTTAGAGTGGAATAAATAAATGGGTTTTAATAAAAGTGAGTCCCAAATGAGGTTTTTAGTGAGGTTTACCATTGGATATATATATATATGGGGTTAATGGGACAACATATGTATGATAAAAAAATTACGATAGTGATCACATAAACAATGAATGGCAGAGGGTCATATAGATAACGTGCGGTGGAAAACAAGGAGATAATAGAGTACAAAAAAAAAAAATTAGTGGGAGTTGTTACAAGTGGTATCACAGCCCAAGTTAAAACTCTGGGCTTATGGGTTCCAACACAGGACAAAACCCTGTTGTCAGAAAAATTAAATTAAATTATGAATTTATTTTATCTGTTGTTTATGAATGCTAATTATGTTTTATGCATCAGATCAAAGTGAAAAAAAAATTGCAATTGCTGTCATGTCTGACAAAAAAGAGTTGTATGTGGAACTAAGGGATGAGGAGGCCCCACCAGGTCCAAATTCTCAGATGATGGAAATTATTAAGAATTTGCAGCAGGAATTGGTTCGACTAGGGACTAGCAATAAACCTTTATTACAAGCCATCAATGAGTAAGAGAGTTTGATAAGAGAATTAACCTCCATATCTAGTCATCATGGTGAAGAACCAGAAAGGAAAATGAAATAAACATAACCCAACTCGGAGAGGTCTAAGAGTGGGGAAGAGTCTACTAAAACAGATTCAAAGTCTAAAAAGAAAAAAGAGTTGCAGGGGGAATTCTGCAACATCAAGCTTCCAACCTTTGATGGGGAGAAGGAAGAGGATGTGGAAGCGTAGCTCTTGAATATGGTCAAATACTTCCAGGTAAATGAATATAGAAGGAATCTGAAAGAAATATTGGTAGTTTACCAATTGCAAGGTAAAGCCACACTTTGGTGTGAAGAGACCAAAATCATACACTTGCTTGATGAAAGGACTGTTTCATGGGAATAATTTCAGGACAAATTTAAATCTCGATACCTCAGTGAGAGGTATTATAATGACATGACAAAGGAATTTCATGAGCTAAGGCTCAGAAAACTCACTATTAATGAATTTGTGATGAAGTTCACCATTTTACTTCGTTATGTTCCATACAGAAGGGAATAAAAAGCTAAAAAAATCGATTTTTGAACTATTTTCTGACCATCTACAAAGAAATAATTGAATTTGACAATCCTAAAACTATGGATGAGGCTGTTCGGAAAGCGTGACTATGCTAGCAACAATTTAAGGCGGAAATGATCAGATAAAAAACTAGTAGAATAAGGAAAGAAGGAAACCTTAAACAAGTTCAAAAAGATCAAGACCAACTTATCTAAATAATTTTGGGAAAAAACACCAGCAAAAAGGGTTTAATAAGAGTGGTAAGAATCAGACTGCACATTCTTGCACTAGTTCCAAGCCCATGGAAGGGAACATCAAGCAAGAAATTGTCGAAAAGAATAAGGAGCCATTGAAGTGGTGGGGATGTGGCGAGCTTCACATGTTACGAGACTTTCCACACAACACTCGTGTAGTTCAGAACATTCAAAAAGTGTGGGAAGCAACCATAGTGAATGACATTGCCCGAAACATCCCCAAGATCAGTGCAACATTAGAAGATAGACATGGTGAGAATCAATCAACCATGATTGCAATTGAAGGTATCATATGTGACCAACCCGTGTATATTTTAATTGATCCAGGATCTAGTTTAAGTTATATCACTCCCCACATAGTGGAAAATGTAAAAACCAAAAATAGAAAAATTTCATCACTCTTGGCTAGTGTAGTTGGCTACAGGGATAAAGAGGAAGGTCACACATAAACTACCCAGAAATTCTGTAAATTTAAATGGGTACATTACAGATTTAAAGTTAAGCATCCTTCCCTTAGGATCTTATGACCTCTTAGTTGTAATGGATTGAATAGAACAACAAAAAGAAATAGTAAATTTGTTAGAAAAAACAATGACTTGCACTGATGTTGTAGGAAAGTCTGTGGTAGTCAAAGGGAAACCTAAGCCTGTGTTTGTTAGGTAGATTTCTGCAATACAACAGAAGCAGATAGTAAGGAAAGGTTGTTCGGTATATGTTTTCCATATTGAAAAATTGGAACAACCAACATAAAATGAACCTGTAGAAATCTTACCGGTAATCAAGGATTTTTAGGATGTATTTCCTGAAGAAAATCCTTAACTTCCCCATCGAAGAGACATTGATTTTTCTATTGAGTTGGTACCAGGGGCCACCACAGTTTCCCGAGCATCTTATAGAATGAGTACTCTTGAACTGTTAGAACTAAAACTTTAATTACAGGAATTGTTAAAAAAGGGTATATTAGACCAATTGTGTCCCGCGGCGAGCACCAATTTTGTCTATTAAGAAGAAGGATGGAACCTTCCATATGTGCATATATTACAGACAGTTAAACAAGTTAACCATTAAGAATCGGTATCCTCTTCCACCAATAGATGATCTGATCGATCAAGTAAGGGGGGGCAACCATATTCTCAAAAATTGACTTGAGAACTGGTTATCATCAACTCCGTATTAAAGATGACGATATCCTTAAGACAACCTTTGGAACTTGGTATGGATATTATGAGTTCATAGTTTTACCCTTTGGACTCACAAACACCCCTGCTACTTTCATGTGTCTCATGAACACCGTTCTACACAAACATCTGGATAAGTTTGTGTTAGTATTCATAGATGGTATTCTAGTGTACTCCAAAAACAAAGAGGAACATTAAGAAAATTGTATAATAGTACTGCAAACACTTAGAGAACACCAACTATATGCGAAAATTAGCAAGTGTGAGTTTTACAAACCCAATATTCAATATTTAGGACATGTCATTTCCAAGGAAGAATTGGTGGTAGATTCAGAAAAGGTACAAGAAATTTTAAATTGGCTAATGCCCACCGATGTACGAGAAATACAATCATTTATGGTTATTGTTGAATATTACCATAGATTTGTGGAAGGATTTTTGCATTGCCTTACCCCATCACATCCTTACAGAAAAAGGGAATGAAATTTGAATGGACAACCAAGTGCCAAGAGAGTTTTGAATAATTGAAACAAAAATTAACCATTGCACCTATCCTAAATTTTTTTTGATCGAAATGAAGGGTTTTATGTGTGTACTAATGCTTGTATATAAGGTTTGGGAGGAGTATTGCTGCAAGATAATGTGTAATAACCTATAAGTCTCAAAAATTGAATAAGCATGAGAAAAATTATGCATTGTATGACTTGGAATTGGCTGTTGTCATACATGCACTAAAAATGTGGCAACGCTATCTATTGGGTAAGAAATTTGTATTAATGAAAGATCATATAAGTATGAAGTATTTATTTAGCCAACCAGAGTTAAATGCAAGGCAAGAAGGATGGTTAGCTTTCCTTAGTGAATTTGATATGGAAATCAAACACATAAATGGAAAGGAAATCGAATGGTTGATGCCTTAATTAGACATTCTCATCAATTTTTTCCATATACTGGGAGTAGTGTTTTATGTGGAAGAACACATTCAAGAAGTGTTATTGCAAGATCCTGAATATGTGAAATTGTAGTAAAAATTACAGAAAGATGAAATTTCAGGATACACTATGAATCTGAAAGGATTGATCAATTACAAGGAGAGGTTGTATATTCCAAATGTAACCACCATAAAACAAGAAATATTAGATGAATACCATAAGAGACCTTATTCAGGTCATCCAGGTTATCAAAAGATGGTGACATATTTGCGAAAAACATGTTTTGGCTAGTAATGAGGAAGGAGGTAGCTACTTACTTTGAAAGGTGTTTATAATGCCAATAAGTTAAAGTGGAACATCAATATCCTTCTGGTCTACTGAATCCTATCCCTATTCCAGAATGGAAGTGGGAAGTAGTATCATTGGATTTTATTACAATACTTCCATGTACCAAGTACAAACATGATTCACTTATGGTTGTGGCAGACACATTAACCAAATAAGCACATTTTTTTTCATGTTCAATCCACTTTTGGGACAACACAAGTGGCCAATGTTTTCATGAAATAAATCTTTGAAATCCCTGGAATACCAAAGATGATTATCTCTGATAGGGTTGCAAATTTTACATCTACCTTTAGGAAAGCACTGTTTGGAGGAATGGGGACAAAGCTGAACTTTAGTACAACTCACCATCCTCAAACATATAAACAGACATAGAGAAAAAATTAGATATTGGAGGACATGCTTCACAGGTATGTGATGGACAAACCCACCAAGTGGGAAAATATTATGCATTTTGCAGAATTTTCTTACAATAAAATTTATCAGGCCTCCATTAAAATGATTCCATTTGAAGCTTTGAATGGAATAAAATGCCACACTCCACTTAGTTGGAGAAAACCAGAGGAAAAATTGGTACTTGGACCTGACGCACTACATGAGATGGAGAGGATTGTTAAACAAATTCAGTAGAATATTAAATCAGCTCAAGACCGCTAGAAAATAATTCATAGAGAATTCATAGAGAATTCAAATTTGGAGATCATGTGTACTTAAGAATTGGACCTCACAAAATTATCTTACATACTGGCAGTTGTGCTAAGTTAGCACCTCGATACTGCGAACCCTTTGAGGTTTTGGAGAGAGTGGGCCCAATAGCTTAAAATTGGTTCTACCTAGTCATATTAAGGTTCATAATATTTTTCATGTTTCATTGTTGAAGAAATATGTACATGACCCTTCTCACGTGGTCGACTGGACTTTGATATAGATGGAAACAGAAGAAGAATTTCTTCCAGAACCACTTCGTATATCGGAACAGGAAGAAACCGTGCTCTGGAATAGAACAGTAGCTCGAGTGAAAGTGTAGTGGAAGCACTTTATACCTAAGGAAGCTACCTGGGAGTGGGAAGATAGTATGAAGGAAGCGTACCCAACGCTATTCAATGAATAAGTAGAGAAATATGCAACACCGAGGATGATGTTTTTTGTTTTAGGCGAGGACTATGTAATACCCCTATTTACAGATTTTATATTTAGTGAATAAGTCTAAGGTTTACGTGGACCTAGGGAATAATTATTTATGAACATGTTACTTTTGAAACTCATAAATAATTATGGAATTAATATTCATGCATAAAGAAAAAGTAATGGAGACCAGGAATTCTTATCCATGAGGATGGACTAGAATCCCAAACTTTCCCAAAAATCTCCAAATATCCTTGGAGAAAAATTAAATAAATAAATTTTATTATATGGGAGAAAAATATCTAATAAAATCCTCAGTAAAGTAGAAAGTTACTGAGAAGAGGTAGGAATAAAACTGGGCTGAGGAAAATCTAGTTTTAAAATAAGCATTTGTGGAAAAAACAAAAGAAAATCCTAGGTTATGGGAAACAACATACAATAATAACGGGACACCATTATGGAAACAAACGAGGGAAAGAAGGCTTGAATAAGCCAGTAATAGAATGAAAAAGGGGTTGTCTACACTGGGGAACATAGTTCTCTACTCGGGGGAGAGTTGTGGAATAAGCTCGTGGTTGGGACAAAAACAATATTTACACAGTGGTATGTGATTCTTTTGATTTTCTCAATGTGTGTCTCTTCTTAATTTTCAATTAAATTCAATTGTTAATGATTTGGAATGAATTTGAATTTATAGATAAATGTCTGAGAAGAATAATAAATATGAGAAATAGGTCTCTGCCGAATTCTACTAGTAAGGAAACTCTTCAAATTAGTTTTATAAATTTAAGTAAATGTTTATATGTGCATTGTACAATTTTCATTTTACCATGTGTATTTGACAGAGTCTCAGCTATAATTAAATAAAATTAAGTCTCTATTTCTCTTACACATGCTTAGGAATTTATATTGGATAAATAATCAGAATCTCTAAACTTGGGAAGGGGTCTAAATCTAATGTTTATTAATAAGTATAATAACAAAAAATACTTGTAAAGTATTCCTAATATTAATCTAAATTTTGTCAAAAGTAAGACAAAATTAGACATGCTAGTATGAACAGCTGTAGTGGTACCAAATATCATATTACAACAAATTAAACTAAGCTGATGGAAATTACAGTAAGTAATGTAAAATAGAGAACATTTATATTATGATGAATAAAACCAATATATTAAATGAATGGATAACTCAGATCGAAAAATATGTATGAAAAATAGATGTATACATAAATATCATGATAAACCATCACAATATATGAAACAGAAAATTATATGGTGGTCAAAATTCATATAAATAATTACAAATATCAGACCTTTTCAAAGATCCGAGGACATAAATATTATACAAATCTACCTATTTTAGAATTATACATTGAAATTGAAGGTAATCATGTTTATAAGAGTATGGTATTAATATCAAATTGTAGAAAAAAAGAATTAAGTATATGTAATAAAATTTTGAATGGTACCACAACCGACCTAAGAAAGAAAGCATTCTGTGTTAGCTCGAATTAGGAAGGGGACCAATAAACTATCAAATCAGTTAAACTAATGACAATCCTGCATAAGATCTAGTTAACATTAGATCATAAATTAAAGTAACCTTAAAGTACGATTTATGCTTTAAGTATATGAATACAGATATATGCATAAAAAGGGAGACATATATTACTTGATGTTGATCTTCTATAACTCTATCCTTCACCTACACATACAATAGGGGAGATGTAAGTAAGATAGAAATTAACCAACAAAGAATAATGGTAAGAATAATAAATAGAAACAAATGAGGGGTGAGCTAAACTAAAGGGGAGTCACACTGGTACATGTAGCTCTAGGTTCAACAAGAAGGAGGGAATATGGGTAAGAGATTACTCATATTAGATTGAAAAAATAAATGTAAAAACAATCAATGAATTCTTAAAAAAAATTACAATATTAAATGTGATTAACGGAAGTAAGAAAAGAATAGAAAACATAAAGGGTATGATGCAAACCTCATGATAAGAGTAATCTACATGAAGAGGTTGTGTATGACCTTAAGGGTAGGGTACACATACTTCACCAATTACTAAACAAGAATTAAAACATGGAGAATACCTGTATGTAGGTTATGCATAGAAATCCTTGTGTAGAAGGGATTCTAATGAGCTAATAAAAATATGAGTACAAAAACTCCATAAAAAATTGCATAGTCATACATCATTACCAAAATATTGAGTGCAATCCAAATTCATTCGAATATAGCAAGAAGGAGAACCGATGAAACACAATTTTGTTGAGAATCCTTACAAACAAGGAAAACATAGAACCACGAGAATGTATATGATTACATAAAATCTATACTAAATAATATATACAAATTGTAGACCTTACTTATATTTAACATTCTGAACATTTAAAGTATATAGACGCATTATAACATCTCAAAATTCATACACGCATGTAAACATAAATCTAGAAATTACACATATCTCTGTCTCAGGGAAAGGGTACTATGTAGGAAAGAATATATTATAGAGACTTGGTAAGTCATATGGATCGATACTTTCTAGAAAGGAATACTTAGTATAAAAGATAATCCCAGGAAGTTTACAAAATGAAAGAAGGCATATATGTAGTGTGAGGAATTCATAATTTGAACTTCGAAATAGTCACAGAGTCTTGGGACAATGTATGCCAATAAAAAATCATAATCTGTGCATAACGTTACGAAATTCATACCATATGCAGAAACAACATATAAGGTGGCAGATAACATAAATGACAAATTGAATAATCATGTTGTCTTAAGACAATGTACTTTACATATAACCATATAAATTACACAAAACGGAAATCACTGTCAATACATATTATAAATATTAAGCAGAGGGAAGAGCAATCTCTGCACATGTACCAAATAAAATACAAGAAAAACTCAAGCTTCACATCCATCATCGAAATGGTATGCAGCTGATAGAACATTGAAGTACCAGAAGAGTAGAATTAAAACGTAGAAAAAAATGAATAAGTACTTCACGAAAATTTTAGAAAATGAATAGAATTCAAACTTAATATACCCTACGTGAGGGTTGAGCACCAAGCAAAGAACCCTGTGTGAGGGCAGTATACCCATAACCTCATCTAAGTGATAGAGGAACGATATTCAAGTATAAATGAAATCATGACCATATATATTGAAAAATGGGTTCAAAACCAATGAAAGGTCAATTAGATTTATAGCCCAAATTAGGGGTTTATAACTAAATGAATACCGAGGTATATGCAGAAAACATTAATACAAAGGTGTATGAATAAATTTAACAGAGCATTCAAAACCACCATTTCAAAATACAGAGAAGGAAAACTAAACAGAAACAACAACCCTTGAAGCTTCCAAAAATATGAGAGGGAAAGCAAGGACTTAGCTCTCTGTGCGTGGAAAGCCATTGAATTCGATGTAACAGTCATGGTATGGTTGAGGGAAGGCATACTTAGGTGTACAGAGGATAGCATATCCTTTCGGCAATGAATGAATAACAAAGCCTTTAGAACCGAGCTCAGAATGAAATTTCATAGTACATGAAAACCCAAATTACGAGGTTAAAAACTTACCGGAATATGCATGGGAAGAAGGGTCAAAATCACGCAATTTTATCTTCCACACTTAGCCAATTTCTCTGCAAAACACCAACAGAGGTAAATTGGCATTTTATTCCTCATAAATGAGAAAGAAAACATGAAATTGGACCAACAAAAACATACTGTAATGAATTACATTGAAGACTATGGAGGAAAGACTTCAGTTGAGGTCATAAAACAGAGTTCTTTCCAGCAAAACAAAGTAAAATTCATGCACAGTAATGCCCCTCTATTTTATGAAATACAAAACAAAGTCACTAACCACAACAAAAGATGAATGAATTTGTTGCAGATCAACAATTTGACACTGTTATAGGTTGCCATGGCAAAGAGCTCAGAACTAAGGGCGACCGCACGAAATGACGAAATGATAGAAGGAAACCCAAGTTGGGTAGTCAAAACCCATAGGTTTTCCCCCCAACACCTCCATTATTGATCTCAACACCAAATCCTATATGCACAACTGGAAATTTGATGTGAGAAACGGGCCATGTGAAACCCACGTGATGTGACCACATGGGCATTTATTAATGGACCAAATTAGTACATGGGGTATGCTGAGTTAACCAAAAAATTAAAGTCATAAACCAAATTCTTCCTTGTCATAATGTAACACATAGTCCCATTTATTGTGATATGAAGTAAGGTAAGTACCATACATATGGGTATGGATACAATTAAATCCTTTGGATAGGAGTTAATAATTATAGGTATGGTAAGTGATTAAATAATTGTGATTATAATAAGTTAAGATGGGTTATGAATAGTAAAGGCATAATGATCAATGAGTAAGGTTAGGTTTAGAGTGGAATAAATAAATGGCTTTTAATAAATGGGTTTTAGTAAAAGTGAGTCGTAAATGAGGGTTTTAATGAGGTTTACCATAATTTGGAAAAAAATATATATCCATCAGTTTAATGGGACAACATATGTATGATGAAACAAATTATGGTAATGATCACATAAAAAATGATAATGGCAGAGGGTCAGAGAGATAACGTGTGGTGGAAACTAAGCAGATAATAAAGTAAAAAAAAAATAGTGGGAGTTGTTGCAAAAGATGTATTGGGTTCATATTGATAGGGTGTTTAAAAAATGTGATTTTTAGAGGTTTTTTCCAATATGTAGTCAAATGAAGGGTATTGATTAGTATATCTTTTATGAATGTGCAACCATAGGCAGAGATTCAACATGATAATGTTGCATGGATCAAATATAACTACAACATTGCTTGACACAACTCCATAAAACATAGTCTTTTTCAAATTTTAGTCAACCAAGAACACTTCTTAGTACAACTCACCATTCCAAACATATTGAATAGAAAGCTCCTAATATGCTAATAAATTCCCATACATAAACATAAATAAACATATAATAATGTTTAAAAAGATAATCACAAATATTTTATAAATATGTACCCATAAATATAAATACAACTTAATAATCTTATACAAAATCATTATAACTACAACATAAATCAACACAATTCTACATAATATAAAATATTTTTTTGATACTTCATTTTTTAATAAAAACACCTGCTAATACAAATTTTCATATAGCAATTGCCATAAACGCTATACCCAACACATATTAAAAAAGAAATTAAAAAACATGATTAATTATGTGCGTTCAAAACATTCAAGGATGATATCTAAACACACCACCAACCAGCACAATATGATCATATAATTATGGCAAGTATATCTATACTCTTGAGTAAATCACTCCACAACAATGCTTTATATATATATATATATATATATATAATTTAATATTTGAGCCAATTAAATTAACATTCATCAAATTAATAAAAATAATGACAAAAATATATTATAAACAAAGACATTATTTTATAATATAAGTTTTCACTAAAACGAAAATTTCTTAATTCTATCCATTTATAAGGATAGTGTTTCACACAAGTCAATTGATTTGTAAACATTTCAGTCAAATTGTAAAATTATATCATCTAAAAACTCAACCACCAAATTAATAAAAAAAATTGTCATTAAACCTACAATAAAATCGAAGTTTATATAACGCATAATTTATCATATTCCAAAAATGCTTCACGTACATAATTCATCAAACCCCAAAGATGTTCGTGTGCAAACAAAGGCACGAAGGATCATGCTTGTGGAAGAGACGTCTAGAACACGATCAGAGAAGTATGCCACATACTAAATAAAACATTTAATAGGTTAAATGTGCAAAGTGGAACTATATGTCAAATGCCAAATAAAACATTTAATATGTTACAACTGCAAAGTACAACTACTTACTACTATTCAAAGTCAGATACGTAGTTTTCTTGCACATAACTTCCGAAGTCTACATTGATAAGCTAGCCCAACAAATGAAAACCACATACAACGAGCAGTTTGAATTTGGATAGGGAGGACTAAAACCCTAATCTCCACAAGTTGTAAAACCACATTCCACTGGTAGTTTGAATTCGGATAGGGAAGACCAAAACCCTAATATCCACACGTTGTTACACACGCACATGCGTGGAAACACAAGAGTCGGTATTCAAAGTCTACAGTCGCAAGTAGCCGCTGGCTGTTCACCAAACCTCAGCAGGGTAAAGCGCATCCACGAGTTCCCGTACCCTTTCCGCGATGATTTCGCTTCACGTTCAAACTGTGCTTCAATGGTTCTCGTGAGTTTCCTCTGAAATTACCTTTAAGAACCCAAATCACGTATTAAATATATGATTCTGTTTTCATATGTTTTCTATCCAAAAGATATCTGAATTTCTGAAACTTCAGAATTGCAGTTACCATATTGGCATTGCACTAACATTTTTGCAATATAAATGGCGCTCTGTATAGATACAAATGAAATTCGCAGACTGTACGATTTGGCTGATGAAAATGGAGACGGGAGGCTGACTGTAAATGAAATGAATCGCTACTTGAAAAGGCTCGGAATAGACATTTCAGAAGATGACTTGAAATGTCTTGTGATTCCAAAATCTCAGATGGAAGATGATAGCCTAACATTTGATGAATTTGTTGGCCTGTGTCAGTTTCTTCTCCACCATAGATCAGAAGATGAATTAAGCCCTGGCGATGGGTGTGACGATTTAATGGAAGCTTTCAAGGTCTATGATATAAACAACGACGGGTTCATATCCTCCATGGAACTTCAACAGGTGCTGTGTAATTTGGGATTCACAGAGGGTGAAGAGCTGGACCGGTGCCAAAAAATGATAAGCACATACGATTTGAACTCCGACGGGCTCTTAGATTTCTCAGAATTTAAGATCATGATGAGGTCTAAAATCTCCATGCCTACAGATTAACAATTGGGTCGGGCAGCCATGCACATTCAGCAAGGTGCCCCTGCTAATAGTCTTGCGCAGTATGCACATCTCACATCTCTCACTGCTGACGTTATCATGCAGGAAGATTTGTGTAAGAGGGCCAATAAAGGCACCAAAATGTCGTTCCCATGACAAGTTCCCCAACTTGAGAAATTCCCAGCTTCTACAGTCTCCCCAGATCGAGTTAAGGTGATGATGGTTGGACTGCAATATTATCGGTCGAAATCCCTCCATCTGCTGTAGTTATGATCTCGGTGCCTCCTATTAAGAAATGACTTGGCATTGGCATGGGCATGTTTCTTATAGATTTAAGGCACACGTTATTTTGGAACGGGAGAAGAAGTGTACATATATATATATACGTGGCACATGTTATTTTGGAATGGGAGAATAAGTATTGTAGCTAATATATATATACACATTGTGTTTTATTAATGATCTAATAATATAAAATATGTTAGATTTAAGACTTTTGTGATTCATAATGTAAATAAATGTCTTTTTGATTAATCACATCATTAAGATTTGGTAGATGTTTTGAACCATCTAATGTGGTGTGTTATTAATGATGTAATAATATAAAATGTGTTAGATCTAAATTTTTTGTGATCCATCTAATGTGGTTCATCCTCAGGACAAGGTGAAGAAAGAAATATATCCACTTATATTAGGATTATTGAAATCAGCATAGGATTCTTAAGTGTTGTATTAGTAATATGCTTGAAATTGTTTATTTTTGTTTTGAAAATATATAAATAATATATTTTTTAATTTTTTTATTATTATTTTCATTTAGAAGTTGGATATTGATAATTGATTGAATGGGTGACTTAATATCTAGGAGTTCTTTAAGAGTACATTTGATCAGCTTCTATCCAAACCTAATAGACTTCTAGTAGATAATCTTACTCTTTAAGGTGTTTGGGTAAAAAATGCCATTCACTACTAAGTAGAGAAATCAACTTCTAAGATGATAAATAAGACTCAAATTATTATAGGATTATCTAATATTATGTATGTTAAGTTAATTTGTGTGAAGAAGTATTTTAGAATTTTCAACTAAAAATCACCATTCACAGGGGTAGGATAGTCCTTTACATTGAGGGTATGTAGGTATAAGTTAGAGAAATAAATAATTGAACATGTAACAAGTTTAAGTAGGTAACTGAATTCCTCAATTATTTCCCTTAACCACATTACTACATACTAATGAATGTAGTTGTTGTTTTAGTATGAATTCCTCAATTATTTCCCTTAACCTCATTACTACATACTAACGAATGTAGTTGTTGTTTTAGTATGAAAATTCTTCACGAATCTTGGTAGAAAACTCTTGGACCTAAAACTTGTAGCTAACCTATTTGTACCAATAATACTCATAAAATTTGACTCTTTATGGGTTAAAATATATCAAGAAGAAAATTAACAAATAAATGCGATCTAATAAGTAAAGACAATGAGATAAATAACTAAGATTTTCTGTTTGTAATTGTTTAAGAATTATATTTTCAATTTATGTGATAATTAAGAAAAAGGAAAAGGGCAGAGAATGATTGGTATGCAGGAAAGAAGTTGTTATGTATAAGATGTCAAACACATTAGGTACTTGTGATTATAATTAGAGAATATTTGAATCACAAAATTTAATTTTAAATGTAAAAAAATTGGTAAATTTAATTTATGTATAATATATGAATTTTTTTTTGTAAAAATATTCAAAATTTTAAAATTTTTAGATAATTTAAATTTATAGAAATTTGAAGATATTATTTAAATTATCTTATTATTATTATTATTATTATTAATTTTATTATTATTTTGTAAGCTTGGGAGGACTACATCTTCATCATGTCCAATATATCACTAGATTAGGGCGAGGAATTTAACAAATGGCTTCATAATAATAAAAATGGCTACTGTGGATATTCCGAGTCCTGCAATCAGAAACCTCCAATCTAGCAAATGGCTTCATATCAAGGAATGCCTTAGAACCCCCTATCATAGTCTATCCAAGACCGTGTGGACAAATTAAATTATAAATATTATATAAATTTTTGATAATTTTTTAAATAAAAAATAAAACTTTCTATAAAACTTTTCAACCTTAAATTATCTATGCAAAATTAACTCTAAAACATTTTCCAATATTTTTATATCAATGAACAAAATAGGTCGCATGGCAACTTTCAAATTTAATATGCCTATGCTAATTCCAAATAAAAAACAACTTGTTGTATAAGCATGCAAGGACATGTATTATATATTGAACTATAAGAGATTGAGTACTCTGGTATGCTTTGATATACTTCACCAAAAGTACAGGAAAATTGTATTATACCTCGAAATTTTTGGTATCGTTCACAAAAAGCATAGGAACATTTGGATGGCTAATCAATTTTAGAGAGTACATGATTTGCTTTGTGCTGAAAATAACAACCCAAGAAATACTATAAAACACTATGTACATTTATTTTCCGATGGATGAAAGAAACCAAGATGTTTATGAATCATTTTTTATAAGGAAACTCAAAAACCCATAATAACATACTCATATCAATATTTACAATCAATAAAGAATGTGATGTTTTACAGTGATAATAGTATTAATTTCACTTTAATAATTGAAAACATAAATAAAAAACAAAAACAAAAATATGTATCTAAATGGTTAAGACAATATTTTAGATTCTAATATTATGAGACAATGATTATTGGACATAACTGCCTCAATTAGCGTGAAGTAATATCCTAGTTGAATTTATTTGTTTGGGAAGATTCTTTTATTTGTCATATTTTCAATATATGAAAAAAATATTATTATATTTTATATCCTTAAAGTATCCATTTTTTACTTATCAATTATGAATTGCATAAATTTTTGGTGGGTAGGAACCACTACTAAGTTTTCACATTTAGACTTTTACTCTTACATGTTAAAGTGTTGAGGAAAACATAAATAATGGTAGGTATATCTATTTACATCTTGTTCCTATTCATTCTTTTTTAAAATACTTGCTTAAATTATGGTGGATACTAAGTGATGGTAATTAGTTTATTTACATTAATATGAGATATTTTCAAGGATTTTGATTTCATATTGTTTTGGTATGAAACTTAAAAATGAAAAGTATTTGCAAAGATATATAAAAATCATAGCATCAGTATTGAAACCACATCCAAAAAAAACTGAGGAAGTTATCCAAATGGCACAAAGGTTGCAATAACATCTTCAAAGTTAATATTTGTTTTTTAAAGTTAAAACGTGATAACTTGTATCTGTCAATCTTGATTGCTAGAATCCTACCTTGGTAACAACTAATAATAAGATAATAATGAATTTGATTTGTTTAAAAAATTTGTGTGAAGTATTTTGTAAAGTTTAAGTGAAAAACACCATTCACTACCAGTAAATAGAGACAAATAATTATAAGCTTATCTAACTTTATATAAATTAATTTGTATGAAAAAATATTTTGAAAATAATATTAATTTTATTTTTAATATTTATTTATATTTTCATTTTCTTCTCCATAATTAGTTATATTTGTATTTAAATATTCTTCTAGATATATTATTAAAAATATTTAATATTTTATACACTTTGTCAAATATTTATTAATAATATTCTAAATATTTATATTATTAAAAAATATCGTAAATATTTGTATTTTTATTTTCTATAAAGTTTTTTATACGTATTCTATCATAATAATACTAATTAAATGAAATATTTTATGAAAATAGAATTATATTAACATAAAATAATAGAAATGATAAGTGAGATGTTAATACAATTTGTATTTTTTTGTTTAAAATGATTTGAAATAATCATTTTTCTCATTTTAATATAGTTTCATAACATGAATTATTATATTGTTGAGGAAAAATGATGCCAAAAGTTAATCGTTGTAATTTGCAATACAACTTAAAATTTAGTGGTTTTCCATATAGTTTAGAATATATAATCGTGAATCATATTAACACAATATTACATTAAAAAAATGTGATTGGGAAAAGTGAACTCTAAGATCTATCAAGGTAACTTTTTGTAAAACCTTAAAATCATTTTTAATAATAGATATTATATGTTTGCAACACGGGAGAAATGTTTTCACCCAATGGTCTGAGTCTCTCGAAGATTTCTTTGTGTTTTGGTATATTTGGTAAAAGAATGAATTTGTAATGTTTTCTTCTACCAATTTCAAAATTGGTTACATTGTCTTTCAAGTTTCTTTCGATTTTTTAATTAGTAATGGTTGTCGCTTGCGACAATGACTCTTCAATTTTTTTTTTTCGTGAGTCAATTTTGGATTTTACATGAATTATGTTACAAGCCTCTTAGTGTCTTCACATTCTTTGATTAATTATTTGCGTGTTTTTTCGTAGTGTAACCTTCTTTTAAGTTAATGTTTCCTAACTTTCATTACCTAACCATTAGAAGTGCTTTTGTAATCTAGCCCATGGTTAGATAGAGTCATGACTTTCGTTGATTTAGAAACTAGCTTTTTCACCATGTACGCACTCAAAAAAACACTCAAAAGCACATACTAATAAAACAAAAGCAAGGAAATCATTTTTTTAAGGAAAAGACACACTTCAAGTTAATGAAGACATGCTCTTGTGTTGAGTGCACTCTTTCGGGCACCCTCTTTGAGCGCACTCCTTCATGCTTAGCAAGTGAACCCTCTTTGAGTGTATTGTTTTGTGGTAAATACATGCATCCTTATTGAATGCATTCATGAGCTTCCTTGTTACATGTGGACGCACTCCTAGAAAATAGGATCCCATTTAACTTCCTTCAACTAATCCACTTGTCGACAAGTGGTGATCACACATGAAATTGTTTTGTCTATAATATCTTTTAAATTAACACAACTAATCGTTCATCTTCATAATCATTCTCATTTGGGTTGGGAGCACATCTGTGGATGATGAAAATCTTCATCGATCTATGTAACAGGTAAGTTTTGCATGCGATGAGTTATTAACGTTAATGGTAGGTATGTTAGTTTAATATTGTTAGTTTACGTTAGTAGTAAGGTAGGTTAGTTTTAGAATTAAGTTAGTATTTGTTAACGTTAGTTTTTAGTTAGTGTAGTATTAGTATTAAGGTAAGTAGTGTTAGTTAGTAGATGTAGGTTAGTTTTAAATTAATATAATATTAGTTTAGTTTTAGATTTAAATATTTAAAATAATTAATTTTAAATTAATTAAATTAATTAATATTTAAAATATAATTAATTAAATTAAATTTATTATTAATTAGATTAATTTGTTTATAATTAGTTAATTATATTTGTTAGTTAGAGTAATATTCATGAATAAATAGGTTATTAAATAATTAGTTTAAATCTATAATTAAAAATTAAATTAGGATTAAATATTAGATAATGAGAATTTAATTTAGGATTAGATTTTTAATTAAAATTTTGATTTTTTTAGCCCAGCAAAAGAATTTCTAGATTTATATCGGATTTGAATTATCAACTTTGGAGGCTCATAAATTGAGTTTTACTTGGCAAAATGAGGCCCAGGATAGCTCATTGGAAAGAGAAAATCAAGGACAATATTTCTGAGAAGGTTTCACTAACAGATTTGGTCATTTGTTGGGTCAAAAATCAGACAGAAAATTAAGCTCCGAATTTCTAAAACAAAATCATTTTCTGAGTTTTGTTTTCTTCATTTTTATTTGCCCAAGCCTCTTTTAACTGCAGATTTATGCATCAATAATATCCTTGGTTAGTTAAAATCATTATGAGCATAAATAAGAAGCTCAAATTTCTTTTTATTTATTTATTTAAATATAATTTGATTGGATTTGTTTTAATGTTAGAGATAATATTTTGATTTTATTGTTGCATCTTAATTTATTTTAATTTCTTTTTGTGGGAAAAACAATAGAAGGGATATGGAGAAAAAGATCTCAATCAATGAGAAAGCTCCAGCAATTAAAGATTGGAATTTTTGAGCAAATAAAATTGGATTGGACAGATTTTTCTTCAACAAACTCTCTTATCAAAATACTTTTCGAAGGATTATAAATAGCAGATTGAAAAATGTAAAATGGGTTGTTCTCCTCTACAATTCTGGATTTCTAAAAGCATTTCTGTTATAGGAATTTAGAGTTGTAGGAGAGAGGAGAGAAAATTTCAGATCTAAACATTATTGAGGGTTTTTTCTTTATATCTTGAATTATTTATGATAAGCAAAGTTTGCATTTCTGCAGCTCTAGTTTTGAAAGAAGAAATTAATGTAATGTAAAGTACTATTAGAGACCAGGATCAGAGAAGAAGATTCAATTAACTGGTATTTTTGGCATTTTTGTATCAAATACTAGTTTCAATTTTATGATAATAAAATTGTTGTTTCATTTTATTCATGTTTACGCATTCATGTTGATATGGATAATTTGTTTCAATATTGTTATGTATCTTAGTTCTTATGGGTTAAACTCTAATTTCTGAGTAACTATTTACTCAAAAATCTGTCTTATATAACTGATTTATTAAATAGTAATGTGTTGCGAATTTCTTCCGCATATTATTGTTTAATTATTAGTTTGACTGATTTGACAATCGATATCATTTTTGTGAATTTCTTTCGGAGTGTTGTTGATTTATTATTTCAGTTAAATGGTTTCAATAGGATATGTTTTGGTATTCACAAATGTGAGCTAATTTAATTTCTTCGTTAGCTTGACATTAATTAAAATCCAGACATATTTTAATTCTCATCATTTAATTATCTTTCTCTTAGTTGGGTTAGATATATATCTACCTAATTAAGATAAGATTTAGATTAATTTCTTTTTCTTGCATTATAGAATAAGTTTGCATTTAGATTAAATTATACATTCTTTTAAGTCCTCTCCTCAAAGAGGCAAAATCTTAATTGTGGTTTGGCTGAACCCAAATCAGCTTAAGGGTCATTCTCTTGCCCGATCAGCAAGAAGAATCGACCTGATATCCCTGTCTATTAGTAGTTAAAGATACATCATAAACCAATAGCAATAGGGAAAAAGTATGTGGACCTAGTTAAACCAGTCGAAGCCACTATCATAAATGGAAAAGGAGTTGTATTAAGGTCCGGACCTGGTGGTTATCCCCCAATGTTGTTGCAACAATTTTCGAGGTTTCAACATTTTTGGCGCTAGAAGGAGGGCCTGAAACTTGTTGTCTATTGGAGTCTTTTCAATTTTAACATTTATTTAAATCATGATGGATCCTCTTAAACTTCCAATTTGGAGTTGTATATATGGACGTGCATCTTCCAATACTCCACCCGAAGTGGTAAGACTCTTGTCTCAGGTAAAATTTAATGGTAAAAAAATTCTTCTGCTTTTAATCATGTCTTTCAATTTATTAAAAATGTTTCAAATTATGATTTTCAAGGAATTGATGAAGGCATTTTATGCAGAATTTTTACTCTCACATTTGCGGCAAAAGCTAGAAACTGGTGTAGAACTCTTCCGGTTGCCTCAATTCACAGTTGGGATAAATTTGTTACACTTTTCATTTGTAAATTTGACGGATACGATTATGAACAGGTATGCGGTGAAATTGAATATCTACGAAGATTTGAAAATGAATCTATTAGAGATTTTAATATTCGATTTCCTTTAAATTGTTTAAGATTTAAAGTTGAAGATAAACCTACGGAAAAAGAATCATTAGATTTGTTTAAATATATTTTCTCTCTTCCTCCCATTCCTAATCCATATGAAATTATTTCAATCATTGTCCCATCCCCTTCTAACATAAATGAGAATTCCCATATGAGTGTGCAAATAAATTGTGATGAAGTGATCTCAGAAAGCTTGGAAAACATTTCTATTCAAATGCAAGAAGACAATAGCATCAATTTTGGAGAAAGAGCTACTTTGAAATATGAAAATTTCTCTGCATTAAATTCAGAAAATCAGATTGCAAATCAACACGTGCAAGCAGAAATCAAAGTGAATAATAAAATGCAAACTGCTGTACAAATTTCTGATTTTTTTCATGATGAAAAATGCTGAAAATAGAGCAGCAAAACAACCTTCTTCAAGAAAGTATGAGTATACAAAGGAATGATTTAGAATCTGAAATTTATAGTGAACAGAATGCATAAGATTTCTCGAATAGAGAAAATTTTGAATTCATTATTTCTTATTCTCATTTTCCCCTTTATCCTATTATTTTTAATGTTGGTAATTTCTCCCCTCTTGGTATTAATGATATTTAAGAAAATAAAGAGGATGATCTAAATGAATTACCAATAAGTTTTTATCAAGATAGAGAAACAATTATTGATCATTCTTTTTCCATTAATGAACAAGAATTTTTTATTCCTCCTTGTTTTGATATATTGGACGAGATCAAAGGGAATTCTAAAGAATGTTGTGAAGTCATTTATGATAATTACTCTGATATCAAAGATACTAATTTCTATTCTTCTCAAGAGAATCCTCATGATAAAATTCAAATAACATATGTGAATGAGGAACATTTCAATTTAGAAATTATTCCAACCAATCCCCATTGTAGAACATCAAATTATCTTCATGATATCACCATTCGACAAAACATTCCAATTTGTGATTCATACCATGATCAAACTCCCATTCCTACTCATAATCATAATTCTTTTTTTAATTCACAAGTTGGAATTGGCAATTATTCAAATTCCATTATTTTGGCCAATCCTTGTGAAAAAGAAATTATTTCAAAACAATCCCAATTGTGCTGTAACATTAATTGTACCAATAGGGATTTCATTTTATTTTTTCTTTTACACTTATTTTGTTTAAATTTAGATTTATTTTATGATTTTATTTTTCAAAATTTTGGCACTTTACACTGGAATATCGAGCACTATAATAGTGAACACTCAATTGATGCATTGTCCTATTGGGAAATTGAAGTTTCATATTATAATCGTGAACATCAAAAGCTATTAATATTTCAATTTCAATCAAGGCTAATGTTTTACCAAAATCTTCTATCTTCCCAAAGGCAGTGTCTACAAGAGAATGTATTTTTACAATCTAGCCGGTAATCTAATCCAATTGATAATTTTCCATCTTATTTGACATATTTCCATCCACTTTTCATTAACTCGTTTGAAAATTGTTTGGAAAGTTTTCCTTAATGGAAGATTGTTAATAGTTTAACACTTATACATAACACTAACAATTTTTTTCAGGCCTTTGAATTTAAAAGCTCATATCCACAATCTAGCCTGTCATCTCCCCTTTTAAACATTTTCCAATCATTAATGGAAACCCATCCATATTTTTATGATCCAATTGGAATTTAGTTGGAAAAGACATTTCAAAAGAAGGTGATTGTAAATAAGTCACTAACAATAACTATAAATTCTACTTACAGATTTATTTTTCTTAGTTTGATTAGGTTTGTATTCTTATTACTAACATTTGAACTGTGTATATATGAAGGAATTAAAATGACAGAATGGTTACACTGGAAATATGACTATACCTAGTCATTTTCATGTATATGGTTAGAATAGAAGTAGAATTAATTTAGTTAATTTGTTTTACGTAGTTAATTTATTCTTAATATTTCTACAGATAAGAAATAAAAAAATAAAACGAGCAATCAACCCTTCTCATATCATATACATGTTTAGGGAAATATTCTCCTCTTATCAGAAAATTTCTAATTCTTGCTTCCCATTTTTTTTAAAATCAAAATTTATTGTAGCAATATCTCTAATCTGCCTATTTTGAATAAAGTCTTGACTAAATTCAAATGAAGTTGCACTTGGCAACAATCACCTCAAACCAAATTCTCTCTATTTCGAAATGTCCTTATATGATTTTCTTCTGAATTTATTTGTTAAAGGATTTTGAGGAGATATAAAGCTTCATGATCTCATTATCCCATGAAATGTATGAATGTCTATTATAAGCTTAATTCCAATTTAATCATTATTAGTCAGTCTAACCTTTCGTTGTAATCACATGAAGTTCATATTATCTTCCTCGAAATTTGTTAAAATGATCTCAAGGGTGTCCATTTCGCTGTGTGCACACATTTAAATCTATGTTGATATTTTTCCATAATTAGTGACTTTATCCTATCCTGATCTTTAGTTTATTATCTGATGCTACAATACGCATTATATTTATTTATTAAAGGTATTATTAAATAGTCACTATAACAATACAGATTTTTCTCAAGTTAATTTGGAATGAGCAAAGGAAATAAATTGTTGTTGCAAATTCAAAGAGAAGCCTATTTTCATATTTATTTCTGGTGAATTTTAAGAGTTTCGGATTTCCTGAACATGAGTAAATAGATTTTATTTAGGCTGATTGCACACTTTGATTTATAATAAATAATACGATGAGTTTGAACAAAGTTAGAATTTTGATAAATAGAAGGAAGAATTCGAAGATTCATGAGGTATGTTTACAAACAATTTCCTTCCAGGTACGCATTTACAAGTTCATTTCATCTATTATTAGTTTCTCTTTTCCTTAGTTTAGTTTTTATTCTTGTTTTGTTTTATTTACAGGTTTTCATTTGTCTTCAAAATTTGAAGTAAGCAACAAACCCATTTCAAATTTGCAACAGGTTCAAGGAAATTTTATTTTGTGATTCATTATAATTTGAATCATTCTTTAACTTTTCTTTCATTCATTCATTTAGAAAGCCCAATTGAAATTTAGAAAATAGTATCGCAAGATTCATGTCTGAAATGTTTCAACTTGATTTCTGATGCAAGACCTCTGATATGTTACCTCATTCAATTTTTCATAAAATACTAAATCGCATATCGCATTGGAATAAATTGAAAGGTTTTTTTTTTCATTACAAAAGTTCTGATGTGATGAATCGAATCGCAAATGCGCATATCACATTTAACATAAGGTTGATTCATTTCAAATGTTCTGATGCAATGAACCCAATCAACAATCGCAAATCGGGAAAGTTACATTCTAATATATTCATTTGCAAAAACTCCGATGCGATAAATTTCAAATCGCAATCGCAAATTATTAAATTCATATCACAATTAGTCAAGGGTTAACTTTAAAAGGCCTTCGATGCGATAAATCCAATCGCAAATCGCAAATCGGGGGGAAAACTGAATACATCCTTGTGCGCTCATTTTAAAAGTTGTGATGCGATAACTCATCGCTGATTGCTATCACTTTTTGCTCTTCGATCGTCACTGATTATTATAAACATTGCATCGCTGCTATCGCAAGAATCATATTGGCATTCCAACATGAATATTTTCCAATAATTCTGATATGCTGATATCAATATCGCTCATCACATTTTTTATGCTCATATCATAATTCCGAACGCTACGTCATCCATCGCATTGCCGATATCGCAATCGCTTCATTATTTTTCATGGTCATGTCACTATTCCGAATCTATGATGCGCAATGTTCAATGCTCAAAATAAAAATCACGAGATGCGGTGTACGATGTGAAATTTGCGACATGATTGTCCCTGATCCTAAATATAACATTTATTCAATGATATGATCACTCCATCTCATTGCACATATTCTTTTCGCGTGATCTCATATCGACAATTTTCTACTACAACACCCGATGCGATAAACTCCAATGCATGCCTCTACATGCAATATGCATCATCTGATAAGATATTGTGTTAATTTAAAGAAATCTTGGGTAACCTCTATGATACTAAAGCGACTGATGACAAATTTGTAGCATATTCAAATCATTTTGATTTCTCATATATTTCAGTTTTAAATAATTCCGTAATTAAATATCAAATTCAAAACCTATCTATTTTTAAATTTCATTATCCTAAATTTGGTCTTAATTCTGAACAATTTATTAAAAATCATGGAATTTGTATAAAACTTATAATATTTTGAGAACATTCATCACTGCAAATTCTCAATCTCATTTCTGATGCATTTTTTTTAATTTCGATTCCCTTGAACATAAAGCATTCAATTTTTACATTTTACTGCTTGCTTTAGTTTAAATAAAATAAATAATAATTTTGGGTTATACGATTTTGGTTAGTTTTTCTTTTTCATATTTTTAATGTCAACTAAAAGAAGAAGTCAGCTAGTATTGGAGAAATTGATACCTTCAGGTAAGATCAAATGCAATTATCCAATGGTAAGATTCATGTACCCACTTTCATTAATTTAAATTTCATTATTTTAGTTTCATTTTTGTTTTTAAATTATGTTTATATAAAAGTCTGTTTTGCAGCTCTCCATAAAAAATCTTTCAATCAATTTCCAAATCATATTTTGGAAGCCCTATGCTCTTCTTTTGGTTTTATTTCAAGAAGAAGCGATAGTCTTCGTTGAAACAGCTGCACTAGGAATTTTTTGAACCTTTAATCTGTTTCTTTAAAGCATTCCTTTTATTACAAAATGATTAAGATAATGCTTTGAAAATGAGAAGATTGATATCAGACAAAAAATTTTCACTATGACTAAATTTTATGATCACTGTTATCTAAAGCCTAAAAAATTTACAACCCTGTAAGGTATAAGTTTTCTGGATCTCAACATAAGAAGGAATGATTACATGATTATTTTATTTTACTTCATGTTGTTGAGACATTGGTATAAACATTCTTGTTAGAGTTTTTATTTCAAAACTTGGATTTTCTTTTCCACTTTTCAATTGCTTCATTTTTATTTTTGTTTGCTGATTTCTTTTCTCACTTTACCTTAAGAATGATTTTCCTTTGGTTTTAAGTTTTGATTTTGGTGACTTTGCCATAATTTATATGGAAGGCCTTCTTATTACCTAAAAATGGTTGGCATACATAGCAAAAATTGTTAATAGTCTTCTATTAGCTTTTTCTTAAATCTCTTAGCAGAATTTGTTTTTCTTATTATAAAGGTAGACATACTTAAGGAAGAGATTAAAAAGCAAGAGAAGTTGACGAAGTATCATGAAATTTGAGAAATTTCTTTTTCATCAAAATTGTAATTATTTTGAGATTTCAATATTTTATTAAGATCTTTCAAAATTCTATTATTAGTCAAGAAAAGTTATTTTTAACCAAGTAAGGACACTTTACAACAAAGCACTTTTAACTATGAAATTGTCATTCTAAACTCTTAAGGAGTTAATGATTCTCCCTATTTAAAAGAATTTTATTTTTCTAGAGTGTAATCCAAAAATATATTTAAAACTTAAAAGATAAGAGGTCTCATCATGAGCCTACTTACCATGATCATAGGGGAAAAATAGGCTGACATTACCAACACTGCTAAACAAACCAGGGTAATGGCTTATGATTGCAAACAATTGTAAGACAAGGGGTCTCATAACGAGCCAGCTTGTTCAGTCCAATTATAACCAGTGAATGGCATTTTCAACTATCTGGTTACCAAACCAAGACAATGGATTTTAAGAATTAAAGAAAATAAAAATAATAATAAACATATATAAATGGATTTATCTCTAGATCAATAAATTTTAAATACATAGGATTCTGAATCATTTATGATTAAAAGGTAACCCTGTCAAGACTATAGATGTTTGCTGGAAGCAGTGGCTCTACCTATGACAAATGAGTACATTTTAAAAGCTAAGCTGTAAAGTGACCCCTACTTTATCTCTACAACTAATTAAGAATTGATATAGAGTTATGAAATATTTTAATTTATGAGGAATTTTAAGAAAATTACAATAAGATAATTCTTGCTTTTATTCAGATTAATGAACCTAGTCAACCATTCCAAAAATAATTTTCTCTTCTTTAATTATTTTTACTTTAATTTTATGAAAATTTCATTCATATCAAACAAAGATAATTGTTTTTTCCAGTGAATCGCCAATTGTTGTACAGTACAACAACCCTCCCATTTTTTAACTTGTTCACTTCAAATAATGGGACCCTTTCTATAAAATTCTGGCTAAGTACCTTTTAAGATTTTTTAAGTTAATTACCTCATGATTTTATTGATTTTTCATCTTCTTTAGATTTTTTTTTTATTGCTTCGCTGAAATCAATTTTTTATAAGATTCCTATTGACACTTGTTTCACCTCATTTGGTTAACCGATTTGTAAATGACATTCCTTTGAAGTTTAATCAATTATGTCGCCTCGGTTAAAAAAATGCGTAAAATGTACAATATTTCATTTTTTTAATTAAATTAGTTCAATAATGAATTTAGTTTAAATATTAACCCCTAGTTAGTTATTACTAACAATTTTTATTTTTACTCATACAACCAAACATAAAGCATCGGGATTTCAGTCATTTATTTCAATTTTCTAATTTTTAAATAAATTACTAATCTCGAAAAAATCCAAAATGTCGAAGTGGCTGTAGTTCATTTTTATCAAAGTGGTTGTAGTTTAGATAAGAAAATATACTTTAAATAAATTCATAATCTAATTTAACATCATTAAAATGAAAACAAAACAAAAACAAAAACTAATACTCAATATTCAATTTTAAATTAATTAATATTTAAAATATGATTAATTTAATTAAATTAAAATTTTATATAAAAAATATAAAAAATAGAAAGAAAATTAATCGGAACATTGCATCAAGAAATTTCAATCGCCATATCCTTTTAAAAACCCTGATGCAATGAGTTTGTTATATCCCCGATGCGATGAACTCATGTCTTATCCCCGATGCGATGAGTCATTAACGTTAGTGGAGCTTTAGTTTTATAATGAAGTGTTAGTTTTGATTTAATTTAATATAATGTTAGTTCGATTTGAATACGTATAACGTTAGTTTTAAAGTTAGTATTTGTTAGTATTAACTTAGTTTTAAATTAGTTTTAAAGTTAGCATTAGTATATATTAGTGTTAGTATTAGGTTATTTTTAAGTTAATACATACAAAGAATAAAAATAAAAAGCAAAAAATAAAACATTACATCGCATCGGAGGATTTAATAAAAATTCCATCGCATCAGAAGTTTTTATTACACACCCCAATGACCTTCACTTGTTATATGCCGACGCGATGCATTATTTGTTTTATCCCTGATGCGATGAGTTAAAAAACTCATATCGCATCGAAAGTATCTATCAGAGCATCCTTTTAAAAACCCCGATGACTGTCATTTGTTTTATGCGATGTGATTAGGTTCATTTGTCTTATCCCCGATGCGATGAGTTATTAACGTTAATGGTAAGTCTTATAAGTTAGTGGTAGGTATGTTAGTTTAATATTTGTTAGTTTACATTAGTGGTAAGGTAGGTTAGTTTTAGTATTAAGTTAGTATTTGTTAACGTTAGTTTTTAGTTAGTGTAGTATTAGTATTAAGGTAAGTAGTGTTAGTTAGTAGATGTAGGTTAGTTTTAAATTAATATAGTATTAGTTTAGTTTTAGATTTAAATATTTAAAATAATTAATTTTAAATTAATTAAATTAATGACATTAAAATTATAATTAATTTAATAAAATTTATTATTAATTAGATTAATTTGTTTATAATCGGGTTAATTATATTGTTACTTAGATTAATATTCATTAATAAATAGGGTATTAAATAATTGAAAGTTAATTAATTAAAAATTAAATTAGATTAACTCATAGATAATTAGAATTTTAATTAGATTAGATTTTTAAATTGTGTAAAATTTAGATTGTTTTAGCCTATCAACAAAAATTTTCTAGATTTATATCAGATTTGACTTATCAACTTTGGAGGCTCATAAATTGAGTTTTACTTGGCCAAATGAAGCCCAGGATAGCTCATTAGAAAGAGAAAATCAAGGAGAACATTTCTGAGGAGGTTTCACTAACAGATTTGGTCATTTATTGGATCAAAAATCAGGCAGAAAATCAAGCTCCAAATTTCTAAAACAAAATCATTTTCTGAGTTTTGTTTTCTTCATTTTTATTTGCCCAAGCCTCTTCTAATTGCAGATTTATGCATCAATAATATCCTTTGTTAATTAAAATCATTATGAGCATCAATAAGAAGCTCAAATTTCCTTTTTATTTATTTATTTAAATAGAATTTGATTGGATTTATTTTAATGTTAGAGACAATATTTTGATTTTATTGTTGCATCTTAATTTATTTTAATTTCTTTGTAGGTTAAAGGATAAAGAAAAAATTCATCTCAATCAATGAAAACTTCTAACACCAAAGATTTAATTTTTTGAGCCAACAAATTGGATTGTAGCATTTTTCGTTCAACAAACTTCTCTCAAGCCAAAATACTTTAGAAGGATTATAAATTTTGATTGCAGCAATATAAATAATGCTTCCTCTACAATTATAGATTTCTGTATAATTGTTATAGAACTTTATATTAGAGAGAGAGGAGAGAAAATTCATATTCAATATTTAGGGTTTTTTTCTTTTTATATCTTGAATTATGCAAGATAAACATAGCTGTATTTCTGTTGTACTTCAATTTCAAGAAGAAATTAAAGCATTAAAAATAATCGTTAGAGAATTTGAGACAAGAAGTGATCTAATTCAACTGTATTTTTTTACCAGATCAATGATTAAGGTTTCAATTTTATGATAATAAAATTGTTGTTTCATTTTATTCATGTTTATGTATTTCTGCTGATATGGATAATTTGTTTCAATATTGTTGTGTATCTCTGTTCTTATGGATTAAACTCTGATTTCTGAGTAACTATTTACTCATAAATATGTCTTATATAACTGATTTATTAAATAGTAATGTGTTGTGAATTTCTTCCACATATTATTGTTTAATTATTGGATTGACTGATTTGACAATCAATATCATTTTTGTGAATTTCTTCTAGAGTGTTGTTGATTTATTATTTCAGTTAAATGGTCTCAATAGGATGTGTTTTGGTATTCACAAATGTGAGCTAATTGAATTTCTTCGTTAACTTGACATTAATTAAAAGCCAGACATATTTTAATTCTCATCATTTAATTATCTTGCTCTTAGTTGGGTTAGATATATATCTACCTAATTAAGATAAAATTTATATTAGTTTCTTTTGCTTGCATTATAGAATAAGTTTGCATTTAGATTAAATTATACATTCTTTTAAGTCCTTTCCTCAAAGAGGAAAAATCTTAATTGTGGTTTGGTTGAACCCAAATTAGCTTAAGGGTCATTCTGTTGCCCAATCAGCAAGAAGAATCGACCTGATATCCCTATCTATTGTAGTTAAAGAGACATCATAAACCAATAGCAATAGGGAAAAAGTAACTGGACCTAGTTAAACCAGTCAGAGCCACTATCATAAATGGAAAAGGAGTTGTATTAAGGTCCGAACCGGGTGTTTATCCCCCAATGTTGTTGCAGCGATTTTTTAGGCTTCAACAGTACCCCAAGGATAGTTTAATGTGGTTTTATATTGATCCTCAAGTGAAAATTGAATTTGATTGTAACAACTAAAACCATCCAAAAATGAAATGTACTTTATGCCTTCTAATGTATCTAACACCTGATCTATGAAGGGTAAAGGAAAATGATCTTTAAGAGTAGCTTTGTTTGATTATCTTTAGTCAATGCATACCCTCCATTTATAATTTTTTTTGGGTACAATCACTAAAGGAGAAACCCACTGACTGTCTGAAATGGGATAAGTAAAGTTGACATTTAACAATTTCTGCAACTGGTATTTAACAATCTCCCTAAGGTTTGGATTCATCCCTCTTTGAGGCTATCTGATTGGTTTATAATTTTCCTCTATATAGATATGATGAGTGCAAGTCTGAGGTTTGATCCCTTTCATATCAGTGTACTCCCATGCATATGCAGAAGAATGTCTTTGTAATATTTTGACTAGCTTTTCTTGTTGAAAATTTTCTAGTTTTTTGTTTATGTTTAAAGTTTTTCCTGGAAATATCTCAATTGTAGAGCTACCAAATTCTTCCATGGAGTAAAGAGACATTTTTCTTGATGACAAAAACTCAATATTAGATTCTTCCTGGAATTTTTCATGTTTTTATTCTGAAGAAGATTCATGATTTTCTAAGGCATTCAGAATCTGACTATCTTCACTAATTTCTGAAATAGTGAAGAGAGGTTGTATATCTTCTTCATCATCAATCCATTGAGTATCATCTAATTCTGTGATTGTTCTTTCCGGAGGATACAAGGTGAACTTCTTGGTTTAACTACCATCAGAGATGTACATATCACCGGATCTACAACTATTGAAAGTGTTAGTTGTAGCTAACCAAGGTCTTCCTAATATAATAGGATGTCCTCCGAGATCATTTTTAGGAGTTAGGATCATGAAATCCATAGGATACTCCCAAGAATCTAAGGACATTGGAAGGTCTTCTAATACCCCATCTGGTTTGATTACAAATCTGTCTGCTAATTTTAGTAGTTTGGGTGTAAAAAGAAGATTAGGAAGTTTAATTTTTTCCATGATTTGACTACTCATGATATTGATTGCTGCTCCTAGATCAATAAGTGTGTTTGGAATTTCAATTCCATTGATATGTATCTTAACAACTAGATTTCCGCGATCTAGATATTTTGGAATGGCAATCTTTCCCATCATTATGTCTGCTATTTTTCCTACCAGTTGTATTTTCTTTATCTCTTTTATTCCTTTTCCTGGTTTTTTCATAATCAACTCTTTTATTGTCTTTTCTAAAATTGGGATTTCCTTGATGGCCTGTAATAATGGAATCTTAATACAAACATTTCCTAACTCGTCTAGGAAATCATAGTTAGGTGTCAAAATTTGTTTCTCTACACCTCTATAAATTTGTAATCTTTCAGGAAAAGGAGGTGTAGTAGTAGATGTTGATGGCTGCTCTAACATAGGAGTTGAAATTATTGGTTCTTTCTGTTTTTCTTTTTCAATGTTTTGGTCTTGAAGAGATGTGTTTTCTTCAAAACTTTTATTTACCTATAGAGAGTCTTCCTCAGAATTGTTTTGTTCTTGTATAACTGTAGAGGGTTTCTTTCTTTCAAGTATTCTTCCAGACCTAAGCTGAACATCATTAAGGTCTAAAGGAGTAATCAAATAGGTTGGAAATTGTTGACCTTATATCATATATGTATTCTGATGGTTTTTATTATTGGGGTTTGGTATTGGCTGGGAAGGTAACTGATTTTCTTTTTGAGGAAATGGTAATGGAAGTGGTGGATTTTGATTTTGATTTTGATTTTGATTTTGATGTTGTGGATTCTGCTGAGGATTTTTTTGAGGAGGAAAGTTTGGATATGATGGATATGATGGATAAGATGGTGGATATTGATAATACAGGGAGAACCTTCCATAAGGATTTTGTGCTCCTTGAGCCCAAGGTTGCTGCCAAGAGTTCCAATTAGGTGGGGGTTGATTATACATTTGATTAATAAACCCTTGTGTTTGAGGTCCCTGCCAAGATCTTCTAGAGACAAAATTAAGAGATTCTGTGGAATTTGTGGTTGTTTCTTCTTGGAAGACAGCTTTAAGACGAGGGATTGAAGGAAAATTCTTGGTCTCATGGTTTTCTGAACAAATTGCAAAGGTCTCTATTACTTTTGCATCCAAATGACACTCTCTTAAGGCATGCTTCTTCCTACATTTGGGACAAAATATTGCTATGGCATCGGTTTCAGCTTTTTTCTTGTTTTGTAACTTAAAGGTGTCTATTTTCTCACTAAAACCCTAGAATTTCAGTTTTGAATTCATCAAGCATATTCCCTATTTCTGCCCTACTTACTATTCTAGTTGCGGATTTTCTTGCCCTTGCAAGTGCAGATTTTCTTGCCCTTGCAAGAGCAGGGTCTCTTGGTCCTTTTAGAATCTTAGATTTTCCTCTTGAAAGATTAATACATAGTTCTCCTATATCAGGTAATGAAATTTGAGATATGTCTCCTCTCCCCATCATATTAAGGAAATATATCCATTCATCCCTAATTGTCTTCAACAAAAGAGCTTTCAAAGTATCTTGGTCTAAGTTTTCCATTTTTTCCCTCTTGATGTTATAGTTAAATCTTTCCAACAAATCTTCCATATTTTCATCCTCTTTTTGCATCATCTTGAACACTTCTTCCTTATGGTTGACTGGTATACAGTAATCCAGATATATGTCTAGAAATGCTTTCCTCATATCATCCCATGTCCTAATAGACCTAGTGATTAAACTCATGAACCATTTTAATGCTTCTCCTTTCAATTTGGAAGGGAACAGTTTAAGTTTCTGAGCATCTTGTAGGTAATCATAGGTTCTACATATAACTTCAAATTCAAATAAGAAGGTGTCAGGATCTTCACTTTTTAGTCGATGAAAGTTTGAAAGAACAGAGGGTGAGATATTTTTCATAGTTGCATTAGTCTCTTCATATATTATAGGGAAACCAAAAGGGCTTCCAGTTTCCCTTCTACCTCTTCCTCCTTCTGCATTTCCTCTTCCTCTACCTTCTTTTGTACCTCTACCTTCTCCTCTATATTCTCCTCTACCTCTAACTCCTCCAAATAGTGTATGTTCTCCATTAAAGACTTCTCCTTCCCCTTCCCCTTCCCCTGCCTTAGCCATGATAGATTCTTCTGAACTGATATAGGGTTCAATTGGGAGAGCTAGTTGTTCTACTAGTTCTTCTATCAAGGGTATATTGAAGAAATAGTCCTCTTCTTCCTCTTCACTAGGGATTTGTAATTCTTCTGCTGGAATATATTTTCCTGTGAAAGTGAAAAATGTTATCCCTTCTGTAGGAGTCATTGGATCTTCTTCCTATAGAATTGCTTCAGTGGCTGAAGTGGGAGATCTTCATGATTGGATATCTGATCTTGAGACTTATGGAAGCCTATGACCAGTATAGTATGGAATGTGGGTTTGAGTTGGAGGTGTGCAACTTCTTGGTCTTGGTGGAGTGAGTGGAGTTGTGGCAATTAAACTTCTACCTCTTATAAATCTACCCCTAGAATCTCTTTCTCTACGCATATCATTTTTTTTGGGAAATAGGAAATAAGCCTACCTAGTTACACTTCCCTGGCAACAACATCAAAATGTTTAGTCAATTTAGTGTCCTAAATTGATAGCATAAATTATCGACCAGGGCTAGTAAACTGATGAAGTGTAATGCATTATATGTGCCTAAGTATCCATTTTTCTTACTTCATTGTTTTTAGTGTTTTATTGATGTTTTTGGGTTTTTATGTTTGATTTTTAGTATGCTACTCTATGCTAAGAAGATGAAGTTGAATGTATGTCAAAAGGGAGAAGAGGAAATGTTAATAAATGAATTAAGATAGAGTTTATTTGCAAGTTATGTTCCTAACTAAAAAAATGATGAAAATAAAGAGTCCTAATCCATGGATATTACAGCTTCTAAATGAACATTTATGAAATGAAAAGTAACTCAAAACACTACAAATTAATATGATTCATTTAGTTAGAGATTTGTTGGAAGAGCTTGTGTAAAAGATTAATTCTAATGCAATGAGGATCTCCTAAAACATAAAAGGAAATGCTGAAACAAACAATAACTTAGAACATCATAGTGAAATCTCATTCATATGATAGAGGTTTATTGGAATAGCTTGAGAAAAATATTACTATAATGTAGTAAGGGTCTCCTATGAAATGCTGAAACAACTTATAACATTACAACTAAATCTCATTCATGAGTTAGAGGTTTATTGGAAGAGCTTTTAAAAGAGATTAATCATAATGTGATAAGGATCTTTTTATGAAGAAAAGCAATCAATAACTCACAATATTACAACTAAGTCTTATTTGTGAATTAAAGGTTTATTGGAAAAGCTTTTGAAAGAGACTAACTGTAGTATAATGAGAATCTTCTTTTTAAATAAATAAGAGAAAACGAAATACTAATAACTTAGAATATTATAATTGAATCCCATTCATTTAATAGAGATGTATTGGAAGAGCTTGAGAAAGAGACCAACTGCAATATCATGAGGATCCTTTATTTATGCAAATGATATGAAACATAATGCTAAAATCTATGATTTTATAAAGCAGTCTAAGTAAGGAAATATGACAGAAAAGAATTGAAAATGACTTATCTAGAAAACATGTAAAACCTCCTCGAATAGCAGGGGCCTTTTGCTATCAATTCGGAACTAATCATTTAACTCCTCAAGGTTGTATTCATAACAACATCAAGGTTAAAACTCCTTTTTATTAACACAAGACTTGAAAACATAGTATCACAGTAATGATAAAATAAGTATCAACTTGTTCTTCTCAGTATTACAGAGCTTAATTTATATACAAATTCATAACTAACATTGAAAAAAATAGGTACAAGTGTAAATTTGAAGTTAAAATAAAATTAAAACTCTTTTGGGACTCATGGTTTGCTGTAAAGAAAATCAGGAGTCCTAATTCCTCTAGAAAACAAATTCTTTGACATTTTCTTTGACCACGTGCTTAGGCACCTCTAGCTATTGATTATATCCTATTGGATGGGAAGGAATGATGTAGGGAAGATTTGGAAACCACCTATGTGTGCCTTTTCTCCAGTTGACACCTGTAACATACTTAAACACCAAAACAGCTACGGAACGCTTGACTGGCTACAAAATGACTATATTCTATAGCTAAACTGTTCAAAAATAATTAAGATAGAAAAAATCACAAAAGTACAATAAGTTAATCATTGTATGCAACCTTTAAGAAATCTTAATCATTCTCATTGATTTTTAGGTTTATGAAATGATAAAGGAATGATGAAACGAAGTGAAATTTGGCAAAAGCGAAGACAATTTCAGGGTTCAACAATGGGAAATTTATTTTCAATGGTGAGATTATTGAGCTCCCTATAATCTAGACACATGTGCCATGGTCCATCCTTCTTATGCACCAATACTACTGGAGCAGAGAAAGAACTTTGACTAGGTTGAATTATACCAGCCTCTAACATTTCTGCAATCATACATTCAATTTCACTCTTTTTGACATAAGGATATTTGTAAGACCTGATGTTTGGAGGAACACTTCCTAGAATCAAATGAATAGAATTATCATGATAAAAAATAGGTGGGAGACCTTTGGGAGTATCAAACACCTTGGTATGATTGTCCAAGAGTTTCTGGAGATCTGGAGAAATAGATGATTTTGATGTTGGAACTTCTAGTGAGCATAATTGTGCAATTAATCCTCGTTGTTATTTCTTCAGAAGCTTTGTCATGACATTAGAGCTTATTATATTTCCTAGCTTCCCTGTGATACCCCGTAATTCGATTTGCTTTCCTTCCGAAAAAAAATAATCAAGAAATGTTCTTGAAAATTAAAAGCTACCATCCCCAAAGATTGTAACAATTGTACTCCTAGTACAACATCGTCACCTCCCATTGTGATGGAAAGAATTGGACTATTCAATACATATTCCCCCATGGATAGCTTGATATTATGTCATTATCCTGAGAAATTTATAGTTCCTCCATTTGCAACCATCACATGACATTCTAGTGCTCGGTATAAGAAAGAATTCAATTCCTTTGCTACCTTACAATGAATAAAAATATGGGTACTACCCGAATCAATTAACACTATTACCTTTCTCTTCTTGATATATCCTTCTACCTTGAGATTTTGAGGAGTGGTAATTCCTATCAATGCATTACATGATATGGTCGGACTCATTTCTTCCTCTTCTACGGCTGCTTCCTGGTGTATATCCTCTTCTTTTGAAGTTTCTTGTTCATTTTATTCCTCCTCTTCACAATCTATGTAAAATAATTTCTTCTCAGCACACTTATGACCTTTAGTGTATTTTCTATCACAACTATAGCAAAGCCCTTTTGCTCTTTTTTCTTCCAATTGTTGTGGTGTCAACCTTGTAAAGTTGTGGAAGTCTAGGAGTAGCAACACTTCCATCTTTATATATGTGAGTGGTATGCTTCCTTGTCACGGTATTTGACGTCTAAATAGGTGGAGAAAAAATTCTTCCATGTAAATTACTAAACACTCAGAGGTGAAAGGTCCAGTCCCTGATACACTCGAGGTAGAGTAGAATCATCAAAGACACCATGCCAATAAATAATAGAGTTGTTTCATAGTCTTCGACATAGTTGTTTAATTTTCTATCATGACTAGTTCTTTGAAATTGCAAGAAACATTTGCAACTTTTCTATTGTAAAATTATTAGAGCACAAATACAGTTCTAGCTGGAGAATAATTGCACAAAATTCCAGGAATTGAAAAATGAAAATTGGAATTGAGAATGAATTTGATTCATCAATATTGGTTTGAGAATCAATATATAAAGTAGCTAAGGTAAGGTTAGTTGTACATGCAATAACTATGGATAATTAAAGCTAACTGAACCTAAGTTGCTTTATTTTATGTTAATGTGCACATACACCACATGGAAGCACTAGAGTTAACTAACTAAAGCCAAGTGCACACCACATGTAAGCACTCCAGTTAACTAGCTAAATAAAAGTGCACATCGCAAGCAATAACTAGAGTTGAACTAAAGCTAATTAAGGCTAACTATGTGCATGTACACCAACACCCCTCCTTAAGCATAAATTAGGTGAGTGTGATGCAAATGAATGAGTCCTGACAACATGACCATTTTAGGTACCCATATACAATGCATGAAAAGAGGAAAGAGGTAAAATGAAGTGGGAAGAAAACCCCCCCTCAAAATATAATGCAAAAAGTAGAGACAAGCCAACTACTAGGCAACCATATCCTTCACCTGAAGACGATCTTACAGAAATCGAAAAATTTTCTCAGTGAAAGGCTTGGTGAAGATATCAGTAGTCTGCTCAGAACTCGAATAGTACTAAAGATTGATGATCCCATGATGGATCTAGAGGAATAAGCTTCATTTTTGGAAGTATAGGTATCAAATCCCATGTTTGGATCAAGGACTAAATTTCCTTATACATGGTTGCATGCCAATATGGATTCCCTGAATCTTCTTCATGCATTTGATGATCAGATTCATGTACCTTATATGCATGCATGGTAATAGTTGTCTCTAGGGATGCATGCATGTGGATGTGTGGGTTTAGATATGCCTTTGTGGATGCATACATGCATATACATGGTGTTATAAATTCCTCCTTACATGCATGCATGGGCATGCATGGATCTGCGACTAAGAGTGCATGTGGGGCATCATTAAATTGAGGCCTCGCCACATATCCATCAGCAACATCACTAATAGTAGAGGAATAAAAGTCCTCTTCTATGTTTTTGAATGTAGTGTCTTCATCACTAGTAGAGGAAGATATTTCCTCATGTGCAATGTTTGTTATTGGACAAGATAAAATTTTCATCTGCAATAAGTTCATTAACAGTAGAATAAGCAAAGTCTTCTTGTTCAACATTGTCTTGAGGATATTTATCCACATTATTGGAGTCTTCACCACTTTCATGACTACTATAATAACTCAATATCTTTTCCTCCAAATGGTGTTATTCTAGATCAATTTCATCACCATATAACCCTTTCAATGTATTCAAGATTTCATGTGGTGATTCAATATTTATGATCTCATAAAGAATATCACAAGACACAGATAGACAAAATCTTCCATAAGCCATGTTAGATTTGTTAAGCCAATGTGATTTCTCATCCTCTAACATTGGTTATGTCTCAATTCCCATGACTATTTGGTACAATCCTTTGCTCCTAAGATGAAGAAAAAACATTGGATTACATTCATAATATTTGTATGGGGTACAAAAATTTTCTCCTCTGATACCATGTAAAATTATTAGACAACAAATACGGATCTAGCTAAAGAATAATTGCACGAACTTGCGAGAATTGAAAAATAAAAATTGGAATTGAGAATGAATTTGATTCATAAATATTAGTTTGAGAATCAATATATGAATCAAATAAGCTAAGGTTAGTTGTACATGAAATAACTATGGATAATTAAAGCTAACTAAACCTAAGTGTGCTTTATGTTCTGTTAATATGCACATGCACCGCATGGAAGCACTAGAGTTAACTAACTAAATCCAAGTGCATGCCACATGTAAGAACTCAAGTTAAATAGATAAAAACAAGTGTGTGTGGCATGCAATAAATAAAGTTGAAATAAAGCTAATTAAGGCTAACTATGTGTATGTACGCAAACACCTATCAACAAATCCAGCCCGTGGAATTTGATGTCGCTTACAAATTCAATGGAATTATCATAACCATTTATATTCGTTGAAGAAGGAAGCTAATAAAAAAAACTAATATAAATCTTGGCAACAATCATACGCCATACAAAGAATCGATCATCACTAGAATGCACGTTCGTGGAATACTATCATATGATTGTCTTCTTCAGCTCAATATTTTAGAGACAATGAATTCACAATCAAAATTTTATAGTGCAGTTAAACAAAAAAGATAAATATCTTCCTAACGTTTACTCACCACAGATTTGACATGTTCCCAACATATTTGAAATTTCTTATAGAATCAAACCTTGATCTAGAATTCATGTTGCTTGCCAGACTTTCAACTTTGCATCATGGCATAGTTAAATTTCACCCTACTATAACCAGACCCATCATTTTTTTCATATAATTTTGTCACTAATATTTTAAAATATTCAGCTGTCTAAAAACCCTTTCACCAACCATGATTACAAAAAAAAACAATTTGAAAGGAACTGTGTGAATATTGTGAGTGGCTACAAGAGTTTCATGCACACTGACTGCAATTTTTCTTTTTGATGCTACAACATCATTTCTCCAATACATGCTTCTACAATAATCGATCCTCCTCCTACGGGACGGGAAGGGACCGAGTGAGTGAGTCACAGACATATGGTTCACCAAGATACCATCATTGCCAGCCAAGAGCCAATCATTCCCAACTGGTCATTGCCAGCCAACCAATAGTCAATCATACCCACATTGACAATCATTCACGTATATCATTGCCGATCATTCATATTTGATATTGATAAAAGGTCATCTCTTACAAAATTAGAAACTATATCACATACCCAAGTCACCTTCAACACAGACATGAGAAAATAGAACTAGCAAGGGAGGCTAGGAAATGAAATAAGGTGATGGATTTATTTTTATAATTTCACCCTCGAACTAAGGCAATAAGGATTTTATGAAATAAAATGGCCCCTCATGTTACCAAAAAACAATAGAGAAGAGATGTACCCCAGGCGAGCGACAAAAGAAAAGTATGCAGAGAACTACGAGTAAGGCACCTTCTCAGTACGTATAAGGCACCTCCAAGTACACGTCCGCTAAGTACACATACAAGTCCACTTACACCAAGACCAGTGTGCCAAGTTCCCAACAGAAGAGGGTGAGATTTTTCATTTACGAGCATATCGATTGATACAGGGTTGCACCAGCTGAGAGGGAAGTTTTTCCAGACCACGAGAATAAGTACCCAACACTAGATAAACGTTCAATCATACCCCCTTTCAACGTACCCATTCACCAGACCCAAGAGATTAGGAACACATAACATGGGAAGGGGATACATGTTGTTAATTATGGCGGCTTTGTGCATGCAATTTATGGATTACTTCTTGTCAGTTTGGGAACCGATGGGTTGATTCTATTAATTGACTCTATGTTTTCTATAATGGCACATTAGTTTCCCATGTTCCCATCAGAAGAGAGAGAAGGCCCAAATATCCCAATTTATCTCTACGTAAACATGGCCCTATAAATTGACCCTCTATAGAAACATAGCCCTCGACCTATGCCCCTCTACCCTATACCACTATAGAACCTTCAGAATGTTCTTACCTGGGCTAGATGGAAGGAATGAAGATGTGTTACTTAAAATGCATCTGAGGATCATCGACATAAACATGGCTTCTTTCATGCTATTCAAGTAGTGCCTGTAAGGGAGGCGGTTGGGATTGGATAGATATTGATTGATGGACAACATAGTCAATATGGGTGGGCCAATAGATGAATGAAAGCCCACATATACCAAGATCAAATATTTATATACCTACGAGCTAGTTAGCGGGGCCAGGATAACCGTCTTGGATACTTGGCTACTCCGATTGGCTTGGCTACTCAACTTGGCTTGGTTACTGGGCTACTCAACTCGGTTCCCCAGATACTCGAATAGTTGGGTCGCACTACTCAACTTGGCTACTCAGCTGAGCTACTTGGCTTGGATTGGCTGCTCGGATAATCAAATGTGATTGGGTACTCTACTTGGCTACTCTACTCGGCTGTTGGGATAGAGATAGGGTTGGGCTGAACAAACATAGCCAGGAAGGCACATTGAGCACCTCACATAGTCATCATATAAATAAAGAAAGAAGGTCATTTCCTATAGACTTTAGTTGATGCCGATAGTCAATGTACTTGATGCCAGCCATAACTGAACTACTTGGTTGGTTGGATACAATCATACATAGACCTTGACCTATAGTAAGAATAGACATATACCCTCGAACCTCGAACTCTACCTCAATCTCTACTGCTATCAAACACATGTTCCTCACTTACATATACACAACATTAGGTCCTACAACTACTCCACGTAGGAGAGCACCTGACATAGCCTTAATGCCCCACACATAGCCGGATATTGGACGTCACATAGCTATTCATTATAGCCAGGAAGGAATTTCCAATCATACCAGTCAAAGGCAGTTATTTCCTAAATGTAATTGCTCAAAGGTCATTGCTGATAGCCACACATAGCCAATAGTAATTTCTTGAAGGTTGTTTCCTTAAGGTCATTGTCGATATCCAGTTGTAATTTCTCAAAGGTCATTTCCAAGAGACGGGAGGCCTAGATTGGAGTCCTAGTGAGGAAGCCTAGCTTGATCATTCCAGGTGTCAGTGCCTGGTGTCATTTCTAGAAATTCATTGCCAGAAGGTAATTGTTGATAGTCGATCATTATAAGATGGTCATAGTTGGGCTTGGCTACTCTGATTTGATCCCAGGCTACTCCACTAGGCTACACAGTTTGGCTCATGGGCTTGGATACTAGGCTACTCGACTTGGATGGATGATTGGCTTCATTATTGAGAATGGGCTACTCGAATGCTTAGCTAATCGACTCGAATGGCAGCTTGGTTACTCAGACTAGGCTACTCGACTGCGCTAATCAACATCTTAGCTAATAGACTACGCTAATCAATGGCTTGGCTACTAAACTGCGCTAATCAATGGCTTGGCTACTCAACTTATTGGTTCCCAGGTTATTCAACTGAGATAGTCGGCTTGGCTAATTGGCCTAGCTACCGGGATGGGTTGGAGACAGTCAGTGCCTAGAAGCTCTCGTTAGTGCATGAAGCTCTAGTTAGTGCAAAGTAGTCAGTGCCAGAAGGGCATCTCCATATGGTAAATACCAATAGCTGGTAGTCAATGAAGTCAATGCCAGGAGGTGTTGATTAATTCTAGCCGGGAGGATAAGGACATGTTACCGCATACCGAAATAGCATATCCGATTCACCTTCAACATATGATAGATCCACCGATACGAGACGGAAAGAAGTATGGACCAAGTGAGTGAGAGACTGAGGGTCTCCGATAGACAGTAAGTAGCCTTCTGGTAGTTGATGCCAAATTTCTGTTCTAGTCATGAACAAACAAATGAAACCCTGTACCTACAACTCTTCCTAGATAGTGAACGCCCCCTAGAACCTCAACCCCTAGAAATCGACCACCGCTACCTTTGCCTCGAACTATACCTCGATGAATCCTTAACACTCAAACTATACCCTATACCCTATACCCATGACCTTGAACTCTAACAATATGGAATTCTTCCTATAACCTCCAAATCACCCTACGAACTGAAGTTACTGAATTTTATTTATAATGTGTTATTAACAATGCACCTAAAAAGAGGATCTTTGACAGACACTTTGTTGAATTCACACTAGTCAAGTTTTTTCTTTCACACATGTCCCCGATAGTATCATTCACACTAGTTAGGTAGTGCCAGCGTGAGGTGCACCCATCATTCCCCTAGTCGCTGCTTCCTACACCCACCATTCCAAGTTACCAATGTACGCGATATCGATTTGGCTAGGTGGAACTATACAAAGAGAGGAGTCCTTACTGCCAGAAGAGATAGAAGTTCTTACCATCAGATGAGAGAGAAGAAAAGTCCTTACTGTTAGATGATAAGTAAGTCTTTACCGCCAGACAACAAGAGAAGTTCAACATCACAGGATAATCGATTCACCTTAAACATATATCCCCAACAACACACACCATACCCAAAAATACTCCATTCACCATACCCAAGAGGGATAATTTCAAATTCACACGATACCCAAAAGAGAAGTCCCCTCATCACTGGCCGAGAGATAAGTGTAACACATCAATGGCCGAGATAAAGGAGATGCCCCTATTGGGCCACCATACCCAAGATACTAAAAATATGTGCTTACCACCATAGGATATACTTACCACTTTCGATAATATAAGATATAATGCAAGTTCTCTTGCCTATACCTTAATAGACCCTTTTCAAGTTGATCTGATTATGGCTAACATCTTTAACACCAACATTGGGGGCAGGAACAAAGTTTGGGTAGAATAGATCTCAACAAATATTATCATTTTCCATTTTCATTAATATAAATATCATTTTTATTTAGTCAAAGGAAGTATCCTCTTTGCGGGTACTTAAATGGATTGATTATTACTAAAAATTGGAATTTCCATAAAGGCTATCTATGTTTTTTAGGCGAGATGAATTCATTTGCTTGGATGGGATACTCAACTAGGTGGGCTACCTCGCTTGGATACTCGTTTGATTTTATCATAAATTTTGATAGATGCTCGCTAGTCAACTGGGCTACTCGACTTGGCGGCTAATATGCTTGGATAATCTCCTTTGCTACCAGGATGGGCTCGATACTCATTTCTTAGAAGATATGGTTAATGCTAGAAATTTTTGAAATGCATGAATTTAGCTAGAGTCATTTCATTTAGAGTACGTACAAGAACCTTTCAATGGTAGCTGCATTTAGTTAGATAGAGTCTTCTTATTTACCTATGGTTAGTATAGAAACCTAGAGCATTCATTCCTGCTAGTTTTTCACCTAGGAATTTCTCTTTCAGTCAAAGATACTAGGCTGCTGAAATATTTGACATTTACACGATTTTCATTGATAGCCCCTATGTCCAGATACTTTCCTACCTAGTGTAGACCCAGTCCTAGTTATCAGTGGTTAGAGCCAGGAGCTACACAACCCTTTAGATTTGACATGACCTTCCCTTTTACTAATACTGCATATGTTTGAAGTATGGATGGATCGATGGATGGAGCAGATAAATACTCCAAAGTAGATATTGAACCCATGTCCCATATGAATGAATGCATCGAGAGATAACATGTTGCTAGAGTTAGATTAATTGCTAGTTGTGCATGGGGACGGGGAAACCTAGATGTATCTTTGAATACAATTTTCATCACGTGGAAGAAATTACAAGACTGAAGCTACTGAACCTGGGTGTTTCCAATGCCCTTTATATACGATTCACCTCACGCCTGAGGTTCAGACCACAAACACTGAATGAAATTTTGATATGTTAGTGAGGTTCATTCAGGGAGACTAGCTAGCCACAAGATTTTATCTTGGACAAACCCTTATTGAACACCTGGAATTTACATACCTAGAACACTTAGGAATTACTAAGGTTACAAACTTACCTTAGATGTTGTCAGAGACAAGAAGAGTTGTGCCAATCCAAGCTGATCAGAGCTACGATAGAGAGACATGAGGGCCTAGCCCATCGGACACATAAAGATAGTATTCGCCTTTTTATTTTTTACAGTTGGTCATTGTTCATCCTGCATAGAGAGCTCGAGGTCATAGTATTATTTATTTATAGCTCCCGTTCATTCTAGTTGAACTGTTGCTTTAAGGTTGGGTAATTTACTATTTATTGAACTGATCCACCTAGAGTCATTTCCTATTTCAATCAGAGAGATACGACTACCCAAAGCCAAGAAGCATTCCCACCATGGAGACCAGGGAAGGGGAGGACACCCTCCCTTCAAGTGGGAGAGCTGAGAGATGTTTCCCTCATCTGACACCACGGAGGAACCATTTACACCTTTCTTTTCTTAGTCTAGTCATATGAGCATTCCAACTATTAGGAGCACCACCTAGAAATATTTTTATACCTTTGAAACTGGGTCATTCCTCTCTCGGAGGTCGAGAAATTTCACTCCAATATAGATATTTTTTTGAAACTAGATTCATTCCAGGAAATGAAATATTCAGCCTTTTTTAGCCATTCCCAGGAGTCAGAGATAGGAAGAGTTGTACCGATACAACCTTTGAATTCCTAGATAAAGAGATAGAAATAGGCCTACCCTTATTAGCTTTGTAGATTCAGTGAGAGCTTGTTTTCATTTCTAGTCATAGCTTGTAATTGAAGCTAGATTATTCCAATAAGCTTGCTATGGGAGGTGCATGAATTTAGCTAGAGTCTTATGTTGTTTTTAGCTATGCTCAGTTAGAAAAGTTATTTTTTTAATGTGCGACTACTCATTGCCACTTTTATTTACAACTAGAATGGAGACGAGAGCCATGATGTCTCATTTACTGGAGGTTTTATTGCTAGTCGCTAAGCTGAGAACCTTTCCTAGCTAGAAAAGTCCAGTACTACTTACCCATTTTCCATTAGAGCCCAGGGAGGAACACGATATATATATTAGACAGGAGCTTCCACTTCATGCCTCACCAGTTTTTATATATCTGGTTCTTAGTTATATATGTTATTTTGACATATTACGAGAGCCTCTTACTCCCTCCATGCCATTTCACCTTCAATTTTTATTTATTGAATGCCTCTTTTATCGAAGAACTAGAGCCAAATGATATTCAAATGCAGGCAAGGCTTTCTTGGTCTTTATTTCTTGCATGGTACTTACACCTTTTAGATTCACCTTTTTATGCTTACCTTTACTTAAGTGCATGTTGCACCTGTTATACTAGACCTTTGCATAGTGCTTCAACCTATTTAAGGAATTAATAAGGTCAAGGGTAATGGTTTTTTGATCCCATGGTCCTTATAAGAGAAGTTCTGAGCAATTCCTCCTAAGAAATTAATTAAGTAAGTGAGATAGGTATAACACGTGTCTAGGTATTCAGGTGATAGGTAGCATTCATGAAATGAAAGAGAAAGTAAGTCCTATTTATTGCAGTGGGTTCTAATGGATGAATCATATCAATGTTTGGCCAAACAAGGAGGTAATATGTGATGCCTAGAAGGGTTTATACATGGTACCAAGAATAATTCATTTCAATAGTCAATGTCCTAGTGTTGTATACTGCCCCAACTCCTAGTTAAATAAAGAGGTGTGGAGTGAAACAATTCATTCAATAAAGTTCTAGTTGGAAGTTGAATTTGATTCCAGGGCTATAGCTGTACCTCCTAAGTAGTATTTGGTAAGAGTGATAGGGCTAATAAGGTCTAGTTGTTCAGGTAGGTACGTCGTTTGTAAACACATAAGGTAAGGGTAAGGTGAATCTCATCGTCCCTCGAAGAGAAGGAATATGGAATATGAATGAATGAGTATAGGTATAAGGCATGTGCTCTTTATTGGATAAAGATTTTGTGTGGAACCAAGCAAGGTAGGGGTTTATTCATGCCATTCCTACCATACTATTCATGGCCTCATAAATGAGTTGTTAGGAAGCACCCCTATCCTCCATCGACTAGGGTGAATAAAGTAAGGAAAGGGGTAAGGAAAATGGCATATCAATCGTCGTGTCTATCTATAATGTAAGGGATCAATCTATCTGTTATTTCTAAGAGAAGGGTGGTTACTGTCCCGATTCACATCACTAGGTGCATTCATTTAGTGGTCTAGGTCAAACATGTAACTAACTTTGAGGTGAAGACAATAAGGATAAATGTATTCATAGCATGGAGTGGGTGCCCACAAATTACTTCTCCATTGTATCTACCTCGGTTGGAGAAATGGGTTCTACTTCTACGTGTTACCAAGAATATATTGAAGTAAGTGTGATTCCCAAATGACGTATATAGAAGATAAAAACTGAAACAAAGGGATCTAAGAAAGGTCTATGAAGTTATAGTTCAACGTGTGGGCTAGTAGGTTCAAGGTAAGAAGTATAAGGTAGTTTGAACCCATTCTGATACCAACATCTAATAAACAATTAATAGCGACACATTTGAAGTGCTTCATTCATGCAACTTATTATAGGGTAAGAGTAGTTCGTAAACACATACATAAGGTATCAGGGTAAGAAGGTTTTTCTTTCATGCCCTTAATTCTGCTACTCGGTTTTCTAGCTATACCAGGTACCTTCCTAAGAACTTAATAAATAAGTGTTCTATGGATAAGATGTCTAGATAGCTCTTTAGGTGAGGTTGTCTAAGCCAAAAGGTAAGGCAAGGGGATATAAACGAGGGTTCATAGTCAGAGTACCTGCTGTACTGACACATGATTTAATAGTGTTATAAAAGGCGCATATCCTAGGTCTAAAGCCCATTAATCGAGGCAAGGCTCTCTGATGGACCAAATAATCAAGTCAGATTCTGGAAGTTCAACACTATAAGCTGAAGTTATGTATGATATATACCTAAATTTTATTTCTTGTTGTAATGAATCCCATTCAATTTGGAAATTCAACGATATCAGTAGCTAAAGGGATACCCTCCCTCCCTCTCGGATAATCAACCATCTGGCATGTGATCAGGGGAAGCTACACAACAAGTCCTAAGCGAATCGACTATCCAACTGTGTTTCAGAAGTTCTTATTGTAGATAATAAATCCAATAACTCCATATGGCAGTTGAAATCATCTAAGATAAAGGGAAAGAACCCACCCTATGGGCTACTCAACCATGCATCTCTCCACCCATCCATCCATCCAGCTTCCATGTTATCTAGCAATAGTGATTGTATATTTGGCATGATCATCTTTTAGAGATATCTAAAACTAGTATTTATAGTGGGTATGATAATCCCTAATTTTGTGCCATCACGAGTGTTTTTATTTATTTAACTTGATCATTTCCACAAATGATTTTTTTTTTTACAGCATCTCATGTCTTTCCATCTATGAAAATTCCATTTAGCTGGCCACAAAAATAGTGGCAAAATCTATTCAATAGGGCAGATAAACCACAGCTCCCTAATACCTAAAATCACAATTATCACAATTGGAAATGATTCTAATTGCATATTATGAAAGATATAATTTTTTACATATATAAATACAATAATAGAACCCATGGATTTAGTTTCCATAGTTTCTTGGAATTTAGTAATTAATTATCATAACCCTAACAGATTGTATCGCTAACAAGTTTCTAGTAAAATATTTAAAAATGTTCAAATATATTTTATTGGTTTATTTCTCCCATTTTTTTTCGTTTCCTCTAATTAAAAAACCTAACAAATGAATAATGATAAAGACGAACGTGACCCATGGTCGTGGAATAAATCCGCAGATACCAAATAAGATTTTGGATTGGCAGTTTACGATGTGATGTTCCATTTTTTAAACATAATATTTAGTGTATCCTTCAATGGGCTTAAGTACAAAACATGATATGTTTTACAATTTTATCCCCATGAATTTTTTTGTGGGAAGCGTTAGTTGTAAGACTATTATCTTTCTATTCGATCTCCATTTAGGAAATGGCTGTGGAATGTGATAAGTTTGTCTGCATTTTGTTAAACATCAATGCATATGATTATTAATGAAGATAGGATCATGCACATGCATTTTCATTCTATATATTAAAGTCATAATAAATGGTGAATTTGTTATGTTTAAGGTTTAAGGGTGGGAGTTAATTGTATTATACAAACAAATAAGATTCTAAAGTTTACTACTTGATTAATGGAGTAACAACATTTAGTTGTTGTAAAAATATTATTTCCATTGGATTTATGTTATAACTAATTCCACTTAATCATAACACGGATACATAAATACTCAAAATTTTCTTTCAAAAGGAAAAGCATATTTTTGATATTTCTAAAATAGAAATAAAAAGTACAATATTTTGGCTTTAGTAGCTCACTTGATTTTATTTTATATTATCATCAAAAAATGCTTCAATCATACCTAAATATGAAATACTAACTTGTCTTTGGAAATAAAATATTAAAGATATTAAAAGAAAATTATTACAATAAAACACCATTACTAAACTCTGAATTGGTACAATACCAACATCGAGTGAACATTATGCTAGAACATTGTGCTACCTGTAATAGTGAAGGATTTGAAGATCATGAAACTATTGTTGTGATTTTCAGGTCTTCCATTTCCATGATTCCAAATAAAGGATCTTAAGATCCACCTCTCCATTGAACCAATGTACTATTATTTTGGAATATCCAATTAGTTTAAAAACCTTCACCTGCTTTTGCAAGGCTAACCACAAAGCACACCACATAGCAATAAACTAAGTGAAAAATTTCATACCATTTCGAATACCTAACTAACATTTTAGAACCACATTATAAGGGAATATAATGACAATACAAACCTCACAATTTTCCCTTTAACATCCATCATCGAAGGAACCCCATACATTTCCTTCAAATAACACTAGCTCCCTTATAATTCCTGTATTTTTGGATTTTAAGGGCTTGACCTGTTCCAGAAAGGAAACTCTAGAGTTATGTGTAATTCTTGTTGAGAATACAACAATATTTTGAAATAGAACTATGTCTCTTCCCAACCAAATTCCCCGTATCAAAAACACCAAGAGAAATTTAAAAGAGGAAAAATTAGATCTATAAAAATAAATCCATGGGCATTATTCAACATAATTTTCAAACCACTAACAATTTTTTTTAGGAAAAGAAAAACCTCATTCCAAATAGTCTTCAAAAAAAGGAAAAAGACAAATAAATGGTCAATAGATTCACTATTCTAATGATATAAAACACATAATCTAGGAATTTCCCATCATTTTTTGAACTATTTCCAAATGTTATTGGTTTTATTTTTATTTTTTACCCCTGAAGAGGCATTGATCTAAACAGTCACCCTTACACAAGTCACAATAACAATATTGAAGAAATTTCTCACCTTTGACGCAGAATAATGACAGGATTTCACATAGGGTTCTAAGATATATCATCCTCCTCCTTTCGAAAAGGATTATGATGTTGCAGCAGAGGCAATATACCGTGACAAGGAAATTTTACATGTTAAATGGATAAAATACTAACTTTAGTCATTTACCTAGTAATAAGTTCTAGATGAATTTTGATGAATTTTTCGAAGGCCAAGTATCAAAGAAGTTTTAAAATAATTTTTAGAGTTACAATATAGCATCATTAAAAATCTGGACTAGAATCATATTTCACTTCAATATTAAATCAAATGATTAAAATTTTATCTAATTCTTTTATGGATAATAATGAAAAAAAATTAGATAATCAAAATATATATGGGGTCTTATCAGCTATGAAACCAATTCCTATTATATGTTCAAAACTCTTGAGGTAATAATAGATGTAACTTAGTCATTCAAATATATTAATATGAAAGAAAGTTTTAATAACATTCATCAATAAATAACTACACCTAGTGGAAGAGAAAAAGGAAATCATAAATCTTTGCCAGTCAAGATGAGATTACCAAAATATATGACAAAATAATTTATTAAAAGATAACAAAGGGTGTATAGGTCCCCAAGGGAGGCCTTGGAGTGACAACCTCTTTTAGTAGACCAAAAATTCTTAAGTTTAGTGTGCTAACCAAGTTTTTAGAAGGCTAAAGAGGATTTTTAGTGATCAAGATGGGGTCATCTGGGGATTATTTGGAAACCCATGAGCCATCTCTATGATCGTCTTATTCCCTACTACCTATTTGACCTTGGATTTTTATGGTGAGCGTGAAGAAGCCTTTGACAACTACTTTAAATTTTCCCTTGAACAGTGGTAGCTAGAGAGCTACTTCTTTAGCTTGGCGATTCATGATATTTTCAAATTTATTTCTTGTGTCACCATGGAATTTATGTTCCAATACATTTTTTCAAGAGGAAAAAATAGTCTCCATAGTCCATTTATTACTTGAATCATGCACTCATTTTCTTGCAACTACTCCTTATCCATTTCTTCCTAGATCCTATGCAATACCTACTCAATTACATACATGGCCCATTTACCTTCTAACAGGGAACCTAAAGAGGAACTGAATATGGGCTCATTCCATGTCTTGTTAGCCTGGGATACTAGTCTTGACGTTGTCTCTCTATTTTAAGTCGTACTTCTAGGATCCACCACTAGCTTCTTCCCCTTAACATTGTGATGCCTATTCAAAGCCATAAACCTAAAGCATCCACCCCTTAAGAATAACTCACACTAATCCTTTTCCCTCTGCAAGCTTTCTCTACAAGTTTTGTAGCTATTATGGAAGCTCGATGGTGTATAGATGAATATAAGCTTATTACAATCAATTTCTATTATATCATGCTTTCTTCCATCCATCATGACCATATCATCATCTGGGAAATTGGATTTCATATCCTAAAATTATCATGCCAGTTTGTAGTATTATCGATTGATTGTAATACCACATTCACGACAGTCATCCTGGCCATGCTTAGCACCAAAAATGCTAAATTCTATGATGTTTTATAATCAAAATTCTTCCAAGAGTACTAAATGGTGGAAGCTCCTCCCTTATTTCATTAGTGAAGATATTGTGACATTCAACTCCATAAGTGGGATTATGTTATGAGGGAAGATAGAGTCAAGGGCTCCCATATAGGGAACACACTAGAATTATAACCTACCCCCACTACCTCCAATTGTTATGACAAATGTAAACCTTGATCCACCACCTCACATGCCCTCTTGTGTGATAGGGGTGGTTTGTGATCTATTTCCCACCTAGAGGAAACTTTATTTACTTAATATTCAACATAAAAAAATAAAAATAAATTAAATTAAAATATAAATTCATTTCACATCCTTTACAATAAATTATTTGAATGGAATACAATCAGTAAACCCTAATTTCTTCGAATACTCTAGATTTTGATTAAAGCATACTTTTTTCATCTCCACAACATAATTCTTTTTAACTTCTATTAACATACAAATATAAATAGAAACAATTTAGAAATTGACAAATAAATAAAATTTAATTATTTATATTTGATACATTAACTTCAAAATAATAACATAATAATTAGTGAATAACTAAAAATAGCTTAAAAATAATTGAAATAAGTTGACAAAAAAAAGGTTTATTTTGTAGAAAATCCATGTAGATTCAAACTGATATTTGTAATATGCTAAAAAAAAACTTGAATATACTCTACAAATTTCATAAACCAATTACAATCACAAAATCACATGAAAAAGAAAGAGAAATAATTTTAATCACACAATACAGATATTTATCTGGGGAAAGCCTCAACTAAAAACCCCACTATGTGTAGATTGCATAATCGAAAGAATATGAGAAGATTACAATGCTTTTCTCCAAATATGAGAAACCTCTGCACTATCTCTACCGGTCTCAATGATTCCTAAGCAAGCTTGGTTCAATACTTTTAACCAATTTATTGGCCTCATGAATGCTTATTTTCTCATGAAATTTCCTTTGGAATTAGGCCCCTATTAATAACGAAATCCTCAAATAATGATTGTGCAATACATCAAGGATATTTCTATGACTCCATTTACCACCTGCACAATTTTTTTATTATACAATTGACAGTACACTTCCATTTAACTCCAATATCAACTAGGTACCCCTCAAAACTAAAATGTATGAGTTATTTTTGAGTGAATTATTAGTTATCTGATTTATCCCTACATGTGAATTAAATTTAATTTAATTCACTTGACCTTTCACTAGCTCCTCCATTAGTTAGAACTAGTTAAACTGTTTTTAACTCAAATAAATTAAGATAATTAACTACAACTCAAAAAAAACTCAACGAGGCATCCTAGAAAGCAGGAGACACTCTACATGTCTCTAGTTTGAACTTCAACTTGAATTAAATGAACTAACTAAGTCTTCTTGACTTAGTTAACTCATCAAAGTTGTTATGTGATGTGGAATTACAATTTCCTTCTCATTCAATTAAGGGAAAATTAAATTAGAACCCTTCTTGATGCCATTTCAAGATTTCTTGTTGCCATTTTCAAATTTCTCTCTCAACAATAAAGGAATTCAACTCTATCCCGATCTGGTACCTTTGGAATGTTCTGCATGCAACGATTCTCTCTAGTGTTGTTGCTACTGCAACTTCTGAAACTGTAAAGCATCTAAACTGAATAACTAGGATCAATATGATGCATCTCTCACCAGAGTCATTGACTGCTACGAGATATTTAACTATCTAATGATATTTCACTGTGCCATCTGCATTGCATGCAACTCTAAAATTCTCTCCCAAGTATCTGACTGCTACTAGTCTCTACCTCTGTCACTATGACATCCAACTACATCAACCACCACTGATCCATCTTGCTACTGTGTACTTTGGGCCCCCGTAGCAAGGTAATTATCCAGGAGAAAATACATCTCAATGAACCTTTCCCAAATTTCTACACTCTTCGGAATATTGCTTCACATCACCCCACCTCTGTCCTAGAGGTATGGCTCCATGTGTTCCATCTCCCCACTTGGCTTGAAATATCCCCCTAATGGAGGTATCTACTTGAGTGAATTTCTCCACTCAATCTCCTCTCTAATTCTCTAATTGTCGTTGCTCCATAAATTTCTCAGGATCCTTCTGAGGCTGCATGTTGAGAGCTAATTTATGCTCCCTCTTAACTACCGAGTCTCTAACCTTTTCCTTACTCCTTAAATATTTTCATGCACCTTTGACATTGAGAGCATACAGGTTCTTGACTCACACACCGATCTGCTTCACCCGTCCTGTGGTGATGTGTCTAAGGAAAATTTTTCCTTTGCTAAATATCACATCATAGCCACGGTATTCCAATACCGCTATAGGAAAAATATTCTTATTTAGTATTGGAAAAAACAACAAATCTATGAGTCTAAGAGAGGAGCCATATGCCCTCTAAAAAGTAACTATATTGATACCAATCATGCTATACATCTCATCGTCTCCAAACTCTATGTTATACTTGAGGTCTTTCTCCTCCAAGTCATTGAAGAGATCTCTATTCCCCATCGTAAGAAAGGAGGCACCGCTGTTGAAATACCACATGCTACCCATTATAGTGCCTTCCATGCATACGATTAAAGTGAAATCAAGTTCGAATTGTGAAGCTAGAGCTTCACATGTTTATGCTATTGTAGACTACTTCTTGCTTTCCTTCTTCTATGGACTTTTTGTGGCAGAATGCCAAAGCTCGTGATAGTGAAAACACTTGATGTTGGAAAAGAATTTCTTCTTTCCCTCTTCACCTTGGGACTTATTTCCCTTGGATATTTTTCCTTTACTAACTAATGCAAAGTCATCTTCTTTGGGAGAGGTCATGTCTCTCGTGTTTCTCCTAATATCTTCATGCACCAAGTCAGACCAAAATCAATCCCACTCTGGTAGATTCTCCCACCCATTCATCGAATCATGGTGCCTATTCTACCTCTTGGGAAGGCATATAAGTGCTAGACTCACTAAATCATTCTCAGAAATGGTAACACCAAAAATTCCAAGTTCATCCCGACTTTGGGTGAACTTGGTTAAGTAATTTGGTATTGTGCTACCCTCCTCCATCTTGATTTTGAGCTTATCCTTTAACGTCAAATTCGTGTGGTCATTTTTGTTCTAGAAAAAATATATTAAGGCTTTCAACATATAATATGGAGTTTTCTTTCCATGGAGGTTCGAGACAATATGATCTCGAACATCTTCCAACATAATCCTTCTTCCCTTTGCTATATTCTTCTTCCATGCTGCCAGATCTTAAGAATTTGTTGTTGTAGGCTTAGGAATATCATTGTCTATGAATTCCTTTAGCCTTACAATATTTCTTCCATTCTATCTCTCCAAGATATGTAATTAAAACTAGGTGGACATTTCATCTTACAACTTGTTTTGAATTCAAAAATTTTTCTTCAAAGTTTGGGGTCAAAAAATTTTTTTGGAAGACATTTTCTGGAGGCGGCGTGATTTTTCTTGGAGGTTCAAAGTTTGAATTTAAAAAACTTTTTTGGAAGACATTTTTGGAGGCGACGTGATTTTTCTTTGAGGTATGTACGTGTTTTGTGTTGAAATAAATCTTTTGAGCTTTTTGTTCAAAAATTTTTCTTTACATTTTAAGATTTAAAGAATTTTTTTGGAAGACATTTCTTGGAGGCGGTGTGATTTTTCTTAGAGATATGTACGTGTTTTGGATTGGATTACGTATTTTTTAGAAAAGATTTTTTAAATTAAATCTTTTGTGATATTGTTTGTAATTGAGTTATTGTCTAATTTTTTAAAGGAAATTTTTTGAACCTCATACCCTATTATCATGGGAAATCGAAGAACTTGTGTGAGAAAATATGATCGAAAAAGAAAGCCCGAGGAACGTAGAGAAGAGGCGAGACAATATCGCAAAAGAAAGTTAGAAGCTCTCTCAAATATTGAAGAGGAAAATCAACCTCAAGCAGAAATTGAAGCAGGTATGTAAATGTAAATATTACATGCTCTATTGATATATATTTAAAATTTCCCTAATGTAAAATGTAACGCTTAATTTTTATTTGATAAACTAGTTTGAAAAATATTTTGTTTGATGTACACAGACAGAGATATTCCTCAAAATATTGAAGAAGAAAAACAACCTCAAGCAGAAATTGAAGCAGGTATGTAAATGTAAATATTATGATCTATTGATATATTTTTAAAGTTTTCCCAATGTACAATGTGAAGCTTAATTTTTATTTGATGAACTAGTTTGAAAAATATTTTGTTTAATGTAAACAGACAGAGACACTCCTCAAAATATTGAAGAAGAAAATCAACCTCAAGCAGAAATTGAATCGGGTATGTAAATGTAGATATTATGATCTATTGATCTATTTAAAATTTTCCTAATATTTATTGACATATTTATTAATTTAGTTATTTATTGAATATGTACTATTTTTTCGAATATGTACAGATGAAATCACTATCGATAATGAGATGTTAGAAAATGTCGGCACTCGCACATATGGAGATAAAAAACCTGACTATTTTATACGATATCGTGTCGAGAAAATTTTGGATATGTTTTTCAAAACTGAGGTGACAGTTCAAGCTCAATTGTTGAAATGTCTCTTATCATCAAGGAAATTAAAAGAAGCGACGACACTATTGGGTATTCGAAAATCAACCAAAGATAAAAAAATGAAAGAAGAGGTTATAAAAAATATGAGTAGTGCTATAGAGTCAATTAGGATATCTAGAGATAAAAATGTTTCAAATATACGTAGAGGAATACAAATGGCAATGGTTTCACCAAGTACTCAAGAGAATCGTTTGAATCTAGCATCTATGGCACGAGCACTGGGAACCTCACGAAAAACTCTGCACAAACATCGAAAATTTCGACTGCAAATAGACGTAAATGATGAACTCGCTTGTTGGAGAGCTATTTGTAGGCAACCATACAAAGATAGACTTGGAGAAGATGTTAAAAAAATAATATGTGAATATTGGAAGAACAATTCGCGTGTTTCACCCACTGCAAGACATGTGATGCGAAGAAGAATAGCACGAAATCAATACGAAGAACATGAAAAACATCTCTTAGAAACCACTCAAATAGAGTTATTCAACAAGTTCAAAGAAGAGAATCGTCAATTCAAGTTTCACTCAGTGCTTTTGTTCAACAAAAACCATGGTATGTAAAACCTATCACCGTACGCGACACTTGTTGTTGCCGTTATCATGTGGAATTTGAGTTATATTATGACACATTCCTTGATTTCGGTAGAACATTATGGAATGATTCACCTCCTCCTTCCACTATCCATGAATTCATATCTCAAATTCTATGTGAAAGAGAAAGCGATGAACTATTTTACAAAAAGAAATGTGTTGGTGGTAAAAAATGCGATGATTGTGGAGATTTGACTAAATTTCAAAACAAATATCGTATTGATATAAATGATCAATCATTGTCCAACATGAAAGTGAAATGGAAGAGATACGAATATACCAGTACATCGATTCAAAGTGCAGATAGTGTTAAGAGAATCGAATTACGAGAAGACGAAATTTTTCTAATAGACTTTTTGAGAAAGTTTGAAGCAGAAATTTACAAATACACCATGCATTCCCATAAAGCTCGATGGCAAGACTTGCAATTCAAAAAATCTCGTGAAGTTTTTCCACCAGGAACCATTTTGTCAGTGATTGATTTTGCAGAAAACTACACATTTGCTCCACAAAAAGAAATTTAGAGTGAATACTATCACTCTGACCAAGTCTCCATGCTCGTTCATATTCTATATAGACATGCTGAACAAAATGTCGATCATATAGAAAGCACGAGTGAAAAACGACATATCATTAAAGAATATCATTTTTATATCAGTGACGATCGTACGCATGATACATGTTTTGTACAACATTGTTTTGGAAAAATTTATGATTCATTGAAAAATCATGGAATAACATTCAATGAACATTGGATATGGTCAGACAGATGCGCAGGTCAATTCAAATATGCACGATCATTTTTTTGGTTGTGTCGTCTTCATAAGAAAACCTCCATTAAACATTGTTGGAATTTCTTTGAGACTGGCCATGGAAAAGGAGAACATGACGGTGCGGGAGCATGCATAAAACGAGTACTTCGAAGATATCAAATGAACCACTTTGCACGCCGACTTGCAAACGCTGAAGAAGTTGTTCAATGGTGCAAAAATGCTCTAAGCCATGAGATTAACCCATCACGAGAAGTACAAAGGTACATTCAATTTAATTTATATTGGTAATCTAATTTTAAACATTGTACATTTATCATGCAATGATTATTTTTAATTGTATTTTGATATCATATTTACAAATTCTTTCTAATTTTCCATATAAAGGTTTTTCTGGCATATTGGAATCGGAGACGTAAATAGATCAATTGGAAATGAAGTTGGAACAATAAAAGGGACTCGAAAATTGCAGTCAATTCAAACAAAATTGTCCACAAATGTGTTTGCATTGGATAAAAGAAAATATTCTTGTTTTTGTGATGTTTGCATAGACAACACAAAATCCAATGACATCTGTGAAAACAAAATGTATGTGAGCGATTGGAAACATACAGAGCTAAATACAAAGGGAAAAATGTCTGTTGCAATGATTGAAGAAATGGAATCAGAGGAAACTACAATATCATCTGATGGTGATCGAGTTTCTGATCTTGTTAGAGAAGGTAACAATTGAATTACTTTTTAATGATTTAAAGATTTACAAATTTAAATTTAAATATGCATAATTAAATGTCAAATTTATTTTATTGTGCAGGAGATGTTTTTGCTGTAATTGCACCTATTGACAACAATGAAAATGTGAAGTATTATTTGATGCGTTGCACTGAAAAAAAAATGAAATTATTACAAGACTTTAATGATCACGGATTTCAGTATGACAAAGGGTCTATTATACTGAAAGGTTATTTTTTCAAACAAACTCGTCAAAGTGGAGACTTTGTTTACTTCGAAGACTATGAACTTGATTCCATAAGTTGTCAATATAGTCACTTGGTGTGTGCAGCACGCATAAAGTTGATAGAAGTTCAATCAAAGAAAAAATAAAAAATTAAGAAATGGAAAATGTCAAAATCCGATCATGAACGGATTATTGAGGATGGAATTCCATTAGAATTTTTTTGAGTGAAGTGTCAGGACAACAATTTGTTATCTTTTAAAGCTTTCAGTACTCAACTAAAAATTGAACTGCTTATGTTATTTGTGGTTTGCAAATGTTACAAATTGTTTGGGTACAAGCACGTGCTCTAGTTTCCACTGAAAATAGTTTTTCTATACATGTGCATTGATTAAAAATGTTAAATATGTATTGGATATATATATTCTAGAATGAAATTAATTGTTCTTGTATATTAATTGTTTTGTATATGTTCTCCGACCATATGGTACAAACTATTTCACTTTATTTTGTAAAGTCAGATTCGGTCCCCATATGGCCTAGCCTCCAAGGGACGAGATAACAAGTGGTTGTCCCCACTTGCCCGAATCTCAGCTTTTAAGTACAATTTTACTGTTTATGTCGAGCATCTTACATGATGTCCTAGCCAAAGATAGATTCTCTTTGTTTCAAGTTTCTAGTAAAAGTTGTCACTGAATGCCCCGCTCGAACTCTTGTAGTAAACACCATACCTCATCTCTCTCGCTCTCCAATATTATTAGGTTTAATTATTATAACACAAAAATCGTTCTAGACATTATCAATAATTTTTTGCGCTTAAAGTAAAATCAATGAACATTATTAATCCAATGTCTTTACAAGTAATGTACCATCATACATGCAATTATATCAAATTAGAAAGCAACATATACAATGAAATCAATGGGGATTGTCTTGTTGCAAGTAACATAATTTCAATTTACCATATGTGCAAATGTAGGTTGAAACCATCCAAAACTTTAAGTTGTAAATTGAAACCATCCAAAACTTTAAGTTGTAAATTGAAACCATCCAAAACTTTAAGTCTTAAAACCCTTTCGATTATATATTGTGCATCATTAAAACATTTAACATTTAAAGTTTCATTAAATATCACATGCAAAATATAGATTGAAACCATCCAAAACTGGAGTTTTAAAAACTTCACATGCCACATGCCAATTATAATTCAACAATCCAACAAAAACATTTAACAAATTAAATATCACACGCCACACTAAGACGACCACACTAAGAGGATTGGTGCACTTCGTTTGGAAGGAGTCGATATATGTCGTATTGGAGCGATTAGACAGAATTCGAAAAGGAAAGAGCTTGAACCAATTCAAGCAGACCCAGGATCGAATTGTTCTATGGAGCTTCATGAGAAGAGATATGTGAAAAGCATTGTTAAGCCATGCCAATTATAATTCAACAATGCAACAAAAACATTTAACAAATTAAATATCACACGCCAAAGTCGTTTCAAGTTTTTGGTAAAAGTTTTCGCCGAATGACCTACTAGAATATTATAAATACTCACTTTGTAAGATCATTTGGCATTCAGAAAAATTCGAAAGTCTTAGACTGTCAATCAATTTAAAGTATCATTCACCATAGGGAGTGTAAAATATTCAATGTAGGTTGGTGACGATGCTCACTCCTAGCTTGAAGCAGCGCCAATGACCAATTCTTTAATGAATTCCAATGCACTAGACCAACGTTGGTTCAACCTGCTTGGTTTTTCACGCAAGAAATTCCAAGGATGGACTTTCTAGACAAACTGCTGAAATTGAAAAGCTTGACATGGAGATACGACAAGGTGAACAAAGACATCAGGAACTCTTTATGGAAAGGGCTCACTTGAAGGAAATAAGCACCACGTTGCAGGGTAAAGTCAAGAACATGGAAGATAAGATCAAGAGGGACTTTCTTGATCAGAAACCTATTGGTTTGAAGAAAGAAAATGCATGTGTTGGCACACTTGGAAAAGAAGACGACCACACTAAGAGGATTGGTGCACTTCGTTTGGAAGGAGTCAATATATGTCGTATTGGAGCAATTAGACAGAATTCGAAAAAGAAAGAGCTTGAACCAATTCAAGCAAGCCTAGGATCAAATTGTTATATATGGAGCTTCATGAGAAGAGATATGTGAAAAGCACTGCTAAGCCAAGGGCTAGTTCGAAAAACATATTGGAAGAGGAAATGTTGAAGAAGATTGCGAAAGTAAGGCACAAGACAAGGAGGAATGATGATGAAAGCTCCTTGGACTTGAGATTCATGTCTACAACCGTACATGGGAAAAAGTTCTCTGCTTTGATAGACATGGGGCTACCCATAGCTTCCTAAGTCGAAAGGCAGCTTCATCTCTTAGAAAGAGGAAGGCTAGCATCGAGAAAGAGTTGAGTGCTTTCAAGGCAGTCAACTCGAGGATAAAAGTAGCACGACTGGTGTCATGAAAAGCACACATGTGAGAGTAGGGTCATGGTTTGGAAAGATAGACTTAAAGTCATTGACATGGATGATCATTCTATGATGGACCATACCAATGATGGACCGAGACATTCTCTTAATTCTTGTGATCAATCTTAAACTATTTTATGAAAGATAGATAAACCATTTAAATATTTAGCTCAAACTCTTGTAGTAAACACCATACCTCAATTATCTCTTGCTCTCCAATATTATTAGGTTTAGTTATTATAACACAAAAATCATTCTACATTGTCAATAATTTTTTGCGCTTACACTGAAATCAATGAACACTATTAATCCAATGACTTTACAAGTAATGTACCATCATACATACAATTATATCAAATCAGAAATCAACATATACTACATAATGAAATCAATGCGGATTGTTTTGTTACAAGTAACATTTCAATTTACCACGTGCAAATGTAGGTTCACATTCTCTCATTCATGTAGTTTTAAAAACTTCAGATACCATTAGAATTATAATTCAACTATCCAACTAAAACATTTAACAATAAATATCACATGCCATGCCAATTATAATTCAACTATCCAACAAAAATATTTAACATTAAATGTCAAATGTAATTCAATGACAACATTACTTCACATTCACATGCCAAAAGTACTAAAACCATCCAAAGAAAACTGAAATCAATGAACAAGTTATTAATCCAATGACTTTACAAGTAATGTACCATCATATGTATGCAATTATATCAAATCAAAAATCAACATATATAATGTAATGAAATCCAATGACTTTACAAGTAATGTACCATCATATGTATGCAATTATATCAAATCAGAAATCAACATATATAATGTAATGAAATCAATGGGGATTGTCTTGTTACAAGTAACATTTCAATTTACCACATGTGCAAATGTAGGTTCACATTACATCATTCATGTAGTTTTAAAAACTTCAAATGCCATGCCAATTATAATTCAACTATCTAACAAAAACATTTCCAACAAAAATATTTAACATTAAATATCAAATGTCAAATGTAATTCAATGACAACATTACTTCACATTCACATGCCAAAAGTACTAAAACCATCCAAAGAAAAGTGAAATCAATGAACAAGTTATTAATCCAATGACTTTACAAGTAATGTACCATCATATGTATGCAATTATATCAAATCAGAAATCAACATATATAATGTAATGAAATCCATTGACTTTACAAGTAATGTACCATCATATGTATGCAATTATATCAAATCAGAAATCAACATATATAATGTAATGAAATCAATGGGGATTGTCTTGTTACAAACTTTAACACTTCAATTTACCACATGTGCAAATGTAGGTTCACATTCCATCATTCATGTAGTTTTAAAAACTTCAAATGCCATGCCAATTATAATTCAACTATCTAACAAACACATTTAACATTAAATATCACATGCCATGCCAATTATAATTCAACTATCTAACAAAAACATTTAAAACATTAAATATCACATGCCATGCCAATTATAATTCAACTATCCAACAAAAACATTTAACATATATGTCCAAAAATATGTCCAAAAAACATATTGTAATAAAATATGTCCAAAAGTTGTAAATCTCACTCAAGTATCAAACTGTATCAAGTTTAACAAATTTTAAAACCATCTAAATTTTGAAATAAAATCAAATCTACTGTATGTCTTGTCCGTCAAATAGAAGATCTAGCCTCTGGGTCCCGATTGGCTCGCTACCTTGTAAAGGGAAAACCTACATACACAATGTACATGTACTTGAACATTAAAATTTGAAGTTTTAAAAATTAACGAGAATATATATATATCTAGAACTTCATGTAAAAAACAAAATATAACAAAAAAATCGCGCAATACCTCGTAAGGTTGCCTCTCCATTTGATGAAGAGTATCTGCCATAGAAACATCTGTAGTGGTAACCTGTACAATATACATGTACAGTTAAATATAAATATAAATATATATATATATATATATATATATATACATAAATAATTTATATAAATTAAAAACTTTCAAATGAAAATGCACGTGTGTACATATATATAAACTTATTTGAACAATAATATTAAAAAAAAGAACTAAAGACAACTTCTTCAAATGCTGTGGATGTCCCTATCTCCGTCGCTAAAGTCCTCGGATTAAAAAAAATCTTCTATACAAACCTAAATTCAAAAAATTTTAAATAACTCAAAATATAGATCTCTCTCTCTATATCTCAATTTTTTATGGAACTTTTTGAGGTAACATAAATTTTGAACTTGTGAAAAATTGTCCATACTTGGTCATCTCCCAATGAAGTAGAAGGTATATCTCCTAAAGAAGAAGAAGGTACCGGGATCCCAAAAACATCAGACGGAATCGGTACTTGTTAAAACATTTTATCGAATTATATATATACATACATGTACATGTGTGGCAACAATTATTTATTTTAGAGTCACTTAAAAAACACTAACATACATGTGCCAACATATCATGATGGCCAGACCTAGCTGCATCGTTTGAGCTAGAGGTCCCGAACGTAATATTAACATTTTCATCACGCATCATGCCTGAGAACTGCAAATGGTGTTTTAACATATAATCATACATTTTTGTTAGATTAATGTACACATACAAATAAATGTATACATGTGTACATACACATGTATTTATTAGAAATTGTACACATGTATATGTAAATATAATTTCAAATCCTAAGGTCACTAACACATACCGTTCCGGTGCCCTCTTCCTCACGAAAAATTAGGTCTTGCAGACCATTGCGACAATTTATTACGTATGTTCGGAGATCTTCAACATTCATGTTGTAAATCTCCTCATCTGTATGATAAACAAAATTGGCACGTGCATATTCACGTGCTCTTTGTCGATTTAAGCCAAGATCGACTCCACTCAATCCGCTATGAACATTTTCAATCATAACATCTCTTGCTTCACGACTTATTTGAGAAGTCGCATCCATCTCTGATCGCAAGGTTTCGACTCGAGACGGTCGACTCACCAATGGAGGCTCAGGGCGAGGCAACTCCACATCTCGCTTTGTGCCCTTACGTTGACATAATTGACCTCTCCCCGGGCCAAAAAATTTTGAAGGAAGATCATTATAGTCGGGTTTCATACCCTTAAAAAATTCTGCATAAAACATTTGTGCAAAATAAAGAGGAACCTCATCGTTCCATGGAAGCCTTCCAAAGGCCGCAAGATGTCGACTATACAAATATTTTGCTATGTCTGGGTGCTTGAAATACTGCACCTTCAACATCTTTCTTTTTGGCCCTTCCTTAAAATTAAACATTGACTTAGCGTCCTGTCTTGAAACTTGTTTTTTTATGTATTGCCATTTATCGGGACCTATCACTGCTTCTCTTCTCTGTCTCATCACTTCTACAAACGAATCAGTGGTTGGCCCCAAATCTTTGTACACTTTTACCATTTCACTCAATGAATGTGCAACTATCTGTAGGCTTTGTCTACTCTCAGCAGGTAGAGTCAAATCCTCGAGATCTGTCTGCAATTTTGCATAAAGGCTTTGACACCTTTGTAAGGTGCATTCCGCCATGTTCCTTTCCCATGGTATATCAGTAATCTCAGCCGGATAAGTTGTGCTAGGTTGACAGCCTTCTTCTTCAATGTAGCACGCTGCCCTGCGTCTTTTTTGACCACTGGCTCGAACATTTTGAGCCTCTGCATCAATATATATATAATTTCATATATTAGAAAAAACATGTGTAAAAAAAGTTGCAAAAATTTAATGAAAAAATATTGAAATTGATGGCAACCTTTATGTTGTTGGTTAACATCATCTCCAACATGACCCTGCTGAGAACCAGCCCCAGAATGATGCCGCTGAGAACCAGACCCACAGCGACCCTGCTGAGAACCAGCCCCAGAATGATGCTGCTGAGAACCAGACCCACAGCGACCCTGCTGAGAACCAGCAGCCATTGATTGCTGGCCTTCGGAGGAATAAATATCACCCCCTTCCGGCACCATGTTACCTCGACCAGTTGAACCTTGGCCACACTCCATTGATGGAGTAGAAAGCCTTCTCCTCTTGCCTCCTAAAAATTAAAATATGAAACTTGTTAACAACTAATTTCACTCACAAAGTTAGTAAAAAATCAATTCCATATGTACACACATGTATGTAGATTTAAGATTATATTTAAATACCGTGAACATCCTCCGATCCCCGAGACTCCATATGGGATTCGGTTGATCTTCATCTTTCATCCTCCATGATGTATATCTATTGGTCAACATTCACAAAATAGATTTCAAAAAATCAATACCTCAGAGTAAAATCCAATTTGGGGATGTTAAATCCAATATGCTCTATATTTCTTACATTTCAGCCCTCCTATTTTTCTTTCCAACCAAGGTTTATAAAATAACATGAGAAGCAACATGAGACTTAGAACAATCATTTTCATTATCTATATGGAAGGCTACGTGTACTATATCCCCTTGAGCTTAAGGGTATGTAGTTTGTCAATTTTTATCATATATTTTTTGGTAAGTGTAAATGTATTTTTTTATCTATAGTACACGTCATGAGTTCCCCACTTTTACCTTATGTAAAGCATGATTCTAGGATTACTACATACCCCCACTTTTACCTTATAATCATTGGTGCCTAATGTGGGGTGGACAATTTAAATCAAGTTCGTATCAAAGTACAATTTAGCTCATTTTAGTCAAGGTTAGTTAGAAGAATTAGCTATTGGTTTCCCTCCTTCCCTCCCTTCTAAAATAATTATGTTTTGCGGGTCAAAAAGCCAAAATATGGAGACAATTATCACCAAATCCAACGTATGATTATGCATGATGGAGACTATCTAGCGCTTTCCCTTGTTAGAGAAAGTACATGAGCTCTATTATTTGACCTAAGAGTCAGTTGTTTGAAGAGGCATGTTTTGTCAACTTGTTTGGTTGATGGTTTGTACACCAATATGTAAGAGTACATGGACATATTCACATGATGTGAATTTTTTTTTCTTTGAAGGAGAAAATGATGTGTTTTCAGTTTGATGGTTTTGTTTGTGACAAGATGTCACAAGATTTTGGTGTAAGTGGTGGTGCTACTATTGAGGCATGATGTATGGTGACCAACACATCTTGATATCGTCGGAGATTGAGACAATGTTGTGTATAATGTTTGTGTTTCACATAAATAGACAAGAGGTCGTTGGTTCTTAAACCCTTATTACGTGATGAGGTGGCAACATCATATGATGGAGTGGGGAGAAATGGGGGTGCTTAAGGGGTATGAAGGATACTCTTCAACTCATGAAGCATAGGGCATGAATTGGTGGGATGACCTAATGTGTCTCAAAGGGCACACGGGGGACTAACCTTGTGTATTTTTGGTTGAAGGTTCTTTCTAAAATAAAAATTATAAATAACTATGGAAACTTGCATTAACTTGCATTCTAGTACAAGGGGGTGAAATAATTTCGTATCATTTTCTAAGTGGTGAGGTCGTTTGAATCTCCAATAGTTGTGTTGGTGTGGTGGGAACCATGCTAGGAGTTGCGCATTCCATTGATATGGTCAAGGTACTTAGTGTATGAGGAGCATCCAAAATTAGGCGGATTGGGATCTTGATGAGGGGGATATGTCACTTGATGCATGCGGTGATGATGGTATTTGATGAGTACAGGACACATATAGATAAGATGAGTGTCTTTAACATAGAGCACTCAAGGGCATGCCAAATACTAATTAACCGAGTTCGTGACATAATAAATGGTGGAAGAGGAATCATCAACATATGAGGTTGGTGTAAGTGGTAGTGCTACTATTGAGGCATGATGTATGGTGACCAACACATCTTGATATTGTCGGAGATTGAGACAATGTTGTGTATAATGTTTGTGTTTCACATAAATAGACAAGAGGTCATTGGTTCTTAAACCCTTATTACGTGATGAGGTGGCAACATCACATGATGGAGTGGGGAGAAATGGGGGTGCTTAAGGGGTATGAAGGATACCCTTCAACTCATGAAGCATGGGACATGAATTGGTGGGATGACCTAATGTGTCTCAAAGGGCACACGCGGGACTAACCTTGGGTATTTTTGGTTGAAGGCTCTTTCTATTAAAATAAAAATTATAAATAACTATGGAAACTTGCATTAACAAATTATCCTACAAAAATTATTGTAGAAAATTTTCAAAATTGAAATACAACCTTAAATTCCTTGCATTCTTTCATCAACTTTGTTAATAATTGAATAGTCTACTAGTTGACTATATTACCAACTGCAATGAATATTGTCTTTTCCTAATGTTCATTGTGAAAATGGATCCTCACATTAATGTGATAGGATCTTTTTCATCTCTCAAGTTACTAGGTCAAAGCATCCTAATGGGTAAATTAATTGTGAGATCAATTACAAGCATTAAATGTCAATCCAGGTTCTTATACTTCTGAAGTACACTTGCACAATATATGCTAAAGCCAAAATATGGAGACAATTATCACCAAATCCAACGTACGATTATGCATGACGGAGAATATCTAGCGCTTTCCCTTGTTAAATATTAGAAACTAAAGCTCTCATCATCTGTAATGTCGTTATATGTTATAAGTGAAAAAACTAAAAGAATCAACTTGTAAAATTCATTTCAAATGAGGTGGGGAATTCCACAGGTCTTTAAAGTCATTAGTTACATGTTTGCAAGAAGCAAGATGTTAAAGTAAAGTTATGTAGACACACATAAATGCAACAATGCTGAAATTGTACATATGGGCTTGTATTTTACATTTAATAGTCCATGCCTTTCTCTAATTCATATTTTTATCGCTTCTATTAATTATGTTATTCTTTCTATGTATTGTTCTAGTACAAGGGGGTGAAATAATTTCGTATCATTTTCTAAGTGGTGAGGTCGTTTGAATCTCCAATAGTTGTGTTGGTGTGGTGGGAACCATGCTGGGAGTTGGGCATTCCATTGATATGGTCAAGGTACTTAGTGTATGAGGAGCATCCAAAATTAGGCGGATTGGGATCTTGATGAGGGGTTTTATGTCATGATGCATGCGATGATGAATGGTATTTGATGAGTACGGGACACATATAGATAAGAGATGAGTGTTGCTAGAGGCACTCAAGGGCATGTGTCTACTAGTGCTTAGGAGTTCGTGACATAATAAATGGTGAAGAGGAATCATCAACATATGAGGTTGGTGTAAGTGGTGGTGCTACTATTGAGGCATGATGTATCGTGACCAACACATCCTGATATCGTCGGAGATTGAGACAATGTCAAGTGTATAATGTTTGTGTTTCACATAAATAGACAAGAGGTCGTTGGTTCCTAAACCCTTATTACGTGATGAGGTGGCAACATCACATGATGGAGTGGGGAGAAATGGGGGTGCTTAAGGGGTATGAAGGATACCCTTCAACTCATGAAGCATGGGGCATGAATTGGTGGGATGACCTAATGTGTCTCAAAGGGAACACGAGGGAATAACCTTGGGTATTTTTGGTTGAAGGTTCTTTCTAAAATAAAAATTATAAATAACTATGGAAACTTGCATTAACAAATTATACTACAAAAATTATTGTAGAAAATTTTCAAAATTGAAATGCAACCTTAAATTCCTTGCATTCTTTCATCAACTTTGTTAATAATTGAATAGTCTACTAGTTGACTATATTACCAACTGCAATGAATATTGTCTTTTCCTAATGTTCATTGTGAAAATGGATCCTCACCTTAATGTGATAGGGTCTTTTTCATCTCTCAAGTTACTAGGTCAAAGCATCCTAATGGGTAAATTAATTGTGAGATAAATTACAAGCATTAAATGTCAATCCAGGTTCTTATACTTCTGAAGTACACTTGCACAATATATGCTAAAGCCAAAATATGGAGACAATTATCACCAAATCCAACATACGATTATGCATGACGGAGAATATCTAGCGCTTTCCCTTGTTAAATATATTAACAAGGGAAAGCGCTAGAGATTCTCCATCATGCATAATCGTACGTTTATGCTTATAGAGTGAAAAAACTAATAGAATCAACTTGTAGGGTCATTTAAATGGGGGGTGGAGAATTCCTGGGTCTTTGCAAATTCAAAGTATGGTGCATGTTGCATGAAGCAAGATGTTGAAAGTAGAGTTATGTTAGACACACATAAATGCAACAAATATGGAAATTTGTACATGAGCTTTATTATTTCCTTTAATATGTGATCCATGCCTTTCTCTAATTCATATTTTTATCTCTTCTATTAATTATGTTATTCTTTCTATGTATTGTTCTAGTACAAGGGGGTGAAATAATTTCGTATCATTTTTTAAGTGGTGAGGTCGTTTGAATCTCCAATAGTTGTGTTGGTGTGGTGGGAACCATGCTAGGAGTTGGGCATTCCATTGATATGATCAAGGTACTTAGTGTATGAGGAGCATCCAAAATTAGGCGGATTGGGATCTTGATGAGGGGGATATGTCACTTGATGCATGCAGTGATGATGGTATTTGATGAGTACAGGAAACATATAGGTAAGATGAGTGTCTTTAACATAGAGCACTCAAGGGCATGCCAAATACTAATTAACCGAGTTCGTGACATAATAAATGGTGGAAGAGGAATCATCAACATATGAGGTTGGTGTAAGTGGTGGTGCTACTATTGAGGCATGAAGTATGGTGACCAACACATCTTGATATCGTCGCAGATTGAGACAATGTTGTGTATAATGTTTGTGTTTCACATAAATAGACAAGAGGTCGTTGGTTCTTAAACCCTTATTACGTGATGAGGTGGCAACATCACATGGTGATGATCAGGAAAATAGAGGTGCTTAGAAATTGAAGGATGCCTTAACTCATAGAAGCATGGGGCATGGGTAATTGGGATGACCTAATGTGTCTCAAAGGGCACACGAGGGACTAACCTTGGGTATTTTTGGTTGAAGGTTCTTTCTAAAATAACAATTATAAATAACTATGGAAACTTGCATTAACAAATTATCCTACAAAAATTATTGTAGAAAATTTTCAAAATTGAAATGCAACCTTAAATTCCTTGCATTTTTTCATCAACTTTGTTAATAATTGAATAGTCTAATAGTTGACTATATTACCAACTGCAATGAATATTGTCTTTTCCTAATGTTCATTGTGAAAATGGATCCTCATGTTAATGTGATAGGATCTTTTTCATCTCTCAAGTTACTAGGTCAAAGCATCCTAATCGGTAAATAAATTGTGAGATAAATTACTTGCATTAAATGTCAATCGAGGTTCTTATACTTCTGAAGTACACTTGCACAATATATGCTAAGCAATTAACTCTCAATCAAAAATGGAAATGTAGACATAATGTATACACACTTTACATTAAGAAAACGTGTATATGCACATGCTTTTAAAGAAAGAAAGCCATTTAGCATGCTTCTTCATTCAAAATAAGTATTTAAAAAGCCCTAAAAAGAAAGGCATTTAGCATGCTTCTTCATTCAAAATAAGTATTTAGAAGGCCCTAGAAATGAGATAAACTATATGAAGTGCTGGAGAAATTCCAAAGTTTTGGTTCTTAAAGTAAACAAAAAAAAAAAATCATATCATATCTAACTAACAAAAATCAACGTTTAAGGCTAATACTAAGAGAAAAGAAACGCAAAAAGGAATAAAGTAATAGAGTTCCCCATTAGTGGAGTTTCTAGTTTTGTGATAAAGAATAATACCATATTGACTAAGGTCAAATCAATTGAAAACATGATAGAGAATAAATCATTGAACTTTTTATGATCCAATTATTTTTTCAAATACACAACAAGGATAAGTTAAATTTAACTTCTACAAACACTACAATGGTTCATACAATTTAGAAAAAATTAAATTAATTGAACCTATAATATGGTTTTTATAATTCCTATCTAAACCAAACCAAAATCTATTACTTTCCAACAAACTAATAATTTACTTAATCCTACTATGAAATTGAAAATGTTCATATCTTCTATAATAACAACATTTGATATTTAATTTAACAAAATATAAACTACGTGGTAGGTAAGAGGGTTGCTCTTTAGTGGATGAAAATTAATCTTTTGAGGATTGTTCTGCTGTCTTGTTTTGGGTATTGCTAATTAGTAGAGTAGAAAATAGAATATTCTAATTTAGGATTCTATTTTCTACTCTACTTTTTGAATGCAACAGCTCATTTTACTAATAAAATTTATTATATTTTACCATATTCTCTCAATACTCTTTCTCTACCCATTTTATCAGCAGGAAATTAACTATTGGTCTTATATTGCTGCCCACTCTAAAATTCGAGTATGAAACCCAACATTTCAATATCATTGAAATTAATTTGTAGTGTCTAAGCTTTTAAAAATAATTGCCCCAAAAAAAAGAGAGTTTTTCTCGTCCTTCTCATGAATCCACAAAAAAATAAAATCGAATATATCACGCAAGCTGTGTTTTTCGAAAAAAATCCTAATCTTTGATCCTAATCCATTAAGAATAAAAGTAAAAAAAATAAAAAATACGTAGTTTTTAAAAAATAATTGAATTGAAAGAGAAATAAATAGAAATAAAAAATATTCTCTCGTCTTTCCATGAATGCGCAAAATAAAATAAAATAAAATATATCAAGCAAGCTGGGGTTTTAGAACACAAAACTAATCTTTGATCTTAATCAATTAAGAATAAACATAAAAGTAAAAAGAAAAAGTATGTTTGAAAATCTTTGAAATTTATTTGTATTGTTGAAGCTTTAAAATAAAAATTCTCCCGACCTGCACATAAAAATAAAATCAAATATATCACGCAAGCTTGTGATTTTCGAAGAGAATCACAATCTTTGATCTTAATCAATTAAGAATAAGCATAACCGTGAAAAGTAAAAGTGATAATCACTGTGGAGTAAAGCAAAAAGGAAAGGAGTATTAATCATTGTGGAACAGAGTAAAAGAAAAAGAGAGTTAATCATGTGGAATAAGGATGAAACTAAAATGAAAAGGAGATCAGAGGTTGATTCTCTTTGCCTAATTAGATGCTTGGCCGGCTGTAAGTTTTGAAGAGATTGCACGAAAATAATTAATCACATGGACGTACTCACCATGTTATCGTCTAATAATGCCTCATCAAGCCTGTAGAAATATACTGTTTGAATAACTTTTTTATTGACATGAGATCAAAACTCTTGCAGGTCTTAAAAACATATATATATGAAGAGAGATTTATATGTTCGAGTTATAAGAGCCAATGGTGTAAGATGGATATATTCCTATTCTCAAGGCTTTCTTAGGAAAACAAATATATTCATGTTCCTTTCAGGTTGTTATATGATTATATTTTAAGATTGGAAGAGCAAGAATAGTGGAGTCTCTGTTTATACAGTTTGAGAAACTAGTTCGTGAAATGGTTGTCCTCGAGGATGGGCAGAGAAGGCTATACATGATAATCCTGAAATTAATTTGTAGTGAGGTGGTCCTAGGATGGTGAGACATGCCTCCCCAAAGCAACTGCAATGAGAACCTCGACCACGGCGAACCTCGGCCGGCGAACCTGCGCCGGCTGAGCCTGACCACGGAACCTCTCCGGCGGAACCTGGAAGGCTGACCCGTGGCCCGACCAGGAGAGCTGAGAAAAGTAGAGACTACTTGGCCCACAATCAACGACGAGCGAGAGGAAAGCTGTGAAGACAGTAAAAACAGCTGAGTCAAATAAAGAATGCCAGCAGAGATTGTTGTAACGTAGTTAAGCAGAACTCAGCTAAGGTTCGTGGGAACTACCGTGGGATTTTCTCAACCTCCAGGCAAAAATGCATTTGTTGGGCCGTCAACATGAAAATCGTATAAACGGACTCGAAAGTTCGCTTGCAGTGTCACTACTTGATTCGCAGAACTATTATAAGGTCAGCTGCAGTTTCGTGTTCGGCCGAACTATTGCCGGAAAATATTTTTTGCCCCCGATTCTCACAAAAGTGTAACCCAGCTTCACGTTTCCGCCCTACCCTCAAGGTCATATTCAAGTCTCAATACAGAGAAAGACATCATGATCCTGTTTCTGGTCTTGAAGGGTAGATCTGAAAAATTGATTCACCTGTACAAAACAAACTCGCATTATTATATTCTAGAGTGATTCCTACTTTGATACCATGTAGAAAATCCATGTAGATTTAAACTCATATTTTTAATTTTATAAAGAAAAATACTTGAATCTACTCGACAAAGTGTGGAAAACAATTATGATCGCAAAATCACATTAAGAAGAAATAAAAAGAATTTCAATCATACAACACAAATATTTATCTGTGGAAAGCCTCAACTAGAAACCTTGTTGAGAGTGCAAACTTCTGTGATCCATAACATACTAAAATATAAATCTTCCGGGAAATCACATAATAAATTTTTGGAACCGACGTGTTTCAATCTACCAACTGTAGTTCATCATCAAGATAATGAAAATTGGCTGATCTGACATATACATTTATACCATGAAGAGAGAAGCAACGGTCACAACCCAAGAAAATTTAAAAATATTAAAAACGGTGAAAAAATAAGATTAAAAAAAAATATATAAAACAAACCAAAAAACCTTGAAAATACAAAAGTTAAAAACATTCAACAATAAAAATATAAATAAAAATTACAGATAAAGGATTTAATCAAAAAACATTATAACATTAATAAATAAATAAAAGAAGAATTAAAATAAAATTAAAAATAAAAATAAAATAAATTACAACGGTCAAAAAATAAGATTAAAATATAAAAATAAAATTTATTCCAACCTTAAATTATAAAAGTTAAAAACCATCAACAATGAAAATATAAATAAAAATATATAAAGAACTCGAAACATAACAAATATAAAATAATACAAAATCAAAACTAAAATAACACCCCATGAAAGAAGTTGAAAAAATCAAAGTCAAAAGTCCAAAAAATATATAATAATAATAATAATAATAATAATAATAAATAAAATATATATAAATAAATTCTATAACTAAAAATATAAATAAATAAAATAAAAATAAATGATTTTAATAAATAAATGAATATATTAATAAATTAAAAATAAAATATAACTAAATTATTTTAATAAATAAATTAATTTAAATAAATCAATAAATAAAATAAAATTAAAAGAATAAAATTAAGAATAAAATTACAATAAAAATAAAATATAAATATAAAAATATTTAATTTATTTACTAAATAAGTTAATATAAATAAAACTATAAATAGAAAACTAAAATAAAATAATAGAATAATAATAATAAGACTAAATAAAAAATCAATCAAAGAAAAAACTAAAGGAAGGACCTTTACAGGGAATGAAGAGATGGAATCCAACAACTGCTAACTTTCCACCCGTCATCCCTGTTCAACGAACAGGGCCTCTTCTCAATCTCAATCGCCTCCCTAAATTTTCGGTGGTGGAAATGGTCAACCCTAACAAGGACTCTAGCGTCTTCAATACAGATATGATGCTTCGTCTTCTCCGCATGTTCAGTTAGCGCTGAGGAATTGGTTCTACCAAGCCTAATATATGCAGAATGTTCCTGGATCCTTTTATTAATTGATCGACCGGTTTCCCCAATGTAGGGATTCCCACAAGAGCACGGGATTAAATAAACACCGTTCACGCTTTTTGGGTCCAACTGGTCCTTAACCGACTTAAGGGAGCCCTGAATGGTGTTTAAAGGTTTAAAAGAAGACGAGATCTTATGCTTCCTTAAAATCCGAGCTATCTTGTCAGTGGTACTTTGAATAAAAGGTAAATGAACTCTCCCAACCTCATCATCCATTATCTTTTTCTTTCTAGGACCTTTGCTTGCATTCATAAAAGCCTTCAAACCTTGTCTTCTGCTATATCTATTTTCTTCAAAGACCTTGAGGATATGGGCTTTCTCTTCATCTAAATGATCATCATCAAAAATTCTAAGAGCTCTCATAGCTAAAGTATTCAGAACTCCAAGTTTCTGAGCAGGACAATGATGAGAACCAAAATGCAGATACTGCTCCGTGTGCATCTTTTTCCAAAAAACACGATCAGAGAAAGAGCCATTATTATTCCTAGAGATGAAAACATCAAGGAAAGGAAGGCTCCAATTAGTCTCTGTTTCCATTGTGAATTTGATGGAGTCAGATTGATTATTCAGATGGTGATGAGAAGCCTCCAATTCTTGACGTCCATGAGACCAATTGATGAAAGTGTCATCAACAAATTGCTTCCATACCTTGGGTTTAAGGGAGCAGACGCCAAAGTTCTAGATTCAAAATCTTCCATAAATAGGTTGGCCACCACAGGCGAGAGCGGGTAACCCATGGCGACACCACAGGTTTGCTCATAAAATTCTCCTTCAAAACTAAAAAAGGAAGAAGTAAGGAAAATTTCCACCAACTTAGCAGTATCAAGATCAGTGATACGCCTGATAACTTCTACTGCCTCCATGATAGGAATGTTTTTATAGAGAGAAACAACATAAAAAATAACCATAGAGTCATGAGGTTCACAAACCCATCTTTTTAACTCATGAACAAAAGAGGCAGAATCTTTCACGAAAGAATCTGTCTGACCAACAAGAGGTTTTAGCTTGAGGGCTAAATACTTAGAAAGGAGATAAGTGGGCCCACCAATAGTATTAACAATGGGTCTAAGAGGAAAACCCTCTTTATGAATCTTCGGGAGCCCATAAATCCTAGGGGTGACAGGATTGCTTTCAATGAGTTTCGAGCTCATAGAACCCACAGTCTAGCTCAATTTAATAGCATTGGCCACCAACTTCGAGACTTTATTAATAGGGTTCTTAGAGAGCTTCTTATAATTCCCGCTATTACAAAGATGGTCAAGAATATTTGCTTTATAATCCTCCTTATTTAAGATTACAATAGCGCCACCCTTATCAGCCTTGAGGACAACAATATCATGGTTTTGATTAAGGGTCTTAAGAGCCAAAAATTCAGATTTGCTAACATTGATCCTCGGAGGTTTAGCTTTCCTAACAGCAATGGCGCAATCCTGTCTAATGACATCTTGCAAGCTTTCGAATAAATATTTAATACCATATTAAATATTACAAATAATATCATCACAAGGAATCCTGTTAGGAGCAAGAGAGAAATTAAGACCCTTACCTAATAAAGAAAAAACAGATGAATCAAAAGATAACCTAGAGAGATTAATAACTCTTTTATTATTATTATTACCTTTATAATTATTATTATTAATGTTAATACTACTAATGATATTACTACTATTATTATTAATGTCATTAATGTTAATGTCCAAATTATTGTTATAACCATAATTATTACTATTAATGTTATTATTATTACTACTATAATCACTAATGCTCATATTATCATTACAAATATTGCTAATATTATTATTGATGATGTTATTATCCTTGCTAATATTCTTATTAGTATTAATAATATTATTAATAATGTTAATATCCTTATTATAATTAAAATTAATATTATTTATAAAACTATCAATAATATTATTAATATCATTAACATTAATTTTATTATTAATATTGAAATCATTAAAATTGTTCAAACTATTATTATGGTTAATATCAGAAATAAAATTATTAGTCTTATAATAATTACCACCGCTATTCAAGTTCAAACCCACGTTCATGTGAGAATACAAACGATTAACTGGATTAGAGAACGCACTCACCGATCATGCACCAACCCACTCAGCCGAGGAGGAAATCCAGGTAGAGTGGTTCGAAGATGACATATTACAGCCACCAACCGAACATGCTACGGTTTCTAATTGCACCAGTCCAACGAGAACGTTATCATCAGGGGAGGGGCATGTCAATCCGGCTGACAGGTTCAATTCACGGGTAGAGGCCGAGTTATTGCAACTTTCCACACAGATTGAAGTTTCAAACAACGTCGTACCATTACCAACGATTGAAGATTTGTCCACACATTCCAGAGGTGGGGGGTTTGGATGATAAATGGCATCACTGCTTGATAACCTAAGCCCTGCAACACACCTTCCAGATATTGAACCGTTAAGAGAGGCAACACCTCTATCCTCCAACTTATCTTTCGACATACAATGTGAACCAACTAAATCATTAAGTTCAGAGACTTGCTCACTGTTATCGACAACGTTTAGAGGGGCGGTTGAATGGTTCACATCATCACTCTTTGATAACCGGGGTCCTGCATCACCCCTGCTAGACATTGAACAAGAAAGAGAGGAGACGCCTTTATTCTCCAGCTTATCATTCAACCTGCAATGTGACCCAATCAAATCATTTAGCGCAGAGACTTGCTCTCAGTTTACCCTACTCTGAGAACCGAAAGCAGGATAGGCGTCCAACATCGTATGAACCATGCTCCGACAGGACTGTTCAAACTTTTTTATATGCTTCCTTTTAGCAGCTTCCTCCAAACACTCAGCTTTCAAGGCAGAAACAACATCAATCGCCAACCAAAGTGAACCTGCAACAACAAAAGACAATTCCAGGTGGAGAGAAAGAAGTCTTCTGGAAAGAAGATCGAGATCTCTTCTCAACCAACGAATTTCAGAATGAAGAAGAGCCATGATGGCTCTTTCAAAAATAAGAAGATTCTTTTAGGAATTAAGACGATGCTTAATCCTAGCAAAAGAGGGAATGACACAGGCATCTCTGCAGCACTTTAAAAATGAAAGATCAGCCAATTTCTTAGAAACCTTGAGTCGCGTACGTTCGAATAATTGAACCTTATCATCAATAACCCTTCTATGTAGGGATAAAAGTTGAGAGTGAAAACTTCTATGATCCATAACATATTAAAATATAAATCTTCTGGGAAATCACATAATAAATTTTTGGAACCGATGTGTTTTGAACTACCAACTATAATTCATCATCATGATAATGAAAATTGGCTGATGTGACATATACATTTATACCATGAAGAGAGAAGCAACGGTCACAACCCAAGAAAAGTTTAAAAGCTTAAAAACGGTCAAGAAATAAGATTAAAATATAAAAATAAAAATTATTCCAACCTTAAATTATAAAAGTTAAAAAATATCAACAATGAAAATATAAATAAAAATATATAAAGAACCCGAAAAATAACAAATATAAAATAATATAAAATCGAAACTAAAATAACACTCCATGAAACAAGTTGAAAAAATCAAAGTGAAAAGTTAAAAAAAAATAATAATAATAAAAATAACAAAAATAAAAATAAAAATAAATAAAATATATATAAATAAATTCTATAACTAAAAATATACATAAATAAAATAAAAATAAATAATTTTAATAAAAAAATGAATATATTAATAAATTAAAAATAAAATAAAAATAAAATATAACTAAATATAAAAAAGTTTGAACAGTCCTATCGGAGCGTCGTTCCTACGAAGTTGGAAGCCTGTCCTACTTTCAATTCTCAGAGTAGGGTAAACCAAGAGCAAGCCTCTGTGCTAAATGATTTGATTGGATCACATTGCAGGTTGAATGATAAGCTGGAGAAGAAAGCTATTGCCTCTCTTTCTTGTTCAATGTCTGGCAGGTGTGATGCAGGACCCCGGTTATCAAAGAGTGACGCCTGTGAACCGTTCAACCGCCCCTCTGAACGGTGTCGATAACAGTGAGAAAGTCTCTGCACTTAATGATTTAGTTGGTTCACATTGTATGTCGAAAGATAAGTTGGAGAATAGAGGCATTGCCTCTCTTAACGGTTCAATATCTGGAAAGTGTGTTGCAAGACTTTGGTTATTAAGCAGTGATGCCATTGATCGTTCAAACCCCCCACCTCTGGAATGTGTGGACAACTCTTCAATCGTTGGTAACGGTATGACATTGTTTGAAACTTCAATCTGAGTGGAAAGTTGCAATAACTCGGCCTTTACCCGTGAATTGAACCTGTCACCTGGATTGACGTGCCCCTCCCCTGATGATAATGTTCCTGATGATAAAGTTGTTGTTGGACCGGTGCAGTTAGAAACCACAACATGTTCAGTTGGTGGCTGTAATATGTCATATTCAAACCACTCTACTTGGATTTCCTCCTCGGCCGAGTGGGTTGGTGCATGTTCGGTGAGCGCATTCTCTAATCCAGTCAATCATTTGTATCTCACATGAACATGGGTTTGAACTTGAATAGTGATGGTAATGATTATAAGACTAATAATTTTATTTCTGATATTAACCATAATAATATTTTGAACAACTTTTATGATTACAATATTTATAATAAAATTAATGTTAATGATATTAATAATACTATTGATAGTTGTATAAATAATATTAATTTTAATTATAATAACGATATTAACATTATTAATAATATTATTAATAATAATAAGAATATTAACAAGGATAATAACATCATCAATAATAATATTATTAATATTTGTAATGATAATATGAGCATTAGTGATTATAGTAGTAATAATAATAACATTAATAGTAATAATTATGGTTATAACAATAATTTGGACATTAACATTAATGACATTAATAATAATAGTAGTAATATCATTAGTAGCATTAACATTAATAATAATAATTATAAAGGTAATAATAATAATAAAAGAGTTATTAATCTCTCTAGGTTCTCTTTTGATTCATTTGTTTTTTCTTTATTAGGTAAGGATCTTAATTTCGCTCTTGCTCCTAAGACGATTCCTCATGATGATATTATTTGTAATATTGAATATGGTATTAAATATTTATCCGAAAGCTTGCAAGATGTCATTAGACAGGATTGCACCGTTGCTCTTAGGAAAGCTAAACCTCCGAGGAGCAATGTTAGCAAATCTGAATTTTTGGCTCTTAAGACCATTAATCAAAACCCTAATATTGTTGTCCTCAAGGCTGATACGGGTGGCGCTATTGTAATCTTAAATAGGATTATAAAGCAAAGATGCTTGACCATATTTGTAATAGTGGGAGTTATAAGAAGCTCTCTAAGAACCCTATTAATAAAGTCTCGAAGTTGGTGGCCAATGCTATTAAATCGAGCTGCACTATGGGTTCTATGAGCTCGAAACTCATTGAAAGCAATCCTGTCACCCCTAGGATTTATGGGCTCCCGAAGATTCATAAATAGGGTGTTCCTCTTAGACCCATTGTTAATACTATTGGTGGGCCCCATTATCTCCTTCCTAAGTATTTGGCCCGCAAGCTAAAACCTCTTGTTGGTCAGACAGATTCTTTTGTGAAAGATTTTTCTTCTTTTGTTCATGAGTTAAAAAGCTGGGTTTGTGAACCTAATGACTCTATGGTTAGTTTTGATGTTGTTTCTCTCTATAAAAACATTCCTATCATGGAGGTAGTAGAAGTTATCAAGCATATCACTAATCCTGGTACTGCTAAGTTGGTGGAAATTTGCCTCACTTCTACCTTTTTTAGTTTTGAAGGAGAATTTTATGAGCAAACCTGTGGTGTCGCCATGGGTTCCCTGCTCTTGCCTGTGGTGGCCAACCTATTTATGTAAGATCTTGAATCTAGAGCTTTGGCGTCTACTCCCTTAAAACCCAAGGTATGGAAGCGATTTGTTGATGACACTTTCATCAATTGGTCTCATGGACATCAAGAATTGGAGGCTTTTCATCACCATCTGAATAATCAATCTGACTCCATCAAATTCACAATGGAAATAGAGACTAATGGGAGCCTTCCTTTCCTTGATGTTCTCATCTCTAGGAATAATAATGGCTCTTTCTCTCACCGTGTTTTTCGGAAAAAGACGCACACGGAGGAGTATCTGCATTTTGGTTCTCATCATTTTCCTGCTCATAAACTTGGAGTTCTGAATATTTTAGCTACGAGAGCTCTTAGAATTTATGATGACGATCATTTAGATGAAGAGAAAGCCCATATCCTCAAGGTCATTGAAGAGAATGGATATAGCAGAAGACAAGGTTTGAAGGCTTTTATGAATGAAACAAAGGTCCTAGACAGAAAAAGATAATGGATGATGAGGTTGGGAGAGTTCATTTACCTTTTATTCAAGGTACTACTGACAAGATAGCTCAGATTTTAAGGAAGCATAAGATCTCGTCTTCTTTTAAGCCTTTAAACACCATTCGGGGCTCCCTTAAGTCGGTTAAGGACCAGTTGGACCCAAAAAGCGTGAAATGTTTTTATTTAATCCCATGCTCTTGTGGGACTCCCTACATTGGTGAAAATGGTCGATCAATTAATAAAAGGATCCAGGAACATTCTACGGATATTAAGCTTGGTAGAACCAGGTCCTCAAAGCTAGCTAAACATGCGGAGAAGGCGAAGCATCATATCTGTATTGAAGACGCTAGAGTCCTTGCTAGGGTTGACCATTTCCACCACCGGAAATTTAGGGAGGCGATTGAGATTGAGAAGAGGCCATGTTCGTTGAACACGAATGATGGATGGAAAGTTAGCAATTGTTGGATTCCATCTCTTCATTCCTTGTAAAGGTCCTTCCTTTAGTTTTTTCTTTGATTTATTTTTTATTTAGTCTTATTATTATTATTCTATTATTTTATTTTAGTTTTCTATTTATAGTTTTATTTATATTAATTTATTTATTTATTTAGTAAATAAATCAAATATTTTTATATTTATATTTATATTTATATTTTATTTTTATTGTAATTTAATTCTTAATTTAATTCTTTTCATTTTATTTTATTTATTTATATTTTTAGTTATAGAATTTATTTATTATTATTATTTTTGACTTTTGACTTTGATTTTTTTAACTTGTTTCATGGGGTGTTATTTTAGTTTTGATTTTATATTAGTTTATTTTTGTTATGTTTCGAGTTCTTTATATATTTTTATTTATATTTTCATTGTTGATAGTTTTTAACTTTATAATTTAAGGTTGGAATAATTTTTATTTTTATATTTTAATCTTATTTTTTGACCATTGTAATTTATTTTATTTTTATTTTTAATTCTATTTTAATTCTTGTTTTATTTATTTATTAATGTTCTAATGTTTTTTGATTAAATCCTTTATCTGTAATTTTTATCTATATTTTTATTGTTGACTGTTTTTAACTTTTTTATTTTCAATGTTTTTTGGTTTGTTTTATATTTTTATTTTTAATCTTATTTTTTGACCGTTTTTAAGCTTTTTAAATTTTCTTGGGTTATGATTGTTGCTTCTCTCTTCATGGTATAAATGTATATGTCAGATCAACCAATTTTCATTATCTTGATGATGAACTACAATTGGTAGTTTGAAACGCGTTAGTTACAAAAATTTATTATGTGATTTCCCAGAAAATTTATGTTGTCTGTATATTTCATAAGCCAAAGAATATGATAAGATTACAATGCTTCTCTCCAAGATGAAAAACCTCTACACTATCTCTATTTTTCTCAATGTTTCCTAGCCAAGCTTGGTTTAATAATTTACCAATTTCTTGGCCTCAGGAATTCCTATTTCCTTGCCCCTTTTCCTTTGGAATTATGCCCCTATTAACAAGGAAATTCACTAATAATGATTGTGAAATACATCAAGTATCTTCCTCTAACTCCATGCACCACATGTACAATTTTCTGATTATACAACTGATATTACACTTCCCTTTAACACCGATATCAACTGGGTCTTCGTTAGAACTGACATGCATGAGTTATTTTTGAGTGAATTATTTGTTATCTGATTTCTCACTACATGTGAATTAAAACTGATTTAATTCACTTGACCTCTCAGTAGTTCCTCCAAAAGTTAGTACTAGTTAAATTGATTTTAACTCAAATATATTAAGTTAATTAATTACAACTCAAAATAAACTAAACTAGGCCTCCTAAAAATTAGGAGACACTTTACATGCCTCTAGTTTGACCCTCAACTCGAATTAACGGAACTAACTAAGTCTTCCTTTCTTAGTTAACTCGTAGAAGGTGTCATGTGATGTGGAATTACAATTTCCTTCTAATTTAATTAAGGGGAAATAAATTAGAATCCTTCTTGATGCCATTTTCAAGATTTCTTGTTACCATTACCAACATATTTAATATTGATTTTAAAGTTTATTTGTAAAGTATATTTAAATTTTTGTAATTTTTTCATTTCAAATTCAATTATTGTATTTAGTGTTTTTTTTGATACAAAATATATTTTCTAAAAAAATTTGTCACAAAAAATATTACAAAGTTGAGCTATCTATTGTTATGTAGTGTTTTATTTAGGATTTAGATTTAATGTTACTAACTTAATTTGTCAAATAATAAAATTAACTAAACTAAAATGAAAGAAGTTAAAATGATACATCTTCCACAAAATGAGTACAAAGTATATAATTTAGAAAATCGAATATCGTAGAAACACCAAGTGGAAGGTGAGGCATATGCCATGTTCTTTTATTTTGAGATATGAAATGAAAATATAAAGAAAACATGCTGACTATAGAGTTTCCATGGACATTTTTGTCTCAATTCCTTCTATTAGGGCTTCTACTTCCTTTGTTATGCTTCAAAATCCCATTCCTAGATGATATATTCGATTATGGATCGATAAATAATGCAATAATAATAGAATCCAATTATTTTCTAGAAATTTTGTATCTAACATGGCCTAATAGCCATTCAAGGCTAGGGTTAGGGTTTTTGTGTACTTTGTCTCATTATTAGGGTTATTTCGAACCCTTTGGAATATTTTTTGAAATTTAACACGTGACTAGCTCCAAAAGTGTGAGTAATGTGAACTAATGCGGCATCCACATGGTATCATGGTGATCAACATGATATGTCAAATTCCAAATGTCGTAACTCATTCATATGAACTACGATTGAGGTGATCTTCATATCATTGGAAATATACAACCTCGAGAATGGATTTGAGAAGTTAACAACTCCACATTCAAAAATTTTACCCCAAAATGGTCAATTAATCTTCAAATGATCTTTGAAATTTTATGGCCCCCAAATCACAAAAGAGTGTAATCCACCACTAAAATGGGCTCTACAAAACAATAACTTCAATTTCTCCACACAAAAGGTACCAAATTAGATGAAAAATTATACAATAACCAATTTTTATCACTCGTGAATATTATCTTCACTATAATATTAGACAAAGTATCTAACATTTATTGGCCTATGGAGTGATAGTTGTTGGATGAATCAATCTCTTAATTGAGTACTGATAACTAAATATTTTCTAATTGACATTAACAATATAATATGATATTTTTTTATAAGCATTCATAGCATATGTTTGGAAATGGGAAACCATAATTAGTTATATGGAATTATAGTTAGGTTTTTTTTAACTATATTCAGTTTAAATAGCCTAAAGTTAATGTTATCTAATTATTAGAAGTGTATTAGATCAATAAAAAACCAATGAAAGGAAAGGATGTATAAAAAACACAAATTTTGTGGAAGGATAGGGGATACTCCTACATAATAAACAAGATGCATATGGTGGGTATGTATTATATTCTTTGCACGAATACCTCCTTATTTGCATTGAATGTAAGAGGAGGGTCACAGGGGGGTGGAAGCCCCCTTATGTGGGAGTTTGAGGGAAGAAAACCTCCAAAAAAAATTCATCTACTTTTGGTATTTTTTAACACATGTTTTTTTCTTATAGTGGTTTTTTGGTGCATGGTGTTTTATCCTACTATTTCATAATTCGGGATGATGAAATACACTTTTATTATAATCCATGGTAAATGGATTAGTGTTTTATGGATGATGTAGGATATGTATTACATTGTAATATTCTAAGAAGAATATACTCAAAATATCTCTAATTTTTTCAGTTTGGGTTTCCAAGGTAAAATATGTGCATTATTGTGTCTCTATGACATTACATATTTTTCTATTTTTATGAAGAATTTGTTTGCAACAATTAATTGCAAGGGATTAAAACCTAAATTTGGTATTATAGTGGTTTTGGCTTCAAGGGGATGCTCTTGTGATTAAGGGCTATTTGTTTGGACTTGTGGTATAACCTATTATAAAGGGATATTTGTGGAATCAATTCTTGTGGTGAAAGGAAATGGTGAGTAGTTTAAATATAAATATCAAGAAATTGAATGGGCATAGTTTTGAGTTGTGGAAGCTTAAAATTGAAGATCTATTTATCAATAAAGATAAGTGCATCAATGTGTATCCAAGTAAATAAATTGATGAGGATGTCAACAAAATCCTTAAAGTTGGATCAAAAGGAAAAACGAATTGAGTACAATTGTATTTCTTAAATTTAGTATTACTTAATGTTTTAAGAGAATATATAATAAAGGAATTATGGAATTGTTTACACGATTTCTATCAATCTAAGCCCCTAGTAACAAAATTTTCATACAGAAAAAATGTATACCCTTAAGATGAAGGATGACGACTCAATGACAAAGTATATGCACTTCTTCAATACTATGGTAAGTAAACTATTATCTATTAATATTAATATTTCAAACAAATCTAATCATACAAACTTTTTGTGTTATTGACTAGCCTAATGGGATAGTTTCGTTGTTTCTTTAGGTAGTAATGGAATGAATTTAAATTTTAATGAAATAGTCTCATCCTTGTTATTAGAGGAAATGAGATGAAAAAACACAAAGTGTTAGAACATAGATGCTTTGAATGTAAGAGGAAAATTATAGAATAGGAATAGAAATAAGTATTCAAGTGGGATAAATAAATCTAGACGAAGATCTAAATCTCAAGGAAAAGTTGTAAAGGTACGTTGGATATGTGTAAAATGAGTGATGTACAATAAGGATTGTAGATACTAAATTGTTGATAAAGGGAAGGGATCTAATAATTCTCCCTCTACTAAAGAAAAATCCTCCTCGAATGATGGAGGGGATGTGTACTTGACTTCTTTAAGTACAGATGCATATCATGATCCAAGTTTGATCAACTTAGTTGCATCCTTTAAATTTGACTCCTCGTAGGGAATGGTTTTGCGAGTATGAAAGATTTGATGGAGATGATTTTTTCCTAGGAGATGACTTGACAATGAGAATCATAAGATGAGGGGAAGTAAAGCTAAATATCATGGATGGAAGTATTATAAAAATCCCTTGTGTTATACATATCCTAGGATTGGATGAAAATTTGATTTTTGTAAGCAAGATGAGCAATATGTGTGTTAAATCAATGTTTGAAAAGGAAAATTGTAGAATGGTTTGAGGAGAAATAGCATTTCTAATGCAAGTTCATATTGTAGCTCTATATAAGCTACTATAAATAACTATTACTAATGGTGGCAACAATTCCATTATTCTTGAGAGTGGACTTGAACAAGGAAAATATTTGAAAACCTCTCGATAAAATACTATGTTGTGGCATAAAATACTAGGACATATTGGAGGGAATGGCCTTTAAATAATATATCGTAATGGTATGGCAGAAGGTATGTCTAATTGTGCTCTAAATTTTTATTTTTGTGAACATTGTTTATACAGGAATAAAAATCAAGTATGATTCTCATGTGGTGCTATGATGTCATAGGTAATATTATAGTTGGTGCACAATTATGTGTTTTGGCCTATGTAAGTTCCATCACTAGGTAAATATCTATACTATGTCTCATTTATAGATGTATTCTTGATGAATGCATGGATTTATTTCCTCAAGAAGAAATATGAAGTCATTGACAGATCCAAACAACGTTGTGGAAAATCATATAGAAAAGAAAATTAAGGTTTTGAGAACAGATAATGGTGGAGAATTATGCAAGGATGAATTCAAATAATTCTATAAAAAGTGCAGTATTGAAAGGAAGAATACTACTTCATACACACCTTAGAAAAATGGAGTTGTGGAAAGGATGAATAGGACACTATTGGGAAAGAAATGAGCATGCTTAAAGGTGCTATGTTAGGACAAGAATTCTAGGCAAAGGAAGGAGACGTTGTGTGTTACCTGGTAAATAGATCACCCTAATTAGTGTTGAATGACAAGACTCCACACAAGGTACGAACTAATATGAAACCCTCTCTTAACAATATTAGGATACATAGATGTGATTCCTATGTACAAGTTACTAAGGAGAATAAGAGTAAGTTAGATAAGAAAGCTAAAAATTGTATATTTAATGGTTATAAATATGGTATGAAATGTTATAATATTTGGAACACAGAAAATAAGATGTTTTTGTATAGTCAAGATGTGGCTTTTGGAGAAATAAAAGATTTTATCAAACAATAATTCCTACCAAGGGAGAAAGAATAGAGAAGGTAGGGTTTGAATTAAAGGATGATGAATTAGAGTCTATGGAAGATCATGAGTAAGAAGAAGAAAAAACATAGATTCTGATGTTCAAGAGATCGATTTAATAAATAAGGTAGTCTCGAAATATAAGAGATGATAATGTTGCATGGATCGAATATAACTACAACATAGTTTGAGGCAACTCTATAATACATAGTCTTTTTGAAGTTTTATTCAACCAATAACACCTCTTGGTACAACTCACTATTCTAAACATGTTGTATACAAATCTCATGATATGCTAAAAAGTTCCATCCATAGAATAAATAGACATAATATTGTTTAATAAAATAATCACATATCTTATAAATGTGTAATCATAAATATAATTAACTTCTTACACAACGCCACAATCACTACAACATAGATCCAAACATAACATAGATCAACACAATTCTATATAGCATAGTATTTTTGATACATTAGTTTTTAACAAAACTACCTATTACAATTTTTCATATATAAATTACCATAAACACTATACCCAACCCATTAAAAAATAAATTAAAAAAACATAATTAATTATATTCATCCTACACTAACTAAATATCATACCTAAACACACTAGTAACAAACACAATATCAACATCGCAAGTATATCTATACTCATCACTAAGAAACAATGTTTTTAATCTTGATTTCTTATTAAAAAATAAAAATAAAATCAACAATATATATTAAATTAACAAAGCAATAACTTAGAAACAATGTTTTTTATTTTGACTTATATTTTATATATAATTTTTACTTTTGTGTTTGATATTCTAAAAAGAAAATAAATAAATTTAATTTAATTAACATTCATATGTATAACAAGACATTATTTTATAATATAAGTTTCTAATAAAAGGATAATTTCTTAATTTCACAATATCCATGTATAAAGATAATGTTTCACACAAGCCAATTGATTTATAAAAATTTTAGTCAAATTGTAAAATTATATTATCTAAAAACTCAAATGCTAAATTAATAATTTATTAGGTCAGAAGACTTACAATAAAATCTTTATATTAATAATTTATTTGGTCATAAGCCCTACAATAAAATCTTTATATACCGCATAATTTATCGATTTCCAATGATGTTGACGTACATAATTCAACAAACCCCATAGATGTTCATGTATGGGAGGATCATCCCTTATGGAAGGGACATCTAGAACACGACCAAAGAGTATGTGAAATGCCAAAGAAAACATTTAATAAGTTAAAAGTGCAAAGTGGAACTATATGTCAAATGCCAATTAAAATTACAAAGTGGAGCTATTTGTCAAATGCCAATTAAAATTGCAAAGTTGAACTATTTACCATTATTCAAAGTCAGATACATAGTTGCCTTGAACATAACTTTCTAAGTCTACATTAATAAACAATCCCTAGAAATGAAAACCAAGCGGAACTATTATTCAAAGTCAGATACATAGTTTCCTTGAAAATAACTTTCGAAGTCTAATCTCCACTATTTGTTCCAAACGTGGATGCGTCGAAACACATGGGTCGGTATTCAAAGTCTACAATCACAAGGGGCTGCTGCCTGTGTGGCGTGTCTGCAACGATAAAATGTCGGCAGGGTAAGCGCATCCGCGACAATTTCGCTTCACGTTGAAACTGTGCTTCAATGGTTCTCGTGAGTTTCCTCTGTAATTACCTTTAAGAACCCAAATCACGTATTATATATATGATTGTGTTTTCATTTGTTTTCTATCAGGAGATTGCTGAATTTCTGAAAGTCCGGCACTGCAGTTACCATATTGGCATTGCACCAGCATTTTTGCAATATAAATGGCGCTCTGTATAGATACCGATGAAATTCGCAGACTGTACGATTTGGCTGATGAAAATGGGGACGGGAGGCTGACTGTAAATGAAATGAATCGCTACTTGAAAAGGCTCGGTATAGAAATTTCAGAAGATGACTTGAAATGTATTGTGATTCCGAATTTTCAGAGGGAAGATGATAGTCTTACATTTGATGAATTTGTTGGGCTGTGTCAGTCTATTATGGACAATAGATCAGAAGATGAATCAAGCAATGGCAATGGGTGTGACGATTTAATGGAAGCTTTCAAGGTCTATGATATGAACAATGATGGGTTCATATCCCCCACAGAACTTCAACAGGTGCTGTGTAATTTGGGATTCACAGAGGGTGAAGAACTAGAAGAGTGCCAAAAAATGATAAGCACATACGATTTGAATTCCGATGGGCTGTTAGACTTCTCAGAATTTAAAATCATGATGCAGTCTAAAATCTCTATACGTACAGATTAACGATTGGGATTGGCCGCCATGCAGATTCAGCAAGGTGCCCCTGCTAACAGTCTTGCGCAGTATGCACATCTCACATGTCTCACTGTTCGCGTCATAATGCAGGTAGAGTTCTCTAAGAGGGACAACAAATGCACCGCAATGTCGTTCCCATGGCAAGTTCCCCAACTTTGAGCGATTTTTATATTGAAAGTAACGATGGATGGACTTGCATATTATCGATAGAAATACCTCCATCTCGTGTAGGTATGATATCGGTGCAGGCATGATACTGTCTGTGGAATGGCATTTTGCCTCCTTTTGAAAAATGAATTGGCTTGAATGTTTCTCAAAGCTTCAAGACACCTGCTATTATGGAAGCTGGGAGAAGTATTGTAGCTAGTAGGGGATATATAAGGAAATAAGGCAATGGTAGATATGTGGTGTGTCAATGCTAATTTAAGAATATAAAATATATCCATTTGCTAGATATGATCACTCACGAGGGTGGACAGGTAAAAAAGTGTATAGGTAAAAAATACTAGAGAAATCAGAAAAATTGAATTTTAAGATGATAAATAAGAGGGAAACCATTATAGGATTATCGTGTGTTATCTTTATAAGTTTGAATTTTTTTTCTTTTCTTTTTTCAATTATAGGATTATTTAGTGTTAAATTTATATGTTTGAAATTGTTTTTTTTTTTTTTTAAATATATAAATAATGATGAAATTTGTTTGGTAGATATTGTTACTTTCTAAAGTGTTTAGGGTAAAAAACACCAATAGAGAAATCAACTTTTAAGATGATAAAAAGAAGAAACTAATTTAGATTGCCTGAAGAAATTGTTTTGTAGATATTGTTATTTTCTAAAATGTTTAAGGTAAAAAAATACTATTTATTTAGAAATCAATTTTGAAGATGGTAAATAAAAAGAAAATAATTTAACTTTTTGAATATTTTAATAAAATAATTTATAAAAAATTAATAAAATATGTCAATTTACCAATTAGATTCTAATTTTAACGAGAATTTAAATTTTGTATTTTTACTTTAATTTTAATATTCTACCTTTAGAAAAAATAGTTCTGTATTTTTACTTCAATTTTAATATTCTACCCTTAAAAAAAAAATACTAAATTTATTATTGTAATTTGTAAAATAATTTAGCATTTAGTAATTTGTAGTATAGTTTTCTTTATGCTTATGATATTGTTTTTCTAGCAAGGTGTCTATTTGATCTTGATAAGCAACTCAGATTTCTTAAGGATTTCTGCTTTACAATGGGTGGGTTAATACTGACAAAACAAAAGTTATGATTATCAAATCCAAGAAGGACACTTACACAAATTTTATGTATGACAATAGTAACTTGGAGGAAATGTCTTCTTAAAAGTACCTAGGAATTGATATTCAACTAGAACTATAGCATTCAGAAAAGGATTAATGAGGGGTGGAAAGCTTATTTTGGTCTTGAAAATAATTGTAAAACTGCAAACCTCATAATGTGGCATTAGAAAAAGTTCCTCTTCGAAACTTTAGTCACTCGTGTTATCTTATATGGATATGAAGTTTGGGGTTGCAACATCTCTAGAGAATCCTGGAGAAAGATTGAGCAAATCCAGAAGTGTTTTATAACGTATAACCTTAAAATTAAAAGTAATACACCCTATCTTATTCTCCTTATAGAAGTGGGTCTTTCCCCTATCGAGAGCCTAGCTATGACTAGGCTTCTGTCGTACAAACACAAGCTCAATAACATAGGATACCATAGACTTCTAAGCTAGCTTTAAATTACAACCAAAACCACCTAAGGCTTAAAATAGGTTGGTATAAAGACATCAGGTCCTGGTTAAACCATTGGGAGATGGACGAGAATGTTTCATTGCAAAACATTAATAACATTAAAAAAATTGTTACTTCTAAGTTCAAAGAAAAAATGTGGTGTGAGAAAGATCTACCAGCTAAAGAAAATTAAGATATTATAAGGAGGTCATCAACCCCACCCTAGAAGATCAACAATATCTCTTTGTTTTAACTAGCTCAAAGAAGAAAATTAATATAGCCAAGATTAGAATGAACTCTCATGAGCTCCATAGTGAAACAGGTCGTTGGACAGTTCCTAAAACAACATGGATGGAAATGATCTGCCATCTCTATGAGAATATGAACATCAAGGATCAAAATTACTTCCTCTAAGAGTGCCCCACATACAACTACATTAGAACTTAATTTCATAATCTTTGTTGCAATACTGACCTTCCTAGTCTTTTAAGATGTCAAAATTATAGTGAGCTCGGGAGACTTCTTTCCAAGCTTTTCGAGCATAAGAATAAAATCTTAAATCAAACTAAATAACTCTTTTCTTTAAGTATAATAGACCAAAGATTGGTCTCAGTAGAAATTAACCATCATCATCATCGTCATCAATATATAATTATAAATTATATTAACACGATATCACATAAAATGCCATTAGAGAAAAGTAAACTCTAAATTTATCAAAGCAGTTTTTTTGAAAATTTAAATTATTTTAATAAGATGGATAAATTTAAATTTATCAAAGCATGATTGCAATATTTGATTTCATTGTTAGGTTTCCACCTAATGGCGTCACTCTCTCTTGAATATCTCCTTCTGTCGTGTTTTGGTATATTGTGAAAACATCGTTATAGAGCATTTGTTGTGTTTTTTTTCCACCGATTTTTTGTGTTGTGTGGTGAAAACACCGTTATAGGGCATTTATAGGTTGAATACATTTTATTTTTGGTAGAAAGATAAAACAATTTTAAAAAGTTGAAAAACAATTTTAGATTTTATTATTTTATAATCACTTAGATTTTAATAAAATATTTTTCAAGTAAATATTTCAAATAATATTTTAATTAAAAAAAATAAAAACAAATCATTATGATGATTGTTCTTGTAAAAAAACTCATAAATGATAAAGAATGTGGAGAAGGAGGGGATTCAAGGAACGAAATAAAGAAGACGAGAGGAAATGAAAAAACTAAATAGTAGTAAAACATGAGATTAGGAAGAAGAAGCCAGCTTGAAGATTTTCTTTAAGCCAAAACTATTTATAATTTTGCTAATGACTAAGAATGCATTAAACCCTAATTGACAATGGAAACCACATTTCTAACTATTTCTTTAGTAAAATACGGTAACAAATGCTAGTTATTCATTTGAGCTTCTAGGGTAAATATTGTTGTTCACGGTGTATTTACTTCTATTTAATTATGTTGATTAGACTAGTAGCTACACAATTATGTTGAACAGACAAGTAGCTACATGTGTAGTGTTTTCATTCTGTTCAATTTACTTTCTAATTAAAGTATAGCATTAATCATGATCCGCACGACCAATGAATTCATTACCCACTCAATTTGATGGTATGAATCATTGGTTTGTGTAACAACACTTTGAATGATTCATTCTGCATGTTGATTGGTTCGTGCAATCTAATTATTAGTTTTATTCGTTACTGGATTACTTAATGGGTTGAATATATAGCTTAATTTCACCTTCAAATAAGCTTTTGGTCTGAATTATTAGTGTATAAATCAAATCTCTATTCACTATCTCTGTATACTCATCTATTTAGGATAGAAGGTTGTAGAACTTTTTACTAAGAAATCTAGTAATTGTATAAAATATTATGTGCCATATATCCAAAAGTGATTTTATTTCTTTATATATATATATATATATATTCTTATTATCCTTTAATAGCTGCCTTACATTACATCAAAATGCACATCTAATTATTAAAATTGTTCACTACATAGTTACACCCTCTTCTATTTTTTAGAAAACCCTATAGAAGTCCATGGGTATGATTTTTCATGGCTTGGTCTTGGTAGAGAATATAAGTAGAATGTATAAGACCTATTTAATATTGATATGCTTGATTGCATAACAAAATATACATCTTTTAATAATCCTATCTACTTATTCTTATCTTTTAGGAAAATAAACATGCATCTCTATGTTGTCCATAATATTTCAATTTTGAAATTCCTAGCAACTTGAGAGGTATACAATTTCTTTATTAGCTATAAATTTAATTCTTTTGGAAAAAATAAAAATAGAAATCCCATTTCTGTTTTTAGAGTAATCCATCTCGTAAATGGTAATAACATTTATTATCTTTGTCACTTAGTTATTAATCACATCGAAGTTGTTGAACTACACCATTGAAGACTTCAAATTCAACATACTCTTATTTTGTGATTCACTGATGAATAAAGCCATGTTCGTAATGAATTAAAGATCTATTATTTTGGTTGTTGAAGTCATTTGATGAAAAATAATCCAACTTGTTGGTAATTCCTTCATTTATCTTATCATTAAAGATGAAATTGCAAAGTCATAATCAACTTGAAATATCTTTATAACTAGAAAATACTCTCACTTTGTAAGTAATACATAAGTTAATGATCAATATTGATAATTCCCCCCTTAATTATTATATAGATTTTCCACTGGTTCACTCCATGTCTTAAGGCATTAATTTCTTTGTCATATTTAGGGTAGATTAGTGTTACTTCTTAGAATAGATCTAAATGATAATGAACAATATCTCACTTTGCATCAACACCGCATCCATAACACAATTGTTTGCATATATATCCACTTAAAATATTGTTTTTAAGGTTAAATATTTCTTGGACTAGGACTTCATTATTCTTTTACTTCAATTCTTCAAATGACTTTTATAACTCTTACTAGCTAGAAAATAATATCATTGGTCCCAACAACATGAAATGTTGACACCATAACTAAAAATTGTGTTACAAACTTCCTTAGTGATTGGGAATTATCTCACAAAAAATATCTTAACATGAATGGCGTTGGTGAGATTTCCTTTTTTCAGTATGGAATATGTCTTTCAACAAACAATATTCAATTCTCATCCACCAATAACATACCCAAATATACCAAGAAATACTTGGAAATCTCACACTTCTCTAGTTTGGTTGAAAGCTAATATTTATTTAGTGTTTCCAACAATTTCTTCAAATATATAAAATAATCCTATAAAGTAAAACTAAAAATTAACTTTTCATGAAAATATGATATGAAAAATTTATCTACGAAGGAGCGCAACATATCATTTATTAAACATACATAAGTATTTTGTGCATTACTGAGAGTAAAATTCATTGAAAACCATTTATAGAGACATTGTCTTATCTTGAGGGTAGTGTTCTAAGTGTCTTCTTACATCATTGATACTTAATGATACATATATATTATATATGTTTTAGTGAATCATGTCACATGATGACATTAATCCAGTAAGTCATTGATCCTAAGCAAGGGATCATACCTATTCTTTAATCATCTTGTTGAGTCTCTATGGAAGATGCACATTATGCAAGTCTTGTACTTATTTGGAAATAAAATAATATTACATAACTCCATAGTTAGGTACTTGGCCTTATGAAAAATTGATCCAGCAATTCTTGCCGTTTCATCTTCACTTCATCTTTCTCTAATATTTATTAAACAATACTATATTTGATAGTATAGAAATAGTTATATCTAATTTTAAACTTATTTCTCAATTTGCATGTCTTTTGTATTCTAGAACACTTATCTATATGCCTACAACATCTTTTCTATTTTATGTTTTGTTCCTTCATAAATTCTTCCAAGGATGACATTACTCTTAGAGATATAGCATCTTTCTAGTTATGTCTCAAGAAGAGTGCGAATACGTGTTACTTCTATTGATCAATGTCTAATATTACTGGGAAATCATTAAATACATGATAGAGTTCTTATAAATTGCAGAGATGATAAAATATTTATCAGCCTTAACAAAGGGGCATTAATTTTCCTTATTTATTAAGATAGTGTGCCTCATATAAATATATGTACAAACAAAACATTACATTGTAAACATCTAAAGGAAATACATGGATTTCTTCTTCAATAATAAAATTCACACTAATTTTACTTTTAAACTTACATTGTTGTGTAACTTGTAACTCTACATCCTATAAATCCACCAATTCCAAAGCGTACAAATGAGGATGATAATGCACCTTTAAGCTAATATTATTTACCATGTTCTCTATAATGAGGTTATCCTATTGAAAAATGTTTAAACTACCCACCACTTATTCATGAAACATCAATTTAAAACTCAAGTTTCATAATAAGAAATGAAGGGGATAGATCATCACTGCCACAAGACAAAATATTAGAAGATATTATTCAACAATTGGTGCAATATGTGTCATGGATCTCTCAATAATAAACCTCTACCAAAAATATTTTTGGGTTTCCTTACAAAAATATGATTGTTGAAATGTGTGGATAGCGAGAAATAGGGTGATTTTTCAACAAGAATAAACCAAACATAATCTTGTGGCCAACATAACTATAATTATCTTAATGAATTTCATAATTTCCAAAAGTTTCCATCTCTTATCTGAACATTTGATGGAACATGATGCAAAAATCTAGTTGGAATAGTTGAGTATCACTTCTCAATTCCTCAAAACTAGGGGGAGATTGGTTTTCCAAATATATAGATGGAAGATTCATTTAAAAAAATATGAATTTTTGTCCTAGAAAAATGAATAGTCCTCCTACCTCTTCCTTGTTTTTATGGTTATTCCAAGATCAATCCTATGATATCAGGTCCAAGAGGGCAAGGATGCAATTTTTAAACCTAAATGGGAGTTTTATCTTCATACTCATGAAGCCTAAGAATCTATTCCAACAACCTACTAAAATTCCTATGTATATTATAAGGTTTAAATATAGTTAAGTTTCTTAATATTGAAAACTTGGTTGTGAATGGGGACTCTGCAATCATCATGAGACATATGTATCAAGGGATTAACTCTTTAGATGTCTAATTTTCCTCTATGATAGGTACGATAAGGAACCTATTCTCTTCATTATTCAATATTAGATTTTGTAATGTACTATGAGACTACCACTTAGAATTAGATTTCTTTCATTTTTAGCCACTTCACAAAAGGGAGGGACCTTATCCCTCAACAATGTGGTCACAATGGAATTCATTCCTTAATTATCACATCATGACATTTGGGAATAAAACTTATTGGCATGAGAAAATTATACAATCATATATGTATTCAAAGAGAAGGAAGCATGAGATGAGGAGTCTCATCAAGTCTCACATGTAGTCCTCCGCTAATGTAGAACTAATTTGAACCATTGCAAAAGGTTATGAAAAATATGTGTGGTATTTTTGTGGATTTCCTCATGTGTTTAAATGGAAGTGGGAATAATGGACTTCATCTAGTTTGAAGTAGAGGAGTTCTAAGGAATTTTGAGTTTTTTCTTCCAATTGTTACAATTCACTAATATCCTTTGTCTCAGTAGTTTTTGTGATCTATCAAGAGGCCTTTTCTTAGTTTATTTTTTTTAAGGGAAATTTCATTCTCCTTAAGTAATCCCATAGTGTGCTTCTTTAGAATTTCTCCCTATCGTTTACACAAGACTCTAGATTTGGCTTCTTGTCCAATGCTTTGTAGGTTTTCATCCTTGATACACTCTATTATCATTCTATATTTTTCTTTTTTATTGTTATCATATTTTGTCTTTAATTAATGTATTTTTTTATGTGATATTACTTTGGAGAAACCATGTTCGTGTTGCAAACCTACTCAATTATCTCTCCTCCCTTGGACTCAAAAACTCAATTATAGTAGCTCTTTCTCCTAGTTTCTAAAGTTACAAGGGAAACGGATTATATAGATATTAGAGAAATTATAAATGCTCTCAAATAGTGTGTTGAGGACCTACAAAGACATGGAAATTTAATTAACTTTATTGCAAGGAATACTAAGGTAACAAGGCTCAATTTCAAGCTCTTATGTGGAGATTCCTATGAGGATTATGTTAACTTAGACAAAGAATTTCTCAACCCTTGAATCCAAGCTCACTGAATTGCAACAAATAGCAACTTATATAATTTCAAGAAGCAATATAATGTACATAGTACTCCTACTCCTTCCTTAGCTATAGAGCATGGATCCCTTGGAGAAAAAATTCACTACAAGGAAAATACCCTCTAGCAGAGGTTATAACAGAGGTTTTTAGTGTTATAAAATTAGCCAAAATTGTCAAAAAAAAACATTTTCTACAACATATGTTTTCGGTAACGGAGGTTTTGGTAGAGCTTCTAATGGAATTTCGTAACTTAAAAAACTGGGTGGCCCAAGGTTATTAGAAATGTTTTTCTCATTAGAGTGTTATTCAGGTGTCAATGCACTAGTGTGTTTTAGAGTAAATGCACCAGTCGTGCAAACATACAAAGCATCAGTATAGAAAACAAATAAAGGATGCCTTGGGACGTTTAGATATGTCCCAGTGTGTGCCATCCAGACGGTCACCCCGGGGCGATTGAAGGTGCATGCATTGTAGGTGATACAATGCACCAGGTGCACTTTAGGTGATACAAAGCATCGACTCATTCTAATTGGTCTTTGGATTTGTGTGGTGCCCATAAGTTGTATCAACACATCATTTTGTAGTACTATAGAAACGCACCGGTGTGCAATATCACACAAACACACCGATCGTTCTAATTTGTATTGTTATTTATGTGGTGCCCATAGGTCATAGAAATGCACCGGTGAGCAGTCTCACATAAACGCACCGTTGTGCAGTATCGCACAAATGCATCGAGATTTATAATCGGTATTGGTATTTGTGCGATGCCCATAGGTTGTAGAAATGCACTGGTTTGCTTTATCATACAAACGTACCTGTGTATAGTAACTGACACACACTAGTGTTCATTTTGTATTTTTTAGAAACATCGACCTGTGACAGTGCAATTATTGTGATTTTTTAAAATTCATTATTCATCAAAAGTCGATAGATACCTTATAACAGTATTCATGTCAGTTAAATTTTTATTAGTGCATTTGAATGTGATGTTTGGATTAATTTTTTATATCATATCATAATTATTGTGATTTTTTAAAATTCATTATTCATCAAAAGACGACATGTATCTTATAACAGTATTAATATCAATTAATTTTTTATTAGTGCATTTGAATGTGATGTTTGGATTAATTTGTTGTATCATATCATCAGATTTCACATCTCTTCACTATAATATTTAATCATCCATATATTTAATTAGTGGTGTTACATTTCATAGCGACAATGGAGGACACAATAGAATAAATTAAAACACACACACACACACACATATATATATAAGACACTCTTTATCATAAAGAATGGGACAGTTATTGGTATCCCTTTTTCTTTCAATTGGGAGACTGTGTCCATTACAATAAACAAAATGTATGATTTCACAAAAAAATATTTCAAAAAATACAATGCCTTGCTTGGATATCCAAACATAATGATCATTATTCTTCTCTTGAACTATTGTCGCTGCTCAAGCTACTTCCATGACTTGGGTTATTTTGAGGAATGTTTTGTTCCCAGTGTTGATTGTTTTCTTCTTCTTCACCTTCCATCTACAAACATAAAAATAAACTGTAATGAGTGTATATACATTGGTGAGAATAATGAAAATTGCAATATTAAATAATATACATCAATGTAAATTGAAAATAAATGATGTACCATAGCAACAATTGACTCATGAACTATACACATTCTTTCAAAACCAAATTTCATGTGTTCTTTCAAGATTTCATCTGTTGGTGCAGTTCCATACTTTGTTTCTTGGAAGGTTTATACCCCATAAAAAATCATATATTTAATATAAAAGCTTTTTTTGTTCTATTAATTATAGATGGAGCTAAGTAAAATAATATTGATACATGCTTACAAATTCCACAATTAATTTATGATATGCCAACATATACTAACAACCCATATTTAACCCATTGTCAATCAATTCGTCTAATGGTTCTTCTTTGTATGTTAGCACATGTTTGAAGACATTCAATGATGATTGTTGTAAAACAACCTAAAATATACAAAAAATAAATCTAGCTATATTGTTATAAGGAAGTAACAATTACTCACAAACTTAGATATCAACCCTTTTCTTCCTTGTCGTCCTGTTTTATGTGCTGAATGGGTTCCATTTTCTTTTCTTTCCTGCAAGAAAATACTTGAAAAATATTATTTACTGCTAAATTGTTTATTTATTGTACCTAATCGAAATTTCAATGATTACATATTACATTTGAAACACATTTTTGTTGAGATGGCTCCTCATGCGATGAAATTATGTCTGTTTTTTTAACCATATCCTTGTAGACCTTTTTGGACATTCCTACTGGCATATTCTTCATATCAGCTCGTTTATCTTTTGAAATTTTCATAATCTTCTTGAGAATGTAACATGAAAATAAACTATTTAATTTTGAAATTGATCTATGAAAAGAAAATATAACAAAAGTGATATTTACAATGATATTTATAAATAAATCTAGAAAACATTTAAAGGAATATTACTTTTTCATTCATTCTTTTTTGTTGTTGTACGATTTTTCTATTAAAATTCTGACATGTCTTATTGACCGATTCTTTGGAAACTCTTCCTATAGTTTAGATAAAATTTGGTTCTTGGAATCATTGGATTGATTTTTGTATTGTAAGTGAAAAGAACATCTATACATTCATTCCACTAGATCCCTCAAACTTTTGTAAAAGTTTTCCCCCTTTCATTAACCTCCAACACCAATCGAGATGAGCTAAGGAGAAATTCATTTTCATTTGCATGTTCTATTTTTTTTCTTTTCTTAGAACAACATTCCTTTCTAGAGTTGTGGTTCCCTGTAGGAAATTAAACATATGTGAATTAATATATTGTTTGAAACATGTTATCTAATAATTTTAAGTATATTATTAACGAAAATTAAAAAAAGAAACTCATATTGTATCAGTAGTATTTGTTCATTCACCCGATTCATCCTTTTGCAATTTTTCCATCAAGGTTTTATGCTCTTCTTGTCCTAGATAAGAAATAACCTTATCGATCTTTGTCATTTTTTGGCTCTGCATGATACACAGTAAACAAAACATATTATTTAAGCTTACATATAGTTCAAAAATAAAATTTTTTGTAAAGAATTTAAAAAGAACTTTCCTTTTTTCCTTTTCTTAATGTGCTATCAGTATTTTTGTTACTTAATATCTTGTCATCCATTTCTTTATCAATAGGAAACTTGTACCATATCATTCATTAATATATTTTATAAATAAATCATCAAAATTGCAGGTAAAAAATATATATCAAGAAACTAGTGCGCCTTTAATGTTGTACGCACCAACTTCGATACGTCGCGTTCTTATAAACGCACTACCAAAACAATATAAAACACCTACAGTGCTCTATGTCAAGAAGGAGCATCTGTGTGTTATATGTTAACCGGCACACCAATTAACACAAACAAATTAATAAAAATCCTCTAGTATTAGTTTTTGTAGCATATGGTGCATGGAGGGGGAGGTGCGGCCTATTCTTATAAACACACCACAAAAACAGGGGACCACCGTACAGTGCTCTATGTCAACAAGGAGACCAAGTGCGTTATATGTAAAATGGTACACCGATTAACACATAAATAATATTTTCTTTGTCAAGAAGTACGTGCACGATGGGCTATAATGAAATAGTGCACCGATGCCCTATTTTACATATGTCGCATAGATTAATATATATATATATATTTTAATTTTTTTTATCGAATAGTACGTGTGTAGTGTGCTGTGATAAGACAACACACCGGTGCACTAGTGTACACAGGGCGCACTAGTTAAAAAATTTCAACTTTGTAAAAAATCACGTAAGGGTCAACATGGATTGGGTTCCGACTATGTAAGTCGTCTCGTGGGTTAGATTTCATAGACCTATATATATATATATATATATCTAAAATGAAAATCCCTAATTCTGAAATCACAAAAACATGAAGAAGTAAGGGCAGAAACAAAAAGAATGGTGGGTTTAGGGTAAAATAGATTTTATTTTATTTTATTTTCTAATTATTTTTATTTGTTTGTTTGTTTGTTTTTTTTTTTTTTAAGTTTTAATTCTTTATTTAATTTTTTTCCGAAAATGAATAGTAAATTAAAATTTTTTATTTACTGTGTAAAAAATACTGCAGAAAATGTAAAAAAAACAATAAAATTTAATGACGAGATCGTTTGAAATTCTATGCTACATGGTTTGAATCATCATAGGTTTGGAATTCTGATTGTCTGAATAGTTTTGTTCGAAAGTATTTCACTGCTTCACAATGCTCTCATGCTCTCTTGCTCTAGGTATATCTCGTCCAAATCTCTAACTGAATTTGTTTGCAAAAATAGTGAAATAATGAAAAGTGTTTAGTATTTAAATAATTTTTTTATGAAATTGGTTTTTCGAAAATATTTTGGCACCCATTTTTCTATTTACCACTTAATTTTTCACTTTCAAAAAATAAAGTTTCGCTTTTTTATTTGAGGCTATTCGTCACCAGTGCGTCAATTAATAACACTGCATTGGTGCCTATGTTAATAACACGACACCAGTGCGTAGTAACTAAAATGCATCAGTGCGGTTATCTGTACATTGGCACTGATAACAATAAGTCCATTTTTAAGACATTGAAATTAATTTTAGGTTTGTACACCAAAATTTATTGTTCATTTTGCTTAAATGCAGGGAGAAAATATCATAATTATATCGTATGGACAATTCTTCAAAATCCAAATCGTTCCATAATATTTATGAAATTCCATCGCGAAATTCTCCCTATCCATCTCAAGATGTAATATTTACTTCAGATTTAATTTATATTTTCATTATCTATTTGAATTTATGTTTTTTATCGATGTCAGACAGCTTAGTAAAACTTTTAATGTATACAAATTTGCATGTTCATGTAGATTCAGAATTGAGCTCAGATGCACAAAATATTCAAACAAATTCAAAATGTTTGAAGCTCTTACTAGGAGCAACATACTACAAGGCGCATTTGGTAGATGAAAATGGACATCCGCTTCACCCTGTCTATTGTAACAATATTACATCTTCTAGCCACAATCCCAGGACAATGATGGTAATAATAATTGTTTAGTATATTAATGTAATTATTTGAACGTCGAACCAATTAATCATGCATTTTGAGTGTTCTTACTAATTGATATCATAGATTTGTACTAATCATGTTCAAATATATTTTTTGAAATTATTAGGATTCTAGTAATGATGAGAGACCTACCTACCATCTTCCATTGCACCCCACGATAATTTCAAATCGAGAGAAGTGTTAGAAAATTATATATTACAGAGCAATGGAACACATAAAATATGCGGAAAACACAAGCACACAAAACACATAAAAACAAAGAGACACAGATATACGTGGTTCACCTAATTTGGGTTACGTCCACCCTGAACAACCAGTCCTTCCTTTCTATTATCCAGAAAAATGAAGAGAGACAACCTACAACAAATCCACTGTAATATCCTCTATTCTCTCTCACAGTCTCCCTATTTGTTTCTTGCTCTGAGAATACACATACAATCCATAGCCGCAATACAGTACCCTCATACAAAGCGAGGGGTTTCCTTCTAGGGAAGAAAACCCTAAACTAAAGATAACTTCTACCGTCAGATCATCTATCTAATGAATGGCCCAGATTGACTAGAAATTACTATACTTTTACAAGGCAATTTTACATATGTTTTTACCTTTGGGGGCGTTGCCCCCGAAACCCTCTGCAAGGGGGGGGCTCCATAAAGTCATAGTAGCCCCCTTGGACCCCCCAGACAACATATAATTATGGGCGGCATTGCCGCCCCATTAAGGTACAAGGGTCCAACACTATGATACAAGATAAACAAGACAATCAGGCTCCACACCCAACAATCTCCCACTTGGATACTGATTGTAGCAACTCCATCGCTACTTCATTTTTTGGAAAATTACTCCACTTTGGACCTAGTTGTTTGTCATCTTCATCATCATTCTTGAAGACCAATTGAAACTAAGCATATTCTCAATTTATCCTTGGTTACAACTTTCATTAGCATATCTGCAGGATTCTGGCTAGTGTGTATATTATCCAACTTCAACTATCCATATTCCAATATTGACCGTATGAAATGATACTTGAGTTGTATGTGTTTATTCCTGGAATGAAATTATGAGTTATTTGCAAGATGAATGGAACTTTGTCTATCACTGTATAAAGTGACCATATCATGCTTCTTACCCAATTCATCCATAAACCTTTGTAACCAAATCATTTCCTTACTAGCCTCTATAGCAGCAACATACTCTACTTCTGTTATTGAAAGTGCAACAACAATTTGGATTTTTGAAACCCAACTGACAGTTGTTCCACCTACAGTAAATACATATCCTGTAGTGCTCCTCCTGTTATCTCTGTACCTGCCATATTTGCATCAATATATCCCTGTAGAGAAATGTTTGAACCACCAAAGAAAAATGCTTGATTTGTGGTAACTCTAAAATATGTGATAATCCATTTCACTACCATCCAATGTTCTTTTCCTGGATTTTTCATGTACCTGCTTACAACTCCCACTGCATGTGCAATATCAGTCCTTGTGTAGACCATTACATACATTAAGCTTCCAGCTGCTGATGCATATGGAAATTTAGACATATAATCCATTTCTTCTTGGGTCTTGAGGCACATCTCCTTACTAAGTTTGAAATGTATATCAAAAGGTGTACTAACTGGTTTTGCATTGTGCATATTAAATATTTTCAACGCCTTTTGTATGTACTCATTCTGAGACAGTGTTAATTTGCGATTTTTCCTGTCTCTAGTTATTCTCATACTAAGAATTTATTTTGCAGCTCTAAAATCCTTGATTGGAAATGAATTTGGAAATTTTCTTTTGAGCACATTTATTTCCTGCATGTTAGACCCTGCAACAAGCATGTCATCTACATACAATAACAATATAATATAGCTTCCATCATTTTGATTTTTTAGATAAACACAATGATCAGAGTGACATCTAGTATAACCTTGTTCAGTCATAAACCTGTCAAATTTTATATACCACTACCTTGGAGCCTATTTTAAGCCATACAAGCTCTTCCTTCCCCTTGACCTCATATCCTTATGGTTGTTGCATATGGATCTCTTCCTCCAAATCTCCATGGAGAAATGTTGTCTTTACATCTAACTGTTCAAGATGTAAATCTTTCGCTGCTAGAAGACTTAAAATAGTTCTGATTGAAGTCATATTAACAACAGGAGAAAATATTTCATCAAAATCAATATCTTTCTTTTGTACAAACCCCTTTTCCACAAGTCTAGTTTTGTACCTTTGTTTTCCTCCATCTTCTTCCTTTATCTTGTAAACCCATTTATTCTGCAATGTAGTATTACCTGCGGACAACCTGACTAAGTCCCAAGTTTGGTTATGTAATAAGGATTCCATCTCTTCTTCCATGGCTGGCTCCTACTTCTTCCTGGTTTCAACCTGCATTGCTTCTTCATAACATTCAGGTTCACTAGAATCAGTCAACAACAAATAATATAATGAAGGAGAGTATCGTTCAGGGGGTCTACTTATCCTAGTAGATCTTCTGACACCACTTTCAGGTGTTTGAGGTGTCTGTTGCTGTTGTGGTGGTTGTTGTTGTTGTGGTTGTTGATTATTATTATTTTCAGGCACATTTACCTTTTCTGTGACCTCATCGAGAACTGTGTATTATTTGATTTCTTTTTCCTGTTTCTTTTCCTGTAACTGATTCTTATACAAGACCTTTTCATTGAATATTACATCTCTACTCCTAATGATTTTGTGATTTTCATAATCATATAAGCGATAACCAAAATCATTAACACCATATCCAATAAAGGTACATTTCTTTGATTTTGCCTCAATCTTTGTTCTGTTTTCTTTATTAATATGGAAAAAGGCCTCACAGCCAAAAGGCTTTAAAAAATCGTAGTTTACCTTTTTACCTGTCCATCTTCCTCTGGAATACCACCATCCAAGGAACTTGAAGGCCCTTTGTTTATTAGATAAACAACAGTATCTACAGCATCTGTCCAAAATTGTAAAGGCAATCATGCATGCAATCTCATGCACCTTGCACGCTCCATGATTGTTCTGTTCATCCTTTCTGACACACCATTTTCTTGTGGTGTTCATGGAACTGTTTTCTCTCTGCGAATTCCATGCTCTGAACAATACCATTCAAACTCTTTTATGCAATATTCACCTCCATTGTCTGATCTGAGACACTTCAAATTCTTTCATGTCTTAATCTCAACCAAATCTTTCCATTTCTTGAAAGTATCAAATACATCAGATTTATTTTGAATACAATAAATCCAATTTTTTCTAGTTGCATCATAAATAAAAGTAACATAATAATGAGATCCACCAAGAGATGATACCTGAGCAGGTCCCCATACATCTGTATGCACAAGCTCTAATTTTTCGCTCTTATTTTCTTTCCCAACTCTGAGAAATATAACTCTCTTCTGTTTTCCATAAAAAAAATTCTCACAAAAATTCAAATCAACATTATTCAAACCCGGCAACAAATTTCTTGAGTGAAGAATATTAATCCCCTTCTCCCTTATGTGTCCAAGCCTATGATGCCATAATGTTGCATCTGCTCCTTTGGAAGTTAAAGCATTAACAGAGTTAGAAATACCATTGCATAAATAAAATGTACCAACCTTTGCACCTTTTGCTATTGCCTACGCTCCTTTGGTGACATTCCACGTTTTATCTGTGAAATTTGTCACACAACCTTCACCACCTAACTGCCTTGTTGAAATCATATTTTTCTTCAGATCTAGAACATGCCTTACCTCCTTTAATAGCCATTGGTTTCCATTCTGTTGTTTTACAAGAACCTTACCTATTCCAACAATTTTACAGGGTTTATTGTCACCCAAACGAACTTGTCCACTCCTTGAACATAGTCATGAAAATGTTTCTTATCAGGTGTGGCATGGAATGAGACACCTGAATCTACCACCCAAGAATCAGTAACATCTTCGAAAGAAAGAATCAGAGCATCTTGTAACACATCACCTGTCACATTTGCTTCATGATTGTTTTCTTGATGTGCATCTCCTTCTTTTCCCTTCCGAGATCTACAGTCTTTCTTTAGGAGTCCTTTATTTCTGCATTTCCAGCACACTGTCCCTGATTTGGACTTGGATCTGCCTTTCCTTGATTTACTGCAATATCCTGAGCTCTTTCTTCTTTCCATTCTTCTTCCCCTAGATTCTACACTGAAAGCATTACCCGATGTCTCACTGGAGCTTTTCCGTCGCATTTCCTAGCTAAGGATAGCACCGACAACATCATCAAACTTTAAAGTACTAGATCCAGAGACAGAGTTACTAATGGACATAACTAAACCATTCCAACCTTCTGGCAATGAGCACAAAAATAACAGAGCTCTAACTTGATCATCAAATTTTACCCCTACAGAACTTAACCAACTGGTAACTGTATTAAAATCATTTAAATGGTCTGCAACAGATCCACCTTCTGACATCTTCATATTAAATAAATGTTTCATAAGATATACCTTTTTTGAGGTCGAGGGTTTTTCATATGGTTTCACCAATGCCTTAATCAAACCCTCTATTGTTGTTTCCCTCGAAATATTGAAGGCTACCGACGCTGTGAGGCACAACCGTACTATTCCGAGTGCCTTTCTATCGAGAATCTCCCATTTTGCATCTATGATAGCCGTCGGCTTCTTCTTTTTTCTGCTCAATGGTAGGTACAGATATTTTTGATACAGCTAATCTTCCATATGCATCTTCTACAACGGGAATTTTTTTCCGTTAAATTTCCCAACCCTAAACTTACCATCTTCTGCCATTGCTCCCACTTGAAATAGGAACCCTTCTGTCATGCTAGTTTATCAACCAAATAGACCTTCGACTCTGATACTAGTTGTTAGAAAATTATATATTACAGAGCAATGGAACACATAAAATATGCAGAAAAAACAAGCACACAAAACACATAAAAAAAAAGTGACACAGATATACGTGGTTCACCCAGTTTGGGCTACATCCACCCCGAACAGCCAATCCTTCCTTTTTATTATCCAGAAAAATGAAGAGACACAACCTACAACAGATCCACTATAATATCCTCTGTTCTCTCTCATAGTATCCCTATCTGTTTCTTTCTCTGAGAATACACATACAATCCACAGCCGCAATACAATACCCTCATAGAAAGTGAGGGGTTTCCTTCTAGGGAAAAAAACCCTAAACTAAAGATAACTTCTACCATCAGATCATCTACCTAATGAAAGACATAAATTGACTAGAAATTACAATAAGTTTACAAGGAAATTTTACATATGTTTTTAGCTTTAGGGGTGCTACCCTCGAGACCCCCCGCCATGGGGGGGCTCCATAAAGTCGCAACCTCCCGCCCTGGAGCCCCGAGGGAGCGTTTAACTGCAGGAAAAATTGCCGCCCCATTAAGGTATAGGGGTCCAAAATTGTGATACAAAATAAACAAGATAATCAGGCTCCACACCCAACAAGAAGTCTAAATTAAGAGAAAAAATCGGAGAGGAACAATACAAAGAATGGTTGAATCAGCCATCGATTCAATTCCCACGACGTCCAGATTCACCAATTAGGAATGAATACAACAATAGTAGTTCTTCACAAGCTGGCAATGTAGGAAATAAAAAAGAGGTTGGTATGGATGATTACTTAAGGGATATGACTGCCATGGAGACAATGTTGTTAGATGCATTCCAAAATGATGATCAACTAGGGGATGATGCTCATATCACTAACACCTTTTTCGAAAGCCTTAAATTTGCTTCCACCACCCCTCTCTTTAGACCTAGCGGTCAGTCAAAGTCTACCGAGTTGGGGAAAAATATGTTACTATAAAACTTGAAAGCAATGTTTGGCTTGTCAAATGCATATTTCTCAGAAATTTTTGTCCAAGTTACCATAAAGTCCTCCCTTATATAATTTTGAGAAATATAATCACACAATAAACATTAAAAATGGTCAAATTTATGAACTTTAATAATTATATCAGCATTAATGTACATTTAATATTGTCCATGATTACAAACTACAAGTTATTAAAAGATAATGTTCTTCCCAGTGATAATGTCTTTCCCGGTAGCTATGAAAAGGCAAAGAAATTATTGAAAATGTTGGGTGTTGAGTACATATCATATCATGCATGTCCAAATTATTGTATTCTATATAGAGGAGAATATGCAAACAAAGAAATATGTCCAAAATGTGGGCATGACAAGTATGATAAATAAAAAAAGAAGAGTAAATCATGTGGTCCTCCTTTTATTATATTGAGGCACATGCCTATAATCCAAAGGATTCAAAGGCTTTTTCTTTGCAAAGAATTAGTTATGTTGTAGGGATGGCATGCCTCACACAAAAGTGAGTTGGGAGTTATGTGAATCCCAACAGATTCAATAGCCATGAAGCATATAGAGGATACATGGCCCAAAAAATCAAGGATGAAGTATGAAGTCTACGACTCAACATATCCATGGATGGTGTCAACCCATATTCCCTACATAACACCAACTATTTTGTTTGGCTTGTAGTATTGATTAATAATAATATCCCCCCATGGTTGTCCGTGAAGAATGAACATCTTATGTTGGCTCTCATAGTACCTAGTAGAAGATAAGTGAATAATATGGATGTCTACTTACAACTAATGGTAAATGAATTGAAGGAATTATGGGATGAGATATATGTATATGATGTATCAAGACCCATCGCAACAGAGAGGATTTTGACGTTGTATGGCATATGTGCTTACATGACACAAGCTTATCTAGGCTTAAGAGTTTTCTTTGGTAAATTACATGTTTATTTTTATTTTTTTATATGTAACAATATTCTTTCACATACTAGTTATTTAATTTGTTGTAATTTTTCTGACCTTCATGAAATTCTTTAACGTGCCATGCATATAAATTGTATACAATAATATCGCAGGTCTTGTAAAAAAAGGGTATTTTGGATGTAAATGTTGTGGACCTTCTCTGAAATCTAGATGGTCCAATAAAATACGAAAGCTGTGTATGACTGCTCCAGAGTATTCCTCATAGAAGAACACCCTTACAGAAAAGAAGCATCTGATTTCAATGGTAAACGAGAGAGAACCCAAAGGCCTCCAATAACGATACCAGCTGAATGGATTAGATAATATGAGAGAGATAAGGACAAGGATTTCATAGAAATATTCGATTCAAATGGGGAGCCTATGTTCAATGATCCAAAATTCTTAGATACCTATGTTGAGAAATTTCCCATTGGGATGAAAAGGAAATCTATCTTTTATAACCTCCCATATTGGGAGCATCTTAAGATTACCCACTTATTAGATCCCATGCATATATTTAAAAATGTTTTATATTCTTTATGGATGCACATATCATCGAAACAAAGTGACAGATTGGTTGTTAGGAAAGATTTATTACTTCAAAAAATAAAAATAAACATTGGCCAAGACGATTAGAAAGTACACGATTAGAGGCAGGTACGGGTCCCTCTAATTCATGGTATTTCAAATAAGGTGATGTCCCATGGATTTTTAGAAAAGATGATCTTTCTTTGGCAAAGGAAGTTATAATGGGTGTGAGGGTGCCATTTTCATACGGGTCTTCACTATAGCATTGCTTCACCATGGATTCCCATTTGTTGGGGTTGAAATAGCATGACCATTTGAATCTTCTAAGAGCACATATAATGTCAAAAGCATGATTTTATTGTTTGTTATATTATTAAATTGTATCCCATGCAGAGATCATAAAGCATAACTAATTTTGTATATTATTTCGCGTGTTTATAACTTTGCAGTGTGATTATCCTTTGTTCATGCTTGGGTGTGTGAAACATGAATTCCCACAAGACCTGGGATGTTCCATATATAAGTTATATGCATTTGTACGTTGGATCACATCAAATAAGATTCAAATGGATACCATTCCACGGTGGCATCAAGAGATAATTGAGATTGTTTGTATGTTTGAGAAGGAACTACCAATGAGTTTCATGGACTTGTAGGTTCATATTCTAATCCACCTAGTAGATGAGGTTGAATTATTTGGGGTGGTTTCTTGTCGTTGAATATTCTTCTTAGAGAGGTACATGAAGAAATTGAAAGGTTTTGTCTGACAAAGGGGAAAACCCGAGGGGTCTATGGCAGAGGGGTACATATCATATGAGTCTTTCTATTATTCCAGTGAGTACATCAAGCAAAGCGAAAATAGATCATGTGTGGTGATTTGCGACGATTAAAGGGATGACGACAAAAAAGAAGGGGATCTACTCCAAACGAATGGAAAAGGGCACTTGATAAAGAGTAAGTGACTTATATTTTTGAAATTTAGACAAAGTAAATATTCATGTTGAACTTTGATATAATTTATATTTTGATGTCTATATACTGTATGTCGATTTGATTTCATTAGCGAATGCAGAAATTGAAGCAATCAATATTTTTGTTCTTTACAATTTCGAAGCGACACAACTGTGGGTTGTATTGTACGAACAAAATAGGATGAAATGTGATAGTGACAGGAAAGAATTCAAATGGTTGAATGGTATAAGTTTTCCTTATCTTGATCATTTAAAATAAAATATGCCAAAAACATGCCCCAACAATTGGATTGTTGACCAATTCAGACAGAAATACAGTGCAACCGGTCATTACCCGTGTGCTGAAGTGGATGCGCTAAACATAGGGATTGGGTACACCAAATTGGTAATAATCTGTTTAATTTATATGTACATTTGAAACTTAATAATGCACCTTTCAAATGTGATTATCTATATTTCATATTTTAACTGTTGGGATATGATAAGACACATGAAACTATGATTTTTTAACTTTTATTACAGGTGAATGTTTTCCCATCTATGTGGGCATATGGACACCATTTTCATACAGAAAATGCCAACGATGCACACATGAAACAAGACTGTGGAGTGGAAGTCGAGTTCGATAAATCTAGTCGATTTAGCCACCATGATCAAAACCTAGTACGAGGGATGTTATGTTATATCGAAAAGATACAAGAGATCATTGAAGTGGATTTATCTTCTTTCCAATGTGTTACTTTTAGGTGCGAGTGGTGGGACACTTTTGATCGGATTTATGTAAAGGAATATCGTGATAGTAGGTTGATATGTATCAACTCTAGAAAGATGTGGAATGAAGCTAAGGAGCCCTATGTTTTCCCCAAACACTGTAACGAGGTGTTTTTTTACCCAGATGTGTTGGATATGGTTTGGTGGTTCGTATTGAGACATGACCCTAAATCAAAACATATTTTTTAGAACAATAGTGTTATCATGCCAAGTGAGTTGGAAGATAATGAGGGTGATCATGAGAACCGAGAGTGATATGTTACATGTGTTATTTCATCATTTATATTTTTTAAGATGGTTTTTTATAAAGAAGAGGACTTAATTACCTTATAACTTATAAGACTCTTTTTTAGAAACATTATAATATGTGCTTTGAATTAATTGGTAATTTGCATTGCGGTAATGTTAAAATCAATATATCACTTGAAATTTGCAATTATGTTGATCTAAAAAACAATGGCGTGCTGTATAAAGTTTTTTTTTGGTATGTAAGATCATAATAAAATAATGATAATCCTAAAGTACATGAATTTATTTGCATTATTTTCTAAACTTTATTATGTTACAAAAAAATCATATTATTCTAGATTTATAATTTAACATTTTTTTACAATTTTACAAATTTACAAATTTTAATAAAATCATTTCACATTAATACAATTAAAATTTTCACATTAATAGAATTAAAATTTTACAAAAAAATTACATACAATTACAATTAAAATTACAATTACAATTTTACAATTTCACATACAACCACAATTAAAATTAAAATTACAATTTCAGAATTTTACATACAATTACAATTTTACAATTACAATCATTTCACATTAAAACAATTAAAATTTTACAAATATTTTACATACAATTATAATTACAATTACAATTACAATTACAATTATAATTTTACAATTTCACATACAATTACAATTACAACTTTATAGTTTTACATACATTTAGAATTACAATTTTAGAATTTTACATAAAATTTACAATTACAATTACAATTTTACAATTTTACAAATATACAATTACAATTAAAATTTCAATTACAATCACGACATAATATTTAATAAATATAATGATTTAATATTAAAAATAAATATCATGATCATGATAACCATCATAAAAACATCATATTCGACTAAAAAACACATTCAAATTCGATAACATAACCTAATCATCGTGATCATGATCATCTAACAAAACACACACATTGTATAACATCATCACAACACAAACATCAAATATACATCTCATGTCAAATACTTTCTATCACATATAGATCTATTTGCAAGATGTACATTAAATGAATATATCTAACATGACCTAATAATATACACATCATGATGATAATTAAGTACAACTGCAACATGAACATAAAATACATGGACCATATATATATATATAATGTAAAAAATATACGACTGTAATATAAATGTCAAATATTAGTTTGTGGTACATCATCAATAGTAGTACTAGTCGAGGCCTACTCAGTGAATGGTGTAGCCTCAACAAGCTCAGATAGATGTCAATCATCACATTCCTACTGATCTGGTGGTGCCTCATGCTGATCAGGATCAACTGTCGGCTGCTCATGATGACTCGTCATGGATGGTCCAGCCTACTCATGATCATGAGTACTGCTAGATGCTGCAGACTGTTGATCATGATGAATCGACGTGGATGGTCCAACCTTCTCATGATCATGAATGCTAGATGCTAAGAAGGCTAACTCGACGTGGAGAGTCCAGCCTGCTTATGATCATGACTGCTAGTCAATGCTGTAGGTTTCTCATTTGTGACGCGAGGTGAACGATGATTACTCCCCTGATCTTCATCATTAGATGACGTGTCACTGCTTGAATGTTGATGTACTGCATCTTGACCACACCTACGTCGAAGGTCCCTCCTCAACCGCGCCACTAAGCTGGTAGCTCCTACAACATGTCGCATTAGGGTCAACATGTCATGTGGCATGACTCTTCGTATCTCTATCAGCCTAGAATTAACCTATATCTCTCACATAGCGGTCGGCCTAACTCCCTTCTCCACAAGCAGTCCACAGAGTTGGTCACCCAAATCCATGCTAAATCTATTGTCAGACCTACGCCTCACAGCAACTGGTACCTGCGCAATATGAGTACCAAGTCTATCTGCACCGGCCTAATCCTCAGCATCTACCATCTCCTGATCATCATCAGGATGTACACTTGGATCATTTGGTGGCTGTCATATGTCATCGCCATCAAATGACCCAATGTCTACAAAATATATATAAGTACACAAAAATAATTAGACAATTTCATTAAATAGTTTAATAAAACAAGTTAAAGAGCATGTTAGAATAAATTTAAAGAAAACACTAATATTACCTCTATGATTTGGTGGCTCATCATCTGGAAGAGGATGTTGGCACACCCTCGCCAATCCAAACCAGCATACGGATAGGGGACCAAAACGAAGGCATGCTCATCAACACTAGCTAGTAACGCCAGTGCATCATGCGATATCCTCATGGAAAACTTTAACTCACCCCTCTTGGGCATCATTTGTCCCCACATCTGCATCCATATATGCAACATTGGCCTACGAGGCTACCGAAAAAAAGTAGGCCTCGTCTCTGGAAACCTCTCAAAAAATAAACAAAATATCTCTAAAGAAAAAGGGAAGTTCACCCTCTCTTGTGTCTAAGCATGAAAACTATCTAAAGTTGTACAAAACTACCACAAAAAAATGGCATACTACCTCACAAGTCGTGACGCCTGTAATAAAGAATCAACATAAAATAGAAGCGGCCAACTAATGCATTGCCCGTCACTAGTATGGTGTGCAATGGTCGAAATCAGTAGTGAGAGGCACCTCACCTCCTCTCCACCAAATGAAGCAATATGTAATTGACCACTGGAGACCTGAAAATATGCAGGAGACAGTATATTCGTGCTAATGTATTTCTGAGAGTACATCAACTGACTCCCTGTTGCATGGGCAACAGGGACCTCTAGGAACGAGGGAAAATCCACCCCTCTCCTCAATATGCCAATAATGAAATAGATTTCCTCCTTAGTGGGCACGTACCACTGGTTAGGACCAACCTCGAATGCCTGTGGGTGGGCATTCCACATATGGATCAGTTGTCGCAATAACCCACCATGGCCCTTCAGGGATGTATCCTCCTGATAGAACATGAGGAGGTCTACGTCCCTTAGGAGCGCCTAGATGGCTGCTGTAATAGGGTGAGGGTACATATCTGTCTCCCTCTCTCATGCCTCCCATAGGCGAACCGTGTTATATTGGTCCTCCTATTGTCATTGGTGTTCCTTCTCTTCTCTCCTTTGACGTTGTTGAATGATTCACATGTTAAATACATTTTTTTATTAAATGAGACATGTATTTAGGAATATATATATATATATATATAATTTTTTGAAAAAAAAAAACATTCGGTGTGCCACAAAAAACAGGCATGCACTAGTAACACTGCATCTGTTTTTATCACGCACCAGACGTAGTGCACCTGGAAATTTGCAGTGCACCGCAAATCATGACCTGTCTTATCTCAAGCGGTGCATGGATTAAACACACCGCTAAACATCAGCTAGTGGTCAACGGTGCGTTCGTTTAACCGATCGCATCATTGACTATGAACAAATTCAAGAGGTTGGTGCGCTGACGAAACTACTCGCCTTGGGGAAGATAGTTTTGTCAGCGCACCTCCCTCCTAGCATCGTTACACGGTCAACACCACTGTGGTATAACCGACTGCACTCTTGACTATGTAGCAGTATGGGAGGGCATTGCGCTGACCAAACCATATGCCTCGGGGCGTATAGTTTAGGGAGTGTACCACCCTCCTGACATCACTACATAGTCAACAGTGCAATCGTTTAGATGACCACACCGTTGACTATGTTTAGTTCGGGAGGGTAGTGTAATGAGAAAATACCTGCCCTGAGGCTCATATTTCCATTGACGCACCTCATTCTCACACTTCGACATGGTCAATGGTGTGATCAGGTAACCGATCGCACCACAATTTTTTTAATTTTAAAAAATAACAGTGCACCATTTAGGTACTGCCCCAGAACCGGTGCAGATACCATTAGCACCCGTCGCAGTGGGGCTTGTAAATTTACAGGAATCACCACGAACTGGTGCGAGCTGAATGGCTCGAGCACACCGTGCGGGAATTTTTTTTTAAATAAGGTGAATTTTAAGTTATTTTAGAAAACTAATCTGCTAAAATGTTTAATTATGGAAAAACTAGTAAAATGTCTTGACACTATCGAGGAGGCATATTGGTTGCATAATTTTCAAAACTAAATTTTCCACTATTTTGAAACATTCGAAATGGAGATGGTGGGCAATGGACAACAGCAGTGCATGCAATGGGAGCACCAATGGTAGGGTGCCTCACACAAGCTAAATTTTCACTGGTGCTTGAGATCTTTGGAGCACTGAAAAGTGAAAAATGTGGATTTTTTGCTGTAATTTTTTTTTATTTAACCCTGTTCCGGTCTGCGGGTTTTCAAGGCGCACCGAGTGGTTTCTTCCAACCGCACCAGGTTGTTTCAATTTTGACGCAGGTTTTTAGGGCACAGAGGTGTTGAATCTATGTAGAGAACCGGTGTGATACAATAATGAGATGCACTGGGCAGGTTTGTACCGAGCGCACAGTGTCTCGGTGTGCCAATTTTTAGTACGCATCGATGGTTTCGCTAGTGGAACGCACCATTGCGATTTAGGATGAGAAACACAACAGACCAAAAACATCGGCAAAAGCCTCCACCCTCCAACCTCCTCTAGTAACCTCCGCTATAAATGAATGTATAGGTTATTTTTATAAGGGGTTCCTCAAAAACATCCACTAAAAAGTCTTTTCCTTGTAGTGATTCTAACTTATCGAGTCAGTATGAATATGAATATAGTTTTAACAAATGAATCTAACACCTCAAGATGAAATTCATTAATTATTTTGTACCTTATTTTTTTCAATTATGTTTTTAAAATAGTTAAACTATTACGTATCTTCCATAAGGTATATAGTTATTAGTTTTAAAGTATTATGTTGTATGTTAGGAAATTCTGATATTTTGTGTTTTATAGGATAACCTCTCTTTTTTGTTTTGCTAAAAAAAATTAGATTTTTTTTTTATTCTTCAATGAGAGATATATTGAAGTGTTTATCTAAAATAAATCCCCATATATTGTTTTGTTATTAAAAAGGGTATAGAACCCATGAAAAATTAATTATGTTCATGAATCTCAAATACTCATACCTAACCAATAATGAATAATATCGACTGAAGAAAATTTATGGCATGCATTACATGGGTCCAATAGATATTGCACACTTTCCATTTAACACTCGCAGTGTTTTAGATTTATTATCATACCCACTTAAATTAACATTCTCTATAGAAATATATTTGTTTTTTTTTCTTTTTCAATATTGATCGTGCTAAAGTAAGAAAAAGCTAAACAAGATATTACGAATAATTCATTTTATCTAAGATGTCTAGGATTGATATATGAATTAACTAAATCAAATATCTATTTTAGAATATGGCACTCCACTGCTACAAAGTCTCCGTATTGGGAATATTTTTAGAGACATACCAATGATTGGAAATGTTAGCATACATAATTAAATAAATTGCTTAAATGATGAACAAAGCAACAAATTGAAACTAGAAATGAAAATACATATAAATAAATGTGTTTTAATACCATGTGTGAAGTGAAAATGTCATATCCAAGAGCAGCATCGCCTAGCTGGCTTGGAAATTAATATCATTAATGTGATGAAATTATCGAATTTACGGTAAAAAGTTTAAAGGCTAGAATAAGGTTAAGAGTAATAATATATTTAGCATCAAGGCAAGTGCGAGAGATGAGTGTAGCTCCAGAGTGGGTGAAATTTATGTGCAACTCATCCCTACAAATATGGAAGATGATTAATAATCATTTAGTGAAGATTCCATGACCACCTATCTTGTCCTTGTCCTTGTCCTTCTATTGCTCTTTTTAATAAATGAATTGATTTTAGTGATGATACAATACAAAATGATTATGTTCTCGATATAAGAAAAAGAAAAGGAGCACTAAAACTTCTAATAATATAAAGCACATGACATATGAAATGAAGATACTCGATACCAACATTGATTTCAGTGTAAAATGTAAATAAATTCCAACAATGTGAAATGTAAATAAATTCCAACATTGATTTCTCTTAGTCTAGTGCATTGTTTTCGATGTTTCTAATAGGGATACAAATGATATCAATGTATTGGTTTCATTGCTTCATGGATTGATTTTACTATGGTACAGGGACGTTAGTGTTGTAAGGTTAGTAATTTCTTATGAAGTTATTTGTTAATTTTTTTATTTTAGTGTATTAATTTCAAAATTTGTACAATGATGTAAATCGATTTTAGTTTTTCATGCAATCATATATCGTTGCATTAAGGAAATAATGTTGGAAAGAAAGAGAGTCAAGGTATGGCCTTGACTACAATATCTCAATAAAAAGTTTAATTACTTTTCAAATTTTTTTTTTATATATTATCAAGATAAAAATGTGGAAAATTTGTTAATATGGCTAAAAGATACCTAAAGAAGATAGGTGATGTAATATGTGTTATTAATCATATATATCAAATTATTTTTTTATTATTTACATTCTTAATCATTAAACATTGTTATTTATTATAATTCACTTTATTTCTTTTGTATCTTTTGAGGTGACTTTCTTAATATGTTTTTATAGGTTACTAAACATATTTATTAAATTCCAAAGGTTCAAATTTATCATATATCCATATATATGGTGATCATATTAAGATTTAATATGGTCATTTGTAATAGCTAACATAAAACCATGTTAATATGGATTTATCAAATACTAATAAATCAAATTTATGATGATTCAAACCATTCCTCAAATTTTATAATTTGAAAAATATTTTCATCTAAAAAAAATTATTCCATCTTTAAAATTATAATACATCTCAACTAATTGGTTTTGATTCAATATGCCTATTTCATCTTCATCTCATTTTCAATATAAATTTATATAAAATTTCTAACCTAGCCATGCTGACCACAAAACAATCCACCACAGAAACTACACTCTTTTAAAGGAAGAAAGAGATCTAAAGAAGAAACTTTTTTGTGCTCATTTTCTATTATACAAAGGAAAAAACATGTTTTCCAAGCACGTCAACCTCTGAAAGTCAGTGCAGCCCCATACCAAACTCCATGCATCGAAACCCTACCGTCCACAACTTGGCATTTCAGACGGATACGTGGACCTTGCTTAGGTCATTCAATTCCATAATCACAACCATGGGCGGTGGCTACCCACCGTCTCTTCAACCTTCCGACCACAGAATGTAGGCATAGCAAGCACATTGACCCTTAGCCGTATTCTACCCACTTCATCCGATGTCGGTGGCTGCCCACCGTCCAACTGGAAAGTGGCTAGCACAGAGACTTTTCCTGTACCCTGTCCCTTTCATCCGAAGACGGTGGCCGCCCAACGCCTCTCTAACCGTCAGACTGCACATCGTAGGCAGAGCAAACACACATACCCTTCCCCCGTAATCAGAAGCGTCTGGATATTTCGTTTCACATCTAAATTTTAAATTTTCTTCCCATGATCATCGTGAACAGTGGTTTGAGATTATCTTCCCCTCAGATCTCCTCGAACGACCACCCCCAAAGGAGCCTTTAAGTAGTTCCCTCTTGTTCTTTGCTTCATTACAAAATGAAGCAAACTTTATGGTGATATGCTGAACTTCGTTATTTGAACCAAGCATGTTGATATTCTTCCCACTCTAATTTTTAAGCAAAACTTTGTATCCATAGGAACTTACTAAATACTTCATTAATCTTCATAAATATATATAGGCTTCACAAGTTATTAATGAAGAGAGACAACTAGGTCCACATGCATCTAAATGGACCAATTCAAGGATATCTTTCAATCTATACTCACTATTTGGAAAAGTAGCATTGGCATGCTTTTCAAGTCCACATCCCTTATGTATTGTTTTCTCAACTCTATTTTTGAAGAGTGGAAATGCTACATTGTGTAAGTGATTGAAAGATAATAGTTTGAAAATAGTATAATCACAAAGAGAAAATCACTTTAATGGCATTCACTACACACAAATCAAAGTGATTATGGACTAATCAATCAAGTGTTAAGGGACAAATAAGTTTCTTAATAAGAATTTTATTGAAGAATTTTTGGACAACATTTTTTCTTTGTTAAATTAATATTTGTATTGCAAAAAGGAATTAATGCACTCAAAAACCCTAATTATATTATATTCAAATTGTGAGATATTAACAATTGATATCTATGATTCCAAAAATTCTTCTATTTTTTTATATGTACGAAAAATAATAAAAAGAAAAAAAACGTCTAAATAATAACAATTTCAAGCTACATAGTTTTTCTAATATGTAAGTGATGTTGTTGATATTTAAGAGATGTTGGACTCTAGAATTACTCATGTGGAGAATAAAAATACAATAAACATTAATCTAAGTTGAATTTAAACTAACTAGTTGTAATATCTAGTGGTAAGACTAGTAAAGCATGTAAGAAAGAAAATATTGTGTTTATGGGTCAAGTGAGGGCTGAATAATTATTAAAAAGAGATATTGTGTTTAATATATTAAATGCATAGATGCTTTATGAAATTAACCATAAATTCATATTGGGATGCAATGATATAGAAGTTCACATCATAGGTAGTTCGTGAGTTATGGGCTAGGAGGTTACCAACTCAATTTCCTCTTTGGGAAATAAAAACTTCCAAAAAAGGCCAAGAGGGTAGAATGAACCTTAGGCTACTAAGTGTAGGAGAATGTGAATCAACCAGAAATTTATACTATGTTTGGTTGGGACCAGATAGCCTTACACATTGTGTAGAATTTTTGTTCCAACTGTTAGGGTGTGAAGTTGCTAAAGGGGAGATGAAGTTGTGATTGGTCTAGCAGGTTGGGAGGAGCATTGAAATTTTAGTGGTTTGTGGCTCAATAAACATATAATAAAGAAAGAAACAGATAAGTATTGAGGAATCTGTTTTATTTTCTTCTTTTAAATAATGGAATAGAATTATGAATATTTATTTATTTATTAATCTTAATGACTACTATACATATTTTTATAAGTAGAAGTGGTTATATAAAATGAATAACATGTGTGTGAACAATTAATTGAGTGACTATTGTGCATATTGTATATGTAAAGTTGATTATGAAATGGATAAATTGTGTGTGTAAAAAGGTCATAGGAGGGGTTGTAGATCCGTCCTACAAGGGTTTCAGTAAAAATAATCAATATATGTTTATTACTTTGAATAGATCATGGGTTAGTTCTTGAGTCAAACCAAGTTTCCATGAGAATGGACTATGAGAATTCTTAAAAGTACCAGAAGGTTGTAACTATAATGAACATTGCAATTGAAAATTGTAATAATAGTATTCAATGTAATATATTTCAAAAGAACCTGTAAACAGGTAAACCCTTCAATATTGAAGACTTGTACAAGTTGTGTTATGTGAAATTAAGCAATATCACATAATAAATTTATTGCACAAAAGAGTATTTAAAAAGTGAGAATGAAATAAATGAAAAAATCTCTTTTAGTAATCAAGAAACCATCACACAATACAATATACAAAATGTATAGATCTGTAACATGAATACATTAATTTTTATCTTTAAAAATGAAAATGATTGTAATGTCAACTTTAGTAGAAACCGGATTTTGAAAGGGTCAAACATTGAGGAAGAGATTCACTCTTTATACGTATACATATTGAAAAAACAAAAAAACTATGACAAGTTTAAACTAGATGCAACAAAAATTCACAATATTTCTCTTGAGGACTCGTGCAACCCCCAAAGTAGGTCATGTTTACAAAACTAGAGAGTTAACAAATCTTCGACATAACACACCACTCAAAACCTCAAAACCAAATTTTTAATGGGACTAGAGCATGCATGAACCCAATCGCTAAAATAGTTCGAGAATATTCTATATTGTTTGGGACAGTTGCTAAATCCTGGGTTAGGGTAATTAAAGACCCATCTTTGAAAGATAATTCTAATGGAAAGAGAAATTAACACACCTGGAAATATAGTAGGAAAGCCATTGTTAGATGAGGAGTTGTGGGTAAAGTGCTAAAACTAAGATTATATAATGGTCATTGATTAAGCATTGCCTACAAAGAATAAAAAAAAAAAAAAAGTTCTAAGCCAAACCAGAATTCAAGAAACCTGAAAACCATATATATATATATATATATATATATATATATATATGTGAGAGAGGAGGCGGTGAGGATTCTCATCGGGTGTTTTATTTTTTTCACTCACAGAGGCCCGTTTCACTTATTACGTATTACCGAGAATATATGACAAGTTCCGAATCTGGCAGGATTTCTCAGTAATGTGTTTTAGCCACACTACATCCGTCTATATATATATATATATATATATATATATATATATATATATATATATATATATGTATGTATGTGTGTATGTATGTATGTATGTATGTATGTGTATGTGTATGTGTATGTGTATGTATATGTATATGTATACACACACACACACACACACACACACACACACACACACACACACACACACACACATATAGAACTGGTTGTAGTACTTTAGTAGAGAAACACATTACCTAAAGGAAATCCTCTTAGTTCGAACTTGTCGTATGAGTTCCCGTATCTGTGTGGAAAATTTCTAGCTTGAGACTCTTTGCCGAATTCAAAAGAAAATAAAACACCCAGAAGAGGAGTCCTCCACCCACCTAGGTGAAAGACTCCAGGAGTACCTTGTTCCTGACTACATCATTAATAAATTTTTCTTGTATGCATATTGCAGACAATTGCAACCCTGATTTGGCTCAGAGAAACCCCAACAAACAGGAAAAAGTAAAACTAGTTTTGGGTGTTGTTAAACATTCAAATCAAGGCAAGGGTTTTGTAAAAAAAGGACCCAACAATAAATACCTCACAGAAGGGTAACGATTGAGGGTAAGAGAAACAAACACCAATAGAGTTGCAGAGAAAAATTTAATCCAAAGAAGGGAGGAATGGGCCAAGGCAGTGCCAAGACGTGGGTGGTTATCGTGTAATTGTTTCCTTCCCTCCTCACCATTGATAAAAACCCTAGGAAACAACCACCATAGATATAAGTTCTCTTACCAAGGCTAGTCACATAGTTGGACATATCTAAATGAAGGCCTTCGAGAGGTTTTGACGGTACCAATATGCCAGAATAATATCAAGGGTCGCATATGTTTATTTTAGGCATATATGGCACAATAAAAACATTTAACAATGTAACCTATAAATAAAAAATTAACACATATATGTTTATAACTATACCACCTTTAGGTCACCAATCACATGTATCAAGTTCACAGTAATTTCATATAGTGTTTGCAACAGTGTAATGTGTGATGTCAAAGTATTGGAAACATTGTGCAATGAAAGTTAATTTAACCATTTTGGAATGGAAGTAGAATACATTATAGTTATAATTTATTTTGTTAAAATAAAATATGAGGGTATGCTACAGGTGGTATCACGTCTAAAAGGTTCAACGACGTGGCTTGATTAAGAAAAAGACAAGTGAAATTTAATGTTACAAGTAATTCCTTTACATGAGTCAAATTATTAAGTATTAGTCCATTTATTGTTGAGGCTACCCTTATCTACAAAGGATGGGTTATTGCGTACCTACGAAGAACACAACTTGTTAAAAAAAATTAACAATAAATAATAATTAAGGAAATCATGTCCTCTTACTATTGGATAATGAGAAAGTTCAAGAATCTTGAATGATGAGGACGTATACGCACGAACAAATTGAAAGATGAATACCAGATAAATTAAGTAAATTGAGATTTCCTACGCTACATATACACTTGAGAAGGAAGATGGGTGGTGTCTGTAAGATCATTCTGACAGGATTGGAATTATATATAAGACAACTTCCTGTTAGTGGTTGCGAGATTCTTTTGTTGATATACATAAGGATTATTTCAATACATATTTTATAAAAGTGATATCGATATTTATAAGGATTTTGGTCAAGAAGGGAAATAGGTATAAAAAGATGGGATTAAAAGAACTAATGATTTCGTTGTAAGTAACATTTAACTAAAATACTAAATATATTTCACCTATATTGGATGTTGACTGAGAATCTTGTTGAAATAATTAGTAAAACAAATTATTGATGCTAACTTAACATTTTGAATTTTGTCCACAAATGGGAAACAACTCGATAAGACGAAGGATATAGCAACATCATAAAAACACTCAACATGTTTAATGAATTGTCTATTTCAAAAAAAAAAAAATCAAAACTTTGTAATATAAACAAAAAATGTATATATAGTAATATAGCTAAGGAATTCAGTCAAGCATACTTGAGGATAACTGTGATTTTAAAATATATTTAAAGATATGAGTTAATGGCATTGACAAGGAAGATATTTATAGTGGCAACATTAAAATATAAAAAAACTATAATTCAATAATATACCATAGGTATAAATAAGTTCAGTGCAATCATACTGGTGGGTACAAATTTCATGGAATAAATTTCAAACTGATAAGGATTTTTGGAACTTCTTGCATTGAAAAGTATCTTAGGAGGGGATTCGTATAAAGAGTGTTTATCGTAACAATACATGAACACAGATAATTACAATAGTCAAGTGGCTAAGACTAATATTAAAACTGTTGAATAAGGTACCTGATCGAGAACTGGTGAAATGAAGATAATTTGTGAAAATTAAAATGGAAGATAATCAGTTTCGGAAGTAATAAGTAAAAAATACAATTGAAACTTTTAAAGTAGAAAGGAATGTGGTAATTGTACCACACCAAATATATATGGATGCACATTAGAACAATGTTGTTGACATCCAGAAAATATATTCGAAGTACATCAAAAGTTAACAAGTATAAAGTGAGGAAAACTAGAGTTGAAAATATGAAAATTTACTATGGAAAGGGATCAAGATAGTTTTGAACTTTTTTTTACCTTGTATATGTAAAGGGATCAAGAATTTTTGAGTTACATACTTGCAATACTAAGTTCTAGAATGATTCGCTAAATGGTTTATTTTATAACTACCTCGAAATTTGGAAGGTTGGGTATGATTTAAAAAAATATGAAGAAAGTAATTTTGATCATTAAAATGACTCATAACTGCAATTATGATATCTTAATATTTTAGATAAGTTTATACTATATATATGATACATTCATAAACTATAAGGGAAAATGCTTGTTATGAAACCAGCTCCAAAAATAGAAAAAATGAGAGATAACCGCCTTAGAAATAGCCACTTCGAGGAGGCAACCTCCAATACATTTCTTAAATGAATAATTCGTGGATGATACAAATGACAAAAACTACTTCTATATATAAGAGTCCATGGGGCCATAATATAATCCTAGCCGACCTAACAATAATAATGTAAGGGCACAATAATAACAATATTGAGGTTACAGGGGTACAACAATAACAATGAGGGGGTTACACTAACAACAATAAGGGACTATACTAGTAATATAGGCACTTAACATGCCCCTCTCCTTCAAAAAAGTGTTGTCCTCAACGATTTAGTAGCTTCGAGTGCTTCTATATAAAATTCTTATCCTCCCATGTAGAATCTTCAGTGGGTAAGTTCTTCAATTTGATGAGATACTCTGAAATTGATCGATTTCGTAGCTGTCGAGTTCTTGTTTCCATGATTGCTTCAGGTTCCAATATAATTTTTCCTTCCTCATCAAGTACTGGCAATATTGTTTGAACTGGAATTTTGTCCCCTATAACCTTCTTTAACCATGAAACCTGGAAAACTGGATGCACTCGCAAAGAAGCAGGAAGCTCCAATTTGTATGCCATAGTACCAATATTTTGCAACACCTTGTAAGGACCATAGAACTTTGGCGATAATTTATTATCCTTCTTAGCTAGCTTGAGGTACATTTGTTTGTATGGTTTTAGCCGTAAAAATACCCAGTCTCCTACATCAAAACTTCTCTCGCTGCGATGTTGATTTTCCTGTTATTTCATTCGATTTTGTGCCAAAGTTAGGTTATCCTCTAAGAGTTGGAGAACTTCTTGTTTATTCTCGATGTGATATTCCACTGCTTGAACCTTAGAATTTTCTCTTAAAGAATATGTGATGGATGGTGGATGATATCCATAAAGTGCCTTAAATGGGGTCATTATTGTGGCATTATGGAAGGAGGTGTTATACCACCATTCAGCGAGAGGTAAACACTTGACCCATTGTGCTTGCTTATTAGATACAAAATAATGAAGATATCCTTCCAAAAATTTATTCACTATCTTAGTTTGACCATCGTATTGAGGATGATAAGATGAGCTATGAGCTAGTTGAGTACCCAAACAAGAAAATAATTCCGTCAAAAAATTTCTAGTAAAAATGGGATCTTTGTCACTTACAATAATCTTCGGGTTTCCATTTAGCTTTTGAATTATTTCCATAAATGCATTAGCAACTATAACTTATTTAAATGGATGAGATAATGCACAAAAGTGTGCATACTTGGTAAGTCTATCAGCTACCACCATGATGAAACTCTCTCCTTCGGACATAGGTAAACTTGTGATAAGATCCATTGAAATCTCCTCCCAACGTTGACTTGGAATGGATAAAGGTTGTAGAAGACTCGGGGTCTTAACTGTCTCAACTTTATTTCGCTAACAAACCAAATATTCCGCCACAAAAATTTTGAATATCAAATTTAAGGCCATCCCAAAAAAATTATTTCTTCACCCTGTGGTAAGTTTTTAAAATTCCTGAGTGCCCTCGTGTAATTCCAAAAGAATATTTTTTATTAGTTGGGAATTCTTGCAACTATACATGCTATCTTTGTACCATAAGGACTCAATTTTCCACCTAAATGTATCAGATGTACTAGGATCTTGCTGCAACTTTTGAATGAGTGTCCCCACTTCTTCGTCCTTCTTCCATTCATCCCTTGCTTCGGTTATCCAATCTGGTTGGATAATAGAAATGGCACAAAGAAATTCTTCCACCTCTTCATCCTTTCTTGAGAGTTCATCTGGAACAACATTTAGCTTCCCTTTTTTGTAGATGATTTCAAAGTCATAACCGAACATATTTGTGACCCATTTTTGTTGCTCTTCTGAAAATATTCTTTGTTCCAAAAAGTGCTTAACACTATCATGATCAGTTCTTACCTTGAACTGTCTTCCCATTAGTTAAGGTAGCCATTTCTTTAGTGCATGTATTATTGCCAACATTTCCTTCTCATAAATGGCTTTTTGTAAATACTTTCCTTTGATTGAATGGCTTTCAAAAGAAACTGGTCTTCCTTCTTGCATTAAAACAACACCAATTCCATTTCCCGAGGCATCACATTCCACAATAAAAGTTTTTGTGAAGTTTGGTGTAGCTAAGACTGATGCTAGGCACATTGCCTCTTTTAGATGTTCAAAGGCTTTAGTTTCTTCAGGAGTCCATCAAAATGCATATTTCTTTAATAATGTTGTTATAGGTGCTGCTATTCTCCCGTAATTCTTAACTAACTTGCGATAATACCCTGTTAACCCGAGAAATCCACACAACTTCTTTATGGTTGTGGGGACTGTCCATTCCTTAATGGATTTAATTTTTTTAGGGTATACCTTAACACCCTCGTGAGATACAATATGACCCAGATATTCCACCTCTTGTACTCCAAAGAAACATTTGGATGTTTTTTCATATAATTGTTTCTCCTCCAATAGTTTGAGCACCCTATCAACATGTTGAACATGATCCTTCCAAGTCCTATTGTAGATTAGTATGTCATCAAAAAATACTAGCACAAATTTTCTAAGGAAGGGTTTGAAAATGGAATTCATCAACCCTTGAAATGTATAAGGTGCATTGGTAAGGCCAAAAGGCATGACCAAAAATTAATAATGACCCTCATGAGTTCGAAATTTTGTTTTTAGAATATCTTCAATCTTTATTCTAATTTGATGATATCCTGAACGAAGATCCAACTTGGAAAAATAAATGGCTCCATGTAATTCATCCAATAGTTCATCAATCACAAGAATGGGAAATTTATCTTTGATAGTGAGCTTATTGATCTCCCTATAATCTGGACACATACACCATGATCCATCCTTCTTGTGCTCCAATACTACTGGAGCAGAGAAAGAACATTGACTAGGTTGAATTATACCAACCTCTAACATTTCTGCAATCATACGTTCAATTTCACTCTTTTGGACATAAAGATATATGTAAGGCCTAATGTTTGGAGGAACACTTCCTGGAATCAAAATAATAGCATGATCATGATCACAAATAGGTGGGAGTCCTTTGAAAGTTTCAAACAGCTTGGAATGATTGTCCAAGCCTTTTTGGAGATCTGGAGAAATATATGATTTTGACATTGGAACTTCTAGTGAGAATAATTGTGCAATTATGCCTCGTTGTTCTTTCTTCAGAAGATTTTTCATGACATTAGAGCTTATTATTTTTCCTGGCTTCCCTTAGATACCATGTAATTCGATTTCTTTTCCCTCCAAAAAAAATTCAAGAATTTTTTTTGAAAATTAAAAGCTACCATCTCCAAAGATTGTAACCATTGTACTCCTAGTACAACATCAACACCTCCCATTGGAATGGAAACCATTGGATTATTCAATAAATATTCCCCCATGGTTAGCTTGATATTATGGCATTTTCTAGAGCAATTTATAGTTCCTCCATTTGCAACCATCACTTCACATTATGGTGCTCAGTATAGGAAACAATTCAATTCCTTGGCTACCTTACAATGAATAAAATTATGGGTACTACCCAAATCAATCAACACTATTAAATTTTTCTTCTTGATATTTCCTTCTATATTGAGAGTTTTAGGAGTGGTAATTCCTGCCAATTAATTACACGATATCGTCAGACTGATTTCTTCTTCTTCTAGGGTTGGTTCCTGGTGTATATCCTCTTCTTTTGAAGTTTCTTATTCATTTTCTTCCTCCTCTTCACAATATATGTAAAATAATTTCTTCTCAGCACACTTATGACCTTTAGTGTATTTGCTATCACAACTGTAGCAAAGCCCTTTTTCTTTTTTTTCTTCCAATTGTTGTGGTTTCAACCTTGTGATTGTGGAATGCTAGGAGTAGCAACACTTCCATATTTATATATGTGAGTGGTAGGATTCCTTGTCACCATAATTTTACATTCTATTTTTCTTGCCAACCTGAATGTCTTATCCAATGAATCAGGTTCGAAAATGTGAAATTCATGTTGGATGTTATCCTTTAAGGTCCCTATGAAGATATCAATCCCATGTTCTTATAGAATATAATTTACCCTTATATTCAATTTTTGGAAGTCCTCAATGTGCACCACCACTGAACCCTTTTGTTTGAGATTTATCAATTGGCTAAAGAAGGTGTTGCTCTTCATATCCTTATAATGTGCTATCATTTCCTTCATAAAAATTGACCAAGTGACAATTTTTTTACGAGAGTAAAGCCATTGATGCCATAGAAATGTATTTTGTTCTAAATGTAATGTTGCAATGTGTACCTTTTATGTGTTTTGCACATTATTGAGATCAAAATATTTCTCCATATGTAGTATCCATGTTACAGGATCCTTGTCATCAAAATTCCTCATATCCATCTCTGGAATATGATGGTTCTTCAATCCAACATTAGAGTTTATGAAATCAGGATTAACATTTATTTTGTTCTCATCATGAGTTTCCTCTACTATCTTTCCACCATTAGGAAACATTTCTTGTATTAACCTTGTCAACAAACCTTCCATCTCTGATTTCATATCATTCTTCATGTCTTCCATGTTTTCTTTCATTTTTTCATTGATCTTAGCTTCCATGTCATCCATCTTAGCTTCCATGCCAACTTCCATGCGATCCTTCTTAGCTTCAATGACTTTCTTCAAAACTTCCATTTCATTTTTTGTTTCTCTTTGTGAAAGCGAAATTTGTGCACTTGCTCTTGTAATTTTGATATGTCATGTTGTGCTTCTTCCTCTTCATGAGTCATAGTTGAGTCTTTTGAAGACTTAATGGGTGTTGAATTATTTTTAGGTGGAATTTTAGAATCCAATACTGATATCTATGCTTCAATGTGCCCTTGGAATCACTTCAAAATAATTTTTCACACAAGACTTATGAAATTCGAAAAACAAACACACACATATTTTTCTTGGTTTTGAGGAGCTCAATACTGAAACCGAATTATCTCTGAGATTTTGGATCTTCAATATCTGAAATCCAGCCCTGTAGTAGCCCTCTGAATCTTCTTTCGACTGACATAAATCTGAACTAATTTGGATTCTTCAAGGAAAATTTATGCCCAATCTCCCACAATGACCTAATTATGGACTGGTTCAGTAGGGCGAAATTGTACGATGTGCCACATGTCACTGTTTTTTCCTTTAGCTCTGAAATTGCTACATAGTAAACTACATTTCGTGTAATTTTGGCCACTTTTTACAAAATTCCAATTCGACGCTCAGAGATAGAAAGTTATGACGATTTTCCCATGGTCACCTCTTTGCGATGAAATTCGGGAGCCTGAAAAAACTCTAACTTGTAGAGATCCTATCTCCGCAACTATTGAAAACAAAGATCTGAAATTTCTACAGCATGCTCCTTGGGATTTTGGCTTCACTCTATAAATATTTCAAATTGTGAACCTTCGTAGAAAATAAGTTATAGCAAAAATACCACAATGACCTGTTTTAGGTGAAATTTAGGAGCCTGGAAAAAGTCTAACTTCCACATATCATATCTCTGAAAATATGGCGAACCAAGATGTGAAATTTTTACATGGTTTTCCTCAGGATTTCTACTTCGCTCTGCAAAAAAATTTAGCTTCTGAAACTTTATATAAACAAAGTTATAGCAAAAATTCCATGATGACCTGTTTGGAGTAGTGAAACCCTAGATTCCAAAGGCTTTCATACCAAATGTTATGAAACCAGCTCCAAAAATAGAAGAAAAGAGAGATAAACGCCTTAGAAATATCCACTCCAAGGGGGAAACCTCTAATACATTACATAAATGAACAATTCTTGGATGATACAAATGACAAAACCTACTTCTATATATAGGAGTCCATAGGGCCACAATATAATTCTAGTCAACCTAACAATAATAATGTAAGGGCACAATAATAATAATATTTGGGTTATAGGGGTACAAAAATAACAATTAGGGGGTTAAACTAACAAAAATAAGGGACTATACTAATAATATAGGGACCTAAAAATGCTTAACCTAGTTTTTGTTGGTCTGAGGCCTTTCTTAATGTTTTGAAAACTAGTAATTAGATTTTGCAAGGTTTGGACATCAAAGAAGAGACTCATTGTTTATATGTATACATATTGATAAAAACAAAAAAACTACGAAAATTTGTACACTATATGCAACAATCATTCACAATCTTTCTCTTCAGGACTCGGATAACCATGAACTAGGTTTTCTTGATAAAACAAGCAAGGTAACAAATCTTCCAAATAACAAAACACTCAAAACATAGGAACCAAATATATAATGGACCCAGATAATGCATAAAAAATAATGCATAAACCCAATAGCTAAATTATTTCAATAAAATTCAATATTTCTTGAAACAGTTGCTAAATCCTAGGTTAGGGAAATTGAAGACCCATGTTTCAAAGAAAAATATGATGGTAATAAAAATTACCATACCTCGAAATACAACTAGGAATACATCGTTAGATGAGGAGCTATAGGTAGAATGCTAAAATATATATTATACAGTGGCCATTTCTTAAGCGTTACCTGCATAGACCCACAACCAAAAATAAGTTCCAAGCCAAACCAAAATTCAAGAAACCCCAAATTTATTTATTTATATAAGTTGAACGTGTTGTAAGACTTAAGTAGAGAAACACATTACCTAAAGGGAATTTTCTTAGTTTTAACTCGCCGTATGAGTTCCGAGATATGTGTGCAAAATTTCTATCTTGAGAGTCTTGGTCGAATTCAAAAGAAAATAAAAGACCCGGACGAGCAACCCTTCACCCACCTGGATGAAAGACTCCAAGAGTACCTTTCTTTTGACTCCATCGTGAATAATTTTATATATTATGTGTATGGCAGACAATTGCAACACTGATTTGGCTCAGAGAAACCCCAACAAAGAAGAAACATTAATATTATTGTTGGTTGTTGTTAAACATTCAAATAAAGCTAGGGGTTTTCTAAAAAAAGGACCTAATAGGACATAAATCACATAAGGACAATGATTGAGGGAATGCAGAACAAACACGAGTATAATTGTTGAGAAAAATGTAATCTAGAGAAGGGAGGAATGAGCTAGGGCAATGCCTGGATATGGGTGGTTAACCTGTAACTATTTCCTTCCCTCCTCACAGTTCATCAAAACCCTAGGTAATAACCACATTAGATCTAAGCGCTCTTACCAAGGATAGTCACATCATTAGGTGTAGGTAAATGAAAGGCCTTTGAGAGGGTTCAATGGTACCAATATGCAAGATTAATATCAAGGGTCACATATTTTTAGTTTAGGCGTACATGATACAATAAAAACATTTAACAATGTAACCTGATATCAAGAATTAACACATATATGTTTATTACTATACCACTTTCAGGTCACCAATCACATATATCAAGTTCACATTAGTTGCATATAGTCTTAGAAGCAGTGTAATGCCATGTAAAGTATTGAGAACATTATACAATTAAATTTGATTTGAATGTTGTGGATCAGAAGTAGAATACATTATAGTTATAGCTTATTTTATTTTTTTAATAATTATGAGGGTATGATATAGGTGGCAACAGAGCTAAAGGGTTGAGCAATGTGGCCTGATTAAGGGAAAGAAAGTGAAAACTCCTATTATGAGTAATTCCATTACATGAGTCAAATTATCAAGTATTGGTCGGTTTATTGTGGAGGCTACCCTTATATACAAAAACTGGCTTATTTATCACCTACAAAGAAAAAACAACTTGTTAAAAAAATTTAATAATAAATGATAATTAAGAAAATCATATTCTGTTATTGTTGGAAAATGAGAAAATTCAAGAATCTGGAACGATGAGGAAGTGTGTGCACCAACAAATCAGAAGGTGAATACCACATAAATTAAGTAAAGGGGCATTTCCTAAATTAGATATATGTTTGACAAGGAAGATGAGTGTTGTATGTGAGATCGTTCTGACGAAATTGGTATTGTATGTAGGACAACTTCATGTTAGTGGTTGCAATATTTATTTGTTTATCTACATAAGGATTATTTAAATACCTATTTTATTAGAGTGATAACGATAGTTGTAAGGATCTTGGTGAAGAAGGGAGATAGGTATAAAAAATGGGATTAAAAGCACTAATGATGTCGAGACCAGTAACATTTAAATAAAATACTAAACATATTGCACCTATACTAGATGTTGACATAGAATATTGTTGAAATAATTCGTAAATAAAAGCATTGATGCTAACATAAAATTTTAAATTTTGTCCACAAATGGGAAATAATTCAATAAGATGACCACTATAACAACATCCTAAAAACACTCAACATGTTGAATTCATTGTGTGTTTCAACAAAACAAAATCAAGAAATTTTTAATATATACAGAAAATGTATATATATTAATATACCTAAGCAAGTGAGTTGAGAATACTTAAGGATAATTGTGATTTCAAAATATATGTAAATATATTATTCAATGGTGTTGACAGGGAATTTATTGCTAGTGGAAACATTAAAAGATCAAAAATATATCATTCAATAGTATACCATAGGTATAAATAAGTGTAGTGCAATCATATTGCTGCATACAAATTTCTTGGAATAAAGTACAAAATGATAACGAATTTATGAACTTCTTGCACTAAAAAGCATCTTAAAATGCGAGTCATAGAATTAATAGTTTTCATAATGATCCATTAACATGGATAATTACAACATTCAAGGGGCTAAGAGAAGTAATAAATTTTTTTGGTAAGGTATATCATTGGGAACTGAAAAAATAGACATCAGTTGTAACAATTATGGTAGAAGAAAATTAGTTTCGGTATTAATAGGTAAACAATACAATTGAAAATTTTAAAGTAGAAAGGATCATGTTAATTGTATATGGGTTATTCATAAACAAAAAATAGATATGGATGCACATCAGAACAGTCTTGTTGACATCCATAAAAGATAGCTATGGTACATCAAAATTTAGCAAGTATAAAGTGAGTAAGACAAGAGTTGAAAATATGAAAATTTACTAAGGAGTGTGATGCAGCCGTAACTGCGGATTACAAATAATCTGTGGATTGCGGGTTAGCGCCCACCTAAACCCCTTTATATATAGTGGATTTAAATATATCGGAGTTGGTTTAACATACATACATGCACAATCAGACATCGATTACTTTAAACAGGTCACACTTACCCATATCACTTTACATTTATGCAGAACCAGAGTTCTCGGGGACCCATAATATATCAACCAGTCACAACTCTTCACATTTTCGCAAGTTTACCAAACAACCTTGACAAAAACCTTGTGATTTCATCGATGCGAATTTGCGACGCAATCCCTACTGTCGATCTTCGCCAGATCCGATGATCTTCATGTCATCGCAAAAAAATTGCCCGTAGTTTTAAGGTTATACCGATAATATTTAACCCTTAAAACATGCGATGTGCACTCATGTGCCGTGCCGACACGTGGCCTTCCCTTATCGCATCACACATTTCAAACCTTACCACATCACGTTGTGAACAACTTACCTTGTGAACTGTATAACGATATCCGCTATAATTTTTGAAGTGAAAAATAGTGTCCCTCTGTTTACCGTTGATCTATTTTCTTTTAAAATCTACGATCTAATCACATTCATCTGCTTAGCTCTCAGATTTTCTACCCGCACTAATCTCTTTCATCCAATCCTAAAGCTTTGACTATGCGATTCAATCCTTTTCGTTGATTCCTCCTTAGGAATTCTTCTAAGGATTGTTGTATTTATTAGATTTCTCTTTTGTTTCCTCCATGCCACTCCTCCACTATCCTTCCAATTTTGTTCGAAATTATTCAACACTATCTCTCTTGAGCTTTATTCAGCCTGTAAACATGTGGATCCCTCCTAAGCTTCTTCTTCATCTGTCATCCCTCAGTCTCTGGCATAGCTTTGTATATACGAAGTTCACAGGAACTTCGTCTTCTTGCTTAGTCTGCCTATTCATTAACATAAAAAATATGGATATATAATAACACATAAATGCAATACTTGATTTTGAGAGGGAAATAAAATAAACAGGTTCAAACAAAGAGCCCGATAAAAATCCAAAACATTTGGAATTAATTTATAGATGAAAATACACAGAACCAATCCCTCGGATGGCAGGTTTTTACATTTATTCCTACTCTCTCTTCAACCCTCCCTCACACCTATTTCCCTCTCGTTATATTTTTCTCTCTATGTATGGTAGAACACCACAATGGTGTATTTGGCTATGTTTTATACCTTTCCCAAAAATCCCTAAATGGTTGAGAAACTATTATTCAGTTTCAAAACAGTTTATTCAACTAAATTCCTAACTAACCCTAATCTAACTATTATTGTAACCTATAGATTACAATGGCTATGTTAGCCCAAATTAACTTTAAAAAAATTACTTTAAAACTAAATTCTTCAAATTATTAGGACTGCTAGTCCTCTTCCCAATCCACAACATGTGACCAGCTTGTCACATTGCCGAATCTTCCTTAATGCTTCTTCATCAAACTCCCGAGGTAAAAGAATTCATGACCTCCTGGTCATGTGTCTTCAATGCTTGAATATTCTAGGAACCCAAACTCTATTTGTTGTTTTCCATAAGCTACATTGTCTTCACCATTCTTTAGCTGCAACCTTTGAGGCTTCCATACTTTGTACTGTAGTGCTCCACTGCCTCTATCTTCACTGTTCTTCACTTTCCAAACAATTCGACATTGGACTGTTCTCTTCATTTTGTACTCTTCTTAGGTAGTTACATAAACTCCCATAGTTCATCTATGGTTTCTTGCAATTCAATCTTCTGTTGTAATATAATCTTATGTTCATTCTTCTTCCAACACATTCTACTACACTCTATCCCAGATATTGCTGCAAATATTACTTTGAACATTGCTGCCACCCAAACTTCCTGAATATTCCTGAACATATATCCCTCTGTAACATCCCTCTTCTTTTCCTTTTTTGCAAATTTACTGACAAAAGGTAAATTTCCTTCTAATTCTTTTATTGCAATAATATATTTATTCACTATTTTCTATATACTAGTTAACATAACTAAGTTTTGGACACTAGTATCTATCTCTGTTCCAACTACAGTTTGACATGGTTACATCTTGTTGTCTGCAATCTCTTCCTCTTGCTCAAATGATTTCATCAAGCAACTTAGCCATTCACTAATTACTTGATTCCATTCAAGTACCTCTTCATTATGTTGTATTAAAGTTTCAATATAACTCTCTTCTTATTCCTTGACAACATTCCATTTTTGTCCTCCTGCTTATTGACTAGTCCTAATAGTCAATTCAATCTTTTCCACTTCTAGGATTGACTTTCCTTTAGCTTGAGACATAACTGCATCACTTTCATCTCTATGGCTTTATTCTTCCTTCTTACTAATAAAACCTCTTTGTGAAATTTCTTCTTCATCTTTAATCAGAATAAAATTCTGATTCTCTGTTCCTATGACAGTCCTAGATGTCCATCCAACAATCTTCCTTTGGCTATTTAATCAAGCCAGTTCCTCTTTGTCCTCATCAAGAAAAAACTTCATCTCATGAGGAATTACTACCTCATATCCATTAGAGTTACTCGCTTGATTAAATAAGGCATTTATGAATTCCTTATACTGCAACAACTCAACTTGGTATTTATCTAAAAAGGCACTCTTCATGATACCTTTCTTGAAAATTTTCTTCTTCATTATGCTTCACTAGATAAACTTCAGTTGTACTTGAGACAATTACAAGAGATGGATTATCTTCTACACAACCTGCAAAAAAATTCCAACTGTCAGCATGAAACTCACAAGACCCAATGGTCTTAATTGATGAATCAATCACCAAATATTTCTCTTGTTGTTCTACATCTCTTTCAGGACTCAGAAAGTCTTCAATGGTCTTCTTTTCAGCTTTCTCAAGCATAACATATGAATGTTTGATATCATATTTTTCCTCCTTTTGTTCTTGGCCATCATCAAAATCCATGTCCTCCTGGTTTTTAGTTATCACCATAGACTGAAAATAATTGATTTCGCTTAGTTGTGCATGTGCATGTACCTAAGACTTAGCTGTCTCATTTTCTTCTTTAACAGAATTCAGATTTTATCCCCTCCCTTCATATTTTATGAAAACATTATCAAATTTTCCTTCATTATCTATTTCACATGCATACATATAATAATCATTTGTTCAAAAACATAAGGATCCATAGCCTCTCTTATTGTCTCAAACATCAACTCTTTCTGCTAGTTCTCATTCTTCCAAGGATCCATGAAACCATCAGCTGGTCTCATATCTTCATCCCCCCCCCCCCCTTAATTATAAATTTACTCACGAGTTCTTCTTCTAAATAATTCTTGTAGGACCTTCTACCGCTTCAGAATCACAAGTTATGACTCTTTTCTTCCGAAGAACCCAACCATACCTTTGATGTTCCACATTCCCTTGTATGAATTCTCTCAAAAATTATAGCTACACTTTTATCTCAGATAATTCTCGATCAAGTTTATTCTTACTTGATCTTTCATAATCTCCCTTAGAACCTTTATTATGACTATCAGTAGCCATAGTCATATTTCCCTTATGAACTCCTCTTTGTTCATAATGGACTACAAACAGTTCATCCCTACAAGCTAACTCCATCAACGTCTCTATAGATATGACACCAAGCTTTTTCATGCTCAGTATTCTATTGGCATCTATATTGATTTCTTTCTCCTGATTGTGACTCCTCTTTGAAATTTTCAGATAACCATCAGTGGTCATCTCTTCTTCTTCCCTATGTGAAATCATCCTGATCCACTTTGTGAGCTACAAAAAACCTATTTTATCTTCTTCATTCTCCATACTTGAAATTTCTTCAATAAACCTCCTATTAGTATTATTATCATTTTATTCAAAAAATAATCTATGTTCCACTTCATATGCAAGAACTTTCCCTTCATACTCTTCTGCTCTAAGTAATGCTTCTTATTCTTGAGAATTCAACCTATGCTCCCTCTTCATCTGCAACCCATGCCACTTCAATTTCTTCCTCATAATCCATCCACCCCTCTCATCTTCATCACTCCTCTATAGAAACTCCATCAATAGATCAAGATGGGTCCTCATATCATCTATTTCTCTCTCATGTTCTTCATCAGTCATCTGCTTCCATATGCCATTTGTCTTGGAATTTTACTTCTTCACTTTGTGGTTTCCTCCTGAACCTCTGTTATAACTTTCAATAGTCATCTTCTTGAGTTATTTTACCCTCTAAGAGCTTCACTAGCCCTGCAGTAACAGTTCCTCCTCCTACAACTTACCTCACCAAACTTCCTCTGTGCTTGGTCTTTTGGCAAGTATACGTCCTCAATCTAGAAACCTCCTTCATCACTCCTCTATGCTCCTTCTAGTCTTACCCTCACAACTCATCTGCACTTGAGAACACTATTGTCCTCTTATATTTCAGCCTCAGTTGAAATACTAGGTTTTGACTACACTTCTTCTTCCTCCTAGAAAACCATTGCTAGCTTCCCTCATCACTTCCCTTAAAGGCCATGATATTCTCACTGAGATTTTTTCACTCCTGCTTCTAACTCTATTAAACTCTTATGCTCTTCTTTTGAGTGTGAGAATTTACTTGTCATTTCTATAATCCAAAATAAAACTGAAACAAAACATTCTTACCTTATTTTTTGTGCTACTACTTCATCCATGTTGTTGTAGCTCTTATGCTTTTTCATAAGCCTTTAGTCCATAGTCTTACCTCTTAAGGTTCACTCGATTAGAATCACTGAGCAATATTTCTCAACTTTTCTTAGTTCAAATTCCTTCGCACCGCTTCTCAGATATTGTAGGCTCTAATACCAATTGATGCAATCATAACTGTAGTTTACAAATAATTTGTGCACTGTGGGTTAGGACTCACATAAAACCCTTTATACACAGTGGATTTAAATATATCGAAGTTGGTTTAACATACATAAATGTGCAATCATACAATGATTACCTTAAATAGGTCACACTTACCCATATCACTTTACATTTACGCGGAACCGAAGCACTCGAGGACCCTTAATATATCATCCAATCACAATTCTTCTCACTTTTGCAACTTTACCAAAAAATCATGACAGCAACCTTGTGATTCCGCTGATGTGAATTTGTGATGCAATCCATACCATATATCTTCGCCGGATCCGATAGTCTTCATCTCATCACAAAACACTTGCCCACAATTTTAAGGCTATAATGATAAGAGTTAACCCTTGAAACATGCGATGTGTGCTTATGCACCATTCCGACACCTTGCCTTACCTCATCGCATCGCTCATTTCAAATATTATTGCATCATGTCATGAAAAACTTACCTTGCGAACTCCTTAATGATATCCGCTATAATTTTCGAAGTCCAAAATAGCATCCCACCATCCACCATTGATCTATTTCCTTTCCAAATCTGCGATTTATTCGCATTATTCCGCTCACTTCTCAGCTCGTCTTCCCACACTAATCTCTATCATCCAATATTAAAGCTTCGACTATGCGATTCAATCCTCGTCGTTGATTCCTCGTTAGGAATTCTTCTAAGTATTGTTGTATTTATTTGATTGCTCTTCTTTCCTCTATCGCAACTCTATGATGTTGTTACCTCCACGCCACTCCTCTGCTATCCTTCCGAGTTTGTTCAAAATTATTCAATGCTATCTCTCCTGAGCTTTATTCAACCTGTAAACACATGGATCTCTCCTTAGTTTCTTCTTCATCTCTCATCCCTCGGTCTCTGCCATACCTTTGTCTACACAAATTTCATAGGAAATTCCTCTTCTCGATGAGTCTGTATATTCATTAACAGAAACAATATGCATATATAATAACACATAAATGCAATACTTGATTTCGACAGAGAAATAAAACAAACAGGTTGAAACAGAGAGCCCGATCAAAATCAAAAACACTTGGAATTAATTTATAATTGAAAATACACAGAACCAAGCCCTAGGATGGCTAGTATTTACATTTATTCCTACTCTCTTTCCAGCCCTCTCTCACACCTACTTCCCTCTCGTTCTCTCTTTCTCTCTATGGATGGCAGAACCCCACAATGGTGGATTTTGTTTTGTTTTATGCCTTTCCCAAAAATGCCCATATGGTTGAGAAAATTTTATTTAGTTTCAGAAGAGTTTATTTAACTAAATGCCTAACTAATCCTAATCTAACTATTATTTTAACCTACAGATTACAATGGCTATGTTAGCCCAAATTAACTTTAAACAGAATAATTTAAAAGTAAAGTCTTCAAATTATTAGGACTGATATTCCTCTTCCCAAGCCACAACATGTGACCAGCTTGTCACATCCCTGACCCTACCTTAATTCTCCTGCATCAGAGTGAAATTACCCTAAACCTGGGAAAGTAATCCAAATAGTTTTGAAAATCCTTGTACCTTTTGTGCAAAAGGCTCAAGAATTTGTGAGTTATAGACTCACAATACTAAGTCCTAGAATTATTTCTAATTTTTTTATTTTATAACTTCCTCGCAATTGGGAATTTTGGGTATGATTTAAAACAATGTGACAATAGAATCTTGATCATTAAAATGACTGATAATTGTAATTATGATATCTTAAGATTTGAGATAAGTTGATACAATATGGTGAAGAGGAGTAAAGCAAGCTAAATTTCATGGGCTAGTTAGAATAAATATAGGAAACTATTAATATATATAAATTAAGGCCAAATGATACAGTCATAAACTATAAGGGGAAACTCTTAATCTATTGTTTTTTGGTTTGAGGCTTTTCTTCAAGTTTTCGAAACTAGCATAAGATGTAAAAATAATATCCTAGGAAATATGTGCTTAAACACGATAAGATACATAGAATAATGAAAGTGTATATTAAATACTCTGGGGGGTATAGCATTATAATGTGAATTGAGGAATTAATTGTGAGTATAGGTAACAACAACAAAATTGTGTGATTACAGGGAGGTCAAGGAGTAAGGTAACTAAGGAAATCTGGCATATAATTTGAAAAAGAAAAAATAAGTTGTGGTAAAGAGAATGTTGTTAGAAAATTGACAAAAACATTGTCTATTCCTATTATCATGTGGTGTGTTAACATAGAAAGTTCAATGTGCCACCAGTCAATGTTACCCTAGATAAGTATTTTAAAGAACTACAAATCAACATATGCCTATAAAATAAAAATGCTAACACAACCACGCTAATATGAGTTTTTGACGTAGGTGATAGGCACAAAATATGTAAGGAAAAGGCCCCATGTAACTTCCAGACACCTTCATCAATAATGCCCAAAATAGAAGGGGATATAAACTTAAGAGGAGAGTTGAGATAAACTGACGAGTGCAGTATACCAAAGAAGCATTGTTGCAAGATTGATAATTTTCTTATTACCCTTTGTTGATCTTAAGTATGCTCATACTATATCAAGTTATGTCCTTGTATAGACACAGTGATTTTTTTTTAATATTGCCTTTTGATGCTAGCCTCGATTTCCTATTGGAGAAGAAAAAAAGGAAAATTAATAAGATAGAGAAACCAACAAATTAAGAAATCGATGAATAAGTAATGTGTACAAGAGTGATTCCCCCTAAACAAAGGAAAAAAATGATATTTTCCATAAGATGGTGAGTTGAATTGATTGGTGATTTTTGGTTGTGGCTTATTTCACATCATGAAATTATGATGGCTCCTAAAAGGGAAGATAACTGGTTGTGAGCCATCATGGGGACAAGGTAAGAAAATATTCCTTGAAATTTTAAAAAAAGGAGATGGTGATATTAGTATGATTACTGTATGAATGATATAATAAGATATTTAGTTATTATTATATTGGGATAAAATTGTTTTCCACAAGATCTTATAGATCAAATGTAGTAAAATAACTTGTTATTGAATGAAATGAGTTACATGTTGTAAATTGATGTAAAGAAAAGAATTATATTAGAGTAACATAGTGTCTTTGACACAATAAATATGTTTACAAGCACAAAAGGAAGAAATCTTATGACTTTACACAAAAGAAAAATTACATATAACCTTCATTAACAATAATTTGCAATGTAGGGTGACAAGGACCAAAATTGAAGGAATGCTACAAAGTGGACTCTCAGTGTTGCGCTAGAAGAAAATAACAAGCAACCCAAGATATGCATGATTAAGTTTAATTGGACAAGTTGACAACAATGTAGTTTCCTTGAATAGGGCAGGAAAAGGAATTTCTTAAACATTACTCATACAGAACTAGTGCATATGTAACATTTGGAATTAAATGGGAGCATATTAATGGAACCAAATATAAAAATACATTAGCTGCAATCTACCATAAAAAGAGGTTTATGAAATTTTATTATCTTTATGTAATAGTACAAATGGAATTGGTACTTCCATGATTTTACAGTACAACCACGTGGTGGGATATCTATCGATTGACATAGTTTTTCGGTAAGTAAAATGATTTATTGCTATTGTTGACAATCTTATAGTGATGTTGCTAACTCTTATTGAGTGCAGATTGCTAATCCTTATTGGGTACATAAACAAGTGTTGATGATATAAATATATATATATATATATATATATATATATATATATATATATATATATATATCTTAAATAACAATTGATGGATAAGTAATGAAAAATTTGAGATGAAATATTTTTTTCTTTGAGATTTTTGATGGTCTGCAACTAAACCCTAGATCTTGCCCTATCCCTTGGGTTCCTTTGCGGCCAGCCCAGGGTTGTTGCAGGCTCTGTGCCTGTGGCCCTACCTTGCTCTTCACCTGGCCTCTATGGCTTCTGCTATGGAGTAGAATGTTCACCACGCGGGGTCCTCTTTCAAAAAGTAGGTTGTGGGCTCCCCCCACACTCCTAACCTTTCGTTCTTCACGCGCCTAATAAAATCTTCAACCTCTCCCTGTTCGTATTTAGAGCTACGTCTGAGCTCCCCATGTCAGGAAAAAGACAAAGATAACCACGGCCCCAAGTAGGTTTTCTCTGTAAACGATCACCAAGATAAGAAAGGGGATTCTGTGTGGACAATAAACATGTCAAAGAACCAAGACGGTAAAAAATCTGAGGCTAAAGAGAAGGATCAAGAAAAGAAGCAAAATACGCATGCATGCCACCCAAAAGCAGCGAAGATCCTAGAAATAATCATTCAAGATCCAAATATAGAGGTCTACAGAGAGTACATGAAAGCCATCATATGTAAATTTATGGGAATCTGGCCCTCAGAAAGAGCCCTTAAAGGTTGGATCCAAGCTAAATGGAACCCTAAATGGTCAATAGAACTTCATCTTGGATCAAAGGGTTTCTTCACTATTGTCTTTTCTCTCCTAGAAGACAAGGATAGAATCTTTGAAGGGGGTCCATATTTTTTCAACTTTGAAGGTCTTTACATGAGATTCTGGAAGGAGAACTTTACTCCTGAAAAAGAAGACTTCACTCAAGTCCCATTCTGGATAAGACTGTATTCTCTCCCTGCGGACTAGTGGGCACCTTCGGTTCTCCAAGCCATTGGCAACGGTCTAGGAGAATACATCAAGATCTCAGAGGGTACTAAGAATGGTCATTATATTTTATATGCTCAAATCTGCGCATATATTGATGTCTCTGGCACCATTCCAGAAGCCATCAACTTGGACTCAAGCAGTGGACTATGAACATATACCATTTCATTGCAGGAAATGCCATGAGCATGGTCATCTCTTTAGAGACTGCCCACAGAACCAGCCACCCCCAAATTAAAGTCCATCAAGCATGAAGGACGATTAAGGATTCATTAAAGTAAGTCACAAAAGCAGGCAAAGTAGACAAAACAACAATGGAAGAGAAATCCCAAAGAAGGCACAACAAAATAGATATGAAATCCTTTCTCCTACAATAGAGGAAATCGGATAGTATAGCAACAACAAGTATCATAACAATGAACAGAATAAGGAAATGGATACAAATATGGAGAACACAATCAATCTCTCTCAAGCAGAACAAGCAACTCAGGAGGAAAATGAAATGGACTTCACACAAGACCTACCTACATCAGAGGAAAAAGCGATAGAGAACATCCTGATGGGAATGGAACTGTAGAAGATCTCAAAGGAATGGACCTCAAAAGGGTTTGAGGGCATACCAGAAGACTACCTCCAAAGGATTGAAGAAGCATATACTCTGCAACAAAACTTCCAAAATCAAAGAGAACATCAAAGCAAATGAAAAAACCAAGCTGGAGGAATCAAAGCAAACCTTAAAGCCAACAACCAGATCACAAAATGGCAACCAAAAAGAAGAGGAAAAAAAACAAACAGTCAACACCTCCAAGAGCTGGGCAATGACCTCATCAATGCAGGGAAGGTAAAGGTTCTATCTCTAACTCCCAATAATTTATCATGATCTGCACATCATAGAATATCAGGGGACTCAATAGTCCTAAAAAAAAGGATCCTCAAATCCAAGGTTTCCTCAGGAAAAATGGATATTCTAATGCTACAAGAAACAAAAAGTGGACTAACTGAAATGATGTCCATCCAACAGGCCTACTTTAGGAAGCAGTACAGTCATGTAACCATTGCTGCCTCGAGTATTGCTGGAGGCATAGATACGTTTTGGAAAGACTCTAGGTTTCATTTGATCGACTCCCTACCTCCGAGCATGCCCTCACCACGGTACTCCAAATAACAGGAACTGAAGAAAAGCTGTGTATTACCAATGTATACGGTTCCCACACAGTTCATGAACACGTGGCCTGACTCAATCTTCTCAAATCCTTCCTCCAACGTCTCGATCATAAGTACCATCTCTTGGCTGGTGACTTCAATATGATCCTAAACTTAGGTGAAAAAAGGGGTGGACTACGCAGATTAGACTCGAACTCTCAAGCCTTCCAAAATATGATAGATGATCTGGGCTTCATCGATACTCCCACTAAAAATGGAATCCATACCTGGAATAACAGGAGAGGGGGTGAGCATCAAATCGCCTCTAGACTTGACCGCTTTCTTCTCTCATAAGAGTTATTCATCTCCTCTCTAGAAACAGTGGCCAGTATTGCTCCGCAAGTCGGCTCAGACCACTGGCCGATAGTTTTAAACATCAAGATCTCTGAGAGGCCAAAGAACGCTCCCTTTAGTTTTGAGGTGTTCTAGCTCTCCCACACTAATTTCCAAGACAGAATTAAGGAATGGTGGGCCACTTCAATCCCTCAGTAGGATAGCAAGATGCAAGGCTTCCATCAGAGACTAAAATTCATCAAGCAGGAATTAAAAAAATGGAACCAGGAAACCTTCAGAGACATCACTACGGAGAAAAAAATGTTAGAGATAAAAATGAGAGCAACTCAACAAAAACTCATTCAAAATGGATTGAAAGAGGAAACCAAACAAGTTGAAATGGAATTATAGAAACAATGGGAGGATAGGGTCTCCCAAGAAGAAACCCTTTAGAGACAGAAATCAAGGATCAACTCGCTCAAAGATGGGGAGAAAAACATTGCCTTCTTTCATAAATCCATGATCCAACATAGAAAGCACAACAGGATTCTCAACCTCAAAAATAAGCAGGGTCATGTGCTAAATACCAATCAGGAAATTGAGGAAGAACTACATCAGCACTTCTCGAGCATCCTCAAAGATAGGGATCAGCACAACGAGGATCATATCAGGAAGATCACCAACAACATCCCGTCTATTTTGACTAGAGAACATAATAAAATGTTGCTAAAAAGGATGACAATTGAGGAAGTGGAAGAGGCTATTTAGTCAATTCCTAATGGCAAGGCACCCGAGCCGGATGGCTTTACCATCGACTTCTATAAGGCTTGCTGGAGCACGATTAAGGAAGAGGCCTATAATTTGGTGGAGGAATCTAGAGTGAAGAAATCCATATTTCCCTACCTCGACGCTACTTTCCTGGTGCTCATTCATAAATCGGACAGAGAAGACACTCTAGATCAATTTAGACCCATTGCTCTCTGCAATTTAATATACAAGATTAACTCCAAGGTTCTAGCCAATCGCATGAAACCACTCTTTCCTCTCTTGATCTCAGAAAATCAAACGGGGTATGTTGAGGGGCAGAAAAATCCTGGACATCATCATCCTCTCGTAGGAAATCATCCACTCACTCAAAGATCACAGGAAACAGGGTATGCTAATTCAGCTAGATATGTCCAAGGCTTTTGACAAGATCAACTAGAATTACATCAAACATATGTTAACAACCTTTAGGTTCAATAAAGACTGCATCAATTGGATCATGGCTCTATTTTCAGGGCCTTTCTTCTCAATCCTTCTTAATGGCTCCCCTACTCTATCATCAACCCTTCGAGGGGAATTAGACAAGGAGATCCTCTCTCCCCTTTCCTCTTTGTCATCATGGCAAAGGGTCTACGCAGGTCCATCTCGGCTGCCTCTTCCTACAATCTCCTCTCTGACCTTAATCACTACCCCCCCTCTCTCCCTCAACCCACCAGCAATTTGTGGATTATACTCTCCTTATGGGTTTCCCTACGACCAGGGAAGCCCTTGCTTTCAAGAAAATTATGGATGACTTCTCCCCTGCCTCTGGCTCTACTATCAATAATTCCAAGTCAAAAAAAAAAATTTCAACACCCCCACCGCCATCCAAAAACATCAGCTTCATCCTAGGGTTCGAGAAGAGAATTTTCCCCTCCAAGTACTTGGGTGTTCCCCTTACAGACAAATATTTCGCCTGCTTGAATTGGGAACCCCTCATCTCCAAGCTCAAGAAAAAAATCTCCAACTGGACCTTTCATTCCCTCAACCTTGCTGGAAGATTAACCCTGGTTCACTCTGTTCTTCAGGCCATGCCCCTCTACCAACTCTAGGCCATATTTGCTCCGAGATCCATCTCAAACCAGATCAGAGCCATTCAGTGGGATTTCCTCTAGAAAGGCAAGGCCAATAAAGGAAAGTGGGCTTTGGTGGCTTGGGACAAATTCTTCTCATCCAAGGACGTGGGCGGTCTTTGCCTTCATGATCCAAACCTCCTAGGGAGGGCTCTGGGAGCCAAGACCTAGTGGTGTTGGCTCACTGAACCTTCCTCTCACTATGCCTTGCTTTGGAAAGCCAAATATGCCCCCATACTCCCTTGGGACTCTCTTATTAGGCTTTCAGGCAACTTCAAAGGATCTCCTATTTGGAACCAGGTGTGGGACAACTGAACACTCATTCAAAACCATAGCTTCTGGGAGATAGGTAATGGTCAGAATGCCTTATTCTAGGTGGATGCTTTGGAGTAATGAACCAAATTTGATTTGGAGATATACAGGACATTCAAAGAGCAGCTTGAAGCGCATAACAAAAGCAGAGTCAAAGACTACTGGAAACTCACGGGAGACTCAGAATGGAGGGAATGGGTGAGCATCCAAGATTTTCTTCCCAACCATCTCCATCAGCTGATCAATTTCCTAGCAGAGCAACTAAATAACAGGCAAATTCAAAAGGAAGAAGGACCAGACATCCTGCGCTGGGGAACTAGTGCGACAGGGAAATTCAATATCAAAGAAGCTTACAACATCTTGCAAAATCCTACCCCGGTCCAAATAGATCACAAATGGTACAATCTCTGGAGCAGGAAACATTGGCCGAAGATTACTCTCTTTATCTGGCTAATTATGCACAAGAAAATTCTTACTTGGGATAACCTTCAAAAGAAAGGATTCATAGGACCTTCAGTGTGCTCTCTATGCCACTTTGAGGCAAAAACGACCAATAATATCCTCAACACCTACCCCTATGCCTACCAACATCTGGTCCTGGTTCCTTCATGTCTTCAAAACCTTTGATCGTACTATTGATTCCATCCATTCCTCTCTAGAAAATTGGCACCCTGCCTTCTCCAATCATCCCCTCATCAATTTATTCTGGAATCTCCTCCCAGGCATCATTTGTTGTGCCCTTTGGAAGGAGCGAAACTCTTGTATTTTCATGAATTTAGCCTCTAAGGAAGAACAACTGCTCCACAAAATTAAATGTAATCTCCGAGAATCAGCCTCCATAGCCAATCTCTAGAACCCCCCAAACCCTCCCTCTGTGGATGATTACAGAATCCTTTCCCTTCTCAACTTCCCCCCCCCCCCCCCTTCCTACTCCATCAACCCCGTCGACTCTATCTCTCCCTTGCCTCTGTCCATTTGGCATCCTCCAGACCATTCCTTCACCAAGCTCGATTATGATGGAGCGTCCAAGAACAACCCAGGAAGGGTGAGTTTCGACGGTGTGTTACTACGACAATCTAGGGCATACCATGAATAATACGGCAAAGCTCCATGTGTTAGCAAATGGCATAGCAATTTCCAATCAAAACAAGTACTGGCCCCTGCTGGTTGAGGGCGACTCCAATGTAGCTACCCAAGATTGCAGGAAGTTGCAGCAGGGATGTAGCATTGCTAAGGTCTCTGAATGCTGGCGTATTAACAGAATCTTACATAGAATCAAAGATAGCATAGGTGAAGCGAGAGGCATCTCTTTCGCTGCAATTAGAAGGGAAGCTAACAAGTTGGCTAACTATCTTACTAACCAAGGCGTAAAGACCTCAGCAAGACTTGTCTCCAAGGATTGGACAACTATCGACTCTCCAACGGTTAAAACTGATTATACGCTCATAAATGAAACTGACCTTCAAAAGGTAGGGGTCTTGTTAGAACCGCTAGATCCTTTCACTCGTTATGGCAGACTACAAAGCAACCCCTCTTACGATTGGTTTTGGTGGTGGCTGTTCGTTGGTATGCTCACCCTGGTATGCTCCCATGCATTGCCATTACTCCAAGCCTGCCTCCATCACCTATGATTGCATGCACAACAATTGTTCGCTCACTCCTTATTTCCCTTGGAATGCCTCCTTATATTCCCCTCACCTCACCATCAATCCTCTTATCTCCCTTAGTTCAGCGCCCCTCTCACCCTAAGAAGTAACTGCTGCTCTCGGCTTCGATGGTATCCCTCCCTTTCTCTATGTAAGCTACCGACCATGGATCCCCGACATCGCCACCCTCCTCCCCAGCCCCGCCGCACTTACATCTCCTACTAGGATTATCTCTCCCGTCCCCTAGTAACGAGGGTGGAAACTTTCGCATGCAACACGGCTCGTATCTTTGCGGAGAACACCCCTAATCTGGTGCAAGAAATTATGGTTGGGTTGGATGTGAAAGCTTCGGCTCGCCACAGGTCCACCCCCTCAGAGATGATTGACAGAGCTCTCCAATGGATCCCTGACCCCACCTTAACCAGAAGTCGTGAGAACCTCTACACATGTGCCATTGATCTGCACTGGTATACCAAGACTTTGTTAGCTATGGCGCTCTAGGACTAGAACAGTGTCACCAAACATCTGGAAAAGAAAATGGACGCATTGTTAGATAAATTTGAAGCCTACGTAAAAGTGGTAAACCACTTTCGTTTTATGGATAGTTCCTGCCTGCATTATGACCTGCTAAAACGCAGTTCTGCCAAGCACCAACATCTGAACCCCAGAGTTAAAGAGGAGGTCTCTGCCAAGGGGAATCCATAGGAGGCAGGCCCATCTCACCGCCATCTTTTTGACCTTGAGGAAGGGACTCCGGATCGCCCGATAAGCGTGGATGACTATCTCAATGAGGAATATGAGGTGCAGGCCCCCCTTCCCCCCCCCCCCCCCCCTCCCATGTTCTTAACTCTCTGGTCTTCTCTTGATATTTTCTGGTTATTGTCTTTTGATGGTCACTCTACATGCGAGATCTTCTGATCTTTTCTCCAGTTTTAGAAATTTCTGGCTTTTTTATTTCATTCATAAAGGGTTATCTTGTCTCCCCACTCAGCTCTTCTTCCCTTGTTTCCCTCTCCCTCAGTGTGGGATCGACCCTATGTTTATGGTGGACTCAAATCTGCTGCCAAAGAGGATTTTTTGTATGATATTTTTCTTTACTTAATGTGAATAGTTCAATTTACAAAAAAAAAATAATGAAAAATTTGATAACTGTGAATGTAAATCGAACCAGATGGAGGATTCCTGGTTGATCCTTTGTGTATTCTTGAATGGATCCAACCTGTTCTAGAGGATATAAAACACCAAATATGGTTTTTCCCTCAAGGGGGGAGATGTAATATCCCCTGGTAAAACTATTAAATATTTATTTACTGCACGTAAGAAAGAACATATTTTTTTATGGACCAGGTGAAGGTCGAATAATTATTAAAATGAAATATTTTGTTTAATATATTAAATGCATAGATATTTTATGAAGTTAGCCATAAAATCACATAGAGAAGAAATGCTAGAGAAGTTCACATCCCATGTAGTTTGACAATTATGGGCTAGGAAGTTAGCTTCCCTAATTCCTCTTTGGGAATTAAAAACTTCCAAAAAAGTCGAAGAGGTTATAATGAACTTGAGGCTACTAAGAGAAGGAGATGTAAATCAATATTAAAGATACTAATATGATAATGAATTTCTAAGTTGGTGTAGCAAGTGAACTTCTAAGTAGAACTTGGTGCACAAACCGATAAATTTAGACTATGTCAGGTTGGGACTAGATAGTTTTAGACATTGTGCAGAAATTATGTTGCAACCACTGGGTGTGAAGTTGGATCAGGGGCATATGCAATTGTGACTGATCTCGTAGGTTGGGAGGAGAAATTTCCTTCTAGTTGTTTGTGGTTCAACAAACACATAATAAATAAAGGAACATATAACCACAAACACATAATAAATAAAGGAACATATAAGTATTTTGGAATCTGTTTTATTTTATTCTTTTACATAATGGAATAGAATTGTTAACCTTTATTTATTATTCTAAATGACTACTTTACAGATTGTTATAAGTAGAATTTGTTATAAAATGAATAAGATGTGTGTGAAGAATTGATTGACTGACTTTTGTGAAAATTATACATGTAAAGTTGGTTATGAAATGCAAGATACGTGTGTGTGTGAAAGGTTGATTAGAGGGATTGTAGATTGATCCTGCTGGGGTTTCAGTAGAAATAATCAATACCTATTTATTACTTCGCATAGATCATGGGTTAGATCTCGGGCCCATTCAAACAAATTGACAATCCAATACCTATTTATTACTTCGCATAGATCATGGGTTAGATCTCGGGCCCATTCAAACAAATTGACAATCCTAGATCATTACCTGGTTCCAGAAAACGAAAAATTATAAATCCTCAAGCAAAGAGGGTTAATTCTTGAGTCAAGCCAAGATTTTGGAAACTTGAAAACAATCCTTAAGTTACTATGAGAATGGATTGTAAGAATTCTCAAAAGTACGAGAAGGCCTGTAAGTGTAATTGTAACTATAATGGACAATGCAATTGAAGATTGTAACAATAGTATTCGATGTAATATAATTCGAATTTACCAGTAAATAGGTAAACCTTTCAATAGAGAATACTCGAACACGTTGTGTTATATGAAATTAAGCAATAGCACACAACACAATTTCGGCATAAAAAAATATTTAAAAAGTGCTAGTGAAATATGCTGAGAAAATTTGTTTTATTAATAAAAAAAACATACTATAGAGATGAATGAAATTGTCTGAACATTTTATTTTCTTCAACCACAATTGTTTATTTTTAAACTTTATATAAATATGGAACTCCATTTATTATTATTATTATTATGATTATTATTATTATTATTAACTCATCAATTTCATTCCAGAAAATAATCTATGTATTTTAAAATTATATTTATTACATAAATTATCTGAAAAAACCTAAACAACAATATACCAGAAGCATTATCCTAAATTCAAAATATTTTAATAAATATTTACTAACTAAAAATTTATAATAAAAATTCATTGAGAGCTAAAATAATCATAAAATTTTCCCCATGATTTATGCCCCATAACTATTATACCATTCAAATAAAAGAAAATTTGGTGACATCTTGATGCCCCATGCGTGAAAAAACAACTAAGTCACACAACTTAAATCCAAACAAAGTTAGCTCTCTTGGCCGAGAAAGGAAGTGTAGAGATTGATCTGAAACAATGAATTTTGAAGGGTGGATATTTATCTAAAATAAATTAATGTTAAAAATGTTGAAAGATAGAACTAAGTCCCTTATTAGTCCCTGCCCAAAGTGCCGGCAGGGACTCTTGTAATCGAAATTCCTCTTTATTAGTGCCAGAACAATAACTCATACAAAAATTAACACATGAAACTCAACGTTTTGAGCTGACACTTTCCTTCCATTCTATTAAATATTGACAGGGTTTCTTGTTAGTCAATGAAAGACTTTGAGGTCTTTTTTGGCCTCAACTCGAGGTGGAAGAGGACATATTGCATCAAAATATTAGGTTAAAAAACATAATATCAAGAATATTTTGGATAATCAACTATTTTTAGAGTAAGTCATTTAACATTTAAAATGTTTTGAAACAAAACAGGTCCACATTCTCCGAATTGCACCATCTTCTGCCACCTACAATGCCATGAAAATGTTCGTGTAAATCACCATGGAAATGTCGATTTTGTGGTCATGTCGGTGTTGTGGTATTTTGTGCACCACCATCAATTATTATACCGCAAAATTTCCGTCAGTATTTAGCCAAATTGTTTGTGAGGGGGAAGTAAAGAAGGCGATGACATGGATTCTTTTCCCAACCAGCCATTCATTCGCATTTTCAGTTTTTTCTACGCACTGTGACGGTCGTCATTGAATTTCCAATTATTTAAAAACCCACTGCAAACTCTCAGTTCCAAGCATATCTCCAAAATGGCACCTCAAGTGTTGAAAGTTGTACAGTTTGAAGAAGGCAGGGAATCCTTTCCCTAAATAGAAATTAATTCTCTAGTAGAACAGAGAAGCATAGTTTTTGGTATGCATTTTTTTCTTCTTTTAATTCTTATTTAGAAGAGGGTAAAAGGTGGCAGTATGGAGAAGAAGAAAGTGGTGGTGTCAATCGTCTGCTATGGACATTCAAGGCCTATTATGGATTTGTTCTACAGCCCCATCACCCCCGTCGACCTCTTCCTTATTAGCGTTAGCAAAGGTTATTGCTCCTCTATAAATGGTTTTGTTACATTTTTTGAAAATAGAATTTGTAATTGATTGTAATGTAATGTGCTGGCCATTTGAGTATTTTTAACAAATTTGTCTGAAATATGTTATGGGTGGTTAGGCAGTCATATTCATCCCCATAATTATTATTTTTTATTAGTTGATATGTCCTTTTTCTGAAATTTTTGGTGTTTGTTTGCTTCACCCTCGTTTCTTCATTGAACAACTGTGCTTAATCATGATCCTTCTGAAACTGATTCACGTCCTTTTGGTTGATAGTGGTGAAAAAATTAACTCCCTTGTTGGGAATCCAAAGCAAATAGGCCTTTTCCAGTAAAATTGTTCTTGCACTTCTGCAATTCCATAAGCAGCTTCTAACCAATTATTAGCTTCCTTACTGTCCTTGTTACAAATTTCCAAAGAGATAAATGCACAACATATTTCCGTTCATTTTCTTCACCATGTGTTCTCCCTCCATCAGTTCTGATGCGATATGATATTATCAAAAGATAATAATAACTTGGTTTGGTAATCAAGAGAACCTCAGGCGTGTTTCCGTAAATGGGTACACCCTTCACTGGAATCTGCCACAAAAACTTTTCCATTGGAAGGGAACTGGTGCTTCCGTTGACAGTGGGTTATATTTTGCCAGTAATCTGAGAGAAAGTTTGGAACGAGCCATCATTTTTTCCACTGTCACATATTCCTTTGATTAATAACGAAAATAAAAACTATTCATGACATTTAGAACCTTCCAGTATAACTAATGAAAACTGCATCAATATTAGCATAAATTTAAGATTTTGAGGAATTAAAATAAGAAAGGGCATACACTTGGATGGAATCCGATGCTATAGTATATATAGTTTTTTGTGTCTTTTTCTTACCACTATTTTTGGCCTATGGCTGTCTTTGAAGCCTGTTCAAGTTGGTATTTTTTTATTGCAAAGGATAAGCTTTATTACTTTAATGAATTTCTAAAATTTGTAGATCTAGTTCTTCTAAATGAAATTCAGTCTGCATTCCTGCACAGGACTCTAACAGCACTGCTCTATGATCAAAGATTTCGTTATTGAATACATATGTTTTGTTTAGATATTTTCTAGAGAATGACACTCCTCTTTTGATTTGACATTTTCTGCTTCAGGCATACATTGACTTTTACTATGGTTTGGCATGGGATAGCCATGTATGAATTTTGATTTTTAAGCTTGTGCAAACTTGCAGCATTTTCAGCATGTTATGAGCCGTGTATATAAATTTCAAGATACTAGGATGGAATTGTAATTTTGATAGGTTTATGTTTATTTTTAATTTTATTATTAAGAAATATTGAAACATTTAATATTATCTCTATAGTTTTTTTTTAACTGTAGTTTTTGGTTTTTCACAAATAATAATTTATGTTCTTGGAGTTTTTCGCTATTCCAGTTTAGGCCCATTGGGCTCCTAACCATTTCTATCTTGCAGTTGTTTTAGTTGTTTGTTAACATTCATTAGGCTCTTAATCATTTCTATTATGCAGTTGTCTAAGTTGTTTGTTAACATTCATTAGGCTCTTAATCATTTCTATTATGCAGTTGTCTTAATTGTTTGTATTTTTTCTCTTTATTATAATTATAATTTCAGTTGTCTCAGTTGCTTGTATTTTTGGCCTTTATCATAATTATAATTTCATCAATGAAATTGAATGCTTGCTCATTTATCTTTATCATAATTAAAGGCATCAATAAAATTGAATGTTTGCTAATTGCTCTTTATCATAATTATATCATAATTAAAAGCATCAACAAAATTGAACGCTTGCTCATTTGGAATGTGAGCAAGTTCCTCTATTCCAAATTTCTAGATATCATTTTTTCAAACTAGTAAGGTGCTCATTGAGAGATTCGTAACCACTTTTTCAACACTAGTCAAGACATTTACTGCAAAAACTTACAGTAATTGCGATTTGAAAAAACTACGAGTGGTTATAACTAGCTGTGAATTTTTATGATTATAAAATTTGTTTTTTTGTTTATGTTTTGAATTAGTATCATTTTCAACATGTTATGAACTATGTGTGTTATTAGGGATTGCTAGCAGAAATTAGTATATTATATAAATGTCAAGATATTAGGGTAAAATTGTATAATCTGGAGGATATTGCTAGCAGAGATTAGTATATTATGTAAATTTTACGATATTAGGATAAAATTGTATAACCTAAAGCTTTTGTTACTAGGTTGTACTTAAAAATTCTGTAAGTAGTAGTGATTTATGTTCTTGGAATTTTTAGGTATTCCTTTTTGTACCCAAAGAACTCCTAATCATTTATATTATGCATTTGTATTTGTTCTTCTTCTTCGTTAACATCTGCTAGAGAACATACCTACCAAACCTGCTAATGCGGGGTGTCAATATATGCATTGGCATGTCATTATGATAATTTTACTCCCCTCGACTTTAGAAATGAACTTTTTACTAACTATGTACGGTTAGGCTAGAACCTTTGAGGATCATGAAGGTAAAATGTTGTAATGGTGTATAATGTTCCCTTGTCATGCACCAAGTGATGTTGCGAGTGGGGATCGTGTGTTGAAATTGACTTCTGGAAAAATGAAAAATTCCAAAAAAAAAAATTATATTTACTTGTGCTTCAATGTTCACATCATAAATTGTTTGTTAATATATTTTAGAATCGAAAATGATAAAATCATATTAACAAAATTAGGATAATAAATATAAAAATACAAATATAGAAGATATTATATAAATCATGTTAATAAAAATAACTATAATCAATATTAATTTTGAATTAAATAGTTATCATATTATAATAAATATATAAATAAGAGTTATAATAAAATAAATCTATATATATATGGTAATATATTGATTTTATAAAAATTGTAATATATTAATTATAAAAAAATCAATTATAACCAAGTAACTATAAATTTATTATACTTATTATTATTAGTTATTTTAATTAATATTATTTATACACCGCGTAACTATAATATTTGATAATTAATTTACAATATTGAAATTATATTCCAGATAGTTAAACAAAATTTATAAATGAAAAATAGATTTAAAATATCTTAAAAACAATTTCTAAATAAAAGCCAAAAACTTTTAAGAAATCCTGTTATAGAAACAAAAACTTTGGAAATAAATAATAAATAATAATATGATTTTAAATCTGAATGAACTAAAAAAATATTTAAATGTCATAGTTTGTAACACCTTTCACAATAAAAAAATTACAAGCAAGGTAAATAACTAAGTTTTATCCTCATGCAATTACCACATGTACATATATTTGTTTAGCATATTAAAATTGAGCTTGTTGCATGTGACATGATAGTAATGCAAGGTTTCCAAATCTCCGATGTAGACACAGATATATATATTCTTATAAATTATTACGCACCCACATCGAAACATTACACTTACCACTATCAATTTACAGGCTTACATATAGTAATTAATGCTTTATGTTAATCTTTGGGTTAATGTTACAAATTCAGAATGGTATGGTGTATGCTATAAACCTTAGCATTACAACCTTGGTTTCTTGCTCCACTAAACTTTTGTTAACCCCACGTCACATACCTAAAGCTTCTCGAACCTGCGCTGGTTGTTTGCACGTTGGACATCTAGCGACCTCCGCAATGTTGATATCCTTTTGATCCAATGGCCATGATACTTTGGTAGGTAGTTAGGGTATTTCCCCCACCCAAGCCCTCGCTAGAAAATTCATTCACCTCTGCACTAGACCTTGAATTCAACTCTATAACTTCAATTGTTGATGTGTCCCAGGATCATGAATTCTCATGCAATCAGTGTCAAATTGGATGTTCTCATTGCAGGTGAGGCATTAATAGTTGTCTTATTTCACTGGTTATAGTTTTAAATCCTTTTCCTTGTGGTTTCCGCTAACCTTTCCTCTGCATCTCAGACATATGATTCAATGTCGACTACCCAGTTCGAGGAATCAATTTTTCAGTTGATAAACATTGTTTCATATAGGAATTATAGGCATGGCCTAACCTAGCTAGTCTATCAGTCCTTTATTTTCCTATTTAAAGGGTAGATGACAGAATGACTTGGATATATTTGTTTTAATTTTCTCTTGGATGAGGCAAAGCTTTCACCCAACAGGTCAGACTGAGTTTCCTATTTCTTAGTTCTTGTGCAATTTTACAAAATCCTTTCCAGTCATTCGAGAATATCCTACCTAGATGTTGTTGGTGTTTTTGTCACAGATACAGTCTCATCATAAATGTTTCGTTCTCTACATTCTTTAGAGCTCGACTTAGAGTTTAACGCTTACTTCCAACATTCTCTTTTCCAAGTATTCCGGAAAACCCATTAGGGTTTCTTGTTGTGGTTAAACAAATTTGGGTTTTCTTTGTTTCAGCACCAGGAGGATTAACACATATTTCCATTTTCCGGTTAAGACCTAGGGATTAGTTTACGCTCCATGGAGATGCTCGTCCTCGAGCTGGTGTCTTTTCCTTGAATATTTGAGACTGTAAAATGTAATAATATGTGTATATTTATAGCACTGGCGTTTAAGCCAAACTTCTATGGCATAGCGTCATTTCTGGGTTTTTTCTTTTAAAATTTTTATGGAGCCATAAGGTTGAAATAAATACCAATTAGCTCTGCTCTGACTATTCATAGTAAATGGAATTTGTCATAAATAAATAAATAACTCGTTCTGTCAGCTTTCAATGTTTTAATACAATGGCTTACTTGCTTTCCTCAATTGTATGAATTCGTATGGGTGAAACGATCTCTATGATGATTGGTTGTATTATGATCATATGTTTGAATACAAATGATTAGATACACTCCTCATACATTTATTTGTTTATATCGTGCTATGTTTCGTTATCGGCCCAAGTTTACAGTCGACCTCATTCATTATTTACCATTCAAACCTGTAAAATGTTGTCAAGGTTCACACTAAGAGTTTAATTCTACAGTGATAGTCTTGCATGGTTTTCTGTGACGCATGCCCAATGCATATGGTTGCATTTCATCAATATTATTTTTGGGGTTATTGAATGCCAAAGATAATTATGGAATCTTGTTCTCTTTTTCGATGACGCAAACAGATTCTATGCCTGAATTGTAGTTTTTTACTTGAAACTTATCTCAGCTTTCATTAAAGTATGGATTCTTGTACAGTGAAGGTTTGAAGTTTTCATTATCATTTGTTAAATTTATTCATCTTCTTTATAGTTGTTTATTGTATATTTATAGACTCGACATATTGATTGTTCTTATAATTATATTAACGTTAAGAACATGTGTATGTTCTCTACAACAATTCTGAAAGTAATAGTCTATTGGGTTACCCAACTATTCAAGTTTTTCTTAGTTAATTTCTATTCGAATCCCCACTGCCATATCAAACTGTCTAACCACTGGTATAGAATACCAATATCTACAACAACAAGATTATTTCCTTTTCCTGTAACTTAGTTCTTTACTTATAATCTATTCACCTACATCCCTATTCTAGTTTTGATGTAGTCTATTTGTTATTCCTACATTGTACCAATATACTGATTCGACTCAAGAATTAAAGGATGAAATACAAGTAAAGCTCATTATTTCCAACACATAATCCAATAAAACAACCAGCTAGTGATAATTAAATCATGTAGTATAATATTACTTACTTGTTGATTTTCTAATTAATGAGTTTGACCAGAAAGATCAATAAGAAGAGTACCCTCCACCCTTCCTATGAGAGCGGTGATCACATACGAATCACTCCCACCCCCCACGAGCCTCCAACTACCCTCCACCCTTCCTATGAGAGCGGTGATCACATACGAATCACTCCCACCCCCCACGAGCCTCCAACTACTAGATAGCATAGTCGTGACAATGACCTATTTGGTCCTCTTGCAGACCTCAATGCCTTTCACCTGGTCCAGTATCAAGTTTGTTTGTGAAGTATTCCACTAGGTCAAACCCAGCTCAAGAATTTCCTTCACCTGCAACACCCACCCATCTGCACTTTCTTGGTTTGGTTTTCTTCTTCCAGAATGATTTTTCCCAAAAAGGGTCGAAATCCCCTTTCTTCCCCTGAGATCCATTTATCTTTAGGAAAGGAAGCCAAGAACCATAACCACATAATTCGTTGGTAGTTAGATAGCTTCTTCAAGATCTCTTCTTTTGAGTTCCCCAATCATTCTCACTAATTATGAACATGTATAATCACATTCTAAATGATAGTGTGTATATATATATATATATATATATATATATATATGTTGTTGAATAATTTACTAATTATTTTATTCCAACAAATTTATTTTAAACTTAAGTATCAAAGCCTCCGGACTAACTAATTATCCAAAAGAAACATAATAACTAAGGAATGCTCATTGTATTGGGCTATTACATCCCCCCCAGCGCACCACATATTCAAAACATCTTCCTCAGTGTTTATTCCAAATATTTGAAACAATTGCAGATAGGCTTCTCTCACAAATTCTTCATCTTCCGAGGTAGCCTCTTCTGGGCTAAAGTGTTTCCATTGCACTTTAACCTAGATGATGGCTCACCTCTGTAGCATTATTTCTCTCCATTCGAGGAGGCACTAAGGTTCTATAGGATCTCTGCATCTGGCTCAACCTATTATAGACAACATACAAAGAGATTAATTCATATAAATCTTTATACTTAGATCAAATATGGTAACTATGAGATTACCATAACATTAATCCAGTGAATCACATGTATAGGATCATACATGTATCATTTTAGCAGTGATACATGGAACACATTATGAACTCTTATGTGACTAGGTAAGGCTAATCGATAAGTCACTGGTCCAATTCTTTCTAATTTTTGGAAAGGATCGCAAAAGCGAGGGGCGAGTTTTTCACAACTATTCCATCTCAAAGTTCTTTTCTTAGGCTTGATCCGTACATACACATGATCCCCAACTTTGAATTATCAAGAGGCTATTTTCCGATCAGCATAATTTTTCTGCCTATCTTGGGCAGCCTTCGAATTTTGTCGGGCTTTCTTCACTTCTTGTTCCATCTCCTCCACCATCTCTAGTCCTAACATCAATTTATTTTGAGGACTACTCCAATTTGTAGGGGCTCTACATATTCTTTCATATAACACCTTGAATGGGCTCATATTTAGTGATTCATGCTATGCATTATTATATGAAAATTCTATCAAATGTAGATATTCTTCCCACTTAATAGGTTGTTGCATTACATACATCCCGTACCATGTCTCTAATACTATATTCACATATTCAATTTTCTCATTTTTTTGTGGATGGTATGCAGTGCTAAATTGAATCCGAGTTCCCAATATTATAAATAGAGCTTTCCAAAGTGCATAATTAATTTTTACATCTCCATATGAGATAAATAATTTACGAATACCATGCAATAAAAACACTTCCTTCATGAAAATATCATCAACTTGAACTATCTTGTAAGTAGATTGTACCAAAATAAAATGACTTTTTTTAGTGAGTTTATTTACTACTAACATTATTGAGTCATTATGATTTTTATATATAGATAATCGAGTGATAAAATCAAGTGTAATGACTTCCCACTTCCATTATAGGTATGGCTTGTAGAAGACCAACAGGGTTTTGGTGTTGAGCTTAGACCTGCTCACATTCCATACATTTTGTTAGGTATTTTGCAATGTCTTTATATATTCCAAGCCAAAAGTAATCATTTTTAATTGCTGAAAACATTTTCTGATATCCAGGATGAGCAGTGTAAGGAATTTTGTGGACTCTCATCCAAAATTAACTACCTTATTGAAATTGGGTTGGGAATGTATAGTCTTCCCTAAAAATTTAATACTTGCTCCTCATTCACCTTGTATTCTCATTGTTTTCCTTTACTAGCTTGATGTGCTTGCTCCCATAAAAATTTGTGTTTAGGATATTTTTGGGCAGCTTCTTTAATATGTTCCTGAAATTTAAATTCCACATGATTATGGTAAAGTTAATAGAGGAAATGTATCCTTCTTCTTAATGCATCTACAACACAAAATTCCTTTCCTTTTAAATGCTAAATTTCAAATTTAAATTTTCTCAGGAAGGCATTCCATCTTGCTTAGCGAGAATTTAAATTAGGATGTTTGAAATAACTTGTCAGACTACTATGGTGAGTCATTAACGAAAATATTTTTCCTAAAAGATAATGCCTCCAAACTTTTAGTATGTGAAATATTGATTTGGGTAGCATAATATGTGCTCTAAGTCTCAAATTTGGATGGGAGACTTCGGAAAATTTATTCCAAAGAACTCGGAAAGTGTTTGAAAAAATTCCACTCAGAATGTGTTTTATTAAAATAATTAATTTTTTAAAGGGACATTAAGTTTAAAATTATGAAAATAAAATAATTATAGGGTATTAATAAAACATAATGTGAATATTCTAGAAAAGGTGAAGATCAAGTCAAAATTTAATCTTAGTCATTGATTAGAGATTTAATCTCTCTAGTTGAAGTTTCAACGAGAAGATTATAAGAATGACTTGAAGGGTCATTGGAAAATACACAGTAAGGATAAAGAGATCAAAATTATTTAGTGAGACGTACTCATGAAGAAGATATATCAAGAGATTATTTATAGAGAAGGGAAGTAATTTTGATTTGCAGATTTCCCTAAGCCAAAGAGTGCATAGCAGAGGAGGTAGTAGGAGCCACATAGGCAGCATAGATCGAGTGACATAGAGGCTATGCAGGCACTGCACAGAGCTTGAGAGGGATTCTCTTTTTCTATTGAGGAGGCAACGTTGGGTCAGTGCAAGATCCTGGATAAAAAATTTTAGAGGCCAGAAGGCCCCAGTTTCCAACCACCAGAGAGACCGGCCCGGAGATAAAGGGTAGCCACAAATATGACACAGAGACTATGCTGAGTGATGCAGTTAGTGCACAAATGTAACCTAGAGTATCTCTTTTTGGGTGTTGATCAATGTCGGGTTCCGGTGGAAGAGTGAGGTTTGTCTCACAAGATTTCACCAGTCATTTTCTCTGCATGATTTCATTGATTCATCAATCATAACTTTGTACTCAGAATTTACTGCATAATAAACAAACCCTCAGCTGCTACATCATTTTTCTCGCATTGGATTTTTCCGGGGACTTTAGTCCAAAAATAGGTGTGTCAGACGTGTCTATGATTTACTCTTGTTCAGTTTTGTTTCTATACTTGTATATTTCCACAGTTTATTTAGAGAAGGTTGAAATGTGTTTAGTTCGATGTTGCCATAGAAATAGACTGAATAATTAATTTATCAGATAGAAGAATTAACACCAGTTTTTGCAATATGATTCTAGATTTCAAGAATTTTCACATGGTATCAAAGCTTGTATAACTGAGTGCAAGAGGAACAAAAGAACATATTTGTAGATCTATCATTGGTGAAGCCAAGATCAAAGATATGTGTAAGTAGTAGATCGATCTATCGAGTGATTGCGCAGTCCAATTCAGGAGGGGTAGTTCAAAGAAGGAAATATCTCTTTGAGTGAGTCAATAGAGAGGTACGATTTTCAAGTTTCTAGAGCCAGAGGGAGCGGCGTAGGAGATCAACACATATTAGTAGCAAGAGGGACACAAGTTTCTGCGCAGCAGTGATTGTGGGTGCAGAAGCGTCAGGAAGAGTAGTTGGAGACACTTTGAGGGAGTTTTCTTCCTCGAGGAATTCGTAGTCTAGGAATTCTAATTTTTGAGACCTGAGAAGTAGTGTTGGGTGGCATGTCTACCATCTCCAGCAAGGAGTGTGTAGGCTAGGCTAGAAATACGTAGAGGAGAGAGAGGGAGCTAGTTCGACATATTTTTTTAATTAGTAGAGATGATAGAAAGAGGGATGAGATATCAAGATAGGTTGGAGGAAGCACTATGTGATATGGCACGAAAGGATCAAATTCCTACTAGATGAGCATGATCTCAAACTTTTGATCGAAGGTGTGGTGGCTATTCTAGTAGATTCAGATCCTCTGAAGGAATACAAGAAGAATATGGCTAAGACTAAGTGCATGATCCTCAATGGAGTAAGGGATCATGTCTTGTTTCATATACCTAGCGAAGCGACAGCTAGAGAAATGTGGTAGGCCTTGGAGAAGATATATCAAAGATATTTCGAGTAACGGAAGATGTATATAGAGGAGAAGATGAAGACTATTAGGATGAAGAAATATGAGCACATTGATCCATTCTTCTCTATACTTTAAGAGAACTGAGATCAACTAGCAGCTATGGGATCAACTCCTTGGGCCACAAATATGGTCAGATTGGCCGTCAACCCAGTGTCTGAAGATTATCAGGTATTTTCCAAAGCATCTTGGGCAGAGATTATTTACTGGACTAGGAGTCAATGTCGGCTTCTCTTCACCAAGAAGAGATTGGGAGGGACTTATTCAAGTTTAAACTTGAGGGAAACCAAAATAGTGGGAGTAAGACGAAGGATGAGGAGGATAATGTGGCCCTTGCATCAAAGGGATGAAAAGGGCAGCGCATGAGGAAGAAGGACCTTTCCAAGATCAAATTCTTTTGGTGTGGTGAGATGGGACATTATTCCACACAATGTCATTCAAATAAGAGAAACAAAAGACGAAAAGCATGATCCACGGGCCACACCTATTGGGATCGATGAAGAGGAGCTCACCATGATAGCCCATATACCTCTAGGAGGGTGGTGGAGTGATTTGAAGCTATATACCTAGAGATCTATAGGATATGCAAGATCCTTGAGGATTCCACCACTCGAATCAACACCTTTCTACATGAGCCCAAATTAGGTGTAGCATGATGGACGAGTGTGAGTTGGTTCAGATGAGTGTAGAAGTGATAGTACAGTGGCTAGCAGCACAGAGCATAGTTGATAGCAGTGCAAGAAGTCATAGTGTAGAAGTCTGCAGTAGCGCAACAACATCAGAGGGATAACGCAAAGGGTAGTAGAAGTCATATCTTCAGTACCAAGATGCATCATGATTAACATTTGTTCAGTTTTGGATGTTTTTCAGTTGCAGTAAGAAAAAATATTGCGGTGTAGTAGAAGTTGGCAGTGGCAGGGTCAACAGCAGCTTAGATGCAGAATTTCAGAGGGAGTTGCAGTACGAATGTAGTGCTGGCAGTGTCAATGTTAGCAGCAATATATATGTAGTGTTTGTGTAGAGTTGGTGGGAATAAATTTCAGAAATCAACAGTGTAGAGGGAGATGTTGCAGAATCAGAACAATACTCAGCACTATGTATTGCTAGAGCACGTTCCTCGCTAAGAGGGAGTGTTTATTTGGGTATCATTGGATGTGATATAAGTCTCAAATTTGGCAAGGAGACTTAGGAACATGTATTCTAGAGAACCCATAAATCATTTGGAAAAAATCCACTGAGAATGTGTTTTATTGAAATAATTAACTATTTTTAAAGGGACCCTAAGTCAAAACTTAGGAAAATAAAATAATTAAAGTGTATTAATAAAACAGAGTGTGAATATTCTAGAAAAGGAAAAGATCAAGTCAAAATTTAATATAAGCCATTGATTAGATATTTAATCTCAACCATTGAAGTTTCAACGAGAAGATTATAAGAAGGACTTGAAGGGTCATTTGGAAAATACACAGTAGGGATCAAGAGATCAAAAATTTTTAGGGAGCAGTGCTCAGGGAGAAGATTGATCGAGAAATTATTTGCAGAGTGGGGCAGTAGTTCCAGTTGGAAATTTTTCTTGATCCATAGAGTGAATAACAGAGGGGGAGGTAGGAGCCACATAGTTATCACATATCCAGTGATGCAGAGGCTACTTAGGCACTGAGCATAACCTGAGAGGGATTCCATTTTTCTGTTAAGGAGGCAATGTTGGGTTAGTGCCGGATCTAGGAGAGATTTTCCAGAGGCCAAATGGACCCAAATTCCAACCAGCGGAGAGACCGCTGTAGAGACATAGGGAAGCCACAACTTTGACATATATACTGCAAAGAGTGATGCAATTCAGAGCAACTCATTTTGGGTGTTGATTAGTGTCAGGTTCAAGTGGAGGAGTGAGGTTTGTCTCACAATATTTTACTAGTTAGTTTCTCTACATGGTTTCATAGATTCTTGAATCATAGATTTTTACTTGGAATTTAATGCATATTAAAAAAACCCTCAGTTGTTGCACCAGTTTTACTGCATTGGGTTTTTCTAGGGACATTAGTCCAAAAATAATTGTGTGAGATGTCTCTATGATTTACTCTTCAAATTTTTTTCTGCACTTTTATTTTTCTACAATTTATTTATTCACTGTTGTAGTGTGTTTATTTCGATGTTTCCGTAGAAATAAAATGAATAATTAATTTACCAGTTAGAAGAATTAATTTCAGATGCTGCAATACAATTCCACATTTGAGGAATTTCCAAATGAACCACAATAGGTAAATCCAAATCATAAGCAGAGTATCTATACTCATGTTCCTTCAAATTTCATCATTCATATGCAATCACCTTTCCATTTTTTGTTATTACTGCCCCCACTCTTGCTTGACATGCATTTATGCAAACCATACATTATTTATTTGGGTCAGCAATCTTTAGCAAAATAGCAGTAGTTAATAAGTGTTTTAGTTACTCAAAAATTTGTTGAAATTTTCTAGTCCAATTCATATTTCTTCCTTTTTTCTACAAGGAAGTGATGGGGTGCGCAATTCGAGAGAAACCTTTTATGAAACATAGGTAGTATCCTTCCAAATCCATAAAAGATCGTATACCAGCCACATTTTTTGGCACTAACCATTCCATAATGGTCCTAATTTTCTCAGGATCAACCGTTATTCCCTTTGTTGAAATGGCGAGGCATAAATATTGAATTTGGTTTTTATATAAATTGCACTTACCGAATTTTGCATGCAATTGATTATCCCACTATACTTGTATCACTGTGCGTAGGCTCTCTTTATTTTCTTCCAAAGTTTTTGAATATATCAATATGTCATCTACAAAAATAAAAATGAATTTATCCAAGAAAGGATGAAAAATATCGTGCATTAGGCTCATTAAAGTTCTGGCCTAATTAGTCAAACCAAAAGGTAAGACCAAAAACTCGTACTTGTAGGTTTTAACCCTGTACAAAAATTATCTGCAAACAAACTCTTAAAACAGAAAATAAAACAATAGTGAGAGCATAAAACATAAAACAAATATACAGAGAGATTTTCCCATGGATCCAAAAACTAGGATTACCAACTTGATTTTTCATTATATTACTTTCAATGTTACAAAACATATATATATATATATATACATGTCGAAGCGTTCATAAACCCCAATCCATTAACCCTGGATTAGAACATAGTCATAGTTCCCTTGACCATATCTACAAAATACCATGAGAAGAAAACCACCATGCGGAAAACCATGTGCAAACCCATGCACAAAACCATAGGTGGATTTTCCCACCTAATATAGGGTCGTGGAAAGAATATAACATACACCCAAAAATACTTCCCATAACCAGTTCTAAAAGCCATTTTACAAATTTATTCATCCTTGACTCGAATCTGATGATATCCTCATCGTAAATCAATTTTAGAGAAAATTGTTGCACCCTTAACTTGATCAAACAAATCTTCAATTTGAGGCAAAGGATACTTATTTTTAATAGTTATTTGTTAATTTTTCTATAATCAATGCACATTTGTAAGGTACCATTTTTCTTTCTTACAAATAACACAAGAGCTTCCCAAGGGGGCACACTGGGCTGAATATATCCTTTATCAAGTAATTCTTGTAGTTACATTTTAAGCTCAATTAATTCAGGCACGCTCATGCGATAAGGGGCTCTAGATACTAATGTTGCTCTAGGAATCAATTCGGTGGTGAAATCAATGTCACGTCTTGGAGGCAACCCTGGTATATTTTCAGGAAATACATCAGTAAACTACTGAATGATTAGTATTTTCTCCAAATTATCATTCTTATCTTTGGAGTCGCAATAACCCACTTGAACCTCATAATTCATATAGCCTTTTCTGATACATTTTCCGAATTGAGAGGAAGTAATGGGACATCACTTCATGGGTTTTTTCAACCCCTTGGATCTCCTGTGGAGTTATGTCTTTAGAAAGGTAACTAATAGACTTCTTCTTAAAATCTAGCAAGGACCAATGTCCCTCTAAGCAGTCCATCCCAAGCAATACATCATAAGACCCCAAAGGAAAAATATTCAGTTATGCCCTTATGTATTGATCCCCTACTTCAATGGGACAAATTGGTACCTTAGATCTCACCCTTCTCTTATCTCCAGTTGTTAATTACACTAACCAGGGGTTTTTAAATTTTTGGGTTCACAAAAAACATTTTTCTACTAACTTGAGACTAATTTAACTTAGCTAGCAAGATGATCTTCTAAAATAGATAAATATTGATTAAATAGTTTACCTTATATCTCTATAATAGTAGGTTGGTAATCCGATTAAAGGTCCTCTAATGTAAGATTGATCTTGTACATGCTCCTTGTTACCTCTCTGGTATTTGATCCTTCTTTCATATTAGCAACGTGCTCATTTTTGGCACAATGGGGACAATTTTTATAATAAAGTGGTTCTCCACAACCCCAACACTACAAGGGAGGATTTTTCACTTGACTGGGATTTAACATACTGGATGCTTTGGTAGGCCTAGATTCTTCTTTCCATTTTGGTATCTGGTGATTTTTCCCAAACTATTTTTTTAATGGATTCATTTATGAGTTACAGAAATTTGCATATCTAGTATCTATGACATTTTTGAAAATTATTTTGTCCCTTCTTTTGAGACCAATTTTTTACTGGTGTCTCCCTTATTCTTTTTCTATTGGTAACGCATTTTGTCTTTCTGGATTTCTTCGTCCATGGTTTTTGGACTGTCAAATTCTATTATTTCCTTCATGAACGTATACAAACTACTCAAGAAATATTTTATTTTAGATTTTTCCTCTCGAAGATAAGGCACGTATCTTAATGAGGAGGTAATTTTAGTTACATATTAATCCATAGTAAACTTCCACAATATTAAATCATGGAATTCTTTAGCCTCTTCATCGTAGAAGGGTTCCATCAAGTACTTCTTCTTAAAGTGTTTTTGAAATTCCTCCTAGGTTACAATTTGTTCCTCTATCCCTTGTACTGACTTGAACACTTCCCATAATAAGGTGGGCTTTCATTGAAGCTTATAGATGCCTAATATGGCCTTGAGGTTACTATTGTATTCATAAACCTGAAATTTTTTTTTTATATTGATGATCCAAGCTTCTGCAACTTCTTGTGCTTCTCCATCAAAAAATGGGGGTTTAATCTTTCTGAATTCCCCTTGCAGCTTCATCTTCTGTATATTTTATTTTTTTTTGGTTTGAAACATTGTCTGGCTCCTCTTCATTATCATCTATGTTTATATCACTTCTTCATGTATGAATTTCTTCTGGATTATCCTTGGTAAGTTGTTGTTGCTCTCCTTCCTCTCGGGTTTCATGCTCATGGATTGTTTGATAGGTTCGATGGTTTTTCCTATATGAAAGAATATTTACAATAATTTCTTGCTTATGAATTATTGTTTCACTATTTTTCCTTACTCAAACCATTTTAGCTTGAAATTGTTGAGAATTCTCAAGCAGACTATGTAACAACCCTAGTGAAAATTCCATGTAATAAAAGTAAAAAATAATAACCAAGGTTGATGGGACACTTATTCCAAGTTGAATGTTGGGAAAAACATCCTAGTGGGTGTTCATTTGATTTATTATTGCTAAGGTATTAAAGAGTAAAAAGGTATTTTTGGCATATTTATTTAAGAAAATAATGGAAAGTAGGAGAAAAAGGAAATGAAAGGTCACAAGTTGCATGTGAGGAGGAAAATGAGGGAAAATAATGGAAAATGAAGAAAATAGAGGCCTCACCTATATAAATGCTTTTGAGGATCAATTGGAAGCTTTTGTCAGTGCATTTTTGGAGCTCTCTCATTATTATCTCTCTCTCGCATACTCTTGGATACTTAGAGTTTTCTTATAGCACTCTTGGAGAGTGTGGATACTTGGTAATTTGGAGAAAGAAGGCAAAGGAAGAGCACAAAACTTCAAGCAATCATCAGGATCAGCAACTAAAATGGGTTTTTATTACAGGTACCAAGTTTCATGTATGTTCTCCTCACTATTTTTTTCATGCATGGTGTATGAAAGTATATTTTCCTAGCCTTTCCATTTCCTAGATAGCCATGGTGTTGTGGGTTTGTTCCAATTGATTGTTTTCTGGTTGGTTATGAGGATTCCTTTAGCTCTTGTTTGTGTTATTATTTGCAAGAACCCTTCGTTAGACAAATGCTTTGGAATCCCGACGGACAATTGTGGGTTGAGTTAATATACTTGGAAGCCTTCGTTAGACAAATGATCTAGAATCCCTAGGTGGGTTGAGTTACTAGTCCCAAAAGCCCTAGTTGTACAAACGCTCTAGAAGCCCTGTAACATTTGGGGTTTAGTTACTAGTCCTAGAAGTCATGGTTGGAACAAACACTCTAGAGCCCTGGAACAACTTACATAGAGACCAATCCGTGATGGTTGTGATGTTTGACCGTGAGGTGGAATAACTAGTTGAGGGTTTAGGTGGTTTGGCCTCTAGAATCCCTGAATTGATTGTGATTGATGTGTTTGATGAGATCCCACATTCATGTCTGGAATATGGCATGGGGGTGATTAGCTTAAGTGAGACTTGGCTCAGCTAATATATGGTCGGGTAGGCCATGGAAGTCCCATCTCTAGTTGGTTTCTACATTCAGTAATGAGAAATTTGTTCCCTTGGTATTTGGTATGCAAATGTACTGATTTATATGGGGATTCTATTTTTGTTGTATCCATGATATTTCTATTGTTATTGTGTTGGTTATGAGAATGTATTTTTATAGTGATGATGTATATATCTCCCCATGTTTTTACTTGTAAATGAATACACAATGTATCTATGGTCAAATAAATTGTATTACACTTAATTTTTCAGGGAGCAATGCTTCTTAGAGATTCTCAGGTACGTATCAAACTCCTATGCTTAAATTTTTTGTTTACACCCATAGATTCAATGTTTGTGGCGTTTTTGAAAAAATACTTGTCATGGATAGGAGTCGTCCACATGAGCTCTTCTTGATGTGATTTCTTTAGTATCATTGTCCTGTTATTATTTAGAATCACTTAAGTTTTCATGTAGTTATGTCCAATGACCTAGGCTCTGGGCCTGAAAAGGTGGCTTAAATTTCAGAGCCATAGGAATAGAACTGAGCATTTGGGACCCTAAACATGGGCGTGTAGTGTTATTCCTGGGGATATAGCCTCATTGCTGTAGGAATGCCATGTTATGCCTATGGATATGGCTCAAAGAGGCCAAAATGTCAGTGTGACCCAGGGGTAAGAGGCCTGAAATGTTGGGTTAGCTCATGGGAGTGTCATTGATGATGTACAGTGTTTGTATGTTGTGTTTCTATCGTTTCCACTCCATTAAGGTCACCTATGAGGTTGAATCCCATATAGTAAGTTCTCGTCACATGTTTACCCTGATTGATCAGTTACTTGGGCAGATGTGGGAAGAAGATGTTACAGATTTGTATCAGAGTGTGGCTACGCTCTCCTTGGGCGGTGTCTAGTTTCTGTTCTTTTTGGGTGATGTATAGTTTCCATTCTCTTTGGTTGATATCTGATACCACAAAGTGGTATCAGAGCATGGTTCAACCATTGGACTGGATGGGCGGTGTGTTTCTCATGCTTTTCTATTGGCTTCATATGTGTTTCTCATACCTATGATGTATGAGCTTGTTGCATCCGTGTTGTGTTGGCCATGGTGGCAGTGGTGTCGCCATGGAAGTATTGATGGTGTTGTGTCAACATGTTTTCATGTGCGTATGACCGGTTATGTGTTGTTCATGCCTATCTATTGTTAGTGCATTATTTCATAAATGTTTCTACATGTTGTATATTCATTTCGTGTTTATGTTAGGCCACATATTGATAACGCTTGTGCATTGTCCATGTATGCCTACTTTTGTGATGCTGTGTTGAACATGAATTGGTTGTGGATGCCTTGTTACATGTTTCTTATGTTGGGGTTTTTTACATGCTTGTGATCATCTTTGGTCAAGTTTTTGTTGGTATGGTTGAGGTTTTCATGCATTAGGTCATGGTATGAATTCAGTATGATTATGCATTGATGACTCGACTCTAATTAGAATGATGTTAATGCATTAATGTACCATGTATTGCGATTTTATATGTTTTTATGATTGTATATATACATGTATTTCTCTGATTTGTTTATCTTGTAGGATGTATCCTCCCCAAATTATACTAAGGTATGTTGGTTTATTTTTGAGTTGGTTTATCTAACATATTGCACCTTGCAGGAAGAAATCAAAGATGAATATCAAAATGGTAGACTACAGATATTATCTGTATGAGTCTGATGAGCATCATGGTGTTGGAAATTCATATGATTTGTGAGATACACTAAGAATTTTAAAGGAAGAAATAAGGAGTTGCCAGGAAGATAATATCAGAGTCATACAGGCAGACGAAAAGAAAGCAGAGGTTAATGCATCCATCCTTCACAGTTTGTCAGAGTTGCAGAAAAAGGAGCCACCTAGGATCAAATCTGGGCAGGAGGATGGGACCAGTGGAGAACATGGCAGTAAGTCTCCCAATGATCACGAGTCAGATAGGTATGACACGGTTACACATGGTAGGTTTTTGGACACTGCGAATAGAAGAGGTGACAAACACAGGTATAATTGTATTTATGGTTTTTATAGGCATCGTGATTTTCACATTATCATCCTTATAGAAGGAGTGAAAGGGGATATTTCTCAAATTAATTTAAGAAGGCACATTAAAGAAATTTTGAAGTCTAAAATGCACCTACTAAGGAAATAATAAAATAATAGCTAAACCAATAAAATAATATTTATGAATTTGCAATTCACTTTTTGCACCAAAATCCATGAAAAAATGGTTAAACTCAATTCAAAAGTTGTACCAAAATAAAATTAATAAAAACTTGTGTTGATGTGACTATAAATAAGAATGAACTTTTCAAGAAAAATGCATTATCATTGCACAACTAATTGATTTGTCCTTTGTACTTAAATAACTTAAAATAAAATGTAAATATAAATTCATAAATTCTTAATTATAGAATATATTATTAATTAAAATTTATATTATTTAAATTATATACTAACATGTAATTAATATACTATATAAGAATAATATAATATAATATAATATAATATATGTAATATATTGTTTTAATATAATATAATATAATACAAAATATGTAATATATTGTTTTATATATGAATTTTATATTACATATTGAATTGATTTGATTTATAACATAAGAAGAAATAATATATTATATAAAAATGAATAATATATATTCTATAACATTTAGATTATCTTTCATAATATTATATATACTAATATATAATATTAATATAATTATAATGAAATGAATTGAGTTTTATTTAAAATTAGAGAAAAAACAACTATTGAAATAAATTTAATTTATATTATAAGTATAATATAAGATTTATATACATTGAAATTTAGTATTTTTTTCCCCAAACTATGTTGAACCCAATATATCATTATTCAACAGACAAAACTAATATACCTTTTTTTCATCTTACAAAACTAAAATGTCTTTTTTCTTTAATTTTAATATGGTTGTATTGCTATTAATATAATAATGATATTATTTATAAATTTGATTTATCCTAAAATTACAAGGTTACATTTTTATTTATTTTGATTTCATATGTATAATATATATGTGTAGATTTTAACTTATAATTAATTTGAAATTGTAATATTAAATAAAATGAGATGAATATACAATTTAAAAATAAATATTTGAAAAATAAAAATATAATATTTATTGAAAAGTGTGTAAATGCATGAAGATTGTGTAGGGATATGCATTGTTTCTTTCAAAAAATATGAAATGACAATAGTAATATTTTATTCAAAAAATGTGAAATCATAATTTATTTATTTATTGGTAAGTTGTGCTAATCTATTAATTTCGAAAACATAAAAATACATATTTTACGGGCAAGGTTGGTAAGTTTAGCTTATCCAATCCCTGCCTTCATTACACTGTTTCAGAGCTGTTGTGGGGGAGGGGGCTGGCCCAGAAAAACTTGAAAATGAGAAAAACATTGTGCTCAGTAGTGCTGATACATCTAGAAGCTAGAGAGTAGAACATAACAGTAAAGCCCTGCATGCACAGATGACAAAACAAAAAAAACTGAACAACTGTGCAAACATTATTCATCCTCATCCTCACTGCATTGGGGATTCTCCTTGTTGATGGGACAGGCAGGAGCCTGCACAATAGCAGCTTCCATTGTAGATTCCACTTCAGAAACATTTTTCTTGGGGAGATTTGCAGGAGCGCAAAGGATGGGAGATTTCAGGTCTACTCCTTCAGGAACCTTCGTCCAAATGCCTTCAGAGTCCATAATCTATATGTCTGTATCCTCATCAACCTGCGTAGGATTGTTTAGGGGTGTTGAAATTCTATGTGGAGAGGTAGCTCTGGGAGAGGAGGTGGAACTCCTTGCACCTCGACGACCCCTTTTTGCAGGTTGCTTGGAGGATTCTGCTTGCTTCTTGGGAGCAGAATGATGGCTAGAAGGGGTGATGGGCGAGGAGCCTTCAATCCATTTGAAGCGGTTATCCTCGCCGCGATGGTAGCGACCCAGAAGAGCCCCTCTCTTACCACCTCGAATAGTTCATTGGCACATCCTGGGGGCCATTTTGCACTTGGGAGAGGAGTTGGGGGTGACACAGGGGCGGGAGAGGTTACAGAGTCTACTGGATAGGTGCGCAGGATGCAGAGCAACAAGCAAAAGGGGACTGTGCTACTCCACTCTAGGACTGAGACTTCACAACTGAGTGGAATCAGTGAGCGTCCATATCAGAACGAAGAGAGCTAAATGTAGCAGAGAACAGATGAGGGAGGAAAGGAGTAGAGGTCTAGAGGATTTATAGGATTGGGGATGAATTTTTTTAGAGAGGCAATGAATGATCTTCGCATGGTAATGCGTGTCGAGCTCACGCAGATGAGTAGACATAGATGGATAGGCGTGGCTGCAATGTTGATTAAGCATCATGGACATTAATGGTGGTGCGGGCGAGGTGATGATCAGTGTCAGGTGACACAAGGCCTGTCCGATCCACGCTGTCTCTAGTTCTGAAAGGAGCATGTGATGAGTTAACGGTAATTGGATCCACTGCAAGTGGGGAATTGTGTTGGAGGTTTCCACAATCTGTATAAGTTGGGATTTTATATTCACTCATGTCAGGCATGTCACCCGCATCCAAGGGAAGCTGGTATTTTTGTATGAGGGTGAGATAGTTCTGTCTGAGAGCCTCATATTCATTCTGCTCAAGGGTGGAGTAGTGTGGAACGCAATTTCTTTCCACCCCTTTGTTAGAAAGTAGGTCCGTAATAGCATTGGCTTTCCTGTGCACATGACCGAAAGTGATGGATCAATTATTGTGAAGAAGAAGTTCTAGCATCTGGAGCTTATGAGAAAGTCTCCAGCTATTGGAAACTTTCAAAGATGCAGTGCCTTGAAGGATACAGGTGGCTGCCATAGTTATTATTTGCGAGTCCCCTTCCACTTTGAGGGGCAAGTAATGGAATTCTATGGAAATTTGAATACCCTGTATCATTCCTTCTAGCTTAGCAGAGTTGTTGTTGTCCCATCTGATGTTCCTATAGTAGATTCTGAGAGGATTTCCCCTTGTGTTCTTGATGATGCCTCCAAAACCTGTTTTCCCTAGGTTACCTTTGGAAGCCCCATAAAAATTGCATTTGAAGAAGCCCACGATGGGGGGAAACCAAGTTTCAGGGGTAGGAGATCGACCCACACTTCTAGGAGTGATTTCCATGGGAGTGTTGAGACTCATTTTCCAGTTGTTCCAGATGTGACATTCAACTGCTACGTTGGGTAGGTCCACCTTGCTCCACCTATTTAAGGCCAGAGTTTCATTGAGGTTGTTGTGAATCCTATCCCAAAGCTAGTCAAGGATAGAAGCTTTATCCTTGAATATGCGACTATTTCGCTCCTTCCAGATATTCCATATGAGGATGCCCAGGGTGATTTTCCATAGTCTATTCAGCAAGTTACTATTATAGGTATTTTCATGCTAATTTTTGATGTTTTGAATGATGTTGCCTCTAGCACGCTTGGACCGATGGTATAGGAAAACAATTCTATCCCATAAAGAGTTGGCCTAAGTACATTGGTCTAACAAGTGGTGGATGGTTTCCGAGTTGACCTAACAGACAAGATATCTGGAGGGCCCTGCAAACCCACATTTCAAAATATTCTCCCATGTGAGGATGCGTCGTTTACTGAGCAGCCATAGGAACGAGGATATTTTGGGCTATAAATTAGCCTTCCAGATCTTTTTCCATATGTTTTCGACTAGTCCTAGATCCTGCTGATGGAGGATGTTGTATGCTTCCCTAGTTGAGTAGGTACCACTGGGCATGTGCCCCAAATGGAGGATGTCAAGCCTTGTTTTGATCTGGATTTTTCTCTTCATGTGGAGCTCCTCCCAGATATCAGTATGGCTTTCATTGTTCCAATTTTCTTGCCATATGCTAGTGTGAATCCATTGCTTGTAGCCTTATGAATTTTATTCCGTCCAGATGTCTTGAGCCTTCTGATGTTGCCTACTTTGGAGCACAACATTCAAAAGAGGTCTACAGAAGATGGAGGAGAGGCTTGGCATCTGTTTCTAGGAATCCTCCCATAATCTGGCCTAGTTTCCATCTTGCAACTCCCAGAAGTTGTGGTTTTGGATAATACCCTTTTGATGACTAGTTGCTTTCTAGATTTGGGAACCTGGAAAATCTAAGTTGTATCTAATGAGATCTTCCTTTGTCCAATACTAAACATACTTGGTTGCCCATAGGTTGGACGAGGGGGTGCTGGGATTGGAGATTCATTCCCACCATATGTCGGCTCCCATTATGCTATTGTTGTTTTCAGGATCCCGAAGACCCAAACCTCCCTAATTTTTGGGGGTGCATACTTCCTTCTAGTTCACTAAGGCCCATTTGTTCTTGCCTTTTGTACTGCCCCAAAGGAATCTCTGTTATACATTGCGCATAGCCTTATTTACCCATTTGGGAGTATCAAGAATTGAGAAGAGGTAAATGGGGACAGATTGCAAGATGGACTTTATGAGGACGAGACTACTGGAAATGTTTAGAGTATAGTGAGTCCAGTTGGATAGATGGGTTTCCATTTTGTCGAGCAGAGCTCTCCAGGAGGAGTGATTGATGGAAAAGTCAGTTAGCGAAGCTCCCAGGTATTTGGAGGGAAGAGAGGCAGTGGAGAAGCCAAGGACGCGAGCAATATTGCGTTGGGTTTGAGGGGGGGTGTGGAAGAAAAAAATCTAATATTTGTCCTGGTTGATTTATTTACTGAAGGCCTCAGAGAAGGAGTCAAGAACAACTTTGAGGGTGTGTGTTTCTTGGACTAAGGGGTAGCCCAAGATCAAGTTTACATCCACAAATTGTTGATGAGAGGATGGGGGAAGGTTATGGAGGGGTAAACCAAGTAGAGCCCCCGTTTGACTAGAGTTTTTGATTAGGCAGCAAAAGCCTTCAGCCATGATGAAGAAGATGAAGGGAAAAATCGGATCCCCCTGTCTTATGCCTCTAGAGGGATTGAAGGTGGCAAAGGGGATACCATTGACTAGGATGGTGTGAAAGGGAGAGGTAATGAGGCTCATAATCCATTTGATCCAAGTATGACTGAAGCCAAAATATGCTAGCATGTTTTTTTTGTAGTCCCAGCTTAGTTTTTCAAAAGCTTTGGAGAGATAAATTTTGAGAATCATACCCGGTTTTTTGGTGGTTTTGACGGAGTGAATGACCTCATGAGATAAGATGATGCCATCCAGGATCTGTCTTCCTTCCACATACCCAGTTTTCTCCAGGGAGATGATGAGGGGTAGGAGCTTCTTCAACATGTTAGCTATGACTTTGGTGATGATTTTATAAATTACATTGAAAAGAGCTATGGGTATGTACTTACTAGGAGATGTCGCTCTTTCTTCTTTAGGAACTAGAGTGATGAAGGTAGCATTTAGCACTGGTAACAGCCAGTGAGTGGACCTAGATTCCTCCACAAATTCCCAGACATCATTTTGGATGATGTCCTAGAAGAATTGAAAGAGGTTTGTGGTGAATCCATCAGGCCCTGGAGCTTTCCCTGCTTTCAGTTGGAAGACTGCCTCTTCCACCTCCGCTAAGGTGGTCACTACGAGTAGAATCCTATTGTGATCTTTTGTTATCTGCTTGGGGATATGTTGGGTGATTTCCCTAATGGCTTCCTGCCTCTGGTGGTTGGGTTCCTAGAGAATGTCTCTGAAGTGATTACGTGGCTCCTCTTTGATGGCTTCTTGCATTTCCAAACTTTCCCCTGTTTGGTTCTTGATGAAAATAATTCTATTGTGCATTTAATGTTGAATGGTGGAATGGTGGAAGAATTTGGTATTTCTTTCTCCCTCTTTGAGCGAGTCGATTCTGGATTTTTTTCTCCGAATGGATTCTTATTGGTTCCTTCATTTCTCTAGTTGAGTTATCAGGCATTGTTCCTGGTGCATTGTCTCATCTGTGTGTCCGTTTTGGATGATGTTCTATTGTAAAATCTTCATTTTTTCCTCCAGGTGTTTCTGCTCTGTGAATATGTTGTCGAATGTTTTTTTGTTCCAAAATTTCAGATATCTTTTGAGAAGTTTTAGTTTTGTTTGGAACTGGAGAATTTTGGTGCCTTGAGGGGGTTCTATGGAAGACCACCAGTTGGACACTAGTTCCTTGAAATCTCGGTGCCTGAACCAACTATGTCCAAATTGGAAGGGTTTGGGAGCATGTTTACCTAGTTGGAGCCATTGGAGTTGTATCGGCCAATGATCATATCCCATTGTTGGGATGATGGTAGTGTCCAAATTTCATTCTAGGCGACTAAGATCATCGGTGATGAGGAATCTATCCAGCCGAGAGGCTATTTGTTGGGTACCTCCTCCTTTGTTGTTACATGTAATGATTCCATTGGAGGTCTAAAGATCGATGAGGTTATTATTTTGGATGAATTCTTTGAATCCATTACTGTCGTATTCTCATTAGGGGAATTTTGAGGTCTAAAATGGGCCTCCTAAGGAAAATGTACAATCAAAATTCACTTTATGAGAACCAATCACATTTTAGGGGATGACATCATCCTTAATGGTCGAAGTGGCATTGATTGAGCTAAAGGTACTTACTTGTCACATTCTCAATGGTGGATAAAAACTCATGGTTAACCATGGTAGTGCTCTAAGTACTTTTAAAGTCAAAGTAAAGTACTCATAATAAATGTCATTTCACACTTTTTGAATAAAAATATATTATTGTCATTTCATATTTCTTGAATGAAACAATGTACATCCCTATACATTTATTATATTATATTATATTATATTATATTATATTATTTTCATATAGTATATTAATTACATGTTGTTATACAATTTAAATAATATAAATTTTAATTAATAACATATAATAATTAAGAGTTTATAAATTTATATTTATATTTTATTTTAAGCTATTTAAGTACAAAGGACAAATGCATTAGTTGTTTAATGATAATGAATTTTTCTTGAAAAACTCATTCTTATTTATAGTCACATCAATACAATTTTTTTATTAATCTCCTCCCAATATGCCCAGAGAGGGGAGCTACTATGCCTTCGCTAATATTTCCTCCTTTTTCTTGATTTTCTACTCTGGGATTGAAGTGTAATCCTTGTTGGTGTGGGATTCTTCTAGCCCTGAAAGAACCATTCCTTCTAGATCTATGCTTTCTGGTTCTTCCTCCATCACCTCTGGGATCATTTCCACTATCAGTTCTTTTCATTTTAGTTGATCGTTGTCCACTTCAGTATTGGCGTTGGGAGATTTTAAGAGGGTTTCTAGTTAAAGCTTGTGTTTCTGAGTCATAGAGGATTGGACCTGCGTTGCGGAGGTGCTTCCTACCTCATTGACTGGTACTGTTTCATTTTTTCTTAGCTAATTAAGGGCTGCGAAGCTGTTGCTGGTTGTTGGTGCTTTTTCTTTTCTACTGCGGGGTATCTCTCTTGTTGTGTCTTTTTTTTCTTGCTACCTTCATGAATCCTTTTGTTTCCTATTCGCTGGTGTCCTTTTCAGCTGTTTCTTTCCTTTTTAGGGGACAATATCTGAAGAGATTCCCATGTTGATGACATTTCCTGCATCTGAAGGAATATGTTCATAATCAATAGTTTGATTCCATTCAAATTCTTCATGCAAAAGACATACCTCACCTGGGAGTGATTCGGCTAGACACTATTCATTCTCATCCTCACTGCATTGGGGATTATCCACATTGATGGGACAGGCAAGAGCCTACGCAATAGCCGCTTCCATTGCAGCTTCCACTTCAGCGGCAGTTCGCTTGGGGAGATTTGTAGGAGCACAAATGATGGAAGATTCAGGGTCTACTCCTTCAGGAACCTTCGTCCAAATGCCTTTGGGGTCCATAATCTAGATGTTTGTATCCTCATCAACCTACGCAAGATTGTTCAGAGGTGCCAGAATTCTATGTGGAGAGGGAGCTCTGAGAGAGGAGGTGGACCTCCTTGTGCCTCGACTACCCCTTTGCGTAGGTTTCTTGGAGGATTCTGCTTACTTCTTAGGAGTGGAATGATAGCTGGAAGAGGTGATGGGTGAGGAGCCTTCAATCCATTTGAGGCGGTTATCCTCACTACGATGGTAACGACCTAGAAGAGCCCCTCTCTGACCACCTTGAATAATGCATTGGCGCATCCTTGGGGGCCATTACACACTTAGGAGAGGAGGAAGGAGTGACACAGGATCGGGAGAAGATGCAGAGGATAGGGGATAAGTGTGTAGGATGCAGAGCAACAAGTAGAAGGGGACTGCACAGCTCCACTCTGGGACTAAGACTTCACAACTGAGTGGAATCAGTGAGTTTCCATATCAGAAGGATGATAGCTAAATGCAATGGAGGATAGATGAGGGAGGAAAGGAGCAAAGGTCTGGAGGATTTATAGGATTGAGGATGAAGTTTTTCAGAGAGGCAGTGAATGATCTTCACATTGTACTGCGTGTGGAGCTCACGTAGATTAGCAAGCACAGAGGGATAGGCGTGGTTGCAATGTTGATTAAGCATCATGGACATTAATGATGGTGCGAGCGACGTGATGATCAGTGTCAGGTGACACAAGGCCTGCCCGATCCGCCATGTCTCTTGTTCTACGAGGAGCATGTGAGGAGTTAATGGTAATTAGATCCGCTGCAAGTGGGGAATTGTGTTGGAGATTTTTGAAATTCATATAAGTTTGGATTTGATATTCACTCATGTGTGGCAGGTCACCCACATCCGGGGGAAGCTGGTATTTTTGTATGAGGGTGAGATAGTTTTGTCTGAGTGCCTCATATTCATTCTTCTCAATGGTGGAATGGTATAGAACACGGTTGCTTTCCACCCCTTTATTAGAAAGTAGGTATGCAACAGCATTGGCTTTCCTATGCACATGACCGAAAGTGATGGCTCGATGATTGTGAAGTAGAAGTTCCACTGTCTGGAGCTTATGAAAAAGTTTCCAGCTTTTAGAAACTTTTGAAGATGCAGTGCCTTGAAGGATACGAGTGGCTTCCATAGTTATTATTTGCAAGTCCCCTTCCACTTCCAGGGGGAAGTAATGGAATTATATGGCAATTTGAATACCCCGTATCATTCCTTCCAGCTGAGTAGAGTTATTTTTGTCCCATTCAATGTTCCCATAATATATTATGAGAGGATATCCCCTTGTGTTCCTAATGACACCTCTTAAACCTGTTGTTCCTTGGTTACCTTTGGAAGCCCCATCAAAATTTCATTTGAAGAAGCCCATGAGGGGGTGCGACCAAGTTTCAGGGGCAGGAGATTGGCCCACACTTCTGGGAGTGATTTCCTTGGGAGTGTTGAGACTCATTTTCCAGTTGTTCTAGATGTGGAATTCAGTTGCTACGTTCGATAGGTAATCCTTGCTCCACCTATTTAAGGCAAAAGTTTCAGTGAGGTTGCTGTGAATCCTGTGCCAAAGCTCGTCAGGGATAGAAGCTTTATCCTTGAATATGCAACTGTTTTTCTCCTTCCATATATTCCATATGAGGATGCCCAGAGTGATTTTCCATAGTTTATTCAACAAGTTACTGTTATAGGGATTGTCCTGCCAATAACTAATGGTTTGAATGATGTTGCCTCTAGCACAGTTGGATCGATAGTATAGGACAATAATTTTGTCCCATAGAGAGTTGGCCTGAGGACATTGGTCCAATAAGTGGTAAATGGTTTCCGAGTTGAACTGACAGAGAGGACATCTAGAGGGCCCTGCAAATTCACATTTCAAATGATTCTCCCATGTGAGGATGCATCATTTATTGAGCAGCCATAGGAACAAGGCTATTTTGGGGCATAAATTAGCCTTCCAGATATTTTTCTAGATGTTGTTGACTGGTCCTAGATCCTACTGATGGAGGATGTTGTAGGCTTCCCTGGTTGAGTAGGTACTGCTGGGCATGTACCCCCAACGAAGGATGTCAACCCCTGTTTTGATCTGGATTTTTCTCTTCATGCAGAGCTCCTCCTAGATATCAGTATGGCTTTCAATGATCTAATTTTCTTTCCATCTACTAGTGTGAATCCATTTCCTGTAGCCTTGTGAATTTTCTTCCATTCAAAAGTTTTGAGCCTTCTGATGTTGCCTACTTTAGAGTGCAAAATTCCAAAGAGGTCTACAGAAGGTGGAGGAGAGGCTTGGCATCTGTTGCTAGGAATCCTCCTAGAGTCTGGCTTGGTTTCCATCTCGCAGCTACCAGAAGCTGTGGTTTTGGATAATACCCTTTTGATGACTAGCTGCTTTCCAGATTTGGGAACCCAGAAGATCTAAGTTGTATCTAATGAGATCTTCCATTGGCCAATGTTGCGCATACTTGGTCACCCATAGGTTGGCCCAAGCGGTATTGGGATTGGAGACCCATTTCCACCATATGGTGGCTCCCATTATATTGTTGTTTTGTTCAAGATCCCGAAGACCCAGACCTCCCTGATTTTTGGGGGTGCATACTTCCTTCCAATTGACTAAGGCCCATTTGTTCTTTCCTTTTGTACTACCCTAGAGGAATCTCCGTTGCAGGTTGCACATAGCCTTAAGGACCCATTTGGGATCAGAAAGAACTGAGAAGAGGTAAATGGGGAGAGATTGCAAGAACTTCTTGTTGATTCTCGATGTGATTTTCCACTGCTTGAACCTTTGAATTTTCTCTTAAAGATGATGTGACAGATGGTGGATGATATCCATATAGTGCCATAAATGGGGTCATTTTTGTTGCAGTATGGAAGGAAGTGTTATACCACCACTCTGCGATAGGTAACCACTTGACCCATTGTGTTTGTTTATCAAATAAAAAACAACGAAGATATCCTTCCAAACATTTATTTACTATCTCAGTTTGACCATCGGATTGAGGATGATAGGATGAGCTATGAGCTAATTGAGTACCCAAACAAGAAAATAACTCCGTCCAAAAATTTCCAGTAAAAATGGGATCTATGTCACTCATAATAACCCTTCGGTTTCCATGTAGCTTTTGAATTGTGTCCATAAATGTAGTAGCAACTGTACTTGCTTTAAATGGATGAGATAATGCACAAAAGTGTGCATACTTGGTAAGTCTATCAACTACCACCATGATGACACTCTTTCCTTCGAACTTAGGTAAACCTGTGATCAAATACATTGAAATCTCCTCCCAACGTTGACTTGGAATGGATAAAGGTTGTAGAAGACCCGAGGTCTTAATTGTCTCAACCTTATTCTGCTAGAAAACCAAACATTCCGCCACAAACTTTTGAATATCACATTTAAGGCCATCCCAAAAAAATTATTTCTTCACCCTGTGGTAATTTTTAAAAAATCCTAAGTGTCCTCCTAAAGGAGAAGTGTGCAATTCCAAAAGAATATTTTGTTTTAGCTGGGAATTCTTACAAAGATATAAGCGATCTTTGTACCATAAGGAATTATTTTTCAACCTAAATGTATCAGATGTACTAGGATCTTGCTGCAACTTTTGAATGAGTGTCCACAATTCTTCATCCTTCTTCCATTCATCTCTTGCTTCGGTTATCCAATCTGGTTGGATAATAGAAATGGCACAAAGTAATGCTTCCACCTCTTCATTCTTTCTTGAGAGTGCATTTGCAACAACATTTAGCTTCCATTTTTTGTAGATCATTTCAAAGTCATAACCCAACATCTTTGTGACCCACTTTTGATGCTCTTCTGAAGATAGTATTTGTTCCAAAAAGTGTTTCATACTATCATGATCAGTTTTTACCTTGAAGTGTCTTCCCATTAGGTAAGTTCTCCAATTCTTTAGCGCATGCAGTATTGCTAACATTTCCTTCTCATAAATAGGTTTCTGTAAATAATTTCCTTTGATTGGACGAATTTCAAAAGCAATGGGTCTTCCTTCTTGCATTAAAACATCACCAATTCCATTTCTTGAGGCATCACATTCCACAATAAAGGTTTTTGTGAAGTCTGGTGTAGCTAAGACCGGTGCTAGGAACATTACCTCTTTAAGATGTTCAAAGGCCTTAGTTGCTTCAGGAGTCCATGAAAATTCATATTTCTTCAATAATGTTGTTATAGGTGCTACTATTCTCCCATAATTCTTAACAAAATTGCGATAATACCCTGTTAACCCGAGAAATCCTCACAACTGCTTTATGTTTGTGGGGACTTTCCATTCCTTAAGGGCTTTAATTTTTTTAGGGTCTACCTTAACACCCTCGTGACGTTGGCAATACTGAGAGGGGGGGTGAATCAGTATTCCTTTCAATTATAGCATTAGTTAATCTTCAATTATTATCAGTGTTTGTACAATGATAGAAGCAAACAAGAGGAACACAAATGCACACAGTTTTTAAGGTGGAAACCCACTCCGGGACAAAAACCACCTAATGCTTTTCTAATAATTCTTTAATATTCAACTCCAATTGAAAATGAAGCTCCAACTTCCTAGAATCTAGAAAAGCATTCTTCTCTAGCTCCCACTGGATGGATGCTCCAACACCCGAGATTCTTCAGTAGTCAACTGAATGGATGCCCCAACACCCAATGAGCTACAACTCACCCTAGCACCACCCTACCACCCTATAGAAGAATAAAAGAAGAATGGACTCCCGTACCATGGAAAATGGTCCACTTTACAATGATATAGAATGATGTAGAAGAAGAAGATATACTAGACCATAACCCCAACTTTGACACAACCACCTAATAATGATCCTAGACCTCCCAACACTGCCTCTTCAACCCTTGGCAGATAGACACTAGTACAATTTGTACAATAATGTATTTACAATGACTAAGTACAATGATACCTTTACAATGATTGTATGCAGTGTTGCCCACTTGAAGACTTCATATGATGAAATTCTTGTTGCTGTTATGCACCTTTGTTGATGCTCTTGTCATGCTACCCTCTGCTGCACTTTGCTTTGCTTTTCTGTCGTAGAAAGTCTCGTCCTTTGCAACCCTTGACAACACATGATCTAGCTTTTTGTTGCCTTCTAGGAGCTCAATATTGAATCTAGTGTATCTCTGTTATTTTAGATCTTCAATATATAATTTTCAGTCCTATAGTAGTCCTCTGACTCTTCTTTCCAATGCCATAGGTCTGACCCAATTTAGATTCTTCAAGAGAGAGTTATGCCCAATCTCTCACGATGCCCTAATTATGGACTGTTTCAGCATAGCGCACTTGTACAGCATGCCATGTGTCATTGTTTCTTCATTTGGATCTGAAATTGATAGAGAAAAAATTAAAGACTGTGCACTATCTGCAGATTTTTACTAAATTCCAATCGGATACTCAGAGAGAGAGTTATGACGAATTTACCAAGGTAACTTCTTTGAGATGAATTTCAGAAGCCTGCAAAAACCCTGACTTCCACAGATCATATTTCCACAAATATTACACACCTTGACCTGAAATTTTTACTAAAACTTCCTCAGGATTTCGAATTTGCCTCATAAAAATTTCAGCTTCTAAACCTTTGTAGAAAAAACGTTAGAGCGAAAATTCCACGATGACCTGTTTCAAATGGCCAAATCCCCTTGCATAAGGAGGAAATGAAGATCACAATTTATATGAATGCTTAATTTTATAGGGGCTTCAACAAGTGAACAAGGGAGGGATTTTAGGAGCTTAAAAAATATTAATTATGAATTTTCAATGACCCATGCCCCAACCCCATGGGGTTTTATCCCACTAACTGGGGGTACAAATTTCAAACATGAATATCTCTCAAAAGGTGAAGAATTACATGACGTGCCATATATCGACAAGTAGAAACCATAAAAGGCATTATTGACCTAGAATATATTAAATTGGTAGTTCAAAATTCCCATGCAGTATTGGGTTAGTCGCTGGTGCTGCTTGGGTTGACATCAATGACAAACGATGATCAACAATCTCCCCCTTTGGCGTTGATCGAAACAAAAGTACTCCCCCTGCGATCATGACACATCTTCCTACAACATTCTCTCCCCCTTTGACATCAATGGCAAAGGGTAACTCCCATTGAAACACAACCATCCTGTAGGCCTGTACACACTTCCACTCGCGCTGACACACAACTGTCCTGCAGAGTTGTACACACTTCCACTCCCCCTGACACACAACCGTCTTGCATACCTGTAATCTACTTCCACTCCCCCTTTATATTCTGAAAAAATAAAAATCTAATGAGAACTTAGGAGAATCCCAAGATTTTGGCAAAGATATTCCAATTATGGTGAATATTTAATATGTGATTCTTTTGGTGTTGCTTGGAATCTTGCTACTTGTCAAATTTCTTGCATAACATCTGGTTGGGATGTTGTTACATATAGAAGACTACTAATCATATATCTGTACAACCTTTGATCCACATCCTTAGATGAGTCGTCTATGCTCAATTTTCAACCTGTTACCATTGGTGTAAGGATGAGTTTGCAATCTTCCATTTTAAATTTCTTGAGCAGTTCCTTGATGTACTTGGCTTTACATATAAAAATTCCTTTCTCTTGCTGAGATATTTGAAGCCCTAAGAAGTATGTCAGCTCACCAATTAAAGACATCTCAAAATCACTTTGCACCTTTGTAGCAAACTTCTTACTTATTCGATCATCATTGCTACCAATTATTGTATCATCCTCTTTAGTTATTAGACATGAACTAGTTGCTTCATCCAGAACATATATCTCATTTGGAGCTCGACTTGCTATAGCCACAATTTCACCATACACGCCTTTCGTGATTTCACATTTCGTGGAGTTGAATAGTATTGTGTGTCCTTGATCACACATTTGTCCAACACTGAGCAGATTGCGATTCATGTTTTCAACCAATAGAACATTATTGGCTAGAGAATCTTTGCTTCCGAGAGTGACAGTACCTGATCCTATAACATTTTAAGATCCATCATTTCCAAAGGACACGGTTCCATCCTTATTCTCTTTCAGAGATACAAATTTATTTCTATCTCCAGTCATATGCGTTGAGCAACCGCTATCAACATACCACACATCTTTGTTCTTTTGAGCCTTGAGAGTGAGAGCACAATTATCATTCTTCTTCTTCTTCCATGTTTGTGCATTCTGTGGCTTCGAAGATTCTTCTGGAGGATTTTCAAGTCTACAGTCTTTGGCTATGTGTCCAAAGTTTCGACATTTGTAACATTCAATATTATTTCTTAAATGTTCAAATCTATTGATGTTTCGCTGAGCCCTAGGAGGTTCATATTTGACATATCTCCTGGAATTGTATTCGTTCCTAGGGTACATGCGACATTCTACAGCTTTATGACCAAATCTTCCACATGAATAACAACAGCCATAAAAAATACATTGGTACCTGGATGGAAATTTTCGTCGAGGAATTGTCTTCCAAGTCTATTCTTGCGAATCTTGTCCAATGAAGTCTACATGCATGTCAGATCTCATAGGTTCATTTTATTTTATTGTAGAAGGTCTTGCTTCTTCTTCTTTGTAACTGATGTCATTTTTGTCATTGTAAGATCATTGATTGTTGATGAGTTCTTCCAATGCCCTTGAGCTGTTGGCACAATTTTGGATAGTTTTTCCTTTCTTCACTTCCTCACGTAGCGAGATTACTTCGACTTCTAATTCTTCCCTTTCTTGGTTTCTTTCTTCCAACTTCTTTTGAATTGACTCTTCAATGCATTTGTGTTCTTCAACTTCAATTTTGAGACTTTGAACTTTTTCTTCAAGATTTTTGGAACAAATCTTCTCTGCCTTGAGATATTTTATAAGCTTGATTGCTTCCTCATAAAATTCGTCTATGGTCCATCCTTCTTCTTCATTGTTTGATACCTCTTGCTTATTGTGCTTGGGGTTATTGTGCTTGGCCATAAACAATACTCTCTCATTGGCTTCTTCTTCACTATCATTTTCTTCATCGGATGATGAGCTATGTTCTTTAGAGAGAAAGTTCCTTTTGGATCCTTGCTTGTTGAATTTCTTAAAGACTTTCTTTCTTTTTGAGTTGCCATTAATTTTTTTTGGAAATTTTGCTACGAAATGCCCAACCTCATTACAACTGAAACATATCAATGGAAGTTTACCTTTGAATTGTCCCTTACCAATTTTTAGTTTTCTCGTGAAGTAAGCATATTCTTCATCTGAAAGAACTTCTTCATCATCACCCTTTTCTTCACACTTGCAGGTGCATGTCTTTTCAATTGAAGGTTGTTTATCCTTATTGGTTTTCTTAGATGCGACGAACGCAGTTTCTAGATGCGAAGTACCCTCTTCTTCATCAAGTCTCATTTCATATGCTATGAGAACTCCATGTAATTCCTCTTTGCTGAGTTTGTCCAGATTTGCACTGTATTCTAAGACCGGTACGTTTGGGTTGAATCTCCCTGGTAACGTTCTAAGAATCTTCCATATAATATTCTTCTCATCAATTGGCTCTCCAAATCCTTCTAGACTATTGGTTATTTCATCAATGTATTGAAAGTATGCAGTAATGTTTCATTCTTCTTTCATTCTGAGTTGCTCAAATTTTGCTCTATAGATTTGAAGCTTTGTGTCTTTCACATTTGAGTCACCTGCATATATATTCTCAAGCTTGTCCCATACATTTTTGGTGGTTTTACAACCCAACACCTTATGATAAGAAGATTCAATAAGTCCACTCATAATAATATTCTTTGCTTTTGCATCATTTACCAAATTCTTCTTACCTTGTTCATCCGCGGTTGATGTAAATCCACTTTGAATAGTGTCCCATACTTCGTAACCTTGCACCAAGAGATAGACCTCGATTCTTCCTTTCCAAAGTGCATAATTATTTTCATTGAATAGAGGTACACCATTCCTGGTATGCTCCATGACCTCCTTCCAATTGTTAAACTACTATTGAAGGAACCAAGCTCTGACACCAATTGTTGGAAATACTGAGGGGGGGGGGGGGGGGGGGGGTGAATCAGTAATCCTTTCGATTAGAGCATTAGTTAATCTTCAATTATTATCAGTGTTTGTACAATGATAGTAGCAAACAAGAGGAACACAAATGCACACAATTTTTAAGGTGGAAACCCACTTCGGGATAAAAACCACCTAATGCTTTTCTAATAATTCTTTAATATTCAACTCCAGTTCAAAATAAAGCTCCAACTTCCTAGAATCTAGAAAAGCATTCTTCTCCAGCTCCCACTAGATGGATGCTCCAACGCCTGATATTCTTCCGTAGTCAACTAAATGGATGCCCAAACACCCAATGAGCTACAAGTCACCCTAACACCACCCTACCACCCTATAGAAGAATAAAAGAAGAATAGACTCTCGTACCAGGGAAAATGGTCCACTTTACAATGATATAGAATGATGTAGAAGAAAAATATATACTAGACCATAACCCCAACTTTGACACAACCACCTAATGATGATCCTAAACCTCCCAACACTGCCTCTTCAAACCTTGGCAGATAGACACTAGTACAAGTTGTACAATAATGTATTTACAATGACCAAGTACAGTGATACCTTTACAATGATTGTATGTAGTGCTACCCACTTGAAGACTTCATATGATGAACTTCTTGCGGCCGTTATGCACCTTTGTTGTTGCTATTGTCATTCTACCCTCTGCTGCACCTTGCTTTGATTTTCTTCCATAGAAAGTTTCATCCTTTGCAACCCTTGACAACACATGATCTAGCTTTTTCTTGCCTTCTAGGAGCTTGATATTGAATCTAGTGTATCTCTGTTATTTCAAATCCTAAATACCTGATTTTTAGTCCTGCAATAGTCCTGTAAGTCTTCTTTCCAATGGCATAGGTCTGACCCAATTTGGAATCTTCAAGAGAGAGATATGCCTAATCTCTCACAATGCCCTAATTATGGATTGTTTTAGCATAGCGCACTTGTACGGCTTGCCACGTGTCATTGTTTCTTCATTTGGCTCTAAAATTGATAGATAAAAAAATTACAGACTATACACTATCCACCACATTTTACAAAATTCCAATTCGATACTCAGAGAGAGAGTTATGACGAATTTACCAAGGTCACTTCTTTGAGATGAATTTCAAAAGCTTGCAAAAACCATGACTTCCACAAATCATATCTCTAGAAATATTGCGTACTTTTATCTAAAAATTTTGCTGTAGCTTCCTCAGGATTTTGGCTTCGCCTCATGAAAATTTCAGCTTCTAAACCTTCGTAGGAAAACATTTAGAGCGAAAATTCCACGATGACATGTTTCAAATGGCCAAATCCCCTTGCATAAGGAGGAAATGAAGATCACAATTTATATGAATGCTTAAGCTGAGAGGGGCTTCAACAAGTGAATGAGGGAGGGATTTTAGGAGCTTAAAAAATATTAATTATGAATTTTCAATGACCCATGCCCCAAACCCATGGGGTTTTAGTCCACTAACTGGGGGTAAAAACTTCAAACATGAATATCTCTCAGACCGTGAAGAATTACATGACGTGCCATATATCTCTCGACAAGTAGAAACCATGAAAAGCATTATTGACCCAGAATATATTAATTTGGTAGGTCAAAATTCCCATGCAATATTGGGTTAGCCCCTGGTGCTGCTTGGGTTGACATCAATGACAACCGCTGATCAACATGTGAGATACAATATGACCTAGATATTCCACCTCTTGTACTCCAAAGAAATATTTGGATGTTTTTAAATATAATTGTTTCTCCTTTTTCTTCTTGATATGTCCTTCTATCTTGAGAGTTTGAGGAGTGGTAATTCCTGCCAATGCATTATACAATATGTTCAGAATCATTTATTCCTCTTCTAGGGTTGGTTCCTGTTGTATATCCTCTTCTTGTTCATTTTCTTCTTCCTCTTCACAATCTATGTAAAATAATTTCTTCTTAGCACACTTATGACCTTTAGTGTATTTGCTATCACAACTGTAGCAAAGCCCTTTTTCTATTTTTTCTTCCAATTATTGTGCTATCAACCTTGTAGGTTTTTGAAATCTAGGAGTAGCAACACTTCCCTCTTTATAGAAGTGAGTGGTAGGCTTCCTTGTCGCCATAATTTTACATTCAATTTTTCTTGCCAACCTGAATGCCTTCTCCAATGAATCAGGTTCCAAAACGCGAACTTCAAGTTGGATGTTATCCTTTAAAGTACCTATGAAGAGATAAATCATGTGTTCTTCTGTAATATCAGTTACCGTTATATTCAATTTTTGGAAGTCCTCAATGTGCTCCCCCACTAAACCCTTTTGTTTGAGATTTTTCAATTGGCTAAAGAAGGTGTTGCTCTTTGTATCCTCATAATGTGCTATCATTTCCTCCGTAAAAATTGACCAAGTGACAATTTTTTTATGAAAGAAAAGCCATCGATACCATAAAAATGTATTTTTTTCTAGATGTAAAGTTGCAATGCGTACCTTTTGTGTGTTTTGCACATTATTGAGATCAAAATATTGCTCCATCTGTAGTATCCATGTTACGGGATCCTTACCATCAAACTTCCTCATATCCATATTTGGAATGTGGTGGTTCTTCTTGCCAATATTATATTTTATGAAATTACAATTATCATTTGTTTTGTTCTCATTGTTAGTTTCCTCTACTATCTTTTCACCATTAGGAAACATTTGTTGTATCAACTTTGTCAAACCTTCCATGTTTGCTTTTAGATCATTCTTCATGTTTTCCATTTTAGCTTCCATGTCATCCATCTTAGCTTCCATGCCAACTTTCATGCCATCCATCTTAGCTTCCAAACCATTCATCTTAGCTTCCATGCCGTTCTTCAAACCATCCATTTCAATTTTTCTTGCTCTTTGCAATAGCGAAATTTGGTGCACTTGCTCATGGACTTTTGATATTTCATGTTGAATTTCTTCATCTTCATGAGTCATAGTAGAGACTTCTTAAGCCTTAATGGGTTTTGAGTTCTTTTTAGGAGGAATTTTAGAACTCAATACTGATAGCTATGCTCAATATGCCTTTGGAATCAACTAGAACTGATTTTTCAAACAAGACTTATTCAATTTGAAAAAAAATACACACATTTTTCTTGATTTTGAGGAACTTGTTATTGAAACTGAATTATCTCTATGATTTTTTATCTTCAATATCTTAAATTTGGCCCTGAATTCACCCTTTGAATCTTCTTTCGAATGCCACAGGTCTGACCTAATTTGGATTCTTCAAGGAAAAGTTATGTCCAATATCTCGCAATGACCCAATTATGGACTGGTTCAGTATAGAAAACTTGTACGACTTGCCACGTGTCACTTTTTCCTCCTTTGGTTATGAAATTGATGTAAAAGAAACTATATTCCATGTACTTGCGGCCACTTTTTACATCATTCAAATCCGATGCTCAGAGAGAGAGTTATGGAGGTTTTCCCATGATAACCTCTTTGAGATGAAATTCGAGAGCCTGAAAAAGACCTAAATTCCACGTATCATATCTCCAAAAATATTGGGAACCAAGCTATGAAATTTTGTGATGATGTTCCTCAAGATTTTTTCTTCGCTCTCTAAAAATTTCAGCTTCCGAATCTTTGTATAAAAAATGCTATAGTGAAAATTCAGTGATAACCTGTTTAAGTGAAATTCAGGAGCCTACAAAAAGCCCTACATTCCACAGATCATATCTCCGAAAATATTGCTAAATAAGCTCTGAAATTTTGCGACAGTGTTCCTCGGGATTTTTTCTTTGCGCCCTAAACATTTCAACTTTTGAAGCTTTGTAGAAAAAAAATTATAGCTAAAATTCCATGATGACCTGTTTGGAGCAGGGAAACCCTAGAATCCAAGCTCTGATACCAAATGTTGTGAAACCAACTCTAGAAATAGAAGAAAACAGATATCAACGCCTTATAAATAAGCCACTTCGAGGGGGAAACCTCCAATACATTACATGAATGAAAAATTCTTGGATGATACAAATTACAAAACCTCCTTTCTATATATAGGAGTCCATAGGGCCACAATGTAATTCTAGTGGGGCCACAATTTAATCCTAGTCGACCTAACAATAATAATTTAAGGGCACAATAATAAAAATATGGGGGTTACAAGGGTACAATAATAACAATAAGGGGGTTACACTAACAAGAATAAGGGACTATACTAGTAATATAGGGACCTAACATGCTAAGATGTTTTTTATGTAGTCCCAACTTAAATTGTCAAAAGCTTTGGAGAGGTAAATTTTGAGAAGCATACCTGGTTTTTTGGTGGTTTTGAGGGAGTCAATGACCTCATGAGTTAAGATGATGCCATCCAGGATCTGTCTTCCTTCCACATACCCAGTTTGCTCTGGGGAGATGATGAGGGGTAGGAGCTTCTTCAGCCGGTTAGCTATGACTTTGGAGATGATTTTATAAATTACATTACAAAGAGCTATGAGTCTGTACTTACCAAGAGATGACGCTATGCCTTATTTAGGAACCAGAGTGATGAAGGTAGTATTTAGCGCTAGTAACAGCTAGTGAGTGGACCTAGATTCCTCCACAACTTCTGAGACTTCTTTTTGGATGATTTCCCAGAAGAAGTGAAAGAAGTTTATGGTGAATCCATCAGGCCCCAGAGCTTTCCCTGCTTTCAGTTGGAAGACTTCCTATTCCACCTCTGCTAAGGTGGTCACAGTGAGCAGAATCCTATTGTAATATTCTGTTATTAGCTTGGGGATATGTTGGGAGATTTCCCCAGTCGCTTCCTGCCTCTGGTGGTTGGGTTCCTGGAGAATGTCCCTGAAGTGATTATGTAGCTCCTCTATGATGGCTTCTTGCATTTCCAAACTTTCCCCTGTTTGGTTCTTGATGACAATAATTCTATTGTGCATCCAATGTTGTATGGTGGAACGTTGGAAGAATTTGGTATTTATTTCTCCCTCTTTGAGCTAGTTGATTCTATATTTTTATCTCCAAAGGGCTTCTTCTTGGTTCCTTCTTTCATCCAACTGAGTTGTCAGGTGTTTCTCCTGGTGTGTTGTCTCATCTGTGCGTCCATTTTGGATGATGTTCTGTTGTAGAATCTTCATTTTTTCCTCCAAGTATTTATGCTCTATGAATATGTTGTCGAATGTTATTTTGTTCCAAAATTTCGGATATCTTTCGAGAAGTTTCAGTTTTTTTTGGAACTAAAGCATTTTGGTGCCTTGAGGGGGTTCTACGGAAGACCACTAGTTGGACACTAGTTCCTTGAACCTTGGGTGCCTGAACCAGCAATGTTCAAAGCAGAAGGGTTTGGTAGCATGTTTACCAGGTTGGAGCCATTGGAGTTGTATCGGCCAATGATCAGATCCCACTGTTGGGATGATGGTAGTGTCCATATTTCCTCCTTGGTGGATGAGATCATTGGTGATGAGGAATCTATCCAGCCGAGAGGCTATATTTTGGGTACCTCTTCTTTTTTTGTTCCATGTAAAGATTCCATTGGACGTTTGAAGATCTATGAGGTTATTATTTTGGATTAATTCTTTGAATCCATTACTGTCGTATGTTAGATGCAACCTTCCACCCTTCTTTTCCTGGAGATTGATTATCATGTTGGAATCTCCTCCATGTAACTAGAGGGAATAGGTTCGATGTAGATTGATTTCCTCTAGGTTGCTCAGGAGCATCAATTTTTTTTGTGAATTTTGAGGTGCATAGACATTGGTGAGCAGTCCATCAATGTCTCTCCCAATTAGGTGAAAATTACCCTGAGTGAAGTTTCTGTTGGCCTGAAGATTCTCTAATGTGATGATTTGAGGGTTCCAGATGATGGCAAGTCCTCCAAATGCCTCGTTTACATCAACCGCTATAGTATTTCTACCTTTCCATACCTTTTTGAATATGGATTCTAGAGATAAGTTGGTACATTTGGTTTCTTGCATGTAGAAGATTGCAAGATGTTCTTCCGAGATCAATTTTTTTAAGATATTGTGCTTCATGGGGTTGTTGAGCCCTCTGATATTCTATGAGATGAGCTTCATGGGATATATTTGGAGGTGAGGGCATAGAATCTAGTTAGCTTGGGGAAACATCATGATTCCACCATTTCTTTCCCCACTTCTATATTCCATTACAGAGATGTTTTTCGTCCTCTTTCTCAGGACTCTTTTGCGAAGTATTGGGTGTTGATTAGCATTCCTCCCTGTATGCCTAGAGAGGGAAGATGTTGTGCCCTATATAATATTTCCTCCATTTTTTCGATTTTTTGCTCAAGGATTGAAGTGTAATCCTTGTTGGTGCAGGCTTCTTCTAGCCCTACAAGATCTAGTCCTTCTAGATCTATGCTTTCTAATTCTTCCTCCATCACCTCTAGGATCATTTCCATTATCGGTTCTTTGCCTTTTAGATGACCATTATCCACTTCAGTATTGGCATTGGGAGATTTTAAGAAGGTTTCCAGTGGAAGCTTTTGTTTATGAGTCATAGAGGATTGGACCTATGCCATGGAGGTGCTTCCTACCTCATTGACTAGTACTATTTCGTTCTATTAGTTGATTAAGTGTTGCGAATTTGTTGCTGGTTTTTGGTGCTTTTTTGTTCTGCTACGGGGTATCTCTCTTGTTGTGTATTTTTTTGCTTGCTACCTTCGTGAATCCTTCTGTTTCCTATTCGCTTGTGTCCTTTCCAGCTATTTCTTTCCTATTTAAGGGACAATCTCTGAACAGATGCCCATGTTGATGAAATTTCTTGCATCTGAAATGAATATGTTCATAATAATTAGTTTGAGTCCATTCAAATTATTCGTGAAAAATACTTATCTTGCCTGGGAGCGGTTCTGTTGGAACAGGGTCTCCTAAAGCTGTGAATTTTGTCCATTTTTGTATATTTTTGTAATATTTAGTCTAACGCAAGGGGCTTTGGTTGGGTCAAAGCCCCTAATGCATTATAACCGGTCAAGGGTAGACCAAGAGTCCACAAACCACGGTTTGTGGACCATTAGATGCGTAGGCTAAATTGGTATAATTAGATAAACCTTTTTGAGTCATTGGTAAGGAAGAGAATAGATTGATGATAATTGAAAATTGTTAGATCTGTTTGGGTTGATAGGGTAAGGACTCTTGCTGGTTGTGTGCACGAAGATCCTTAGTCCTACCATGTGTAGAACCTGCTGGCTATATGCACGGAGACCCTTAGTCCTACCGTGTGCGAACCCTGCTGGCTGTGTGCGCAGGTTGTGTTAGATTGTATTGGGTTTTGAAGGCTAATATATGTGAATTAGGTCAGAGTACCTCTGCGTTATCTAAGTCATGTATTACTGTTGAGGAAAACTATTGAATTTTTTACACTTATTGTTGATTATCCATTGTTTCTGCGGATCTACCTTTATTTACTGTGATATATTGTTCATGTGTTTATGAGATCACCTATGATAATGTTGATGTGAGAATGCTAAGTAGATCTATGACTGATAGTGGCTCTGTTAATTGTGGATTATACTGATTAGCGAACCTATGAATAGATCTGTTTTCTAGTTGCGAAAAGTATCCTTGTTCCTGTTATATGAATCTATGACCTGCTGGTCACTGTGATTATAGTTTCTATACTGGTATATTGGTACTACGCGCATGGTTGCGAAGGTAATTGGTAGGTACGAGCTTTGTGATATCAGCCCATAACTAGATATATTAAATACGAAACTGATAAGCTTGGAACAAAACTCTTCTTGACTTACCTGCTCTCTCGAAGGGTGTGGAAACCTGGTTCCAGCACCCTCTGATACTGCTTCGGGTGAGACTTTGGCCTGCGCAAGCAGGTCACTGCCGAAAGGGCTAGTATTATAGGGGTTTGTTAGCAAACCTTAACCTCCAAACCTGGGTTAGGACCCCTCAAGCCAACAAATGGTTCCATTTCTAGGACCGGGAGCATTTTGAGAGAGAGATCGGATAATGCCAAGAGAATATTGGAAACCTGAGTAGAAAGAAATTGAAGAGTGGTTCGAAAGAAAAATTTAGGAATTTGCGATAAAAGAGAATCGCAACACAAGGTTGATGGCAGAAAAGTGGAAGAATAAGTACATTTTTACAGAGATATACGAAATATTCTTTGTGACATTTGCGGCCGAGCTTTAGGAGTGGCTTGCAAGGGTCGTAGATTTCCAAAAGTGTTGGAAGGATGAACAAGTCACGCAGTGGACTCCAAAGTTGATCCAGCAGTTAGAAAAGACTGATAACACCATCACTCGTATGGTAGATCACTGGGTGGATAGTGTGCTAGGAGGGTTTGTGACAGATTTTTCCATCGATCATTTTTTCTCCTATTCTAAAGTAGAGTGAAGGTTCTTCAAGGGTCTCCAGGGTAAGTTTCTGAAAAACTTACCATTGCTGATTAAGATAATACTGTGCAAAAAGAGAATTTTGTGTAGCCACACAGAGTGAATGAGTTGTGATCAAAGTGAGGGAACAACACGCAGTGGTAAATATTATAGAACTAATCAAGAAGGAGATCAATCTGTCTACAATCTAGTAAGAAATCCTGTTGCACAGAATTCTCCGTCTACGCCACAGTCGAACCCTCATAGGCGTAAGAACTCACCGCCTCCACCACCAAAAGACGATATGGCCTCGCACATGAAGCTACCCACCTTTAAAGGTGTAGGGGATGAAGATATGGATCGGTTTTGGTTTGTCGCAGGACCGGTATGGACTACACAGAATGTAGCTAGTGACGTGGTGAAAAGAGCACAGCTATCCCTTGCCTTCAAAGGAAGGGCCTTGGATTGGTATATGGGGTATATCAAACAACATGCAAATGCAACCATCGAAGAAATTAATAATGATTTGAAACAACAGTTCAAAAATCCCAAGTCCTACTCACAGATAGTGAACGATCTAAAGGATTTAAAGCAAGGACCGGCCGAGTCTATATGTGAGGCTGACTAACGGTTAAAAAAGGTAATTCGAGAAGGAGGATTTTTGTATGATGACAGACAACACACAGAGTGGTTCATCGCTATGTTACTTCCCCACCTGCGCGTGCCAATGGGACATCAAGCCATTGAATCCTAGGAAAAGGCCTTGGAAATTGTGATGAAGCAGGAAGTTGCGCCAAGAGATGATACCCAGTTAGGAGTGTAGCAGATACAAGGCCAACTGGAAGCAATGCATATGGAGATCCAGAATCTGTGAAAGGAGTGAGGAACGGAGGCTAGACTTGAAATATGGTGCATACGATGTAGGGTGAATGGACACACCAAGGATAACTATCCTCTGCTAGCAGACTACATATAGGCTAGGGGACCTAGTTCATTGCGACCTAGGGAAGCTGCACAGCCATGTGGACTGGTGTTGTGGTGTGATGATTTTCGCGTTGTTGGGCTGCACGATACCAATCACTTCCCCCGCCTTTCCGCATATGTACCAGAGATCAAGAAAAAATGGTGCAGGTTCTGTAGATCTATAGGCCATGATGAACAAAACTGTCAGACGTATGATTTGATGATAGATCGAGGAAATATATATAGGGTACAGTCAGATCCATCCTCACCAAGATCCCCCTTAGGCATAGGTGGCTCCCCATCTAGGAGCAAGGGAGGGGGCCGAGGTGGAAGCGCGGGTAGAGGGAGAGGACAACTGATTTTCTATAACTGTGTAATGTCCCAAATTTTATGGGACATTAAATTTTCTTAAAGAGATGAATAAAATGGGTAGGGGACCCATTATCTGCATGATTAGAGAATAAAAATCCTATAAGTATGAAAGAGGATCACTTTAGAGCTAGATTTCACACCTCCATGTGTGAAAGGAGGTTTTTGTAAACATGCTTGGCCAAGGTTGACCAAGTCAAACTACGTTGGCATGAGTTGGAAAGCACTATGTGGGACAACGTAGGAGGGAAGATTCTAGAGAAGAGGAAACCCTAATTCGAAATAGGGTCCATGGAGGGAAAGCTCAATGTATAAAATAAGAGTAAGGCAGCCATTGTACACATCTTTGATCATTTTACATTTGAGTCTTAGAGACTTGTTGTTGCATCTTGTTGTTCAGCAGAGCTGCAGTGCCTTCTGGCACGAGGGAGTCCTGTTGAGGATTTCCTCTCCTTCTTGAGTAGCTCATGAAGGATTGCACTCATCCTCCATATTCCAGCATTCAATCCATTAGCTTCAGCCATATACATCAGCGCAGTTTCTGCAACAGATATTGTGCAGTGTTGCTGGGTGTTTCTGGGGAGGTTTACACACACCATTCAGAGCTTGTTTTTCAATGGAGATATGTTCTATACATTGGGAGATTGGTGAAGGTGGTTATTGAGCATATCCCACCATCTTTGGCATCAGGCCAACCACTTTCCATCAAAGGCAGCACAGTCCCTTCTTAGACAACGTTCTAATTGGTGATTATTTGTTGTGAGGGATTGACATTCATTTGGAGGAGAAGTCTTGGGTGAAAGGATCAACCTTTCACTTCATATTTCCATTGGAGGATGATTCTTCAGTTATTGTAGACATTTTATCCTTCTCCATGTATTTCCAGCTCTTGAGTTGTTGCTGCCCAGCAACTTCGGCATTTCTGCAAAATGCCAATTTTGTATAGTTTTCAGCCAATCCTTCTAGAGGATTGATATTATGTATTTTCAGGGGTTGAGATCTTGCTCCCCCTTCTTTATTTGAGCATACATTGCTATATCATTGTAATTTCATTATTTATGCAGCAGTTCCTCTCTATAACTGCGCAGTCATGGCCTAGGGCTTCTTTTATGCAGCTGTGTTTCTCATGTTTTCTCATACATATTTCTTGAGGCTTGTTGTGCCTACTTGAGTGATCATTTCCTCAAGGAGTTGTATATTTTATTGCTACTATGTCCTAATATGATGTCCATTGAGTTCTCTGGCATTTTATGTGTTCATGGATTCACTGCTATTTTCCATTAGATGTATTTGCTTATTGATGTAGCTCTATCTTGAGACATTCTCAATAGAGTAGCTTTTCCTAATAAGAAATTTCACATAGCTATAGATAGAGTCTACGAAGGGCCAGGTAGCCTCTGGATCTCACCCTCTCTTTAGAGGTGACATATCCGAAAAATTCCCCCACAGTCTATCTCTAGCATAGACTTGTGATATTTCTAAAAAAGGAATATTACAGTTGTATGAAAGCATCGAACTGGCACAGCCTTTGAATTCGATTTCAGAGGAGAATGATGAAGAAGATGAGACTGATCTCATATAATTTTGAAATAAATAAATGCCTCCCTGAGGAGGAGGAGAAGAGGAAGGTCCATGCACTTCCTATTCTCTTGAACAGCAGCATGGGAGATGCTTGGATTTCCAGATCTTAAGCAAGTACCTGGGTAATTATAAACCCCATTTTGCAGCATTTAGCGGAGCTACAGCATTCCCACAGTATATTTAGTAGATGAAGAAGTGAAGGCCATTTGGAAAAGGAGAAACCAGAGGAAATATGCTTCTATTGTCTACATTTGATGGGGTTACTTCAGCTAGATATTGGGAGAAGAAGCTGGAGGAATTTTATTTGTTGCATCCAGTGGCAGAGAAAGGAGAAATGGAGATGGAAGCGTTGCACATAGAGGAGGAAACCTCTGTTTGGTGTTTCAAACCCTTGGTACATTCAAGGGTGAGTTATTTTGCAGTCTTTGTTGAAAGGTTGATCTAAACCTTTGATGGAGAAAGAGCAAAGGAAGAGAAGCTCACACCACCATGGGAGGAGGATTGCACCAACATTGCGACAGTTTTGGAGGAACAACCTTCTACATCTATGGATGAGGAAACCATTGCATTAGAAGATAAAGTCATTGCAGCCACACAAGAAGGTCCCAAGATCCACCAAGGTATGAGTAAAGTTCCACTTTCTATTTCAAAAAATAATCTTAAGGATGGTGGAATTTCATATGAAGAGGTCAAAGGATCAAATCACATGGCCACTTTAGGGCCTCATGTTTGCACTGCGCTATGCAAATCATTCAAGGAGGAGAAGAACCCTCATCCTCATACATCTTTGATGATTTTCATTCAGCCTTCAAGGTGGGAGTTTAAACTTTTGGAGGATGAAGTAAACCATGACACCCCCATGGAGAATCACGAAGAAAATTGTAAAATCGGAGGAAGAGACAGCTGCTACATCATTGGAGGAACCAGCAGCACTGTTGAACATGGGTGGAGAGGAGACATCACCTCCATCACATTTGGGTCTTCATAGGTCCAACATAGTCATGGGAGAGAGGCCTTTCTTAAGGGGTCTCCAAGAAGCTGCATTTCAAACTCTCATGAAATGCAAAAAGCAAGAATTAATTTGGGAGGATGGTAGCCCTCATGGGGAGGTGTACCAAAAGAAGAGGATAAGTGGTAGGCTGTTTACATCATTGGGCAGCAAGGAGAAGGGATACATATTTCTGATATGACACATATATCAGCCATTATACCTTCAGCACATGAGTCATATGATGTGAGCATAATGGGGCAGCAAAGAACTTGAGTGCTTGGCATTGATGGGAGAGAGCACAAGCAGATTTTCTCTCACATGATTCATGATGTTGCAGAAGGAGGAGATGGCATTCACTCCTTGAATTTACATGATAGGGAGGTACTTCCACCTTGGAGGGGACTTCTTATATATTGCAGCATTATGAGAGATATCTTTGACAAAGAACATGTCAAAGAATGGAGTTGGATATTGATGAGAGCCTATGTGTGTAGGCCAACATCATTCTCTCTTTGGAGCAGTGATTTATTGATGAAGTGTGCCCAGCAGAATTGTGGTGGATCCATAACCCACAGGCCCTAGGATCATTTCGTATCTGTTGAAGTTGATGGAAAAAGAGGAGGTGAGATGGATGGGGTAGTAGATACATTACTATGCTACATTCTTCTTGACTTGGATCCCAAGCATGAGAAGAAGGATCTTCTTGCAGCATCTAGTTCATTTCTCTTCATGGGAGCATGCTAAACAACCATGGAGGGTTCATTCATGGATCCATACATCATCTTACTCTCGGCATATGGTAAGAAATCTGTTTTTACATTGGCTAATTTCTATACTCTTACCTTCATGTTGCAGTGCATGGCTCTACAAGAGGGCAAGCTTTTCATATTGCTCCATGGATCAAAATTGACCCAATTTGTATGATGGAGACAACCATATTTATATGGCCTTGGGAAAGTGTTACATTACATTTATGTTCAGCACTTATATTCAGCCACTACCATGCATTATCAGATGTAAGAACACACATTGTTGTTCATGAACTAAAACAGCTTGCCATGTGATTTTCTAAAGCAGCAGTTTGGAAAACTGCATTGTCACTTCAGGGAAAACTGTTGGTACATTCTTGCAACACATGAAACCTTCAGAATTTTCCTCATTATATTTCTGATGATGACTTCCTTGCTGATATGGATCAGATTTGTGAAAGAAGCATGATTATGAGAAAGGCACATAAGTTGGATGTGTCTTTGACTGAGAAAAACTCTCACATTTTCTGCAGTGCATGTTCTAAAGGGAACATGAAAGGAGGCATGACTACAGCCACATATTTTCTCATTTTTGGGGAGATCCATGGGCTTGGTAATTTTATCCATCTATTGTATGTATATGGGCAGGTGTTTTACATTATTTTTCTGATTCATTCATCCATTTACTATTTAGTAGTAGATGTGATATTTGTTGTTGTGTAATGCTTGCCATGCTATTTTTTGCAGATGCAGTGGATGAGGTTGCATTATAACCCTATGAGGCATTGTTTGCACTTGATGCACATGGTATACCCTACATCAAACATTTCATGGGGACATTCTATGGTGATATTTTCCTATTCATCATAGATGGCATATCTTGGGCCAGCTGATTTTTCATTGATGGAGGGCAGATTCTTGTGGAACTACTCTTCATTTTTCCATTTGAGGGAAATACATTTGCAGCCCAGGATCAGCATACACTCCACACTTATCATAAGTGGGGGAGAGGACAGCATGAGGCAATTTATGGTGCTTTCCATGATCAGATTTCATCCCACCTTCATTTCCAGAGCTCAAGGTGGAGGGAGAGTTTTCATGAGTTGTCTTGTTGGGAGGCAACTTATTTTTATGATTGATGGCTTGGGATGAGAGATTCATATGGGGGTTGATCAGTCCTATTATATATAAGATCTCATGCCTCAAGGAGGCCCTTAGATATCTCTTTTTCCTTCATGGATACTTGCTTCTACATGATAGTTGTTTTGGGAGTATTCACCCCAAAGCTAGATTGCATATGTTAGGAGGGATAGTTGGAGACTTGTTTTGCTGATATGGCATCCCTTTTTCTTGAGGATATCATCACATGAAGATGCTACAGGAGGAAGGGCAGAAATAAACTCAGTTCATCCTTGCAATTGCTTGAGGGCAAGCAATATTTTGAGAGGGGAGGATTGTAATGTCCCAAATTTTATGGGACATTAAATTTTCTTAAACAAATGAATAAAATGGGTAGGGGACCCATTATTTTCATGATTAGAGAATAAAAATCCTCTAAGTATGAAAGAGGATCACTTTAGAGCTGGATTTCACACCTCCATGTGTGAAAGGAGGTTTTTTTAAACATGCTTGGCCAAGGTTGACCAAGTCAAACTACGTTGGCAAGAGTTGGAAAGCACTATGTGGGACAACGTAGGAGGGAAGATTCTAGACAAGAGGAAACCCTAATTTGAAATAGGGTCCATGGAGGGAAATCTCAATGTATAAAAGAAGAGCAAGACAACCATTGTACACATCTTTGATCATTTTACATTTGAGTCTTAGAGACTTGTTGCTGCATCTTGCTGTTCAGCAGAGCTGCAGTGCCTTCGGGCACGAGGGAGTCCTGTTGAGGATTTCCTCTCCTTCTTGAGTAGCTCATGAAGGATTGCACTCATCCTCCATATTCTAGCATTCAAGACATTAGCTTCAGCCATCTACATCAGTGCAGTTTCTGCAACAGATATTGTGCAGTGTTGCTTGGTGTTGCTGGGGAGGTTTCCACACACCATCCGGAGCTTGCTTTTCAGTAGAGAGATGTTCTATTCATTGGGAGATCAGAAAAGGTGGTTCTTGAGCATATCCCACCATCTTTGGCATCATTCCAACCACCTTCCATCATAGGCAGCGCAGTCCCTCTCTTAGACAGCGTTCTCATTGGTGATTATTTATTGTGAGGGATTGACATTCATTTGGAGGAGAAGACTTGGGTGAAAGGATCAGGCTTTCACTTCAGATTTCCATTGGAGGAGGATTCTTTAGTTATTGCAGAAATTTCAGCCTTCTCCGTGTATTTACAGCTCTTGAGCTGTTGTTGCGTAGCAACTCTGGCATTTCTGCAAAATGTCATTTTTGTATAGTTTTCAGCCAATCCTTCTAGAGGATTGATATTATGTATTTTCAGGGGTTGAGATCTTGCTCCCCCTTCTTTATTTGAGCCTACATTTCTATATCATTGTACTTTCATTATTTATGCAGCATTTCCTCTCTATAACTGCGCAGTCATGGCCTAGGGCTTCTTTTATGCAACTGTGTTTCTCATGTTTTCTCATGCAGATTTCTTGAGGCTTGTTGTGCCTACTTGAGTGATAATTTCCTCAAGGAGTTGCACATTTTATTGCTGCTATGTCCTAATATGATTTCCATTGAGTTCTCCAGCATTTTATGTGTTCATGGATTCACTGCAATTTTCCATTAGATGTATTTTCTTATTGTTGTAGCTCTATCTTGAGACATTCTCAATAGAGTAGCTTTTCCTAATAGGAAATTTCACATAACTATAGACAAAGTCTGTGAAGGGCCAAGTAGCCTTTGGATCTCACCCTCTCTTTAGAGGTGACATATCCATAAAATTCCCCCAAAGTCTATCTCTGGAATAGACTTTTGAGATTTCTGAAAAAGGAATATTACAAACTGTGGGGAAATAGGGCAATTTGCAAGGGACTTTGTGAATCTTGTGAGACAATCTTGTGGATACTGTAGATAGCTAGATCATGTGATTGAATATTGCCTGATTCTGATGGCCAAGATGCAAGAGAAGCAACAGACACATACACAGAATATACAAAGAGTCAAGGTGAAACCTCGAGATGAAGGACCAAGTGTTAATGTTATAACATGCAGTAGCATGGCCACCAGATGAGATGCGGAGATGGCTGAGATGGAACCTCTCATCCGTAAAGCAGCTGTTAAATAAGAAGGTTTCGAGTTACAGAAAGAAAAGGAAACCTTTCTCGCAGCTCACCAATACTTTTCTAGGGCCAAGGCACCTACTCCTCACGCCCCTGTGAATCCCAAAGCAGACGATGAGATCAAACCATTCCTACAGGCATGTACGAAGCTATTACGCAACCAAAGGGCCGTAGAAAACCTCCAAGCCTTGATAGATAGCTGTGCAAAAAATACAACCCCATATATGGAAGTTAAGGATGTGCGCAAAGTATATAATCATAAGAGACGCACTAGCAGGGAGATGTGGTTAACCGCGCAGATTGGTGACTATGATATGGATTAGGTTATTCTGGACCTGGGCTCGGATGCAAATGTACTACCTAAGAAAACCTGACAGTGAATGGGAGAACCTAAGTTAGAATGATCCACTATCCAACTGCACATGGCTAATCAACATAAGATCATACCTTTAGGAAGATTATCAAAGATCATGGTAGACATCGTAGGTGCCAAAGTTTGGCCTTATTTTGAGGTCATTCGGATTATAAAAGATTCGGACCCCTATCCTGCGCTCCTAGGATTGGCCTAGGCCATAGGTATGGGAAGTATTATCAATTTGAAAAAAGGAAGCATGGTCTTCGAAAGTGAAGGAACACGGGTGATTGTACCACTAGACCCTGCAGAAGGAGAAAGGTATACAGAACCAGTGCGTGAGGAAGAAGTGGTGGATCACATTTATAAGTTAATTGTGAGAGACGAATACTGGATCAATCCTACGACCGATGGTGTGCTTTGCTGGGAAAGAGATAGCGAATTCTTCTCTGACTCCAATGAGGAAATGGAAAATTGGAAAAACCAGTTGCATGATGTCTCCATGCTACACTGCCTGTGAATCACCAGGGACTTCTGTTGCATATCCTATGAGGTAAGAGAACTACCCTATTTTTATGTTTCCATTAGTATAAGAGAATTTGTGCGGACATTTGAGGCTGAGGTTCCAAGGGAACGAGGCTATGGGCACTTAAACTAGCTCTGTACGCAACATCTGCAAGATGGTGGGACATGTTGGGGTTCCCATGTTTTGGCCAGGTTGACAAGACCAAAAGATGAGACAAGATAGAACCACTTTCAGACCTTAGGATCTAGCCCTCCTAGGTCCAGAGAGGGATCTCTCTATGATTGTCAAAGGTGTTTGTCTTTGAAGCTCACAGTAAGGTATTAGGCTAGTTCTATGCGCAGGGTTTGTTTGTTTAATTGAGAGTTTGGTTGCTGGGAATCAGGAAAGAAGGGTCCAACCTAAGGCAAGGCTGAGTAAAAAGTGATTTAGGCTAAATTAGATAACTCAGGGAACATCAAGGTCATTGGGCAATGGAGTCAAGAAAGGATTTACTTGTGTTCAATGTGCAAGCTTTTAGTTGGGCTAGTCATCTAGAGCATTTGGGTCTTAGAGATGATATTTGGAATGGGACATTAAGGACTGAAAATGAAAGGAGGAGAACCATCCAATTCTGTCTATAGATTAGTTCAGAGGTCATTTAACTCCAGACCTGCCTGGACAAAATCAGAGGCAATACAAGGGATCTTAGGGAGGCTTAATTGAGATGGAAAGATCCTAGCGAGGCAGAGACAGGGTTCTAGACCTCCCAGTGTTCTCAACTCATCCAACCAAATCCTAAAAAGAACATCTAAACATAGATTTCATTAATTCATACATCAAAGAGCAGGCAACAACATCCACTACACTGGTTAAATCAATTAAAATCAATATTCAGATAAACATATAAGCAGAAAACATAAAAGGCTGGGAGAGAAGCAACATAAGGTACCTATCAAGGGTAAATCTTATGCCAAACTTCTGATGCGAGCCAGTAGAAATGGAATGAAATGAAATTAAACACAGAGATAGGAAAAAATCACCAGCAGCTTTAGATCAGGATCCAAAAAAACATGCTTGTCATATCAAAAACAACACCAATCAGGTACATCATTGCCCACAGCTTGAACATTCAGTCTGAATACATCAAATCTCGGCCTATCTTACAATATTACACAGAGAACTTGTCTCAAGAGGAAAATGCTTGCATTTCTCTGATATCTCATCAACAACCCTTTACAATAATTTCCTCCTGTGTTTTATAGCAGAGGATGAACAGAAGATCGACTGAGGAGGTAGGTGAACACTAAATGTTGTATTAAACACAAAAATGAAAGGAGGGCCGAGACCCATCATGTTTGACTGCTGATTATTTAATATTTTTCTCCTCTTTATGAAAGAGTGATCTTCCTTTGGATATGACTCTGACGTGTTTCAATTGTGGTACTCTTGGTGATTTGAACAAAATAAAATAAACTACTAAGAAGGCTGCTATATAGATACTCTGGTGTCTCTGGACTGTTATCAGGGTGGGAAAATCTTCAGGGGCATGGTGCATGATAAGATTTCTATGGGCGCTCTATACTTGATGAGTAAAAACATTCTACTGACGAATAAACCTTGATGTTACCTTTTACTTGTGCTCAGGACCTTCATTAGCGTGCCTTACTTTCCTTTGCTTTACACTGGAACACTCTGCCACTTCACCTCTGCCTTTGACATGTTAGCTCAAGCTTTTAATGGAGCCGGACGGTTTTCAACAGAGTTTGGACCCTATTCCTTTAATGAACATCCCGTCTTTACCTTCCTAGGCCATTTTTCATAAATCTTGCCCCTGTAAAGGGTCTTCTTTGATCTCTCTGTCCTTGTAGCAGAGATGTGCATCCTAGCGGTCTTTTGTCATTTTCAATCCTGCAAAACACGAAAACTGTGAAGAAAATCATGGACGAGGTGGTGAATGATGTGGAGGAGGATAATGGTCATGTAATCGGTGACATGGTGGAAAAAATGCAGGAGAAATGGTGAAAGACGCTCTGGTGGGTGGTTGGCGGAACACAGAGAAACATACGAATTACAAACCTTAAAGAAAGCGAAGATAAACCAATATATGCAACGGAGTGATTCGCTGTATGATGATTGCACGTGGAATGACAACGTGGAAAAACGGGCTACAGCGAAAATAGTCAACAGCGGAAGGAAGACCAATCAGGACCGTCAGATCTCAAAAGAGATGGACGGTCAACAACGCAGCGGAGGGAGACGACAGTGGGTCAGGGGTACGGCGAAGATGGCTTTAACTCCCGCGTGGCTTCGTTGATTTATGACCGCCAGATGAAACACCCGAAATCTTGCAGCTGTCATGAATTTCGTTGTGTGACTTGAACCGAAAGATAGCGCGCGGGAAGAAAGTGGTTTTGTTGTCGTACATGGGACAGGTGGCAGAAGGTGAGTGGAATCACTGGGTGCTCGGGGAAAACCACCCACCGCGCATAAGCGATTTGAAACAAACCATCGGGTTTGGAATAGTGTGCGGGGGACCACCGGGGCGGGGATATTCTGAACCGTTAGATCATCATTTAAACAGACGGTGATGGCACGCTTAGGGGAATGGACTGTTTGCGTGGGAGGTAAGCGCCTTCTGGGCAAGCGGGTGGTTCCAGCTTTGGGTTATGCGGAAGGTAAAGGAGCGTGGGGTTATCAAAAGAGGGGATAAGCCTGATATAAGGTTCCAAGTGGGTTTTTAAGACGTTTTAATGCAATTTGACACCAACAAAGGGGAACGATAGGTGAATGAAGGGGATATTTTTGGGGATTTTAGAGGATTGACAAGAGAAATGGAGGAAACAAGGGGACTTTGACAAAGCGGAAAAGGATTAAAATGAGGGCATTTGTAGGGATATAAGGGGGAAAACAGGCCCTTTGAGAGATGGATCAGCAAGGGGGATCATTTTTAGGCATAGCACTTAGAGACTTCAAGGATGATGGATTTTCAAGGGAAAGGCATTCCTTGAAGGCTCCAAAGTAGACTAGCCCCCAGCTTGCTTGTCAAGAATTTCACAGGGGGGCTACCAGTGGCTCCACATGGGGATGGTTTCTTCCTGAAGGAGTCAAGAAACCAGAAATAATCTTTGGAGTAGGCCAGATGCCTGCTGCTTGGCACATCCTTTTTTTTTTTTTTAATTTTCAGCTACCACAATATGCTAGATACACAAACCAGCAGAAACATTTTCCCAACCAATCTACCTACCCAAGCTACAGTCCTAACAATTTTCCCTTGGGTGCATTTGAACTAGCAGACCCTTTACATCATTTATTTTTGAAACAGAAAACAAACCTATTCTACTTCTACCCTTATTGCTCCATGAGACCAGATTAGGCTGTTGGTCTCATATTATTCTCTACCTAATCTAATATCTGCCGGGATTTAACTATCCAGCAGATTTCTTCTCTATATTCTAAGGCAGAAATTGAAAAACAGTTAGGCCAGGATTAGACTGTCTGGCTTGCTGTGGACCATGACATGAAGACAAAACTGCTCATGGACTTAAACTTGTAGGAAATTTGAAGCAAAACTTTGAAGGCTCGAAATCTGAACTGTTGAAGCATCCTTCTTTCTTTGTGACTCAGGTTTTTAAGCATATTAGAGTCACTTCCTTTTCTGTCTCAGCTCTGGTTTTGGGCATGCTAGAGCTGATTTCTTTTCTTCATGGTTGGTCCGGATTTTGAGCATGTTAGGACCAGCTCCTTTGTGTCTCTGAGGTTCATGTTTTGGGCATGTCTGAACCTCTCCTTTTTTTTTTTTAAAGAACATAAACAATGCCATGGTATGTACAATGAAATGGAAGCTGGAAACTGAAATTTAGAAAAAGTAATGCTTGAGCATCCTACCATTGACAGGACCCCCAAACAACTTTGTACCGTTAAGTTCTTGTAAGAAAAATGCAATAGGACCCACAGTGGCCTGGATAATATATGGACCTTGCCACAAACTATCAAACTTGCCATGTTTACCTTTGTCCTCTCTCCTTGAATGCCATTTCAGAACCTTGTCCCCAACTTTGAAATCTGAAGCTTTGGCTCTTTTGTCAAACTGCCTCTTTATGTTTTCCTAAACTTTGACAGATCTGTTGTATACCTCTTCCCTCGTTTGCTGAAGATGAATTATCTCACTTATTCTCCTCACCATACTGTCTTCCTCTGATTGTATCTCCTGAACTAACCTGATCACTGGTATCCCAAGACTCGTGGGGAAGATTGCTTCTGTCCCATAAACCAGCTGGAATGGTGACATGCCAATAGATTTCTTCGTTGTAAGCCTGTCAGCCCACAAAGCATGTACCAACTTGTTGTGCCATGATTTCTTGTTCTCTTCCAACAGCTTCTTGATGATGATCACCAGGATTTTATTAGATGATTTAGCTAGGCCATTACCTTGAGAGTAATAGGTAGTTGAATGACCGAGTGTTATTCTATACCTGTGACAAAAATCAACCATTTTCTTGGATCCAAAAGCAGCTGCATTATCGGTGATTATTTTCCTTGGTCAACCAAAATGAGAGAGGATATGACCTTCTAGGAACCTAATGATGACTGAATCTGTGGCATTCCTAGTAGGTATGGCCTCTATCCACTTAGTAAAGTAGTCTGTGGTGGTCAGGATCCATTTTTGTTGTCCAGCAGAGGGAGGATGAATTTCCCCTATGAAATCTAGGCCCCATTGCATGAATGGACCTTCCACAGTGATGGGTTGTAAAGGGAGGGGGAGGAGCTTTCTTCTGCCTTCAAAGATCTGACATTTGTGGCAAGCAACTATCATTTTATGGACATCACTGAAGAGTGTGGGCTAATAGTAACCAGCTCTGATTATTTTGTTTGCAGTGCCTTTCCAACTCAGGTGGCCTCCACATTCTCCAACGTGGAATTCGTGTTTAACCATCTCGGCCTCATTTTCAGTCAAACATTTAAGCAATAGGCCATTAGGATTCTTCCAGTATAAGTTTTCGTTCACAATGCAGTAATTTCTAGCTTTGAGTTTCAGGAATATGGCCTTGGTCTTTGACAATTCAGGGGGAGCGTTGAGGTTGGTGAGCATATAAAGGATATCAGAATACCAAGGAGAGTTCTGAAACTTCTCCTCAACAGTTGGGTTAGGCAACCCTTCATGCTCATCTAAGGCAGCTATCATGTTAATGTCAAGGGCTTGCAGATTTGATTCAGCCATTAGTTTGGCCAAGCCTTGACCTTTAATCAGTTTGGTGGGTTTAATCTCAAGGTCATACTCTAAGATAGTAGCAATCCATTTGCCCCTTTTCCGATCAAGATCTTGGGACAAGATATCTTTGACCACTATATTTGGCACATAAGCAATGGTGTGAGAATGCAGAATGTACACCCTAAAGTCTTTTAAGGCCTTTACCAGAGAATAGGCCCGTTTTTCCATTATGTTGTACTTCAAGGGTGCATCTCTTAATGCTTTGCTGAAGAAGGAAATTGGCTGTTCCATTCCCTCTCTGTTCTTTTGCAGCAATACTGCAGCTATTGTGTGTTCAGAGGCAAATGAAAAGATAAGAAAATATTTTGAGAAATCTGGGTTGATCAGGACAGGGGCTTGGGTAAGCGCAAGTTTCACTAATTCAAAATATTGTTTAGCTCCGACATTCCATTTAACTCCAACACCTTTCTTCAACATGTTAGTCATATTCCTAAGGTGTTCAGCTAGGTTGGGAATAAACCTCCTAAGGAAGTTAATTTTCCCAATGAAGGACTGTAACTCTTTGATATTTCTCGGGTGTGTGATTTGTAGTATTCCCTTAACTCTCTGTGGGTCTATCCTAATCCCTTTCTCAGATATAATGTGACCAAGAAGTTTACCTTCTTGTAGCCCAAAAACAGTTTTCTTAGGATTTAAGGACAGACCGTACCTTCTACATTTTTCAAAAACTTTCCTCAGGTGTGTTAGGTGTTCTTCTTCAGTTTTGGAAAAGACGGTCAAGTCATCCAAGTAGATAACTATGAAGTGTCCTATCTCATCTGAGAAAGTTATATCCATCGCTCTCTGGAAGGTGACTCCAGCATTCATCAATCCAAAAGGCATTTTCACATACATGAAGGTGCCCCATGGAATGGTAAAAACTGTTTTGAGTTGGTCTTTTGGGATTACTAAGACTTGGTTGTATCCTGAAAATCCATCTAATAGGGAGATTCTCTTAGAGCCTACTACTTTCTGAAGGATGTGTTCCATTCTAGGCAAGGGGTAGTTGTCTTTTAGTGAGGCTCTGTTGAGGTTTCGGAAATCTATACACAATCTGATCTCTCCTGTCTTCTTTCTCACAGCCACTAAGTTTGATACCCAATTAGAAAACCTCACAAGAACTATTATGTCTGCATCATACATCTTCTTAATCTCTTTTTCCACTGCAGGAAATTGTTTCGGATTGATTCTTCGGAGCTTTTTTCTAAAAGGCTTCTGATTTTCCTTCAAGGGTATCTTGTGTTGTATTATGTTTGTGTCATAAGCCTTCAAGTCTTCATAACTCCATGCAAACACGTCAATGAATTCCTTGAATAGGTCGATGTATTTCTTCTTCATGTCTACAGGTATAGACTTAGCCAGTTTGATCATTTTGGGTTTATCTTCAGTGCCTATGTTGCATTCTTCTATATCTGAGTCAGCATGTTCTATAGTAGGCTTTTTTGCTACATCATCATAGTCAAAAAGGTCCTCCAAGGGTGCTAGGCCTCTGGGTATATTTTTGTCTTTGGCCTGCAGCACCTCTATCTCTTCGCTATCTGCGTTTTCACATTTTGTGGTTGGATTTCTAGTTTCTTCATTCAGGGTGTTTATCTCTATGTTACAGGGTATTTCTTGTTCATCTGGGGGATCCTCACTTTGGAAGCTGTCATCAGATTTTGAGTGTGAATCAGGAAATTCAAACTCGTTTCTGCCCACCAGGAAATCTTCAATCTGTTCGTCTCCTTCAAAGACCTGCCAATATTTTTCGTTGTCTAGCACTGTAGGTCTGAATTTGATCTGAATGATGATTTGTTGGTCAAGGGGAGTCTTGGGATATGAACTAGCCAGACAAGCTAATCCATTTGCAATTGTGTTTTGACTCCTGGGAACAAACAACAATTCATATTCAACAATTTTTTTCAATTAATCCAGAGTGTTGTTCTTGTATGCTCTTAACCTGGGGTGTTTCGCTGTGTGTTCACCATTCACCTGTTTTATGACTAACTCCGAGTCTCCTCTTACAGCTATCCTATGGGCTCCTAACTTTCTTAGCAGGTTCAAACCTAGGATAAGAGCCTCATATTCTGCAGTATTTTTAGTACATTTAAAGTGCAGATTTACAGCATGGCTCTCTACGTGGTCACTCTCTGTGTTACGTATCCACACCCTTGCTCCAGCAACTTTCCTAGTACAGGATCCATCGAAATTCATTTCCCACAGGGGTTCGCCATTACACTGCGTTGTGGGGTATGTACTAGGCTGCGTGTTGTTTTGTTCTTCTTGACATGTGTGGAGTTCAGAGAGTTGGCTATCTTGCTGTTTACGTTTTGTTTCTGTTTCTAGTTCACTCAAAGTTTCGTTTTCAGTATCCTGCCCAAGGTTTTCTTCATCGTATTCCTCTAGGGTAGCCATTATGTTAAAGTCCATGGGCTCTATGTTATTGTTTGTATTTATGTTTTCTGACGCTGGCTCTCCTAAGGATGGGTCGTTATAAAGAATGAAAGAATCCAGGTCTGTGTGTACAGAGTATAATGGTGAATTTTCAGGTTTCTCGGGGCTACTGACAAGGAATTTCATCTGGGACTCTCTATACAGTCTTCTAAGTTTGTCGAATAGAGGGATAGTGGCATATAAGCCATCCATCTGCACCGTCCCTTGCAGTTTGGCTCCCCATGATCTCGATAATAACATTCCATACTTGGGTGGTACATCTACCACCACTACATCCATGATCATACATTTAGCTGGGATCTAGGTCAAGCTCACACACAAGTCTTTGATTAGACCTAGGCATTTTACTCTGCTAGAGTCAAACAAATAAAAATCTTTGTAAGGATGGGTTATCTCTAGGCCTATATTTTCCATCAATACCTTAGGCATTAAGTTGTGAGATGCTCCAGAATCATGCATGGCATTGTGGAGTATTTTTTCATGAATGTCGAGACTGATATAGAAAGGTGGAACTACCCCTTCCTAAAACTTTCCCTCAATCTTTGGACCAAACAGAAGAGCAGGTTGGTCATCACTCAGATTCACAGTATCATTGTTTTCCCCTAGATTCAATGCTTTCGAAATTTGGCCTTTATATACATCCTGAGTGGCCAGCTCAGATAATGGTACAGAGATTTTGATTTTTGCAATCTCACTCTCTAAATTGAAAGTGGATTGTGCCTTTGGAGTGCTTAACTCTGTTTTATTTGCTACTGCCTTAGTAGCTGTATCATTTTGTGATTTCTCCCTATGTACAGAGTTGGGAACAATTGTGTCAGGAGTACTAACTGCAGTGCTAGTACCGCTAGCGGGCTCACTTCGTTTTTCATTCTTCTGGTTGTATTTTTCTTTGTTTTTCCCAGCACTTTCAGCTGCTGATTTTCTACTTTCAGAGGTTGTTTTAGAAGATCTGTCAGGCCTTTTCTTGATGGCGATCTCGGGAGCTTTGGTTTTGGAAGTATCTTTTCTCTTTTTTCTCCTAAGTTCATATTGTTCTCTGACTTGCATCATGGCATTTTCAAATCCTAGTCTGTAATCCTCAATTTCTAACCATTCCTCATCCCAGTATGAGGGTGAAGGCTGATATTCTTCCGAATCACAGTTATGGATTGAGTCCTCTGTTCCAAACATGTTTATTGTATTCTCTTCAGACTCTTCTATGATTCCCTCATCTTCATCTAAAAAGTTTTCTTGAAATGGGGGAACAACTTGTTGATCTGACTCTCTTTGTCTGTTGGGAGCAGCGTTGTTTCTTCTAACGTTCTGGTTCTGGTTTTGGTTTCTATTTTGGACAACCATCCTTTTTATCATTTGTTGTATTTCTTCCAAATTTTTAGACAATATATCATATTTGGGATCAGATGTGGAAGCTACATTGTCATCCCTGTATGTTACCCTTTTCTCAGCTCTCAATTTAGCTCTTTTTTCCAGTAGGTTGGCTTCTATACTTATTGCTCCTTTCTGCATGTCCTCCAATGTGGTGTACTTTTTATCTCTAAGTTCATAGGCCATGTCAGCATCGAATCCATCAGGATATTTGGCTAGGGCCATACCTTGAGGAGGTTTCATGTGTGGAGGGAGAGCATTGTATATGCTGTTGAATCTAGTGGTGTAATTGTGGACGCTCTCTCCCACGTTCCTCTTAAGGGTCATGTAGTCTGCTAGGAGTTGGCGAGGGTTTTCCCTAACTTCCCATTTGTTTATGAAGGTCTGATACAACGCAGGGAGATCTTGGATAATGCCAGGAGGTAAACTTTTAAACCATTTCTTTACATCACCCCCTAAGCTTTGGGCAAATATTCTCATTTTGATTGTTTCATCATCAATTTCCATATAGTTAAAAAAATCCTCCATCTTATCTACATGTTGTTGGGCTGTGATGGATTCTTTAGCGGTGAAGTGTGGGATTTTTGACTAATAATCATTGGGTAAGGGTAACAAGGGATGTGGTAAAACCAAAGGTGAATACCAAGCTGCCATGATAATATATTAACGAGGTAAAGGGTTGACTTGGGAAGCTGGTATGTCGATGACAGGAATATTAGGACCAGCAGAAGTCTGTTGAGCAGATCTAGGGTGGGAGAGCCCCGAGTTTTGAATGAAGTGGTTATCAGGTGGTGTAGATGGAGGGGTTCCTCTATCCCTAGTGTGTTGACCACTGCGAGATGGTGAACTGTGAAACTCAAGGTCTGGCTGGTCTAGATGATTGAATGACCTAGTTCTTGGTAAGATGTTTGGAGGATGTAGGTTAAGGAATGGGTTCAATAGAGCTGTAAGATCTTCTAGTGCAAAATTATCTCTATGAATGTGACTAGAAATAGCTGGTCTTTTAAGTGTAGGATCTCCCTTGAGGATACTCTCCGGATTGTCAACTATTTCAGGTGGATCAGGGTTGGGATAAGCTCTCGTGTGAATGGTTCTAAAAGCCAGAATGTTGTTTCCTAGCCAAGCAGCTTAACCCTTCTTGTTACTTCTACTGTGGTTGATGTTTTCTTAGAGGCTGGTCTCCTAGTGGAGTCTTATGTGAAACAAAGACAATCAGCAGGCCTACTGATCACCAGTGGAGTCTTTTCGTTTAGGAATAATGGAGTCGCCAGGTGGAGGGTTTTAGGGTATATTTAAGGGGTTACACTATCCACCACAGTGCTCAGGCACTATCACCTTTCAGGAATCTCCTCAAAAACAGCAAACTCCCACCAGAGATTGACTGGGAGGGCATTTACCAAATATGTCACCTCCGAAGAGGGTGAGATCCGGAGGCTACTCGGCCCTTTCCAGGCTCTGTCTGAGAGTATGATGGACACTCGACAATGGAGGTCGATTCAAGAAATGAGTGACTTACTGCCAACCTAACCAGAGTTCTAAGTCTCTAAGTCTTTAAAAATGTTTAAGGTGAAATGCACTCAGATTTTTCCCCAGTGGAGTCGCCATTATGTTGGGGTTCCCATGTTTTGGCCAGGTTGACAAGACCAAAAGATGATACAACATAGAACCACTTTCAGACCTTAGGATCTAGCCCTCCTAGGTCCAGAGAGGGATCTCTCTATGATTGTCAAAGGTGTTTGTCTTTGAAGCTCACAATAAGGTATTAGGCTAGTTCTCATACTGTAGAAGTTTGTTGTTCATTGAAGTTTGGTTGATGGGAATCAAGAAAAGAAAAGGTCCAACACAATATAAAAGTGACCAAAGTAATTTAGGCTAAAGTGAATACTCGGGGAACATCAAGGTCATTTAATTGATGCAGAATTCGCGAAAGGATTTACTTGTGTTCAATGTGACTTTGATTGGGCTAGTCATCTAGAGCATTTGGATCTTAGAGATGATATTTGGAATGGGACATTAAGGACTGAAAATGAAAGGAGAAGAACCGTCCAGTGTCTGCAGATCGGAGTCGGAGTCATTGCTACACGGACACCTGGACAAAATCGAGGAGAAGTAATCTGAGGAAAGATCTTAGGGAGGCTTAATTGAGACGGAAAGATCCTAGCGAGGCAGAGACAGGGTTCTAGACCTCCCAGTGTTCTCAACTCATCCAATTAAATCCTAACAAGAACATCTAAACATAGATTTCATTAATTCATACATCAGAGAGCAGGCAACAACATCCACTAAACTAGTTAAATCAATTAAAATCAATATTCATATACACATATAAGAAGAAAACATAAAAGGCTGGGAGAGCAGCAAGATAAGGTACCTATCAAGGGTAAATCTTATGCCAAACTTCTGATGTGAGCCAGTAGAAATGGAATGAAATGAAATTAAACACAAAGATAGGAAAACATCACCAACAGCTTTAGATCAGGATCCAAAGAAACATGCTTGTCGTATCAAAAACAACACCAATCAGATACATCATTGCCCACAGCTTGAACATTTAGTCTGAATACATCAAATCTCAACCTATCTTTACAATATTACATAGAGAACTTGTCTCAAGAGGAAAATGCTTGCATTTCTCTGATATCTCATCAACAACCCTTTACAATAATTTCCTCCTGTGTTTTATAGCAGAGGATGAACAGAAGATCGACTGAGGAGGTAGGTGAACACTAAATGCTGTATTAAACACAAAAATGAATGGAGGGCCGAGGCCATCCTATTTTACTGCTGAGTATTTAATCTCTGTCTCCTCTTTATGAAAGAGTGATCTTCTTTTGGATATGACTCTGACGTGTTTCACTTGTGGTACTCTTAGTGATTTGAACAAAATAAAATAAACTACTGAGAAGGCTGCTATATAGATATTCTGGTGTCTCTGGACTGTTGTCAGGGTGGGAAAATCTTCAAGGGCATGGTGCATGATAAGAGCTGTATGGGCGCCTTGTACTTGATGAGTAAAACCATTCTGCTGACGAATAAACCTTGATGTTACCTTTTACTTGTGCTCAGGACCTTCATTAGCATGCTTTACTTTCCTTTGCTTTACACTGGAACACTCTACCGCTTCACCTCTTCCTTTGACATGTTAGCTCAAGCTTTTAATGGAGCCGGACGGTTTTCAACAGAGTTTGGACCCTGTTCCTTTAATGAACGTCTCGTCTTTACCTTCCTGGGCCATTTTCCATAAATATTGCCCCTGTAAAGGGTCTTCTTTGATCTCTCTGTCCTTGTAGCAGACATGCGCATCCTGGTGGTCTTTTGTCATTTTCAATCCTTCAAAACATGAAAACTATGAAGAAAATCATGGACGAGGTGGCGAATGATGTGGAGGAGGAGAATGGTTGTGTAATCGGTGACATGGCGGAAAAAATGCAGAAGAAATGGTGAAAGACGCTCTGGTGGGTGGTTGGCGGAACACAAAACAACATACGAATGAAAAACCTTAAAGAACACGAAGATAAACCAATATATGCAACGGAGTGATCGGTTGTACGATGATTGCACGTGGAATGACAACGTGGCAAAACGGGCTATAGTGGAAACAGTCAACAGCAGAAGGAAGACCAATCAGGTCCGTCAGATCTCAAAAGAGATCGACGGTCAACAACACAGTGGAGGGAGACGACAGTGGGTCAGGGGTACGGTGGAGATGGCTTTAACTCCCTCGCGGCTTCGTTGATTTATGACCGTTAGATGAAACACCCGAAATCTTGTAGCTGTCATGAATTTCACTGTGTGACTTGAACCGAAAGATAACGCGTGGGAAGAAAGTGGTTTTGTTATCGTACAGGGGACAAGTGGCAGACGGTGAGTGGAATCGCTGGGTGCTCGGGGAAAACCACCCACCGCGCATAAGCGGTGCGAAACAAACCAGCGCGTTTGGAACAGTGTGCAGGGGACCACCAGGGCGGGGAGATTATGAACCATTAGATCATCGTTTAAACGGACGGGGATGGCGCGCTCAGGGGAATGGACTGTGGGCATGGGAGGTAAGTGCCTTCTGGGCAAGCGGGTGGTTCCAGCGTTGGGTTCTGTGGAAGGTAAAGGAGTGTGGGGCTATCAGAAGAGGGGCTAAGCCTGATATAAGGTTCCAAGTGGGTTTTTAAGCCGTTTTAATGCAATTTGACACCAACAAAGGGGAACGATAGGTGAATGAAGGGGATTTTTTTTGGGATTTTAGAGGATTGACAGGAGAAATGGAGGAAACAAGGGGACTTTGACAAAGGGGCAAAGGATTAAAATGAGGGCATTTGTAGGGATATAAGGGGGAAAATAGGCCCTTTGAGAGATGGATCACCAAGGGGGATCCATCTTAGGCATAGCACTTAGAGACTTCAAGGATGATGGATTTTTAGGGGAAAGGTATTCCTTGAAGGCTCCAAAGCAGGCTATCCCCCAACTTGCTTTTGAAGAATTTCACAGGGGGGCTAACAGCACACGCATAAGGAGGCATTCCAGAAATGGGAGGAATGTTAGGACATGATGGTCCTACAATTTGAGCCTTCGGCCGATGTACGTGTCAAGATATTATGTGGCCCAAGGGATCTGCGTGCACATTGTTTCTCCTGGATGGAGAAATGGTGTGATCGTACTACAGAGGAATGGGTTCACTTGTTTATTCATGCCTTGGGACCAATTCCCACCATATGGTACCTAGATGTGGAGCTACATCAACGAAATCACTAGTGGGAAGCATTAAAGGATGAATTATTGGGGACATTCGGGTTAACAGGAGGATCGGAGGTGCTTGATGAAGCTCTAAAGGATATCGATACCTTTGTATTTGGTGAATCTAGCCCCTATGCAGCTTCTGAGATACTCACATGGGAAACACAAATGCGAGATATTGTCAATTATCGTAATATAACTATAGAAGAGTGCGATGAGGATCCGCGCAATATTGCTATCCCAGAATCAGAGGGGGAGCGCGTAGTTGCAGGAACTCCATTGCAGACTGTGGATGTGACGAAGCCTTTGAAACCACATGAATTCAACATTGGCATGACAGAGAAGCCTAATTTGGCTAAAATTGGGGACTACTGGGACAATGACACTATAAGCAAAGTTTTTGAATTGCTCACAGAATATCAAGACTCATTCCTAACCAAGTTTTCAAATCTCAAAGAGATCACGAGAGACCTAGGGGTTATGCACATCATGCTAAACATAGATGCGCGCTCCGTATAATAGCGGCCTTATTGGCTGAACCCCAAGTATAAGCGCAAGGTTACACAAGAAATCGATCAAAGTCTCGCCGCATGTATTATCGAGCCGGTTGAGCAGTCGGATTGGGTAAGTCTGATGGTGGATCCTGCGAAAGTGGTTGTGTTACACAGTAATTTGTCACCGTCCCTACAATCCCCCATCCCGCAGATTGGAGGGCCTTTCCCGTGACCTGTGAGCAGTGACATAACCTGAAACCACTTTCAGGCACCCCCCTTGACAAGGAAAATCATTCCTATGAAGAAAGTTTCCTTTTAAAAACCCTAAAAACTGATCTTTTGTCCTTAGCACGACTAGTCATTTCAGCCCTCGTGCCAATGGGGAAAATCCCCCAAAGAGGGCGCGCTAACTGGCGCTCTGTCCTAGTGTCGTGCTCGCGCCAAGCTTAATAAGGATTGTTTTTAAAAAATAAATGGAGGAAGTTTGATTCCAAAAAACCCTTGAACGAGTCTCTAAAATGAGTTGGGAGGTGGTTTTCCACCTATCATGAAAGCTTCCTTGAGGATAGGGCCAATCCCAAAAATGTAGGGATCCCAACTCCCCTTCCACCATCTATATAAGCTTACCATTTTCCCTTAGCAAGCTAGTCTTGGTAGTCCTAATAACACTAGAGAAGAGTTGAACTTATAGCAAGGAGACTATCGCCAGACAGCCTTTGAGAGCCAAGCCAAAGAGAGAGAGCTTTGTCCCATTTCTGACGAGCTTCATTGAGACGTGATCTGATGTCAGCCCCGCTGAAGGAAGATCTAGCATCAGAGATTTGGGTTGTATCTTTTATTTGTTATTTTAATGATAAGTGACTTTGATTATGGTTTCATTCATGTGTCTTTGTTTTTGATACAATGAATTACATCCTCTGTGACTGATGTATGGTTACAAGATTTATATTATATGTTATGTATCGTTGTGTTTCTTTGCATGTGTGCAGGTGTTCGGATGTGTTAAGTGGAAGGATCGTGATTTTCCAAAGCGAAGGATGGGAAGCGCCATCCTTTCTCCATCGACCATTGAATAGGACCTGAGGTAGGCAACTTGTTATATTTTGTCGTTTTGTAACTAGAGACCTGCATCACTGCGTGACTGATTGTTGCTAGACCCAATCTCGGCTAGTAGGGATCACCTCTGTTTGTAGAGGGGATTTACCTCTCCAACAAACTGGCGACTCCATTGGGGATGATTGATTGGAGTTAGTCTTGTCTCTTTCGGTTGCTTTTGGCTTTTTTTTGTTTGATTTTATTTTCTGGTTTGTCTCCTTTTGATGTAAAACCTCTGTTCATCCCCCACAAGACCTAATCTACTCTCCTTTTTCTCCTTTTTATTTCTTTCCTGAGTAAACTCGATTGGCGCGGTTTATAGCCTGATAGTCGCGCCAACTGGCGCTTGTTGCTAGTTAGGTCCCCGCGCCAATGCTGTTTTGGCGCTAGATACAGCTTAACAGTCACACCAATCCTATTTGGTGTTAGGGTTTACTCATTTTTGAGCCCTCTGAGTCTGATTTTTGGTTTTGGTGTTATTTTTCCAACTGCCTGAGTTCCTTGGAGTCTTTTTTGGCTCTGTTTGACCTCCATCCTCTGGTTTTTTTCCCTCTACCATCAATATTACATTTTAGCCCTAGGGCATCTAGGTGTTATTGTGTGCTGAGCCTCTTGTGGGAGTTTTTGGTTTTTTATTGTTTAGTCAACTTCATTTTCACTTCCTTGCATTCGTTTGGTTGGTTTTCATTGTATCATTGCGTTATTTGAGTGATTGCTCTCTTTTTCATTCAAGTTTCGCTTTGTCTCATTTGAAGCCCGGATCACACGGTTTATATGAGTTTTTCGGATTCCTCTTTGATTTGAGGGATTTCTCCATCAGTTTGAGGTCTGATTGTGTGTTTTTCATTGAGTGAATTGGCTTATTTATACTCTTCTACTATCATTTCTAAAATTGGTCTCTTTATTAGTTTTTCATTTCGTTTGGTGTATTTTGCTCTAAAACATTGAAAAATACCAAAAACAATTCTTTTGCTTTTGATTAGTTAGTGAAAATTGAAAAAAATTCTGCATTTTTAGTGTTATATAACTCTAGAGGAAAATATTTTAGTTTCATTAGCGTGAATTAGATATAGGAGTGGTTGTTTTGTGATCATTTTGTTATTGTTTGAAAATCTCTCAACCTTCCCGTAGTTAGCTTTTCATCGAACAAAGTGATATGTTGTGGCATGTAGTGTGCATTTAGAGGATTTTTGAGACATAACATTCGATAGGGCTTGAAATTGAAACATAATTGAAGATCAACTCTAAAATTTATTCAATTTACACTAAGGCAACATTGAAACATTAACGAAATATCTAGCGGTCTAGGCTAGTGACGGGTTCCGACGTCGTTAAACCTAGTAGCTGTCGTTCGCCTCTTGGCTTTAGACAACACTAGTACGAACTTGTGCTCCCCGTACCATCGTGTATGTAAAGGGAGACCCCACTAGGTTGCTATCCTTTATCCGTAGGAAGCCGATTCTGCCACCTTATGCCCGTGATACACCGGACACAGCATTCGGGGAGATTGCCTGCACGTATGTCAAGTCCTTGGTTGATTTCTCTTTCATTTTTTAACCAAGGTGTGTATTGCAATTCACAGATATCTGGTACACCCTTTTGCCTAGAGTTCCAGAGTAGTCATTTCGGTCTTCTCTGACTCATTAAATTTGAAAGTATCATCAAGCACTTGTCCTTTCACTCTTGTTTCCAAATTGAAAGAGATAGAGTCACATTTTACTCGTTTCTCGACTCTTAAAACATGAAACGGTAAAATTTCTGAGTTTCAATGAGGTAAAATTAATCACCTACGATCACACGCCCTTTTAGAGATTGTTCGGTGGCTATTTGATTGTTTGCCTTGGTTTTTTCCCATGTGCTTTTGTTTTGATCTCTTCCTCTTTTTGTTACTTTCATAGTGGCGGAACCCTCAGTTTCGTCAACTGGTAGTCCTTAAACAGATGATTCATCAGAGGTCTCTCAGTCCTCTACTGAACCTTACCAGCCTATTGTATCTGAGTTTCCTGACGGGGGACCGGTTATATCTGAACTTCCCTTTGGTGGACCAGTTGAATTCAATTGGCCCTTATCCAACGCTTGGTTTGGATTTTGAGTAGGAGAATACTTCCCTCCTCTTACATTGGGATCACCTTTCTTAGCTGTTGTTATACCTCCTAGTCCTCGCCGTCTTTTATAAGATCTAGCGGCAGGGCCAGATATGGACTCACCCAATCCTTCTCCTAGTGAGGAAATTCCCACATCTGGTGAAGATTACCAGCTTTCTCCAGAGAAAAACCCTGAGATTTCTATCATGTCTTCACTTGGTACTTCGCTTCCAGTGGGATATAGATCCTTAAGTCAGATTGTGGCCGCTATGGCCTCCATGGGAGTATCAAATCCGTCCACGAGGTTGGTTATTCCTTCGTTAGGGATGTCACCATCGAAACCTCTCATGTCATCTCCTCAATTCACGTCAGTACCTGTTAGGCCTACTGTCCGTGTAGCTGTGTCTACGCTCGCTATCACTACTCAGTCCACTAGGACCTTGTCACTTCCTGAAGACATCTACATAGCATCTATTATTCTAGAGAATATCTCTCTTGAGGAGTATCGGTTGTCGTTATAGCCATCAAAATCCAAGGTTGGTCAGTCCTCCCAAGATCCCAACCATCCTTATTTTTTCCATTATGGACCGGATGGTACCCCGTTTATGTTTTTCCATATCAATATGATGAACAAGGTAACCCTCTTCATTTCCCTGCTCCTAAAGCTTATCAATATTTTCAAGGTTTTCTGTCTGCCTAGGTTGGGCAACCCTCCAACCCGTAAGGACAACCCTTCCAAGGGCAACCTTCGGGCCAGCCTAGTTATTTGTATGACCCGCAAGGAAAACCCTTACAAGGGCAACCTTCGGGCCAGTAGGGGTTGTTGTACGGTCCGCAAGGGCAGTCCTACAACCCTCAAGGTCAACCTCTATAGCCTGACCCTATGGTCCAACCAGGGCAACCTCAAGGACCCACAGGCCAACCGGTGTATCAACCAGGACCGTTGTACGGTCTTGGGGGGCAAATCCAACCTTCTCAACCTATGGTGCAACCTCAGTAACCTTAGTTTCCCATTGGTCCGTATGTTGCACAGCCGAGGCCATCTTACGGTCCTGTTATAAGTCAACCTGGTTATCAGGCACAACCTAGCCCTATCCCACCTCTAGGCCAACCGGCTCCACCGAGGCAACCTGACGTCCTTCATCAGCCAGGCCAACCTGTTCAACCAGGACAACCTATTTAGCCGGGCCAACCTATTCAACCAGGTCAACCTATTCAATCAGGATAGCCTGCACATCCAATTAACCCTGCTCAACAACCGATTTATTCTATGGCGCAACCGAATCTGCCTATGCACCCAACTTATCAGGCTCAACAGGGCCCCACTTACCAGCAACCCGCTCGACCCCAAGGCGGTTATTATCTTCAAGGTCAATCTCGACCAGTTTAAACCCCCCCCCCCCCAAGGTTCTGGTTATTACCTTCAACAAACAGGCTATACCTATACTCAGTAGTCAAATCCATATAATGCTCAAATGGGGTCTACATATAATCAGGGTCCATACCCTGGTTATCAACCCCCTTACACTGGTTATCAGCAATCGTATCAACCTAATTATGTGGCTTACACCCCCTATGGTCAGAATCCCCCGGGATGGAACCAATGGGGGCAAAGTTATGCTCAACTAGGATGGAGTATAGGTACATGTCCTTATCGAGGACCTGGTATGCCATTCAATCCTCAGTTACCTTTCCTTGCCATGTTGGAATTACCGGATGTATCTAAATTAACCAATGATCCAATTCTCCATAGTCCCTATTGGCCTTTGGTTCCGACCAAGGTACCTGGTGACTGTCCTAAATTTGAGGGCAAAGCTGGAGAAGACCCCCAAGCACATGTCATGAACTACCATCTATGGTGTTCCTCGAACTCTTGGGTGGATGATTCAATTCGTCTACGTCTTTTTCAACGCATGCTTACTGGGGCTGCTGCTAAGTGGTACATAGAACTACCCTGCAGTATCTTTGAAGACTTTAATATGCTAGCTATGGCTTTTCTGACACATTTTCAGTTATCGGTTTGGTACGAAGCTAGGACACATCTCCTAACTTCTTTGAAGTAGGATAAAGCCACTCACATATCAAATCATATTCATGAGTGGTGACGTCGTCGTTGACTGATCAAGTTTGATATTCCTGATCAATTTCTAACTCACTGGTTCACTACCTCCTTTGTTAAAAAGATCGCTCAAGATATTGCTATGGGGGCATGTGTGACAGAAGAACAAGCCATCGCCCGTGCCCAGTACCTTAATTTGGTGTACTCTCAATCTGGCACGTTATATGATTTCTTGATTGATGCCCCGTGGCCAAGGACCTCTAAAGCACCAACTACCCCATCGGTGAACAGTGTTATTGGTTCCGTTTCTCAGACTTCCCGAAAGTCTTCCAATGGGAAGCAGAAGTTGAACTCTTCCAATAATTATGCTCTTCCCACAACTGTAGATTCTGGTAAGACCGTGGAGGTCAATGCTGTTCAGGCCAATCCTGCGGAAAAAACCTCGAAAGGGAAGAAGAAGGGCAAAGGCAAATCCAAACCCAATGCCCCGAAACTAGAGTCCTCTAAACCTCGTGCTGACGATGGTTACCAATGGAAACCGAAGTACCCCTACCTCACCTGTGAAGGAGATCACTACACCAAAGATTGTCCCCGACGATATGAAGTTAGTCAACTTATGAATGGCTCCAAAGGGACTCCGACAGTTCTCAAATAACCGTTCACATCTCAGCAAACACAGATGGTTGAACAACCCTCACCATCTGCACCATTTGGGTCCCATGTTTTTATGATGAATGGTGCTGCACATGTTTCGATTGCTACTCATTCGAATGATTATGCTGGATCTCACCAGGCAGCCGGGAAAGAAGTCGTTGATGGCCCACCTCCCCCACCTATCTCTGGTCCGTTAGAAATTGAGAAGCCCAATGTTGAACCCATTGTAAGGCCACCTTCCAAAGGTGTTCTATGAAAGTCTTCCTATAATCCAAACGCCTGTGCCGCTCAGCACTACAACATTGTTGAGGATTTGGCACAGGTGCCTTCTGAAATGTCTTTGCTAGAAGTGCTTCAAATTTTCCCATCGCAATGGAAAGCTTTGTTGTCCGCAATCGGTGGAATTGATCCCGCCAATTCTAGTCTTCTCACCTTCAACCTGGAAAATTTTGTCCCCTGACTTCCACATCAGATCGCTCTTGTTATACAAGTTAGTATCAATGGCCTCAACATCCATAGAGCTGTTGTGGACAAAGGTGCTTCCACCTGTGTTATGTCATTTGCCTACTGGAAGGCCATCGACTCTCCAGCTCTTACTTCATCTCCCAATGCCCTTGAGGCATTTTATGGTTGGGAATCTAAACCCTTGGGTGTTCTCGCGAGTTTTCCGATCACATTACAAGGTAAGACAGTCAATGTGGAAGTAGAAGTGGTTGACGCTAAGCTCAACTACAATCTTCTTCTTGGTCACAGTTGGACCCACGCCAAGAATTTTAAAGTTTCGTCCACCCTCTTTAGAATTTTAAAGTTTCCTCATGAGGGCAAGATCATCACTGTCGATCAGTTTTCTTTCTTCACCTCATCCTCTGAGAACAACATACCTTACGTGGATCAAATTCCCAATCCCCCCGATAGTGTGGGACCCAGTCTTTTCAAGGACCCCGTCCTCATGGGTATTTTTCCCACGCCACCACCAAACACCATTCAAGTTAACATGATCTCTAGGTCAGAGGACCCTTGGATCATCCCTTCACCTGAACAGGTGACATCTTTTGGAGAATCGATGCCTCTAGCTCCACTTGAAATTAGTTATTGTGAAATCGTTGCGGCATCAGAATTTTATAGTTCCGTCCACCCTCTTTAGAATTTTAAAGTTTCCTCATGAGGGCAAGATCATCAATGTCGATCAGTTGTCTTTCTTCACCTCATCCTCTAAGAACAACATACCTTACGTGGATCAAATTCAAAATCCCCGCGACAGTGTGGGACCCAGTCTTTTCAAGGACCCCATCCTCATGGGTATTTTTCCCACGCCACCACCGAACACCGTTCAAGTTAACATGATCTCTAGGTCAGACGACCCTTGGATCATCCCTTCACCTGAACAGGTGACATATTTTGGAGAATCGATGCCTCTAACTCCACTTGAAATTAGTTATTGTGAAATCGTTGCTGCATCAGATCCTCCTCCTCCTGAACATGCTCCTTTGAGAATGGCTCTAGATGTATATTCTCAATCCCCTTGGCTCGGCAATGCAGATTCATCTGATCCTTTAAGAGAAGTCTTCCCCTCTGATAAAGCTATCATTGAAATGATGTCTCTTGAAGATCTGTCATGGAGCGATGGACATCATCATTCCTCATTCATGCCCAGCCTGGGGGCAATTTCTGATTGTATAGAGCACTTTGCATCTCAGGTTCCCACTCCGCCTCTCCAAATGCCAATATTGACTCATGAGGTTATTTTGGAGGGTAATCTGAGTAACGTCACACAAACAATTCCTATCGACATCTCCATTAAACCGGGGGTCGTCGAGAACATTGATGTGGGAGTTACTTGTTCTCCCGAAGAGATTCAGGTATACACGAACATTTTTTGTGAATTCAGAGATGTTTTCGCATGGTCCTATGAAAAGATGCCTAGGATTTATCCTAGTATAGTCGAGCTTGAAATTCCCACCTATCCAGGTGCAAAGCTCATGCGTGAGCGTCTACGCCCAGTGCATCCCTGAAAAGTTGCAGCTATAAAAGCAGAAGTTGAGAAACTTCTTAACGCAGGCTTCATATATCCAATCGCCCTCGTAGAATTGGTTTCTAATATTGTCCCTCTAGATAAGAAGCATTGCACTATACGGGTCTATGTTGACTACTGAGACATAAATCGGGCTTGTCCTAAGAAAAACTATCCCCCTACCTTTATAGATCAGATCATCGATGACTGCGTGCCGGGAGTGAGATCTATTCCCTTATGGACAACTTCTTGGGTTACAATCAAATTAATATTTTACCCGCTGATCAACATAAGACCACCTTTATCTGTCCATGGGGCACGTTCACTTACAAGAAGCTCCCATGCGGCTTAAAAAATGTTGGGGACACCTTCCAATGTGATATGTCCTATGATTTTCATAACATATGTCACATCATTCAGCCATATCTAGATGATTTTCTGGCTCACTCATCTCAGCGCAAGGACCATCCTCAACACCTCCACCAGATTTTCCTCCGCTGCAGACGTTACAATATTAGGCTCAATCCTTATAAGTGAGTCTTCTGCATGGATTCTGGTCGTCTTTTGGGATTCATCATCTCCAAAGATGAAATTAGCCTGGACCCTCTCAAGGTCGAGATCATCGTTAACCTCCCATCCCCATCCTCATTGCATCAACTTCAGAGTCTACAGGGGAAAGCCAACTTCTTATGTCGCTTTATTCTGAACTATGCAGAAGTGGCCCAGGGGTTTACGCGACTTTTGAAACAAGATGTTCCCTTTCATTGGGACGAGATTGCTCACCAATCCTTTGATAAACTTAAAACATTGCTTTTCAATGCTCCGTTGATACATCCTCCCAACTATCATCGTGATTTTACCCTTTATTTGGCTGCTGCTTTCAGCACGATAGCCATGGTTCTAGTATAGGATGACGACGATGGAAATGAACATGTAGTTTACTATCTGTCTCGGAATCTTCTCGACACTGAAACACGCTATGCCCACGTCGAGAAGTTGTTGCTTGCCGCGGTACAGGCCATCAGTGGTTCCGCCATTAAATCCTGTTGCGTACAGTAACCGTGATTTCTGATTGCAACCCCATGACATATATCTTGTCTCGACAATTGCTGGGGGGCAAGTACTCCAAATGGATTGTCATCCTTCAGGAGTTAGATTTGGAGTTCACCACTGCCAAATCGACAAAATCATTGGTTTTTGCTGATCTTATTTTCTCTCTCCCAACAAACTCTGTTCCATCCAAATCCAAGGATCACATCCCGGATGAAACGATCTTTCTTATCAGCACTCATGATCCATGGTACGATGAGATCATCGTGTACCTTCAAACATCCACTTTCTGGTCCGAGTTTACGAAGGATGCTTGACATCGCGTTCGGCATCAATCTCAACCATATTGCATTGTCGGAGATACCTTGTATCCTGTCAAAGTTGATTATGTGCTCCGTCGATGCTTAACCCTAGAGGAGGCTAAGAAAGTCCTAAATGACTATCACAGTGGCACTTGTGGTGGTCACATGTCCAGATATGCTACCACCCAGAAGATTCTGCATGTGGGTTACTTCTGGCTATCTATATTCAAATATTGTATTGTTGCAGTTCGAAAATGCCATGTGTGCCAGGTTTTTCAATGCAAGATGCATGTGCCACCCCTACCTTTGCATCCTGTCATTACCATAGGCCCTTTCGCCAAATGGGGCATAGATTTTATGACATGTAACCCTCACTCGGCTGGGGGGCATGCTTATATAATCGTTGCCATGGACTACTTCACCAAGTGGGTCGAGGCGATGCCTACATTAGCTGCCGACAGTAAGACAGCTGCTCAATTCATTTTCAACCATGTAATTATGTGTTTCGAAGTTCCTCAAGCCATTGTCACTAATCATGGCACCCATTTTTAGGATTACATGATGGCGGAGCTGACATCAAAGTTGGGCTTGCGTCATGACTTCTCAACGCCATACTACCCTTAGGCGAATGGCCAGGTTGAGGCCGTGAACAAGGTACTGGTCACGATGCTTCAACGAATGATTGGTATTCATAAATCCAACTGGCACCTCCAATTTTTCTCAGCTCTCTGGGCCTACCGGACGTTAGTAAAGAGCACAACCAGATTCACACCTTTCCAGTGAGTGTATGGTCTGGAAGCAACTCTTCCGGTTGAATGTGAGATCCCTTCCTTGAAGTTGGTTGTGGAATTACTGCCCGACACTTCCCCAGAGGAAGAATGTCTCCTGTATCTGGAACGACTGGATGAAACCCGCCGCTTGCCTGCTTTGGTTATCGAGGCACAAAAAACGTGAGTTAAACCTCATTTTGACTCAACATTTTCTCCACGTTCTTTCATCAAAGGGGACCTCGTCCTCTTAGAAGACTAAGCACATGATTAACTTGGAGCGGAAAAATTCCAGCCCATGTGGCATGGGCCCTATATCGTAAAGCGTGTATTAAAAAATGGGGCCTATGAGCTAATCGACTATGAAGGTATTCCTCTAGCGTAGCCTAGGAATGGGCTATACCTGAAGAAGTAATATGCTTGAATTATTGTTGTGTGGTGTGTGTACATAAGTGAGTGATTTCAATTTTGTGCATGTGTGGTGTGGTGTGCTTTGTAAGTGTCTTTCTACTGATTGGGTCTTCCTAATTTTGCAGATATCTATTATTCCTTTTGTCAGTTTCACAGATGGTACCTCCCGCAGTACCAAGAATTTGTCCTTGGCAGCCTGGGTAATCTACAATCCTGCTAGTGAGTTAGTCAATTTACAAGGTGTTTTTCTAGGGCCTACCACAAATAATGTCGCGGAATATAGTGACGTTTTGGAATTATTAAGCGAGGCTGTTAACCTCGGTATTCATGCATTACTTGTATATCTGGACTCACAGCTTGTAGTGTTACAACTCAATGGTAATTATTGAGTTAGGAACCCATCCATTTTACGACTGTATCTACATATTTGTTTACTAGAAATAAATTTTGATTACATTACATATCAGCATATACCCAGACAAATGAATGCATTAACAAATGCAGTAGCTAACATGGTTTTAGATAGACATTTACGCAAATTGTAAAGAACATCATTATATGTGAAAAATATCCATCTAGAAATATATATATATATATATATATATATATATATATATATATATATCTGTAGAAATGTTTGCAGTTTGTGTGCATCACATAAAATCCAAAAAATATACATGTCTATTTTAATAATAATCTGAGACAACATGTCTCTAAAAAATGTGCAAATGAAAAGCCTAGATGACTAATCAGCATGGTGCTCATGGTAGCATGTCACTGCCCACACCAATCGCCTCAGTAAACAATGTAGGTGACTAGGCACCCCCACAGTGTACCTTTGATAAGCCATAGGGATGTCTACTAGCCAAGCATTATCAAGAATCCCACGGGCGATTCCCTCAAAGTTCTGAACTAGCTCACTCCCCTCGCCACCCTCGCCTTGAGGGTCATAGGCGAGAGGGGCCCTCCGTGCGATGGGTGACATCCCGGCCGACCTCTCTAGGCCAACATCTACATACACATACGATTGTTTGTTAGAACATGCATGTATACCCAAAAAATTATAAAATACACAAAATAAAAAAGACTCTTACCCAACTCCTCTTCCCAGTCTTCTCCCTTCAGGAGTGGAAGACCTGGGTCTCCCATGAAGTCAGTACTAGTGTAGGGCCAGTCCTCTATGACGATCAACTGTCACCGAAGCCATATGAAGCACTTGGGCCTCCATGAAATTTTCTAGCCCCCTCCTGATTTGGGCATGATTGCTACCCATAGAGCCATTCGTGGCTCTCTCAACGGTGGATCGACGACTATCGCCCCCTAGCCCTGGAAGATTGGTAGTTGTTTGAGGATGAATGATACCAAGATAGATCCATACCCAAACTACTTCAGTTTGGTCTTCTTACACTTTTTCAACTGCCATTTTATGTTCATGGTTACGGCAGTGGCCTAATCGAATAGTGTCGGGTTCATGCATTATGATGCTAAGAGGAGCTGTGTTTTAGTAGCCTCATGCAGTGCCTGGGACCCCGCAGCCCGCATAATGGTATGGAGCACAACCTTGAGTGCTATATTGGGAACTGTATGGATGTCAACCTTCCCGCTACCTGATCCAGTTTGTGCCCCTGGGCACACTCTTTCCATTACCATTGACATTTTTTCACCAGATGGCCTAGTACCTGTCAAGATCGGGACTGGACCTCTGTGAGACAATCCAGTTATGAAGTAAACATCAGATACTTTGAGCTCCAACACTTGTTCTCGAAGCCTAAACTTCTCTTCATTCTCGTCCTAGATACTGATTAAGTACTGCAGTAATTCAGGTTGTGCCCCGAGACATGGTGTCAAGAAGAACTTTTTTAAGCCACAATCCAAGAGAGCGTTCATACATGCCTCGTTCTCCATGGAGATTTCATCTTCTTCACTATGCTCTCTTTCTTTCCATTCGATCACCATTGTGGCTATGTATCTACACCAAAATGGTCATAAAAACTTCATTAGATCCCTTGAACACTCAAAAATCCAGTTCATTGGTTCACTTTTTTGTAAAAATTGAGCAGAAATTTAGGTTGCACCATTCGCACGACTATTTTACTGATAGTAGCACCAGCTTGCATGACCCATTTGCAAAAGGAACCCAATTGGCACAAGTCCGTGCTCGATACCCGCGCCAATTGGGCAAGCCCTAAATTTTCAAATATCCCCTCAGGGATCTGAAATTATAGTGGAATTCTATAAAAAATGGATTAAAACATGGCTAAGGGAAGCACCTCTTACCTGGAAAAAACAAGAGCTAAAATAATGCACTAGATCGTCCACAATCGTTGCTGCATGTTCGCACAGGAAAAACTCACTGTTGCTCTTCACAAGAGGTAAAAAGTAAAAGTAAATATGTTTTTACTATTTTTGTCATAATTATAAATTTTCAAGATCAAATTAGGTTTTGAAGCTTATTTTTCCAATATTTTATTATATTTTTTCAAAAAATGGGTCTTACACTTGCTTTCTTGTGCAGCAATAGGATTTCACGTGACTAGGATGACGATGCAAGTTGTATTTTATACTTTTTCGGACTCGGTAAAAACATGAAAAATTCACTACTAGAGTCATCTTTCAGCTCTTTTCTGACTCTCTAAACATGAAAATATTGTTGAGTCACTTGTTGTTTTGATCTCATTAAATTGGCTTCGAAATGACATCTACGCAGTATACATTTACCCCTTTTTCGGGCTGGGATAGACTATTTACGAAAAAGGAATACCCTAGCCTATCGTGACTAGGAGGTTTTCTCAGATACAGTTTTCTACCTTTTCAGATCTGAGGAAATATATAAGAAAAGGGACTGCTAGAGTTTACTTTTTCACTGTCTTTTCAAAATCTCTAAACATGAAAAGACACTGAGTTCTTCCTTTTTCAGACTCGTTAAAAATTGATGACATCGGATTCCATCGAAATGATGATACTCGAGTTCCTCCTTCCTAGGGCTCGTTAAATGTACTAGGTTGGATTTGTCCGAAGGACAAACTTATATCACAAGCATATGCTATCCCCTTCAAGCTTGTTTTAAAAAATAATTGGGGTACTCACCAGAAATGGTGGGGAAAAATGAAACCAGTATCACTGTCGTGTTGGCAGTATGTCGCTCTTGAACATGGCAGTTGTCTACATTCGTGTCAGGTTGGAGACATCTCATCTCATTTTTTCTTGCCTCCGTGGGTTTGGGTTATCCTTTTTGACCACTCATCTACTCTTTGCCATGTCATCATGACCTCAGATCCTTTGATGTCAAATACTACCAAATCCACTGTCGTGCCACCGATATTTTCAAGAGAAGTTGGCCTCTGCAGTTCTCAACCTCCCTCTGATTCTCTACTGATCCTGATTCACAAACATTATGTTCCTCTGTCTCGTGTCGATGATGTGGGAAACACTATGGCCCGCCTTCGATCAAGGTCACCTCCTGTCGAATTCAGCTCATTATCCAGGAAGTTGATCTAGAGACTCCCTTCAGGTACCTTGGAGCATGCATGCCTCAATGGTAGGTTCTTTGCATTCGATGTGAGGTTTTCATCGTTGGCCTTCGATCGAATGATTCTGCGGGTGTTCGACGTCGGCTCACTATTCACATTCCATGGATTGTACCTATAGTACCTTGAGGGCCATCCTCATTATTGGTGGTTCCTCTCGCATCTGTTAACAACTTTCATCATTGGCTGGTAATTAGATGATGTTCTTACATTTTCGTCTTCAGCTCACTTATTCACATGCTGGGGCTTGTACTCGGTTCGAGTCGAGATGGAGCGCAAGACCCTGGATTTTTTCTGATAGAATCAAGGTTGTGGATTTATGTGGATTATCATGGTTGGTTACATGACTCATTGATTGGTTGGCTACGACCATACCTAAGTCTAATTATTGATCCTTTCTGGATGACTGTGTCCATACCTTGGATCCTGATTATTGTATACTCTATTATGGATGGCTGCGCCCATACCACACATTATGTATTTGAGATATCAGTTGTATTTTTCTAAATGATTTTTCTTACGGCAGTGTTTTCAGTTGGACACATTCTCATAAAGAATTTCAACCCTCTCTCTCTCAGGCCTCATGCTTTAGGGGGCATCTATTACACAGTATTTTTTCACCGTCCCTGCAATCCCCCATCTCGCACATTGGAGGGCCTTTCCCATGACCTATGAGCAGTGACATAACCTGAAACCACTTTCATGGCATCCCTCTTGACAAGGAAAATCATTCCTCTGAAGAAATTTTCCTTTGAAAAACCCTAAAAACTGATCTTTTGGCCTTGGCGCAACTAGCCAGTTCAGCCCTTGCAGTAATGGGGAAAATCCCCCAAAGAGGGCGCGCCAACTGGCGCTCTGTCCCAGTGTCATGCTCACGCTAAGATTAATAAGGATTTTTTTTTAAAAATAAATGGTGGAACTTTGATTCCAACAAACTCCTAAACGAGTCTCTAAAATGAGTTGGGAGGTTTGGCTCCGGATCTCCATGTATGGGAGACTATCGCCAGACATCCTTTGAGATCCAAGCCAAAGAGAGAGAGCTTTGTCACATTTCTAACGAGCTTCATTGAGACATGCTCCGCTGTTAGCCCTGCCGAAGGAAGATCTAGCATCAGAGCTTTGGGTTGTATCTTTCCTTTGTTATTTTAATGATAAGCGACTTTGATTATGGTTTCATTCATGTTTCTTTGTTTTTTATACAATGAATTACATCCTCTCTTACTGATGTATGGTTACAATATTTAGATTCTATGTTGTGTCTCATTGTGTTTCTTCACATGTGTGTAGGTGTTCGGACGTGTTAAGTGGAAGGATCGTGATATGCCAAAGCGAAGGATGGGAAGCATCATCCTTTCTCGATCGACCATTGCATAGGACCTGAGGTAGGCAACTTGTTATATTTTGTCGTTTTGTAACTAGAGATCTGTGTCACTGCATGACTAATTGTTGCTAGACCCGATCTGGGCTAGTAGGGATCGCCTTTGTCCGCAGAGGGGATTTACCTCTCCAACAGGTTGTTATCATCAATCTAGAAATGCCTACATACGAGAAACAACTACGATCAATCCTTGGACATATGGGATACTATATGAGATTCATTCAGGGATATGCATTGATCACAGCACCTTTGGAAACGCTGCTTAAGAAGGATGTTCCATTCTTTTGGGATGACGAGAGCCAGAAGAACTTTGAGCTACTCAAGGCAAAGATGGTATCTGCACCTATTCTTATTTTTCCTAATTGGGCAAAGGTATTACATGTTCATGTTGATGCTTCAAGGATTTCCTGGGGAGCAGTCCTTACACAGCATGGCACCGGCAACATTGTTCACCCCATCGCATTTGCTAGTCGAAAACTCTCGAGTGAGGAGCGTAATTATGCCACCATGGAGAGGGTTGGGTTGGCCATGATCTATTCACTATAGAATTATTGGCACTATATATTATGGCGACACTTTAAGATGTTTACAGATCATTCGGCTTAAAGTGCTTGGTGCATAAGCCTGTGTTGGGGGCAGGGGGGGGGATTCTCAAATGGCTGGTTATGTCTCAGGAATACGATTTTGAAATCATAGTCAAGCCGGGGAAGTTTAATGTTGTGCCAGATCACTTGTCCCAAATTGAGATGGCCGTGGAACCCACTAACTTGGAAGAAGGATTGCTTGATGCGTAGCTATTCTCCACTAAGATCGTGGATGTGCACTTTGCTGATATCATTCAGTTTGTGACTATAGGCATGGCACCGAAAGAATATTCGGTACAATAAAAGAAGCAGAGGGTTACCCGCTTGGAGGATTTTACCATTATCGCAAGTCATTTATATAAAATAGGCACTGATGACCAACTGCGCAGATACGTTCTGGGGCATGAAAGGCACGTTATCTTGGTAGACACTCATGAATTCATAGAAGGAGGTCAGTATGCAGGCAAGGAAATGGCACAAAAGATCTTGTGGGCTAGGCTATTGTGACGTAGACTTACATGTGGAAGGAATAGGCTCAGACTGTAGACGGTGTGCTGGGAGTGCAAGGGTACGCTGAGCACACCCAGGGTACGAAAACTAGCCATTAGAATAGTCAAATCATGTAAAAAGAAAAAATTACCGTTGGATGGGGCAGGCGACCAGCATTTAATAAGGTGATTTCTGGAGATTTTTTACCATTTACTTGATCGTAAGTTCCACATGAACTCTACCCTACCATTGGGCAATTTCCAAAGCTATAAAATAGGTGGGCTAGATCAGACAAGGGTTCCGTATCGTTTGAATAGCTCGTACTTGGCACCTTTGTCCTGGATGAATTTGTGTTGTAATAATATCTGTGCTTATAGAATCCCTTTCATTTCTGAGCAACCTAATCACTCTGACAGTAGCAATCTCGAGTTTGTATTTCATGCTAGGATGACGGCTACAAATCCTGTTGAACCATCAAAACCAGTAATCTTAGCAGAAAAAGGCACTGAGGAAGTGGTGGAGATTGAGTCTAAGGCTGAGGAAGTTTTCTCCACCCCAGTCACAAAGAAGGGAAAGGAAAAAGCAGAGAGGCTAGGGAAGCTCCTGAAACCCACAAAATGGGTTGGGGGGAAGCCTCGTACTTCCCCACGGAACTTAAAATCCCTGAAGGCGATGCCCTAGGTGCCTGCTGCTCAGGAGGAGGCCCAGCCTGCCAACCCGATCAACTGGTTACCTCCCTTAGTTTGTCTACGCAAGACCTCAACGTGCACACCAAAGAACCTCAACGACTTGATCATTTATTTGTAGATGCCGCTGACCCCGAGAGAGGCCCCTATCATTGGTGAACCTACTGGGAAGCTTCACAAAATCAAATTCAATGACCATGACTTGGCAAGTTTGGAGGCCTTCTCTGAGCTGACGCCTGAAATATACCTTGACACAATTTAGGTAGATGATGGGATCAAAATTCTCCCTTAGCGATGAGTGCATGGATTGGCCGGGTCTGGGATCCTGAACTTGCTAAGGATGCCACACTTTGGTCACTACAACATCACAGACCAGCTAGCCCGACAATTGCTTGCCCTAATTTATGATGCCTTCCTCTGTATCCATGACAGGATACCCATCAGCGCTGCGCTAGTTCACATAATTATTGGCCTTCCCATGCATAGCCCCAACCCTCTGGAGCGCGTGGGTAAGAAATATGAGGCAGAAATTTCTGAGTATGTGTGCCAGACCTACCATGTGGAGCGCAATACTCGGGCTTTTATAATCAATTCTATCAGTGACCAAGGCACACAGTTGGGCATGATGTTGTTGGCATGAAAAATTATGAGAAAATGTGAGGTCACTTCTGTCCCAGCCTACGTAATTTAGTTAGCAGGCCAATACGAGAAAGGGGTATGTTTTAACTGGGCCCAATATTTGTGTGATGAGTTTCTAACTAATTTCCATGAGTCCCACGATCAGGGCCACATTTTCTTATTCCTGGTTACTATTCCTCATAGCGTTGGTTATCTGGGAAGCCCCTGCGGAGTCAATCCTCCCTGAGCTTACCTCGGACATGTGCAAAGGGGCTCACTATGCACACATGGGATTTTAAGGATCCGCAATGTCTCGAAGACATCCAAGTTTTTTGGGTCCTCTTTCAGAGTAGCTTGGCCGTAACCATTAACTCTCGACCACGGTTGTCCCCTGTCGTGTATGACAAATACAAGGGCGTTGCGGAATTTCAAATCACTATGCACAATGTCTAGATCAGATCACACAAGGATAAAGCATGGACTTCGCTCCCTTATATGGTCGCAGATGAAGAAGTTGACAAATTCATTGCGCTCTAGCCTCCTAATTGGAAGATCGGCTTCAGAATTGGTACGAAGGGTGCCGAAGGAACCATCACATCAAAAGTCACCCCCCCATTGTCATCAAGGATACCAAAGGTATGAACAAGAGTACCAAACAAGATACGGGCACAGTTGTACAATAGGATGCATAGCAAAAGCAAACCCGTGAGAAGGACATTAAGGCCAAGACTCAGGTAGATTCACAGCTAAACCTGGGCACAGAAGGACTGGAGGCAAGAGGACTCACCTCCCCCGCGCGGCACAAAGTGAACAAGCGAGCCTGTCAAAATGCTCCGCAAGAAGCCGCGCTCTCAGTAGGTAGAACGAGATGAGACAGTCATGTTGACTGAAGGAGACCTTGAACAAATCGCTGATGCGGTCACTCTGGCCATGGAGGACAGGTGTGTAGCCTTAGAGGAGCAAGAGAAAGCTACGATCGACACAATCCAGGTAGATCTTCGTGCGCTATAGTTGAAGACAGATACATTTCAGAACAGTGTAACTCAGGTACGCACACCCTTAGCCGCCGGTAGTGCAGCATTAGTTACAAACGAAAGTCGCCTCTACTCTCTACCTGGTGCAACCCTTGTGATCAGTCCACCCAACCTGGGAATCCAAGTCCAGGCCAGTATACTAGAAGTCTAGCTGAATTTAGCTAGGCTACCTCATGAGGCCTTGCAGGGTCTCCACACCTCTATATTTCTGGAGATTCACCATCGAGACCAGCAAGTGCACCAACAGCTCGGAGTGGGTGAAAAGACAATTGATGAAAAGAACACTGAAGTGTGCCTCACCATGGCGAAGCACACAGAGCTAAAAAACATTTTTCACCAACTTTGCGCAGATGTTACCACAAAGATCCTAGCCATAGCCACCCCTGATGTTGGGTTTGTGTTATATTATTTCCACGAATAATCATGTGCGGGGAAGGGGGGGGTAAACAGGGGGGTGATAGCCCCCCCTGTACGTTGCGCTGGGCGCACGTGTTAGGTCCATATATTACTAGTATAGTCCCTTATTGTTGTTATTTTAACCTCCTTATTGTTATTATTGTACCCCTGTAACCCCCATATTGTTATTATTGTGCCCTTAAATTATTATTTTTAGGTCGGCTAGGATTACATTCTGGCCCTACTAGGATTAAATTGTGGCCCCAGGGACTCCTATATATAGAAAGGAGGTTTTCTAATTTGAATCATCCAAGAATTGTTCATTCATGTAATGTATTGGAGGTTTCCCCCTCAAAGTGGCTTATTTCTAAGGCATTGATATCTCTTTTCGTCTATTTTTGGAGTTGGTTTCCCAACATTTGGTATCAGAGCTTTGGATTCTAGGGTTTCGCTGCTCCAAATAGGTCATCGTGGAATTTTCGCTATAATTTTTTTTCTAAGAAGGTTCAAAAGCTGAAATTTTACTGTGTGAAGCCGAAATCCTGAGGAACATCTTCGCAAAATTTCAGAGCTTCGTTCACAATATTTTCAGAGATATGATCTGTGGAAGGTATGGCTTTTTGTAGGCTCTTGAATTTCACTTAAATAGGTCATCATGGAATTTTCTCTATAACATTTTTTCTACGATGGTTCAGAAGCTGAAGTTCTTAGAGAACGAAGCTAAGACCTTGAGGAACATCGTCACAAAATTTCAAAGCTTGGTTCACAACATTTTTGGAGATATGATCTGTAGAAGTTAGGTCTTTTTCAGGCTCCCTAATTTCATCTCAAAGAGGTGATCATGGGAAAATCTTCATAACTCTCTCTCTGAGCATCAGATTGGAATTATGTAAAAAGTGGCTGCAAGTACATGGACTATAGTTTCCTTTCTATAAATTTTAGAGCCAAAAGAGCAAACAATGACACGTGACAAGTCGTACAATTGCGCTCTACTAAACTAGTCCATAATTAGGTCATTGTGGGACATTGGACATAACGTTGCCTTGAAGAATCCAAATCAAGTCAGACCTGTGGAATTTGAAATAAGCTTCAGAGGAATACTATAGGGCCAAATTTCAGATATTGAGGATCTTCAATTATAGAGATAATTCAATTTCAATATAAAGCTCTGCAAAAGCAAGTAAAAGGTATGTATTTTTTTTTCCCGAATTGCATAAGTCTTGTTTGCAGAATCAAGTTGAACTGATTCCAAGGGCATGTTGTAGAGTAGATATCAGTATTGGTTTATAAAATGGCCCCTAAAGAGAATTCAACACTCATTAAGCCTTTAGAAGGCTCTACTATGACTCATGAAGATGAAGAATGGCAACATGACATATCAAAATTATAAGAGCAAGTGCAACAAATTTCGCTCTCGCAAAGAGCAACAAAAAATGACATGGAAGTTTTCAAGAAAGGTGTGGAAACTAAGATGGATGGTTTGAAGAAAGGCGTGGAATCTAACATAGATGGCATGGAATCTGGCATGGAATCTAAGATGAATGAAATGAAAGCTAAGATCAATGAAAAAATGGAAAACATGAAGAATAATCTAAAAGGGTTGACAAAGTTGATACAATAAATGTTTCCTAATGGTCAAAATATAGTAGAGGAAACTCATGATGAGAACAAAATAAATTTTAATAGTGATTTCATAAACTCTAATGTTGGCGGGAAGAACCACCATATTCCAAAAATGGATATGAGGAAGTTTGATGGAAAGGATCCTATAGCATGGATACTATAGATGGAGCAATATTTTGATCTCCATAATGTGCAAAACACACAAAAGGCACGTATTGCAACTTTACATTTAGAACAAAATACATTTGTATGGTATCGATGGGTTTGCTCCCATAAAAAAAAATTCACTTGGTCAATTTTTATGGAGGAAATGATAGCACATTATGAGGATACAAAGAACAACACCTTCTTTAGCTAATTGATAAATCTCCAACAAAAGGGTTTAGTGGGGGAGCACACTGAGGACTTACAAAAATTGAATATAAGGGTAACTGATATTCCAGAGGAACACAACATTGATCTCTTCATAGGTACTTTAAAATATAACATCCAACATGAAGTTCGCATTTTGGAACCTGATTCATTGGAGAAGGCATTCAGGCTGGCAAGAAAAATTGAATGTAAAATTATGGCGACAAGGAAGCCTACCTCTCACTTATATAAAGAAGTGTTTCTATGCCTAGATTTCCACAACCTACAAGGTTGACACCACAGAAATTGGAAGAAAAAAGAGCAAAAGGGCTTTTCTATAGTTGTGATAGAAAATACACTCAAGGTCATAAGTGTGCTAAGAAGAAATTATTTTACATAGATTGTGAAGAAGAAGAAAATGAACAAGAAAAGGATATAGGATATACACCAGGAACCAACCCTAGAATGGGAAGAAATGATTCTGACCATATCGTGTAATGCATTGGCAGGAATTACCACTCCTCAAACTCTTAAGATATAAGGAGATATCAAGAATAAAAAGGTAATAGTGTTGATTGATTCAGGTAGTACCCGTAATTTTATTCATTGTAAGGTAGCCAAGGAATTGAATTGTTTCCTATACCCAACACCAGAATGTCAAGTGATGGTTGCAAATGGAGGAACTATAAATTTCTCTATAAAATTCCATAATAGGAAGCTAACCATGGCGGAATATGTATTGAATAGTCCAATGCTTTCCACTCCTATGGGAGGTGTTGGTTTTGTACTAGGAGTACAATGGTTACAATCTTTGGGGATGGTAGCTTTTAATTTTCAAGAAATTTTCCTGAATTTTTTTTCAGAAGCAAAGGAAGTCGAATTACGAGGTATTGCAGGGAAGCTAGGAAAGATAATAATATCTAATGTTATGACAAAGCTTCTAAATACATATCAACGAGACGTGATTGAAAAATTATGCTCACTAGAAGTTCCAACATCAAAATCATCTATTTTTGCAGATCTCCAAAAAGTATTGGACAATCATTCCAAGGTGTTTGAAACTCCCAAAGCACTCCCACCTATTCGTGATCATTATCATGCTATTCATTTGATTCTAGGAAGTGTTCCTCCAAACATCAGGCCTTATAGATATCCTTATGTCCAAAAGAGCGAAATTGAACGTATGATTGCAGAAATGTTAGAGGTGGGTATAATTCAACCTAGTCAAAGTTCTTTCTCTGCTCCTGTAGTATTGGTACACAAGAAGGATGGATCATGGTGAATGTGTCTGGATTATATGGAGCTCAATAAGCTCACCATTAAAGATAAATTTCCCATTCTTGTGATTGATGAATTATTGGATGAATTACATGGAGCAATTTATTTTACCAAGTTGGATCTTCGTTCAGGATATCATCAAATTAGAATGAAGACTGAAGATATTCCAAAAGCAACATTTCGAACTCATGAGGGTCATTATGAATTTTTGGTCATGCCTTTTGGCCTTACCAATGCACCTTCTACATTTCAAGGGTTGATGAATTCCATTTTCAAACCCTTACTTAGAAAATCTGTGCTAGTATTTTTTGATGATATACTAATCTACAACAAATCTTGGAAGGATCATGTTGAACATGTTGACAGGGTGCTCAAACTATTACAAGAGAAACAATTATATGCAAAAAAATCCAAATGTTTCTTTGGAGTACAAGAGGTGGAATATCTGGGTCATATTGTATCTCACGAGGGTGTTAAAGTAGACCCTAACAAAATTAGAGCCATTAAGGAATGGAAAGTCCCCACAACCATAAAGCAGTTGCGAGGATTTCTCGGGTTAACAGGGTATTATCGCAAGTTTGTTAAGAATTATGGGAGAATAGCGGCACCTCTAACAACATTATTGAAGAAAGATGCATTTTCATGGACTCCTGAAGCAACTAAGGCCTTTGAACATCTTAAAGAGGCAATGTGCCTAACACTGGTCTTAGCTACGCCAGACTTCACAAAAACCTTTATTGTGGAATGTGATGCCTCAGGAAATGGAATTGGTGCAGTTTTAATGCAGGAAGGAAGACCCATTGCTTTTGAAAGTCGTCCAATCAAAGGAAAGTATTTACAAAAACCTACTTATGAGAAGGAAATGTTAGCAATACTGCATGCACTAAAGAAATGGCGAACTTACCTAATGGGAAGACACTTCAAGGTAAAAACTGATCATGATAGTCTTAAACACTTTTTGGAACAAAGACTATCTTCAGAAGAGCAGCAAAAATGGGTCACAAAGATGTTGAGTTATGACTTTGAAATAATCTACAAAAAAGGAAAGCTTAATGTTGTTGCAGATGCACTCTCAAGAAAGAATGAAGAGGTGGAAGCATTGCTTTGTGCCATTTCTATTATCCAACCAGATTGGATAACCGAAGCAAGAGATGAATGGAAGAAAGACGAAGAAGTGTGGACACTCATTCAAAATTTGCAGCAAGATCCTAGTACATCTGATACATTTAGTTGGAAAAATGATTCCTTATGGTACAAAGATCGCTTATATCTTTGTAAGAATTCCCAACTAAAACAAAAGATTCCTTTGGAATTGCACACTTCTCCTTTAGGAGGACACTCAGGATTTTTAAAAACTTACCACAGGGTGAAGAAAGAATTTTTTTGGGATGGCCTTAAATCTGATATTCAAAAGTTTGTGGCGGAATGTTTGGTTTGCCAGCAGAATAAAGTTGAGACAATTAAAACCCCGAGACTTCTACAACCTTTATCCATTCCAAGTCAACGTTGGGAGGAGATTTCAATGGATTTTATCACAGGTTTACCTAAGTCTGAAGGAAAGAGTGTCATCATGGTGGTAGTTGATAGACTTACCAAGTATGCACACTTTTGCACATTATCTCATCCATTTAAAGCAAGTACAGTTGCTACTACATTTATGGACAGAATTCAAAAGCTACATGGAAGCCCAAGGGTTATTGTGAGTGACAGAGATCCCATTTTTACTGGAAATTTTTGGACGGAGTTATTTTCTTATTTGGGTACTCAATTAGCTCATAGCTCATCTTATCATCCTCAATCTGATGGTCAAACTGAGATAGTAAATAAATGTTTGGAAGGATATCTCCGTTGTTTTGTATCTGATAAACAAACACAATGGGTCAAGTGGTTACCTCTCGCTGAATGGTGGTATAACACTTCCTTCCATACTATAGCAAAAATGACCCCATTTATGGCACTTTATGGATATCATCCACCATCCATCACATCATATTTAAGAGAAAATTCGAAGGTTCAAGCAGTGGAAGATCACATCGAGCATCAATAAGAAGTTCTCCAACTCTTAAAGGATAACCTGAATTTAGCACAAAATCGAATGAAACAACAGGCAGATCAACATTGCAGCGAGAGAAGTTTTGATGTAGGAGACTGGGTATTTTTACGGCTACAACCATGCAAACAAATGTCCCTCAAGCAAGCTAAGAAGGATAATAAATTATCGCCAAAGTACTATGGTCCTTACAAGGTGTTGCAAAATATTGGTACCATGGCATACAAATTGGAGCTTCCTGCTTCTTCACGAGTGCATCCAGTTTTCCATGTTTCATGCTTAAAGAAGGTTATAGGTGAAAATCTTCCAGTTCAAACAATATTTCCAGAACTTGATGAGGAAGGAAAAATCATATTGGAACATGAAGCGGTCATAGAAACAAGAACTCGACATCTACGAAATCGATCAATTTCAAAGTATCTCATCAAGTGGAATAACTTACCCACTGAAGATTTTGTGTGCTCAACTTATTGTTCCTAAATTGAGGTCATAAATTATCAACCAAGGTTAGTAAACTGCTGAAGTGAGGTGCACTATATGTGCCTAGGTATTTGTTTCTCACTACGTTGTGTTTAGTGTTTTTTTGTGATGTTTTTGGTTTTATGGTTTTATGTTAAAAAGGAAAAGAACTAAGAGAATTTGTTGGACACACTAAAACAGAGCAAAACCTATTCTAAAATATGTATGGAACTAAAGAGCAGAAAATGCAAAGCTTGATAATGACTCATAGCAGGGAAATAAATCACAACATGAACTCAATAACTCATAACATGAACTCATCCAATTCATTCATTAGAAATATGTTGGAATAGCTTGAGAAAAGGACAAGTTTAGTGCAAATGAGGTTCTCCTAAGTAAAAAATCATCTTACAATATTACAAAGAATCTCATCCATGGCTAGAAGTTTATTGGAACACAATTGGAAAAGATTATTTGTAGCACAATAAGATTTCTACTCTGAATTAACTTGTAATGCTAAGACTAATCCATTCTGCAGCTCAACTTGTCACTACTAAGCCTCATTCGAAAGTTAAAGACTTTCTAGAATAGTTTTTGGTAAAAGGCTTATTTGTGAAATTGCAAAAGATTGCAGAACAATCAAGGCCTTAAACTAATATCACTAATTCCTGTCCATATGATGATGCATTAATAGAAAGTCAGAACAAGAATAGTTTGTAAACAATGAAGGCCGTGAAGTCTAATTTTGACAGTTGATACAACTTAAAGAACGATGGATAACACTGAACTAGAATGAAATTGATCAAACTTGAAACACGGTGACCACAACTAAACTAGAATGCCATTAACCTAACTTGAATTACAGTGAACTAGAACTGAACTATAATGCCACTAATCTAACTTGAAATATAGTGAACAGAGTTGAACTAGAGTGCCATTATCAAACTTGAAATATAGTGACAGAATTAAACTAGAGTAACATCTACCTCCGGAGTACTACAACTAGACTAAGGATGCAACTAATTACTGAAATGTTTCAGCTCTGTCTCATTCGGAGTTAGTGGTATTTTGGAATAATTTATAGAACATGAATGGCTGCAAAATGTTATGTAAATGAGCATAAAAGCATAAAATTCAACAAAACACAACAAAGCTCTAAAACACCACAGCTATGTCTCACCCAGAGTTAGTGATATTTTGGAAGAGTTTATAAGAACAAGACTAGCTGTAACAACTGATGTAATTGAGCACAAAATCATAAAGTTCAGAGAAATGCAACTAACTCCTAAAATAATATAGTTATATCAAATCCAATGCTAGTGGTATTTTGGAATAGTTTGTAAGGATAAGACTGACTGTGGAATCCACTGCAAGTAAGTATAAAAACACAAAGTTCAGAAAATTGATTAAACTAGGAATGAAACAAGGCTAAGTTACTTATCTAAACCATATGAACAAAGATTATTAGGTAGCAGGGGCCCTCTACCACTAGATTAGCACGCAAATATACTCAATATTGACTCAGATCTTGCAATAAAGTGATGCTTCTTTCATTAAAGGAGAAATTCTTCGAAAAACAGAGTATCACGGTCTTCTGAGATCTAGCAACAAAACAAAATCTAACTAACTATTTCTTAGTCTCCTGAACCATACTTATAACAAAATTACATAGCTGTCTTTGAGATAAAATAGGAATAAATGTCTTTCCAAACTAAAATCAAACTAAAACTCTGGTGGTGGTCTCGTAGTATGATTAAGGACATCTGTACAGTCCTTGTCCTATTAGAAGTCTATCTCCTAGTTTTGGTTTCCCACCTGCATAACCACCTATAGACTCGAGCTCAGACTTCTTGGAGAGCAAGAAATGATGGGGGAGTGATGTGGAATACTAACATATGTGGTTTTCCTTGAGGTGACACCTGGAACCTGCATAAACATGAAGATAGCTGCAGAATAGGTGACTGGCTACAGAATGACTGCGTTCTGTAGCCGAGTCTAGTAAAAAATTGCTACAATAACAAAATCATGAAAACATAGCAAGTTAGTCGTTATATACATTCTTAAAGTAATCCTAACCAATCCTATTGATCATTTAAGCCTGTAATTGATGAGGGACAAAGGAAATGAAGTGAAATGTGGTGGAAAAGAAGGACAGCTTTGGGGCTCAACAGATTCTACATGGGAGGATGAAAATTTTATACAAAAGCACCCAGAGCTACTCAAGCATTGAGGAAAACACTTTTTTGAAGGAGAGGGGCATGTTAGGTCCCTATATTACTAGTATAGTCCCTTATTGTTGTTAGTGTAACCCCCATATTGTTATTATTGTACCCCTGTAACCCCCATATTGTTATTATTGTGCCCTTAAATTATTATTGTTAGGTCGGCTCTGATTACATTGTGGCCCAACTAGGATTACATTGTGGTCCCATGTACTCCTATATATAGAAAGGAGGTTTTTGTAATTTGAATCATCCAAGAATTTTTCATTCATGTAATGTATTGGAGGTTGCCCCCTCGAAGTGGCTTATTTCTAAGGCGTTGATATCTCTTTTCTTCTATTTTTGGAGTTGGCTTTCGAACAGCACGTTGGGGGGGTCACACGGGGGGTGGTAGCCCCCCCTGACAGGGTCCGGGGCTACGCCCTAGCAAAATTTTTTGGTCCTTATTTTCCGGTGGGCGGACCCACCCATGGTTTTGTGTATGGGTTTGCACATGGTTTTGGGGCTTGATGGTTTTCAACCCCTAGTATTTTGTAGATCCGATCAAGGGAACTACGATTATGTTCTAATCTAGGGTTAATGGATTGGGGTTTATGTATGCTTCGGCATGTATATGTATGTGTTGTAACACTAAAAGGAATATAATGAAAAATCAAGCTGGTCATCCTGATTTGGGATCCAGGGGAAAATCTCTGTGTTTATATATTTTATGTTTTATGCTCTTGATATTGTTTATTTCCTATTTTAAAGATTTGTTTGCAGCTAATTTCTGTCTAGGGTTAAAAACTAGATTTGGTATCGAAACCACTTTCAGCTTCAAGGGGATACCTTTGCTACTGAGGGTTTTTTTTTTTTTTCTCGGGCCTAAGGTAGACCCTGTTCAGTGGGAGATATGTGAGATCAATTCTTGCAGTGAAAGAAGATGGCGAGTGGTGAGAAGATAGAGATCGCGAAATTTAATTATCAGAGTTTTGAGTTGTGGAAGCTCAAGATGGAGGATCTACTGGTGGATAAAGATCAGTGGATAGCGGTAGATCTGGGTACTAAACCAATGGCGATGTCAGATGAAGGCTGGAAGAAACTGGATTGGAAGGCAAAGAGCACAATACGGTTGTGTGTCTCAGATTCAGTATTGTTGAATGTATCTGGAGAAGCTACGACGAAGACCTTGTGGGATAAACTAGGGACTTTATACCAATCTAAATCTCTGGTGAATAAATTGTTCCTGCAGAAAAATTAGTATAACCTGAGGATGAAGCATGGAAACTCGGTGACAGAGAATTTGAACGCCTTCAATACTGTGGTAGGTCAGTTATCATCTATTGATATTAAAATCTCAGATGAAGATAAGTGCATCAGTTTGTTGTGTTCTCTACCAGACTCGTGGGACAGTCTAGTTATTGCAATAAGTAGCAATACAACTACCTTTAATTTTGATGATATTGTCTCAGCCTTGCTGTCGGAGGACATGAGATGGGGAAATATAGAGGGTCAGAATAGAGATGCCTTATCAGTACGAGGAAGGTCCCAAAATAGAAACAATAATAAGGTTTCAAGTGGGAGATCTAAATCTCCTGGAAAGTTTGTAAAGGTGTGTTGGAAATGTGGAAAGGAAGGGCATTACAAAAAGGACTGTAGTTCTAAAGCTCCTGAGAAAGGAAAGGGATCTGATGATGCTACTTCTGCAAAGGCAAAAACCACCTCGGATGAAGGTGGGGATGTGTATTTGGCTTCTTCTTCAAATACACTTGTAGATCATGAGTCATGGTTGATTGAATCAGGTGCATCCTTTCACTTCACTTCCCATTGGGAGTGGTTATGCGAGTATGAGAAGTATGATGGTGGCGATGTCTTCTTAGGGGATGATAGGAAGGCCAGAATCATTGGACATGGAAAATTCAAGCTGAAGCTGCAAGGTGGAAGGATTAGAACACTTCCTGGTGTTTTTCACATTCCTGCATTGGACAGAAATATGATTTCTGTAAGCAAGATGGATGATGCAGGTGTAAAAACAGTGTTCGAGAAAGACACCTATAAGATGGTTCAGGGAGCACTGGTGTTAATGTGGTGAGTTCGGATTGGAAATATATACAAGCTACAAGGTAGCACTGTTATTGGTGGGTGTAATAGTTCTCTGGTTCCTAAAAGTGGAGCGGAAAGCCTAGTGGTATCTGGAGAAAAGACCATGCTATGGAATCAAAGGCTTGGACATATTGGAGAGAAGGGCCTTCAAATACTACATGGAAATGGTATGGTAGAAGGTATGTCCAATATCTATATGGATTTCGATTTCTGTGAACATTGTGTGTATGGGAAGCAGAATCGGGTGAGTTTTCCTTCTCGTTCTAAGAGGGCGAACAAGATATGATAGCTTGTGCACAGTGATGTGTTTGAACCTGTGTCGATTCCATCACTGGGTAAGTCTATGTACTATGCTTCATTCATAGATGACTTCTCAAGGAATACATGGATATATTTCTTGAGGAAGAAATTTGAATTCTTTGACAGATTTAAATAATTTAAGGCTCTGGTGGAAAACCAGACATAGAAGAAGATAAAGGTGTTGAGGGCAGATAATGGTGGGGAGTGTTGAGCCTCAAATTTGTGCTTTCCTTCACCTCATTTTACCTCATTTTTCCCTTGTCCATTTCCATTTTAAACCCAATTGATCAATAAAAATAGTTAAAATTACTTCTAGAATGGTTTACATGACTGACTTGTTGAATTTTGTGATTGTTGCCATTGTTAAGCATTTTGACCGGAACTAGCTGCAGAATGCAGGCATTCTGTAGCTAACCGGCGATTATGCAGCTACCTTTATGTTTGAGCATGTTCCAGGTGGCCTCTTGAGGAAAAACGCATATGGGCATGATCCACGTCGTGCCTACATGGTGTGTTGCTCGTCATGGAAGAGGAAATGAATTCTGGGTACGGTTATGCACGTGGGAACACATTTGTGAAGAAAGACTCCTACTAGGACTGTTACAGTCCAGGTGTCTTTTCTCTTTTACGCAGCCACCTCAAAGACTCCTAAGATGATTTGGATTAGGAAGACATCATTCCTAAATTATTGTAATTATTGTTACTTGCATTTACTTTATAAACTCTTGAGTAGGCCGAGAGCTTAGTTAGAAATTTTGTGTAGATTTGTTGCTAGATTTTGGTGTAAACTCTGTGTTACGTCTTTTAAGACACAGAGCATTATGTTCAAACTATTGCATCGTTAATGGAGCAGACAAAATTATCTTGAAGGCGTGATTTAATTGTGAAGTTGAATGCCGTCAAGTGGTAGAGGGCCCCTGCCCCTTGAACGGATTTCCTTAGCGTAAACTAGATAAGTTTTTCCTAGCTGCCTTTACGTTCTGCATATTGAATTAGTAGTTGTTGTGTTTTATATACTGTGGTCGTACTCATTCCAGTTCTTCCATAAGAAGACATTCTTCCAAAAGACCAAAATGATGAATGATTGATGACTATGGTATTGTAGGATATCAGTTAGATTTGTATTTGTTTTAACTAGCTACTGTAGCCATAATTCGTTCCAGTTCTTCCACAAGAAGACACTTTGTCAATAAATTAAAACGATGAATGTTTAATGACTATGGTACTATAGGATAGGAGTTGTATTTGTTTTAACTAGCTACTGTAGTCATAATTCGTTCCAGTTCTTCCACAAGAAGACACTTTGCCAATAAATTAAAACAATGAATGTTTAATGACTATGGTACTGTAGGATAGGAGTTGTATTTGTTTTTAACTAGAGACTGTAGTTATCTTCATCCTAGTTCTTTCACAAGAAGACATTCTTCCAACAGATCATAACAATGAATGATGAATAGCTATAGTGTCATAGGAATTAGTTGTAGTTTTTAGTCTTCACTATCATAGTTGCACTTGTCCTAACCACTCTTCCACAAGAAGGAATTCTTCCAAGACATCCTTAAGAAGTTCAAGATATAACTGTGATGTGACAACTTAGTTTCATTTGCTTTCAGTTCATTTGCTTTCAATTGCATACAAGTCCACAGTCAAAATTGTTCTACCTCTTCCACAAGAAGGAACTCTTCCAAAATATCCCTCATGATGAACAAACTGATTGTGTAACTTCATAGGATAGTGCATGTTAATTAGAATGCTCCCGAGTTTCATTTTGCATTTAATTCATGTCCAGCTACTTCATTTCAAAGTTTGATGATGGCTTATGGTTTAACATTGTTCTAGTTTAGAAGCATCTTAAGCTCATGTTTAAATCAATTCATTGCACTCATATCTCATAGTCACACTGTCACCCTTTGCACAGTAGATCTCTTTAGTTGATAGGATTCCTAAGACAGCCTTCATTATTTACAAATATCTTTTTGTTCTGAAAACCATCAGTGATCCATAACTTTAAGAACAGAAGATAACATCATTACAAGGTCTGAAATATCTCTGCAAATTCCTCACTATAAACAGAGATCTTCCTCAACAGAACTACCCTGAAAAGAAACCAATAACTCTTGGAGAATAGACTCTGACCTTCAATTGAAAATTGCAGAATAGAACTAGGAATTAGTCATGGAATAGATGAGTTTAGAATAGAATGTTGCATCATGATTAGTGTCTAATTGTCTAGTTAGAAAACTTGCATATTTAAGTGATCATTTCTCAAAGTCTAGTTTGTGTCATTTGTTTAAGAAGTCATCATTAAGCTCTTGTTTCTATTCAGTCATAGTTTAGATGTTGCTTCAGTATTTTTGATTACATTTTCCATTACATACATTAGGCTCAACTGTGTTCTTGACCACCAATTTCTTTTCATTAGCTTTCTAGACATTTCCATTGTAAACACAAAACTTCAAAAGACCAAAAACATCATAAATTAACATAAAAGACCAAAACATCACAAAACACTACACACAACGCACTAGGAAACAAGCACCTAGGTACATATGGTACATTTCACTTCAGCAGTTTACAAATCCCGGTTGACAATTAAATGAACTCAGTTTAGGAGACTAGATTGAGGCACAACATTTTGGCGCCGTTGCCGGGGAAGTGAAAACTAGGTAACCTTTGTTTCTTAGCATCCAAAAAAAATTTTATGCGTAGGGAGAGAGATTCAAGGGGAATATTTATAAGCAGCAGAGGCAGAAGTTTGACATCTAGAACACCACTTGTTTCATCTAGATCCAGAGCTAGTACACCTTCAACTCAAACCCATCTTCCATTCTTTACTGATCCTGGATTTCTAGAAGATCTAAGGTCACCTATTCCATTAGAGAAACCTTCCACTTCATCCATTGAACCTGCCATAGAAGAGGATCCAAAAACTTTTGTTGAGGATACAAACCTTTCTACTTCCACAGGAGAGTCAACCATGGCAGAAGAAGGGGGAGGAGGAGTTGTTAATGGAGAAAACACATTATTTGGAGGAGGTAGAGGTAGAGGTAGAGGAGAAGGAGGAAGAGGAGGTAGAGGTGCAGATGGAGGAAGAGGTAGAATAGGAAGCTCTTTTGGGTTCCCTATACTTGATGGAGAGAACCAATGAGAAGATGAAGACAAGGAACAGGAAGTTGATCAGAGCACTCACAAACCTCAGGTTCAAACTTGTGATCAGGAAACCCAGAAGGCCTTTAGCATGCAGACAAAGGAAAAGAAGGGGATTAGATGTCCTTGCAGAAGCCTCAGAATTCATAGGATAATTTTCATGAGGACATGCAAAGAGACAACAGTGGGGGTATGTTGAGCCTCAAATTTGTGCTTTCCTTCACCTCATTTTACCTCATTCTCCCTTGTCCATTTCTATTTTAAACCCAATTGATCAATAAAAATAGTTAAAATTACTTCTAGAATGGTTTACATGACTCACTTGTTGAATTTTGTGATTGTTGCCATTGTTAAGCATTTTGACCGGAACTAGCTGCAGAATGCAGGCATTCTGTAGCTAACCGGCGATTCTGCAGCTACCTTTATGTTTGAGCATGTTCCATGTGGCCTCTTGAGGAAAAACGCATATGGGCATGATCCACGTCGTGCCTACATGGTGTGTTGCTCGTCATGGAAGAGGAAATGAAGTCTGTGTACGGTTATGCACGTGGGAACACATTTTGTGAAAGAAGACTCCTACTAGGACTGTTACAGTCCAGGTGTCTTTTCTCTTTTATGCAGCCACCTTAAAGACTCCTAAGATGATTTGGATTAGGAAGACATCATTCCTAAATTATTGTAATTATTGTTACTTGCATTTACTTTAAAAACTCTTGAATAGGCCGAGAGCTAGTTAGAAATTTTGTGTAGATTTGCTGCTAGATTTTGGTGTAAAACTCTGTGTTACGTCTTTTAAGACACAAAGAATTATGTTCAGACTATTGCATTGTTAATGGAGCAGACAAAATTATCTTGAAGGCGTGATTTAATTGTGAAGTCGAATGCCGTCAAGTGGTAGAGGGCCCCGGCCCCTTGAACGGATTTCCTTAGCGTAAACTAGATAAGTTTTTCCTAGCTGTCTTTACGTTCTGCATATTGAATTAGTAGTTGTTGTGTTTTATATACTGTGGTCGTACTCATTCCAGTTCTTCCATAAGAAGACATTCTTCCAACAGACCAAAATGATGAATGATTTATGACTATGGTATTGTAGGATATCAGTTAGATTTGTATTTGTTTTAACTAGCTACTGTAGCCATAATTCGTTCCAGTTCTTCCACAAGAAGACACTTTGCCAATAAATTAAAACGATGAATGTTTAATGACTATGGCACTGTAGGATAGGAGTTGTATTTGTTTTAACTAGCTACTGTAGTCATAATTCGTTCCAGTTCTTCCACAAGAAGACACTTTGCCAATAAATTAAAACAATGAATGTTTAATGACTATGGTACTGTAGGATAGGAGTTGTATTTGTTTTTAACTAGAGACTGTAGTTATATTCATCCTAGTTCTTTCACAAGAAGACATTATTCCAACAGATCATAACAATGAATGATGAATAGCTATAGTGTCATAGGAATTAGTTGTAGTTTTTAGTCTTCACTATCATAGTTGCACTTGTCCTAACCACTCTTCCACAAGAAGAAATTCTTCCAAGACATCCTTAAGAAGTTCAAGATATAACTGTGATGTGACAACTTAGCTTCATTTTCTTTCAGTTCATTTGCTTTCAATTGCATACAAGTCCACAGTCAAAATTGTTCTACTCTTCCACAAGAAGGAACTCTTCCAAAATATCACTCATGATGAACAAACCGATTGTGTAACTTCATAGGATAGTGCATGTTAATTAGAATGCTCCGGAGTTTCATTTTGCATTTAATTCATGTCCAGCTAATTCATTTCAAAGTTTGATGATGGCTTATGGTTTAACATTGTTCTAGTTTAGAAGCATCTTAAGCTCATGTTTAAATCAATTCATTGCACTCATATCTCATAGTCACACTGTCACCCTTTGCACAGTAGATCACTTTAGTTGATAGGATTCCTAAGACAACCTTCATTATTTACAAATATCTTTTTGTTCTAAAAACCATCAATGATCCATAACTTTAGGAACAGAAGATAACATCATTACAAGGTCTGAAATATCTCTGCAAATTTCTCACTACAAACAGAGCTCTTCCTCAACAGAACTACCCTGAAAAGAAACCAATAACTCTTGGAGAATAGACTCTGACCTTTAATTGAAATTGCAGAATAGAACTAAGAATTAGTCATGGAATAGATGAGTTTAGAATAGAATGTTGCATCATGATTAGTGTCTAATTGTCTAGTTAGAAACTTGCATATTTAAGTGATCATTTCTCAAAGTCTAGTTTGTGTCATTTGTTTAAGAAGTCATCATTAAGCTCTTGTTTCTATTCAGTCATAGTTTAGATGTTGCTTCAGTGTTTTTGATTACATTTTCCATTCCATACATTAGGCTCAACTGTGTTCTTGACCACCAATTTATTTTCATTAGTTTTCTAAACATTTCCATTGTAACACAAAACTTCAAAAGACCAAAAACATCATAAATCAACATAAAAGACCAAAACATCACAAAACACTACACACAACGCACTAGGAAACAAGCACCTAGGTACATATGGTACATTTCACTTCAGCAGTTTACAAATCCTGGTTGACAATTAAATGAACTCAGTTTAGGAGACTAGATTGAGGCACAACAGGGAGTTCTGCAAGAAGGAATTTGAAGAGTTATGTAAGAAGTGTGGTATGGCATGGAAGAAGACTACTCCATACACCCCTCAGAGAAATGGATTTGTAGAAAGAATGAACAGAACGCTGATGGAAAAGGAAAGAAGCATGCTCAATGGTACTAGGTTAGGACAAGAATTCTGGGCAAAGGCAGTGGAGACTGCATGTTATTTGATTAACAGATCACCTTCATCGGCGTTGTAGGATAAGACTCCACATGAGGTATGGACTGGTAAGAAACCCTCTCTTTCACATCTGAGGGTATTTGGATGTGATGCATATGTACATGTTCCAAAGGAGAAAAGGAGAAAGTAGGATAATAAATCTGAAAGGTGCATCTTTATTGGGTATAAGGATGGTTTAAAGGGTTACAAGCTTTGGAACCTAGAAACAAGGAAGGTTCTGTATAGCTGAGATGTGGTGTTTAGAGAGGTGAAAGATATTGTTAAACATGAAGTCCTACAAAAATAACCTGAGAAGATAGAGTTTGAACTAAAGGAGGATGAATCAGACTCTACAACAGAAGAAGACTTAGAAGAGAAAGAGCCACAAACTCCATCTGTGAGAAGATCAGTTCGAGAAAGAAGACAAACATAAAGGTATATTCCATCTGCTTTCTATTCAAATTTTGCTTTAACTATAACTAATGATGATCCCAGAACCATCAGGGAGGAAGTAGATTCATAGGATGGAAAACTCTGGAAGGAGGCCATGGTTGATGAAATTGCATCCTTGCATAAAAATGAGGCATGGGATCTGGTGGAGTTGCCATCTAGAAGAAATCCCATCGGGAGAAAATGGGTGTTTAAGAAGAAGATGAATGTAGAAGGAAAGGTAGAGAAATACAAAGCTCGGTTGGTAGAAAAAGGTTATTCCCAGGTGTCAAGAATTGATTTTGGTGATATTTTTTCTCCTGTTTCCAAAGTTACTTCTATTATATTACTTATATTTGTTCCTGTTGCATTTGATTTTGAGGTAGAATAGATGGATGTGAGGATAGAATTTCTTCACAGGGATCTGCAAGAAGAGATCTACATGAAACAACCTGAAGGCTTTATGGTGAAGGGGAAGAAAGAGCTGGTATGCAGGTTAAAGAAGTCTCTGTATGGGTTAAAACTATCACCAAGGATGTGGTATCAGAAATTCGATACCTATATATGGGGACTTGGCTTCCCCAGAAGAAAGGAGGATCACTGTGTTTATTTTAAATTAATTGGTGACCGTGTTATTTATTTGGTGTGGTATGTGGATGATATGTTGTTGATTGGAAATGACAAAGAAATTATCCAAGATTTGAAGACCCATCTATTCTCCAAATTCGACATGAAGGATCTTGGTGCTGCAAACTATATTTTGGGCATGGAAATTAAGAGAGATCAGGCAAAGAGGAAGCTCTGGTTAAACCAAAGGAAATATTTTGAGACTATATTGTAGAGGTTCAATATGCAGGATATTAAACCAGTGAATGTTCCGATTCCTGTAGGTGCAAAGTTGTATATTGAACAGTGTCCCAAGACACAAGAAGAAGAGGAGGATATGTCTTGTGTTCCATATGCAAGTGCAGTGGGTAGCCTAATGTATGAAATGGTATGTACTAGACTAGACATTGCACATGTAGTGGGAGTATTGAGCAGGTTTATGTCAAACCCAGGGAAGGAGCATTGGACAGCAGTGAAGCAGGTTTTCAGATATTTGCGTGGCACTAGTGATTATGGCTTGTGCTACCAGGGAATACTAGGATTGGAAAGAGTGTTGGACATTCGTGGTTTTTTTTATGCTAACTGGACTGGAGATCTGGACCAAAGAAGACCTACAAGTGGGTATGTGTTTAGCCTATTTGGAGGTGCAGTCAGTTGGATGAGTAAAAGACAGTCTGTAGTGGCACTTTCAACTACAGAAGCAGAATACATGGTAGCCACTCATGCAAGCAAGGAAGCAGTTTGGTTGCAGAGATTGTGTTCAAGTATGGGGTTGGTGCGGCAAGCTATAAGGATAGACTGTGATAGCCAAAGTGAAATTTTCTTGGCTAAGAACCCTGCTTATCATTCAAAGAAAAAGCACACTGATGTTCAATATCACTTTGTGAGATATATGGTTGTCGCTAAAAGGGTGTTGCTAGTAAAGGTGGACACTTTGAAGAATGTTGCAGATGCATTGAAAAAGTCTGTGAGCAATCAGAAGTTCTCTTGGTGTAGTGAAACAATGGGTGTTGCAAATATATACTAATGACTCAACTCTCGTGTGGCCCCATGCGGAAAGAGAACAACAAGTAGGAGAGTGTTGGGTTTGTGTTATATTATTTCCACGAATAATCACGCGAAATTGGACCCGCCCATGGTTTTGTGCATGGGTTTGCACATGGTTTTGGGGCATGATGGTTTTTGGCCCCTGGTCTTTTGTAGATCCAGTCAAGGGAACTATGATTATGTTCTAATCTAGGGTTAATGGATTATGGTTTATGTATGCTTTGGCATGTATATATATGTGTTGTAACACTAAAAGGACTATAATGAAAAATCAAGCTGGTCATCCCAGGGAAGACTAGGATTGGAAAGAGTGTTGGACATTCGTGGTTTTTTTTACGCTGACTGGACTGGAGATCTGGACCAAAGAAGATCTACAAGTGGGTATGTGTTTAGCCTATTTGGAGGTGCAGTCAGTTAGATGAGTAAAAGACAGTCTGTAGTGGCTCTTTCAACTACAAAAGCAGAATACATGGCGGCCACTCATGCAAGCAAGGAAGTAGTTTGGTTGCAGAGATTGTGTTCAAGTATGGGGTTGGTGCGACAAGCTATAAGGATAGACTGTGATAACCAAAGTGCAATTCTCTTGGCTAAGAACCCTGCTTATCATTCAAAGACAAAGCACATTGATGTTCAATATCACTTTGTGAGGTATATGGTTGTCGCTAAAAGGGTGTTGCTAGTAAAGGTGGACACTTTGAAGAATGTTGCAGATGCATTGAAAAATTCTGTGAGCACTCAGAAGTTCTCTTGGTGTAGAGAAACAATGGGTGTTGTAAAGATAGACTAACGACTCAGCTCTCCTATGGCCCCATGCGGAAAGAAACCAACAAGTAGGAGAGTGTTGGGTTTGTGTTATATTATTTCCACGAATAATCATGCAAAATCGGACTCGCCCATGGTTTTGTGCATGGGTTTGCACATGGTTTTGGGGCATGATGGTTTTTGGCCCCTGGTCTTTTGTAGATCAAGTCAAGGGAACTACGATTATGTTCTAATCTAGGGTTAATGGATTAGGGTTTATGTATGTTTCGGCATGTATATATATTTGTTGTAACACTAAAAGGAATATAATGAAAAATCAAGCTGGTCATCCTAGGGAAGACTAGGATTGGAAAGAGTGTTGGACATTCGTGGTTTTTTTTATGATGTCTCGACTGGAGATCAGGACCAAAGAAGATCTACAAGTGGGTATGTGTTTAGCCTACTTTGAGGTGTAGTCAGTTGGATGAGTAAAAGATAGTCTGTAGTGGCTCTTTCAACTACAAAAGCAGAATACATGGCAGCCACTCATGCAAGCAAGAAAGCAGTTTGGTTGCAGAGATTGTGTTCAAGTATGGGGTTGGTACGGCAAGCTATAAGGATAGACTGTGATAGCCAAAGTGAAATTTTCTTGGCTAAGAACCCTGCTTATCATTCAAATACAAAGCACATTGATGTTCAATATCACTTTGTGAGATATATGGTTGTCGCTAAAAGGGTGTTGCTAGTAAAGGTGAACACTTTGAAGAATGTTGTAGATGCATTGACAAAGTTTGTGAGCACTCAGAAGTTAATGGATTAATGGATTAGGGTTTATGTATGCTTCGGCATGTATATATATGTGTTGTAACACTAAAAGGAATATAATGAAAAATCAAGTTGATCATCCTAGGGAAGAATAGGATTGGAAAGAGTGTTGGACATTCATGGTTTTTTTTATGCTGTCTGGACTGGAGATATGGACCAAAGAAGATCTACAAGTGGGTATGTGTTTAGCCTATTTGGAGGTGCAGTCAGTTGGATGAGTAAAATACATTCTGTAAGGGCTCTTTCAAATACAGAATTAGAATACATGGCCGCCACTCATGAAAGCAAGGAAGCAGTTTGGTTGCAGAGATTGTGTTCAAGTATGGGGTTGGTGCAGCAAGCTATAAGGATAGATTGTGATAGCAAAAGTGAAATTTTCTTGGCTAAGAACCCTGCTTATCATTCAAAGACAAAGAACATTGATGTTCAATATCAATTTGTGATCCAGGTGGAATAATCAGGTACAAGTACAAGTGGCTCAGCACAGAGGGCTCAAAAATCGAAGTGTTCAAAAATATCTCAAACTAAGTTCATGTTGTAGATCTCGTCTTTCTGATTCCAACGGTGTAGACAGCACTCAATTCTGAGTCTGTATGAAGAAGTTATAAGCGGTCAAAGTTCCAGGTTGACTTGGTGACTGGACAGCCTTAAGGAAGGCACAAATTCCAATTTTTCTGGCCACCGGATTCTGGCAAGCTCAGGCCAGATTCCGGGAAAATTTGTGGCCTATTTAAATTGGCTCCTTCGGTCCAAAATCAAATTTTTCAAAAGGGGCATAATTTGTTTTAAAAACAAAAATTATTTAAAAAAAAGGGGGGGTGGCGGGCCACTACCCCTGCCACCCCATCCAATCGTATGTCCCAACATATATATATCTATGTTCCGACAAGAATCGAATGGGTGGCCCAACTTATCAACGTACCAACACATATCAAACTTAAAACAACCACCCATTAAAAATGGTGCCAGCGGGAGTTAAGGGGGCGGGCCGCCCAATGCGGATCCGACCCCCCTCATATTTGGTATTTAAAAACCAATGCGAATTGATATGGAGCATCGGGGTTAGGGGCAGGCCGCCCAATGTGGGTCCGGCCTCCCAAAAAAATATCATATTGTTTATTACAAAAAACGTATGCATATTTTCGGAGAGGAGGGATTTGATCCCCCGACCTCTCATTAACAAATTACTAATTTTTACCATTCGACCAACAACCTCCTTCTTGGTAATTCTGCCAAAAAAACTTATTTAAACCCATAATTTGCATAGTGCGTCGAAGGCCAAGGAGGACGAAGATGGAGCACAAATTTTCTGAGTTTTAATGCTATTTTTCAGCCAAGCATGGGCACAGAATCCGAGGAGCACGCACAGATTTCCAGAATTATTTTTTTTATTGCAATTCAAGAGGAACCATGAGCCAGAAAAGAGGCAGGCAGAACCTTGATTGAGGCCAAATTTTAGGAGGGTGAAATTTTGACTTTGTCCAAATGGGACAAATTTTATGTCGTTTCAGCACTACTCGACACCACGAGTCTGATGGCGTGTTCAGTCTCTGCATCTGATTTTTTTATTTTTCAGCCACTTTTTGAAGTGGATTATGAAGGTGTCAGATTTGCACATGTGAGTAGTCATTTTCACCTTTTTTGATGCTACAAGATTGATGGTGTTTTCAGATTCAGCCACAGAGTTGCTCAGCCTTCAGAAAATGCCAGCATGAGGTATATGGTGTGGATTCCATGTACTTCTCTATTTATTTTTCTTTGAGATGCATTATGTCTTGTAGATCTCGGTTGATACATGAGTTGTGGGATCTTGCTTTGTGTTGTTATTGATGTACTTTTCAGCTATGGATTTGTGTCATGTATGAGTCCCTTTTATGCCACATTGGCAGGATGCTCTTATTTGCTATGTGTATTGTTGAGATCCCTTGTTTTCCAGGATTGGTGGGATTCTCTTATTCGCTACATGTCAGCTATGGTCATACTGATAGGATTATTTCTTTATGTATGAGAGTTATGCAGTGGAATATCTCTTAAAGAAGTCAAGCCACTCCTGCGTGAGGGAAATTTTTCCTTGTATGTCATAGGAAAGCACATCCATGTACGTCTTCTTCTTACAACACATAATGCAGTGTCCTACACCATCTTGACACCGAGGCCCGGAGATGTAGTCCCTCTTGGACGAAATCCATCATCAAATGACGTGTTCTTATGATTGTTGATCTTGTTCATTTATGTTCCTCTTATTTACAGCTACAATTGTTCAGTTATGTTCTTTAACGTCTTAATTAAATGCAATTCTATTTATCAGCCGAAGTAAAAGGTCTTGGATAAGGGTATCAAGATTTTACCCTGGATCAAGCGGTATCGGAGGAGGTATTCTTGCTTATTGGATTGCAGGCGTGAACATTGAACATTTTCTAATTTGAGCCATGGAGAATGTGAAGGACATGTATGAAACCATGCTCAGGGTGTCCGAGAAAGTGGACATGCTGTACGAGGCTTACGAAAAAAAAGCAGCAGAGAACGAAGAATTGAAGACCCTCCTACACAAAGAGAAGGAGGGAAAACAACAGTTTCAACTTCAGTTGCAAGCCACAACAGAAGCGTGGGAAGATTGGAAGCGCAACAATGAAATTCTAAAAGCATATCATGATGCCTTGAAGGCATTCCTACATGAAGAGAATGAGGAGAAGCAGCAGTTGCAGCTTCAGTTGTAAGCCACGACAGAGGCGTGGGAAGATTTGAAATGCAACAACGAAACTCTTCAGAGAGATCATGATGCCTTAAAAGCATTCCTACAGAAAGAGAAGGAATAGATGCAATAGATGCAGCTTCAGCTACAAGCCATTTCAGAGGTAGTGATGGAAGTGAAGTGCAACGAAGGCTTACAACAACTTTCTTCATCTGTTTCGCAATCAACACCTAAGGTAAACAGTGTTGATTTTTTTTCAATTTCTTCACATGGTGTCATTTAAATTGGAAGTGTGGAGATACCCATCACAGGTACTGACATGAGACTCCTCACCAAAATGGGGTACAGAGGAGGAGGACTTGGCATTCGTGGCCAACGCATAATCGAACCTTTGGAGGTTGTGCAATGACCTCGTTATGCAGGTTTGGGGTACATTGACGAAGGATGTTCGAAGGACATCAAAGGCAAACAGATAATGATGAGCTCTCCAAGGAAGAGGAATGATGGGGACACTTTTCCATCATTCCATGGCAGTTCACATTGCAGTGAAGGAACTAAGGTGAGCTCCCATCATCATGATCACACCAGAGACCACCCCAGAAGGTATACTAAGTCTCATTATTCTAGAGTGCATTTTAATTACAAGAATGTTGATAACCACGGTCGTAAAATATGGCATCATAAAACTTATTTATTTTGTGGTTTAAATAACCATGTGATTTCTGAGTGCTGGAAGAGGATGGCAGCACAAAGGAGGAAGAGGCATGAGAAGCCTTCTCCACAACATGAAAGGAAATCAGTTAAGTAGGTTTGGAGGAAAAATAAATTTTGCACCCATTTTGCACCGAAGTGGCCATCAAAGAGACACATGCTGGAAAATTCATCCAGAACAGCACCATAAAGACAAAGAGCCCATGCATACACCAATTGAAAGAGCCAATCAACAAGCAAGTTCACCACAGGGAAATGATCCACTCGTTTTAATAAATGAGAAGTGGTTCTTCTATATTGTTTTTTCTAGAGATGTTAAGCTTGTCATGGCCACGCTTGTAAGTCATTTGTCGCATTTTTATTATGAAAGTGATGATGTGTTTCCATCACTCGTTTAAGCGACCATGACATTTTTATTTTTATTTTTAGCCTTGTTTTATAAGTCGTGTGTTAGATCTCTTTCATGTAAAATTGATGATTTGTTGCCATCACTTTGAGATGCGACGATTATGTTTTGGTCATGTTCTATGAGTCGTCTAATGCATTTATTTCATGTAAAATTGATGAGATGTTTTTCCATCACTTTGAAATGCAACGATAAGGTCTAGTCTTGTAATTTTGTTGAGGTATGATTTCAATTTTGCTGTAAACTTGACCACCAAGTGCATGTTATAAACTCAAGGCAAGTATGGAAATATCTGGGTCATTGTTGGTCACATTGAGAATGTAATGTTCGTTGCAACTTTAGGCAGGTGTTGGCATTCTGATTCCAAAGGACAGAAGTAAAGGAGTCTTTAAGGGATGCGCCTTTTCAAAAATTTGCATTTCTACAGTTGTAGGTGTTGGCTTTGCATCTCGATTCCGAAGTACGTAAGGTGAAGGAATCTTCAAGAGATGTGCCCTTTCAGACATTTTCATTTCTACAGTTGCAAGTGTTGACTTTGCATCTTGGTTATGAAATACGACAGAGATGTGCCTTTCATACATTTGGGCCATAACAGTTGCAGTTGTTGGATTTGCATCTCGATTCTGAAGTACGTGAGGTGAAGGAATGTTCAAGAGATGTGCCCTTTCAGACATTTGCATTTCTGCAGTTGCAAGTGTTGACTTTGCATCTTGATTCTGAAATATGACAGAGATGTGCCTTTCACACATTCGTTCCATAACAGTTGCAGTTGTTGGCTTTGCATCTTGATTTCGAAGTATGCCAGGTGAAGGAGACTTCAAGGGATGTGCCTTTTCAGACATCACATTGTAGCAGTTGTAGATGATGGCTTTTGCATCTTGATTCTGAAGTACGTGAGGTGAAGGAGTCTTCAAGGGATGTGCCTTTTTAGACATTTTCATTTCAGCAGTTGTAGGTTTTGGCTTTGCATATCGATTCTGAAGTACATGAGGTGAAGGAGTCTTCAAGGGATGTGCCTTTTCAGACATTTTCATTTCTACAGTTGCAGGTGTTGGCTTTACATCTTGATTTTGAAGTGCGCCAGGTGAAGGAGTCATGTGGGGATGTGCCTTTCAATGACATTTGCAGACAGTTGATGATAGGTAAAGCTTGATGCTTTTGGAGGACCAAAAGCTCCTCAGTGGGGAGGATTGATCCAGGTGGAATAATCAGGTACAGGTACAAGTGGCTTAGCACAGAGGGCTCAAAAATCGAAGTGTTCAAAAATATCTCGAACCAAGTTCATGTTGTAGATCGCGTCTTTCTGATTCCAACGGCGCAGACAACACTCAATTCCGAGTCCCTATGAAGAAGTTATAAGCGGTCAAAGTTCCAGGTTGACTTGGTGACTGGACAACCTTAAGGAAGGTGCAAATTCAAATTTTTCTGGTCACCGGATTCCGGCAAGCTCAGGCCAGATTCTGAGAAAATTTGTGGCCTATTTAAATTGGCTCCTTCGGTCCAAAACCAAATTTATCAAAAGGGGAATAATTTGTTTTAAAAACAAAAATTATTTAAAAAAAAGGGGGGTGGCAGGCCACCACCCCGCCACCCCATCCAACCATATGTCTCAACATATATATATATATATATATATCTGCCAGTAGGAATCGAACCTGCCTGGCCTCAAAGGTCGGCTCGCTCCACGGGCGGCCCAACTTATCAACGTACCAACACATATCAAACTTAAAACAACCACCCATTAAAAATGGTGCCAGCGGGAGTTAATGGGGTAGGCCGCCCAATGCGAACCCAACCTCCCTCATATTTGGTATTTAAAAACCAATGCGAATTGATATGGAGCAGCGGGGTTCGGAGCAGGCCGCCCAATGCGCTTCCGGCCTCCCAAAACAATATCATATTGTTTATTACAAAAAACGTATGCATATTTTTGGAGAGGAGGGATTTGATCCCCCGAGCTCTCCTTAACAAATTACTAAGTTTTACCATTCGACCAACAACCTCCTTGTTGGTAATTCCACCCAGAAAACTTATTTAAACCCATAATTTGCACAGTGCACCGAAGGCCAAGGAGGACGAAGATGGAGCACGAATTTTCTGAGTTTTAATGCTATTTTGTAGCCAAGCATGGGCACGGAATCTGAGGAGCGTGCATAGATTTCCAGAATTATTATTTTTTTATTGCAGGTCAAGTGGAACCATTAGCCAGAAAAGAGGCAGGCGAAACCTTGATTGAGGCCAAATTTCAGGAGGGTGAAATTTTGACTTTGTCCAAATGGGACAAATTTTATGTCGTTTCAACACTACTCGACGCCGTGAGTCTGATGGCGTGCTCAGTTTCTGCATCTGAGTTTCTTTATTTTTCAGCCACTTTTGGAATTGGATTATGAAGGTGTCAGATTTTCACATGTGAGCAGTCATTTTCACCTTTTTCGATGCTACAAGATTAATGGTGTTTTCAGATTCAGCGGCAGAGTTGCTCAACCTTCAGCAAATGGCAGCATGAGGTATATGATGTGGATTCCATGTACTTCTCTATTTATTTTTCTTTGAGATGCATTATGTCTTGCAGATCTCGATTGATACATGAGTCGTGGGATCTTGCTTTGTGTTGTTATTGATGTACTTTTCAGCTATGGATTTGTGTCATGTATGAGTCCCTTTTATGCCACATTAGCGGGATGCTCTTATTTGCTATGTGTATTGTTGAGATCCCTTGTTTTCCAGGATTGGCGGGATTCTCTTATTTGCTACATGTTAGCTATGGTCATACTGATAGGAGTCTTTCTTTATGTATGAGAGTTCTGCAGTGGAATATCTCTTAAAGAAGTCAAGCCACTCCCACGTGAGGGCAATTTTTCCTTGTATGTCATAGGAAATCACATCCATGTACATCCTCTCCTTACAACACATAATTCATTGGCCTACACCATCTTGACACCGAGGACCGAAGATGTAGTCCCTCCTGGACGAACTCCGTCATCAAATGACGTGTTCTTATGATTTCTGATCTTGTTCATTTATGTTCCTCTTATTTACAGCTACAATTGTTCATTTATGTTCTTTAACGTCTTAATTAAATACAATTCTATTTATCATCCAAAGTAAAAGGTCTTGGATAAGGGTATCAATATTTTACCCTGGATCATTCCATGTGCAAGTGCAGTGGGTAGCTTGATGTATGCAATGGTCTGTACTAGACCAGACATTGCACATGTAGTGGGAGTATTGAGCAGGTTTATGTCAAACCCAGGGAAGGAGCATTGTACAACAGTGAAGCAGGTTTTTAGATATTTGCGTGGCACTAGTGATTATGGCTTGTGCTACCAGGGAAGACTAGGATTGGAAAGAGTGTTGGACATTCATGGTTTTTTTATGCTGACTGGACTAGAGATCTGGACCAAAGAAGATCTACAAGTGGGTATGTGTTTAGCCTATTTGGAGGCGCAGTCAGTTGGATGAGTAAAAGACAGTCTGTAGTGGATCTTTCAACTACAGAAGCAGAATACATGGCAGCCACTCATGCAAGCAAGAAAGCAGTTTGGTTGCAAAGATTGTGTTCAAGTATGGGGTTGGTGCGGCAAGCTATAAGGATAGACTATGACAGCCAAAGTGAAATTTTCTTAGCTAAGAACCCTGCTTATCATTCAAAGAGAAAGCACATTGATGTTCAATATCACTTTGTGAGATATATGGTTGTCGCTAAAAGGGTGTTGCTAGTAAAGGTGGACACTTTGAAGAATGTTGTAGATGCATTGACAAAGTCTGTGAGCACTCAAAATTTCTCTTGGTGTAGAGAAAAAATGGGTGTTGCAAAGATAGACTAATGACTCAGCTCTCCTGTGGCCCCTTGTGGAAATAAAACAACAAGTAGGAGAGTGTTGGGTTTGTTTTATATTATTTCCACGACTAATCACGTGAAATCGGACCCACCCATGGTTTTGTGCATGTGTTTGGACATGGTTTTGGGGCATGATGGTTTTCGGCCGCTGGTCTTTTGTAGATCCAGTCAAGGGAACTACAATTATGTTCTAATCCAGGGTTAATGGATTGGGTTTATGTATGCTTCGACATGTATATATATGTGTTGTAACACTAAAAGGAATATAATGAAAAATCAAGCTAGTCATCCCGATTTGGGATCCAGGGGAAAATCTCTATGTTTATCTATTTTATGTTTTATGCTATTGCTACTATTTATTTTCTATTTTTAAGATTTGTTTGCAGCTAATTTCTGTACAGGGTTAAAACCTACACCTCAGGCGAAGGTTGAAAGATTGGTCACAGCACTGAAGGCCTCCCAAGAGGAAGTCCAGATGGTCAAGGCATGAATGGAGCAGCATATTTCCAACCTCCGGGTTAATTTGTAGCCTGAAACACCTCCAGAGATACGGGCCCAGCAAACTGCGTTGGTCATTGTGGGTATGAACACCATTACAGGGAAAATCATGCAGGGTGCCAAATTATTAGAAACAACCATGTAGATATGGACCACAGTTTAGTGCAACCCGATCTTGCATGGCATCAACCAGGACCTCTGGCAGAAAGAAGAAGAGTTCGAGATGTTGGAAGCCACCCTGCCCACTTTATTTTGTGCTTAGCGCTTGACATGGCTGCGCACCAGTCATGCCCTCAAAGCTGATATTGATGAACTCTGGTAAAAGAAGAAGGCCCTTGGTGACCACTTGAAGCCTTGGGTTGTTGAGGCCCTCAAGCTTTCACAAGATGTTGATATTGTGGTTAAGCAGCTAAACCAGACTCTGCAGAGTTTCACCGCCGCGATGGAAGGCCCAATTTCAGAAAAGTTGGTTGACATCACATAGAATTCCACTGCTCAGAGTGAATGCATGATGCCTCCCTTAGCTGAGGTGATCAGATTTTTGCAGGCACAGGTGGAGACCCCACCATCATAGTGACTCAGGATGAGTCACAAGATTATGTTGGGGAACTGTTGGAACAAGGTCTCCTAAAGCTGCGAATTTTGTCCATTTTTGTATATTTTGTAATATTTAGTCTAACGCAGGGATTTTGGGGTGGTTCAAAGCCCCTAATGCATTGTAATGTGTCAAGGGTAGACCAAGAGTCTACAAACCATGTTTTTCAAACCATTAGATGCGTAGGCTAAATCAGTATAAATAGAAAAAACTTTTTGAGTCATAGGTAAGGAAGAAAAGAGATTGATGATAATTGTGAATTGTTAGATCTATTTGGGTTGCTAGGGTAAAGACTCCTGCTAGATATGTGCATGGAGATCCTCAGTCCTAATATGTGCAGACCTTATTGGCTATGTAAGCAAGTTGTGTTGGATTTTATTGGGTTTTGGAGGCTAATATATGTGAATTTGTTCAAAGTACCTCTGTGTTATCTGAGTTATGTATCACTGTTGAGGCAAACTATTGAATCTGTTACAGTTATTGTTGGTTATTTATTGTTGCTATGGATCTGTATTTATTTACTGTGATCTATTTTTCATGCGTTTATGATATCACCTATGATAATGTTGATGCAAGAATGCTAAGTAGATCTATGACTGATAGTGGCTCTGTTAACTATGGATTATACTGATTAGAAAACCTACGAATAGATCTATTTTGTAGCTGCGAAAAGTATCCTTGTTCCTGTTATATGAATCTATGACCTGCTGATCATTGTGACTATAGTTGCTATACTAGTAGATTGGTACTAAGCGTGTGGATGCGAAGGTAATTGGTAGGTGCGAGCTCTTTGATATCAGTATGTAACTAGATATGTTAAATACAAAATTGATAAGCGGGGAACACAACTCTTCTTGACTTACCTGCTCTCTCTTAGGGTGCAGAAACCTGGTTCTAGCACCCTCCCATACAACTTCAAGTGAGACTTTGGCCTGCGCAAGCAGGTCACTGCCGAAAGGGCTAGTAGTATAGGGGTTTGTTGGCAAACCTTAACCTCCAAACCTGGGTCAGGACCCCTCGACCCAACAGGTTCGGCTAGACATTATTCATCCTCATCCTCACTGTATTGGGGATTCTCCTCGTTGATGGGACAGGTAGGAGCTTGTTCAATAGCCGCTTCCATTGTAGCTTCCACTTCAGTGGCAGTTCGCTTTGGGAGATTTGCAGGAGCGTAGAGGATAAGAGACTCCGAGTCTACTCCTTCAGGAACCTTCATCCAAACACCTTCATCGAGATGTTTGTATCCTCATCAACCTATGTAGGATTGTTCGGGAGTACTAGAATTCTATGTGGAGTGGGACCTTTGGGAGAGGAGGTGGACCTCGTCATGCCTCGACTACCCCTTTGCGCAGGTTTCTTAGAGGATTTTGCTTGCTTCTCGGGAGTGGAATGATGGCTGAAAGGGGTGTTGGGTGAGGAGCCTTCACTCCATTTGAGGTGGTTATCCTCATCGTGATGGTAATGACCCAGAAGAGGCCCTCTCTAACCACCTCGAATAGAGTGTTGGCTCATCCTAGGGGCCATTGCGCACCTGGGAGAAGAGGGGGGGTGACACAGGGGCAGGAGATGCTACAAAGGCTAAGGGATAGGTGCAAAGGATGCAGAGCAACAAGTAGAAGGGGACTGCGCAGCTCCGCTCTGAGACTGAGACTTCACAACTGAGTGGAATCAGTGAGCATCCATATCAAAAGAAGGAGAGCTAAATGTAGGAGAGAACAGAGGAGGGAGGATAGGAGCAAAGGTTTGGAGGATTTATAGGATTGAGGATGAATTTTTTCAGAGAGGAAATGAATGATATTCGCACAGTACTGCATGTGGAGCTCACGCAAATGAGTAGGTGTAGAGGGATAGGCATGGCTGCAATGCCGATTAAGCATCATGGACATTAATGGTGGTGCATGCGAGGTGATAATCAGTTTCAAGTGACACAAGTCCTATCTGATCCGTGCTGTCTCTAGTTCTATGAGGAGAATGTGAGGAGTTAATGGTAATTGGATCCACTACAAGTGGGGAATTGCATTGGATATTTCTACAATCCATATAATTTGGGATTTTATATTCACTCATGTTAGGCGTGTCACCCGCATCTAGGGGCAGCTAGTCTTTCTGTATGAGGGTGAGACATTTTTGTCTAAGTGCCTCATCTTCATTCTTCTCAAGGTTGGAATGGTGTAGAACACATTTTCTTTCCACCCCTTTGTTAGCAAGTAGGTCAACAACAACATTGGGTTTCCTGTGCACATGACTGAAACTAATGGCTCGGTGATTGTGAAGCAAAATTTCTAGTGTCGGGAGCTTATGAGCTAGTCTTTAGCTGTTGGAAACTTTCGAAGATCCAGGGCCTTGAAGGATACAGGTGGCTTCCATAGTTATTATTTGTGAGTCCCCTTCCACTTCCAAGGGGAAGTAATGGAATTCTATGACAATTTGAATACTCTGTATCATTGCTTCTAGCTCAGCATAGTTGTTGTTGTCCCATCCGATGTTCCCATAGTAGATTCTGAGAGGATCTCCCCTTGTGTTCTTGATGACACCTCTGAAACCTTTTTTTCCTGGGTTACCTCTGGAAGCCCCATCAAAATTGCATTTGAAGAAGCCCATGAGGGGGGGCGACCAAGTTTCAGGGGCAGGAGATTGGCCCACACTTCTGGGAGTGGTTTCCATGGGAGTCTTGAGACTCATTTTCTCGTTGTTCCAGATGTGGCATTCAATTGTTGCGTTGGGTAGGTCCTCCTTCCTCCACCTATTTAAGGCTATAGTTTCAGTGAGGTTGCCGTGAATCCCATCCCAAAGCTGGTCATGGATAGAAGATTTATCCTTGAATATTTGTTTTTTTCGCTCCTTGCAGATATTCCATATGATGCCCGGAGTGATTTTCCATAGTCTATTTAGCAGGTTACTGTGATAGGGATTTTCCTGCCAATTGTTGATGGCTTGAATGATGTTGCCTCTAGCACAGTTGGACTGACAGTATAGGATAGCAATAATGTCCCATAGAGATTTGGCTTGAGGACATTGGTCCAATAGGCGGTCGAAGGTTTTTGAGTTGACCTGACAGAGAGGACATCTGGAGGGCACTGCAAACCTGCATTTTAAAAAATTATCTCATGTGAGGATGCGTTGTTTATTGAGCAGCCAGAGGAACGAGCCTATTTTGGGCCATAAATTATCCTTACATATATTTTTCTATATGTGTTGACTGGTCCTGGATCCTACTAATGGAGGATTTTGTAGGCTTCCCTAGTTTAGTAGGTACCGTTGGGAATGTGCCCCCAATAGAGGATGTCAGCCCCTATTTTGATCTAGATTTTTCTCTTCATGCAGAGCTCCTCCCAGATATTAGTATGGCTTTAATTGTTCCAATTTGCTTGCCATCTGCTGGTGTGAATCCATTTCCTATAGCCTTGTGAAGTTTCTTCCATCTAGAAGTCTTGACCCTTCTGATGTTGCCTACTTTGGAGTGCAACATTCCAAAGAGGTCTGCAGAAGAAGGAGGAGAGGCTTGGCATCTGTTGCCAAGAATCCTCCCAAAATATGGCCTAGTTTCCATCTCACACCTCCCAAAAGCTATGGTTTTGGATAATACCCTTTTGATGACAAGCTTCTTTCCAGATTTGGGAACCCGACAGATATAAGTTGCATCTAATGAGATCTTCCTTTGGCCAATAATGTGCATACTTGGTCGCCCATAGGTTGGCCCAAGGGTTATTGGGATTGGAGACCCATTTACACCATATGATAGCTCCCATTATGCTGTTGCCATGTTTAGGATCCTGAAGATCCAAATGTCCCTGATTTTTGGGGGTACATACTTCCTTCCAGTTGACTAGGGCCCATTTGTTCTTTCCTTTTGTACTGCCCCAAATGAATCTCTGTTGTAGGTTGCACATAGCCTTAAGGACCCATTTATGAGAAACATGAATTGAGAAGAGGTAAACAAGGAGAGATTGTAAGATGGATTTTATGAGGACTAGATAGCTGGGAATATTGAGAGTACAGTGAGTCCAGTTGGAGAGACGGGTTTCCATTTTGTCAAGCAGAGCTCTACAAGAGGAGCGATTGATGGAAGAGTCAGTCAGTGGAGCTCCTAGGTATTTTGAGGGAAGAGAGGCAATGGAGAAGCCAAGGATGCGAGAAATATTGCATTGGGTTTGAGGGGAGGGTGGAAGAAAAAAATCTGAGATTTTTCCTGGTTGATTTCTGTATCGGAGGCTTCAAAGAAGGAGTCAAGAAAAACTTTAAGTGTGCGGGATTCCTAGACTGAGGGGTTGCCCATGATCAAGTTGTCATCCACAAATTTTTGATGAGAGGATGGGGGAAGGTTATGGAGAGGTAAACCAAGCAGAACCCCTGTTTGAATAGAGTTTTTTATCAGGAGGCTCAAGCCTTCAACCACGATGATGAAGATGAAGGGAAAAAGTGGATCCCCTTTTCTTATGCCTCTAGAGGGATTGAAGGTGGCAGAAGGGATACCATTGACCAGGATGGAGTGAAAGGGAGAGGTAATGAGGCTCATAATCCATCTAATCCAAGTATGAATGAAGCCAAAATATGCTAGGATGTTTTTTTATGTAGCCCCAACTTAGTTTGTCAAAATATTTGGAGAGGTCAATTTTGAGAAGCATACCTAGTTTTTTGGTGGCTTTGAGGGAGTGAATGACCTCATGAGTTAAGATGATGCCATTCGGGATCTGTCTTCATTCCACATACCCACTTTGCTCTGGGGAGATGATGAGGGGTAGGAGATTCTTCAGCCGATTGACTATGACTTTGGAGATGATTTTATAAATTACATTGCAAAGAGCTATGGGTTTGTACTTACCAGGAGATGCTTCTCTGTATTCTTTAGGAACCAAAGTGATGAAGGTAGCATTTAGCGCTGGTAATAGCTAGTGAGTGGACCTAGATTCCTCCACAATTTCCCGAACTTCGTTTTGGATTATGTCCCAGAAGAAGTGAAAGAAGCTTGTGGGGAATCCATCAGGCCCTGGAGCTTTCCCAGATTTCAGTTGGAAGACTGCTTGTTCCACGTCCGCTAAGGTGGTCGCAGTGAGCATAATCCTCTTGTGATCTTCTGTTATCAGCTTGGGGATATGTTGGGTGATTTCCCCAATGGATTCCTACCTCTGGTGGTTGGATTCCTAGAGAATGTCCCTAAAGTGATTACGCGGCTCCTCTTTGATGGCTTCTTGCATTTCTAGCCTTTCCCCTATTTGGTTCTTGATGACAGAATTCTATTGTGCATATGGTGTTGTATGGTGGAATGGTGGAAGAATTTGGTATTTCTTTCTCCCTCCTTGAGCCAGTTGACTAGATTTTTGTCTCCAAAGGTATTCTTCTTGGTTCCTTCTTTCCTCTAGTTGAGTTTTTAGGTGTTTCTCATGGTGTGTTGTCTCACCTGTGCATCTGTTTTGGATGATGTTCTGTTGTAGAATCTTCATTTTTTCCTCCAGATGTTTCTAATCTATGAATATGTTTCCGAATGTTATTTTGTTCCAGACTTTCAGATATCTTTTGAGAAGTTTTAGTTTTTTTTGGAATTGGAGCATTTTGGTGCCTTGAGGGGGTTCTATGGAAGACCACCAGTTGGAAAATAGTTCCTTGAACAATGGGTGCCTGAACCAACAATGTTCAATGCGGAAGGGTTTGGAAGCATGTTTACTTGGTTGGAGACATTGGAGTTGTATCGGCCAATGATTAGATCCCATTGTTGGGATGATGTTAGTGTCTAGATTTTCTCCTAGGCAGATGAGATCATCACTGATGAGGAATCTATCCAGTCGAGAGGCTATCTGTTGGGTACCTCCTTTTTTGTTGTTCCATGTAAAGATTCCATTGGAGGTATAAATATAGATGAGGTTATTATTTTGGATGAATTATTTGAATCCATTATTGTCAGATTCTAGATGCAACTTTCCACCCTTCTTTTCCTGTAGATTGGTTATCATGTTGAAATCTCCTCCCAGTAGCTAGAGGGAATAGGTTCGATGTAGATTGATTTCCTCTAGATTTCTCAGGAGCATCAATTTTTTTTGTGCACTTTGAGGTGCGTAGACATTGGTGAGAAGTCCATGAATGTCTGTCCCAATCAAGTGAAAATTACTTTGAATGAAGTTTATATTGGCCTGAAGATTCTCTAATGTGATGATTTGAGGGTTCCAGATGATGGCAAGTCCTCCAGACGCCCCATTTGCATTGACTGCTATACTATTGCTACCTTTCCATACCTTTTTAAAGATGGTTTCCAGAGTGAAGCTGGTACATTTGGTTTCTTACATGTAGAAGCCTTGCAAGATGTTCTTCCGAGATCAATTTTTTTAACATCTTGTGCTTCATGGGGCTGTTGAGCCCTCTGATATTCCATGAGATGAGCTTCATGGGATATATTTGGAGGTGAGGGCACATAATATAGTTAGCTTGGGGAAATGTCCTGATTCCACCATTTCTTTCCCCACTTCTATAGTTCGTTGCAAAGATGTTTTCTGTCCTATTTGTTGGGTCTCTTTTTCAAAGTAATGGGTGTTGATTAGCGTTCCTCCCTATATGCCCAGAGAGGGGAGCTCCTATTCCCTGGCTAATATTTCCTCCATTTCGATTTGTTGCTCTGGGATTGAAGTGTAATCCTTGTTGGTGCAGGCTTCTTCTAGCCCTGCAAGATCTAGTCCTTCTAGATCTATGCTTTATGGTTCTTCCTCCATCACCTCTGGGATCGTTTCCATTATCGGTTCTTTTCCTTTTAGCTAACCGTTTTCTCCTTTAGTATTTGCGTTGCGAGATTTTAAGAAGGTTTCCAGTGAAGCTTGTGATGCTCAGTCATAGAGGATTGGACCTGCGTTGTGGAGGTGCTTCCTACCTCATTGACTGGTACTATTTCATTTTCACTTAGTTGATTAAGGGCTGCGAAGTTGTTGTTGGTTATTGGTGCTTTTTTGTTCTGCTGTGGGGTAGCTCTCTTGTTGTGTCTTTTCTTGCTTGCTACCTTCATGAATCGTTCTGTTTCCTATTCACTGGTGTCCTTTTCAGGGGAAAATCTCTGAAGAGATTCTAATGTTGATGACATTTCCTGCATCTGAAAGGAATATGTTCATAATCAACATTTTGAGTCCGTTCAAATTCTTCATGCAAAAGACTTACCTCACTTGGGAGCGGTTCAGCTAGATTCATGTAGACACATATGCAAGCGTAGGTTGCATATTAGTTGATTTTTGTTTCTTCTACAATCTTGACGAACTCTCCTAGGGCTTTGCCTATGTCTCGAAGGGTGAGCTCATCCCGGTAGTCTTCAGGGAGGGAGTAGAGTCAGATCCAGACTGATGTCCAAGTTAGATCTTGTTTATCTGGGTTGAAGCATTCAGTCCATGGTCTTAGGTATAGGCCTGCAATGTTGAAGAAGTATGGCCCTCCATCCATGATCCTGTCCTTATCTTCAAAGTAGGTGAAGAGAATGTTGAAGAAGACTTTTGTTCACAGTTGCAATTCTCTATGTCCTTTGGGTTTCCATTTCGAGGCTATCCATCCTCTCACCACTTATTCCGTGGGCCATAAGCCCATGAATTTTCCTATCAATGGATGATCATTCATGAATTGAATTCTTCCATTGATGCGATGTGCAGGGATTTCAATCACTGTTTTCTTGGTTTCTTTTGGTATGCATGTGGAAGATTTCATGGTCGCTTTTGCAGAAGCTTATGTATTTTCCTTCTATGCTATGGGTGTCGACCCTGTATTTTCTTCAGATGTGCCAAATTTGTGCTGATTGGCATTTTCAGCTACTACCATTGTCCATGTTGGAGACTGGGGGGGGGAGAAACAGCTCCCCAACTAGAGTCGGACATTGGAAAGCCTGTGGCTGTCCGGGTATCCAGTTGCAGTAGATATAACTAGGGGAGAAGGACTGTCATGGGCAGCCATCACCTAAACCAGCAAACCCTAGGTCATGGAGGTTAGCCTGGTGTGGAGCTTCGCTCTATCTGTATAATTACATACAGTGGTTGGTGAATTATCCATTACGTGAAATGAAATTTATTTTTCAGTACTTTACTTTATGAATTTAAAAGTACTTATAGCACTACCATGGTTAACCATGTGTTTTTATCCACCATTGAGAATGTGACAAGTAAGTACCTTTAACTCAAGCAATGCCACCTCAACCATTTGGGATGATTCCATGCCATAATATGTGATTGGTTCTCATAAAGTGAATTTTGATTGTACATTTTCCCTAGGATTCCCATTTTAGACCTCAAAATTCCCCTAATGAAACCACCTGCATTTGATGGAGAGATGAAGAAACCATAGGATGCAGAGGAATGGTTTCTTGGCATGAATAAGTTTTTCATATTGCATGATTAATCAAAAAATATGAAAGCTAGGATAGCTACATTCAACCTTATAGTAGAGCAGATATTTTGTGGGAAGATGTGAAGAACGTCAGATATATTTCTGAGGAGGTTTTGACTTGGAGTGAGTTCGAGAGGCTATTCCAGAAAAATTATCTATCAGAAAGATAGTATGATGATAGGATAAAATATTTTTATGAGTTGAAGATGGGTTCCATGATAGATGATAGGTATACTAGCAGGTTCTTAGAGTTACTTAGATATACAGTGCCTTAACTCAAGGAAGAGAAGGCAAAGATTCAAAGATTTATTAATGGGTTACCGATTTAATTCTAAGATAGGATTGACTTTGATGAGCCTAGATCATTGGAGGAGGCCATCTAGAAACTCAAGCATTGTTATGATAAATCAAAGAGAAGATCAGAGGAAAAGCCATATTGGAAAGGTAATGATAAGAATAAATGAAAATGGGACAAGAGGCGAGCAAGGCCTCAAGATACAAGTAACAAGGAGAATGTTTCCCCACCTAAGAAGTTCAATACATTTGGTAGAGGAAAGGGATTTTGATCTCAGAAGCATAATAAGGATGAAGGTTGGAAGCGTATACAGTGTTGGACTTGCGACAAAGATCATCATAGGAGAGAATTTCCATGACATCGGCGTGGTAAGCCACATATCTACAGTGCGCAGGAGACACAGACAATGGGAGATGTTGGGCATAGCATTCCTTGGATTTTTGCAGCTATGGACAAGAGGCAATCAGATTGTTAGGTTTCTACCATTCAGATGGATGGTAAGGTTTGTGATCAATTTGTTTCTATTTTGATTGAAACTAGATATAACTCTAGTTATATTAATCCTAATGCATGAAAAATCTTGGTTAGTGCAGTTGGCCACAGGTACGAAGAAAAGAGTTCACCATTGGGTAATAGCTTGTGCACTCGACTTAAATGGTATGCCTACATTAGCATACTTGAACATATTTCCTTTGGGATCATACAATATGCTATTGATTATGGATTGGTTATACATTCACAGGACCAAGGTATATTTCTATGAAAAATTTATTGAATACTTGGATGACAATGGGGAAACAAGAGTCTTATAGGGAAATAAGAAAGTCACATCAGTTAGGATGGTGACATCCATGCAGACCAAGCATAGATGTAGGAAAGGGTGTGTACTATTTTCAATTCATATATCTATGAAAAAGGAAAGGAAGTTGACGATGAAAATGTGTTGAACACGTATCCAGTTTTACAGAAGTTTCAGGTTGTATTCCTAGCTGATATTTCATAGTTTCCACCACACACTGAAGTAGACTTTTCTATTTAATTTATCTAGCCGCAAATTGAACATCAAAGGCACCTTATAGGATGACACACTTGATTTGGTATAATTAAAGTTGCAAGTGAAGGATATGATTGAAAAAGGGTACATTAGGCCAAGTGTATCACAATGGGGTGCACCTGTGTTGTTCGTGATGAAGAAATATGGCACCCATATTGTGCATTGACTATAGGCAGTTGAACAAAGTGACCATCAAGAACAGGTACCCACTACCGAGGAATGATGATTTCTTTGATCAACTGAATGGAGCAACAATGTTCTATAAGATCTACTTGAGATCAGGCTATCATCAGGTGCACATGAAAGAGCAGGACATCTACAAGAATGCATTCAGGACTAGCTATGGGCATTGTGAGTTTTTTGTAGTTCCATTTGGTTTGACTGATGCCCCAGCTACATTTATGTGTTTGATGAACAGTGCATTGCATCCTTATTTGGACAAGTTTTTGTTTGTATTCATTGATGACATATTGGTGTATTCTAAAAAAGAGGAAGAGCATGTCGAGCATGATAATGATGATGATGATAATGGTGGTGGCGACAATGACAAGGGCGTATACATAATTTAATAAACAATGATGACAATGATGAAGTTATATATATATATATATATATATATATATATATATATATATATATATATATATATATATATATATAATTTAATTAAATAATTAAAGTATTACTAATTATAATAATGTAATATAACATTATAACTTTATTATTAAATAAAATATGATATGAATCAATATTATATATAATTATAAATAAATAAAAATGATGATGATGATGACGATAATGATGACGTTTAATATATATCTATATATATATATATATTAATTAAATAATTAAAATATTATTAAATATAATAATGTAATATAATATTATAACTTTATTATTAAATACAATATGATATGAATCAATATTATATATAATTATAAATAAATAAAAATTATGATCATGACGATGATGATGATGATGTCAATGACGACGACGACTTCGTCGTTGATCACTAATCTCAAGAAAATAAAAATATTCTAACTTTGATTCTTCAAAATCTTGTTTTTGTGATCAAGGAGAAGGGAAAGAAGCACTCCAAGATCACTATAGACAACGATGCCACCGTCGACATTCACTAATCTCAAGAAAATAAAAAGAATCTAATTTTTATTCTTCAAAATCTTGTTTCTGTGAACAAGGAGAAGGGAAATAAGTGCTCCAAGATCGCTATATTTGGGTTGGATTAATAATTCAAGAAGATTGTAATTGAGAGCAGATGTGAGTAAGACTCAAGCACTATAAAAGGAATTATTTTTCATCTTCCACCATCTTAGTATCAGAAATCATATATATATATATATATATATATATATATATAGTTTATGTGATTCCTAAGAATATTTCACAATTAATTTGTAGCATGAGTAGCCCCAACTTAGGGGAATCTAAGTAAGTAAAAATCACCTAGGGATTACACCCGACTTAGGTCACACTAGACCTTTGCAGGATTATGATGAGGATGATGAACATCTACTAAGACCAATGTGGTCTATCAGACCTCAAGAAAATAAAAATATTCTAATTTTGATTCTTCAAAATATGGTTTCTTTGATCAAGGAGAAGGGAAAGAAGCACTCCAAGATCGCTATAGTTGGGTTGGCTTAATAAGTCATGAAAATTGGAATTGAGAGTGGATGTGAGCAAGAGTTGGGAATTCTAAAGGGAATTGTTTTTTATCTTCCACCATCTTAGTATCACAAACCATATTATTAAATTATATATGTGAGTCCTAAGATGATTGCACAACTAATTTTTAGCTTGAGTAGAACCAACCCAAAGGCTTCTAAGCAAGTCAAAATCACCTAGGGGTTACACCTAACTTAGGTCACACTAGCCCTTAATGATAGCTATTTTTTTTCCCACGGAGTTTTAAATCGTTAACCTTTACACGAAAGAGTGCCTTAACAGAACAACTTTCCATGCCTATTCTATGCCCCATGGGCATGTTAAATAATATGATATTATATTTATTTTTATATAAAAATTGTATTACCTTATGAATAAGATATTACATGAAAAAATGAGGGGTTTAGATTGTTAAATCATTAGGAAACCCAACCATATCCAGAAAAATATTTGTTTGAAGGAGAAAAAGGTAAAATCTAATCAGAGATTCAAAATACAAAATACATATACTTATATTCAAGTCTTTGAGGCCATAAATGATCATTCAATTTTCCAGAGGTCATTTCTTCCTTTCTTTTTCTATGTCAATCCAACATAATAACTTGTTGGGAAATCATAATTTGGAGACAATGGCTGAGTTTCCTTGAGGAATATCCATTTCCAAAGGATCTGCAATATTGGTTTATTCCTTATCACTAATTCATGAAGATGTTTATGCCTTCTTATGGTTGTATTTGTTTCTTTTCCATTCAAGGACTCTACACGAAAGTGGGAAGATGTTGAAGGAGAAGGTGGGATACCGAAGTTGGAAGTCCATGGGGTTGAGTTAAGGCCAAAGTACTAGATTTAGCTTTTTGTTGTTGCATGTATGTTACTTGTAATATTTTTGGATCTTGTTATCCTTGATTTTTTTTTATCATCGCGAGGATAACATAATTTCATATTTAATTACGATATAATTAATATAATATCATATTAGTCAATATAATATTACACTACTTTTAATATTATATAATATTACATAAAATTGTTATATTATTTTGATAAATATATATTATATTCACTTATATTTTATGTAATAATAATATTACATAATAATATTATTATATTAATAATAACGTATTATACTTACCTATAATTTATGTAATTATTTTTTTTGTAAGTTGATTTTATTGATAATTCGCAAAACTAGATATTCCTAAGTTTGTTTTAGTTTCTAATTTGCTATTGAAAAAACAAAATTAATGGCAATACAATTAAAAAAAAATTAGAGTTTGAGAGTTCAAAATCATACCAGGCTCAAAAAATTATTTGAGCTAAAATATGTAATTACCAAGTAGACTAATATACAATAACTTAATTAGTTTAAAATATCTCTAAGAACTAATGCGCCACCAAGTTTCTAGGAAGGGGGACACAAGAATGGGGAAACGCATGAGAGTACTTAAACATTTTATGGAAATTTAAGGGGCATAGGGGGGTTCGAGTTCAAAAATATAATAAATTTATTCATACATCATAAATGATTCACTGAAAATATAAATAGTAAATTATTGTATACATTGAGTAAAATTATCATTATTATAGAATTTTATTAGTACTAAGCAAAATATTAGATAGTGATTTGAATACTAAATTGAAATTATTCAAAATCAAAAATAGTAAAAACTAACAAGTCAAAGACTTGGTTTAAAGACATTAATATCAATATTCAAGAATCAAAAGTTAAAACTAAAATGAATAATGAACCAATCTTATCAAAACTAGAACAATCGTTGAAGCGACCAACCTAGAAAGAGGAACCATACAAAAAATAAACCAAGAAATCAATCAGCCAAAAAATACATAATGTTCAAATTATTAATATAATACATAAATAATCATGTACATCCATATGAATCCAAACCATCCATATTCAACGGGATAAAAAATAAACCAAGAAATCAATCGACCAAAAAATACATAAATATTCAAACTATGAAAATAATACATAAATATTCATCTGCATCCATATGAATCCAAACCATCCATATTCCCCTTGCATCTCCCTCAGTTTCCATAAAAGGGACATGTGGGAAAAAAATTCCCGAGGCATCCCCTTTATCCCAATTGCATGGGAAACATGGTGAGCATGCCCTACACCCTAGGGGATGCATCCCTATGGAACAATGGTAGAGAACAAGAAAAAGAGAGAGTCAAAGGCTTGAGAAACATCTTAATTACTAGGAGGTTTCCACGTTAATAAGACTTGAAATGGATTTAATATTTGTTCTTAGACTATATATTAGGGTTAAAACAATGTTACCGATGAAATAGGTAACCGCAATGTTACCTACTTTTTTTTGGTAGCATAAAAAGCACCCGATTATGAAAAGTGGTGATGCAGAATCACCATTTTTTTTTTGGTGCACATTTTTGACACTCTAAAATTTGTATTTATGAAGTATGAATATTTGTTTTACAATGTTAGTGATTTTCATGCTAATTTTGAAATGTATTGATGCAGCATCAACTCTTTTTTTTTTAGAGCAGTGATTTTCATGCTAATTTTGAAACGTATTGATGTTACATCAACCTTGTTTTTTTAGAGTGGTGATTTTCATGTTGGTAATAAAACACAAAACTTAGATAAAAAAAAATATATAAAAACAATAAAAAAAAACCAATAAAAATGTAAAAAAAAAACAAAAATAGCTCATAAAAATAAAAAAAATTGAGCAAAAATAAATAAATAAAACAAAAATATTTGAAAATTATATCAAAGGAAATGATAAAATTTGAAGAAAAAAAACACATAACTTAAAGAAAAAAACAAAAATTGACCAAAAAATTAAAAACATCAAAAATATTTTTTTTCTAACTTATTAAAAACAATATATATATATATATATATATATATATATATATATATATATATATATATATATATATATATATATAATTAAAAATAATTAAAATTACAAAATTAAAATTTAGATTAAAAAAAAATTAAATTTAAAAATTTAAATTAAAAAAATAATAATAATAAGAAAAAAAATAGAAATTTTAAAATTAACAAAAAAAACAATTAAAATTCAAAAAGAAAAAGAAAATAAAAAAATTAAAATAAAATAAAAATATCATTAAAAATAAAAATAAAAAAACCACGTGCAAATAATTAAAAAACAAATATACATAAATTTAGGGTTTTTTTTTTTAATGAAACAATTTATAGATTTTAAAAATGAAAAACTAAATAAACGAAAAATTATTAAAAAAAATTAAATTAAATTAAAATTTAAAAATTTTAATAAATAAATTTTAAATTTTAAATCTAAAAAAATAATTAATCTATAATATTAAATATAAAAAAAATTTAAAAAAAAAATTAAACAAATTGAATTTAAAATCAAAAAATTGAATTAAAAAAATAATTTTAAAATTTTTGAAATTAAAAAAAAAAAAATTAAAAATCAAATTAGAATAAAAATATCAAAAATTAAAAAAAAAATAGAAAATAAAAAATAAAAATAAAATCAAAGATATATATATATATATATATATAACAAAACGAATTTTATTTTAAATAAAAAAATTTAATTAAAAAAAAAATTAATTTTTTGAAATTAAAAAAAAAAAAAAAATATTTAAAAAATCAATGAAAAAAAAAAAAAAAATTAAAAAAATCAAACGGGTGGTGGTGGTGGTGGCGGCTGCAGGCGCTGGTGGCCGACCCGAGGGGCGGCGCCATGGGGCGGCCCAGCCGGCCTCCGTCCCCCGCTGACGGAGGGCCGGTCAGAGGGCTCCGGCCCTCCGCCTGCTGAGCCGAGCCGGCGGAGCGCCCCGTGGCGCCGCCGGCGGCCACCGGTCCCCGGCCAGCCGCGCCCACCACCACCACCCGGCTGATTTTTTAATTTTAATTTTTTTAATTAATTTTTTTTTAATTTTTTTTTTAATTTCAAAAAATTAATTTTTATTTTTATTTTTTTTTTATTTAAAATAAAATTTGTTTTCTTTTTATTTATTTTTTTTGTTTTAAATTTATTATTATTATTATTATTTTTAATAATTTTTATTAAATTTTGCCCCCTTTTTTTATTTAATTGATTTTTTTTTTTTTGAATTTCACAAATTTTCTTTGTTATTAACTTTTACGTTTAGTTTTTTAATATAATTTTATAAAATTTAATAAATTTTGTATTTTTTTTTTAAATTTATTTGGATTTAGTATTTTTTTTAAATGTTTTACTTTTTTATTAATTTTTTTTTTGTTAATTACATAAAATTTTTATATTTTTTTATTTCAATTAAAATTGTGTATTTAAAATTATATATATATTTTTAAATTAAACTTAATTTTTTTAAATTAATTTGTTTTTTAATTTTTTTTATTTAATATATATATATATATATATATATATATATATATATATATATATATATATATATATATATATTCAATTTTCCATTTTTAATTGATTTTTTAAAGTTTTTAAAGTTTTTCTTTTAACAATGTTTTTTTTTTTCTTTTATATTTAAAATTTATTTTTTCTTTCAAAATTTATTTGTTTATCTATTTATTTATTAAAATTTAATATTTTTATTTTTAAATTTAATTTGTTATTTTAATATTAACTTTTTTTTTAAAAAAATTTAATAAAATTTGATATATATATTAATTTAAGTTCATATATATATTTTATTTTTTATAATTTAAATTTAATTTATTTTTTATAGTTTATTTGTTTTTTTAATATATATTGTTTTAAATTTAATATTTTCATTTTATTTTATTTTTTTATTTTTTTTTAATTAATTTTTCATTTTTTTCTTTTTAATTTGAATAATGTTTTTTTTTTTTAATTAAAATTTAATATATTTCCTTAAATTTAATTTTTTTTTTCTTTTTTAAAATTTAATAAGCATTTTCTTTTCTTTTTTTTAATTTAATTTATATATTTTATTTTTTATAATTTCCTTCTTTTTTTTAACTTGTTTTTTTTTTTAAATTTAATATTTTTATTTTGTTTTCATTTTTTATTTTTTAATTTCTATATTTTTTAAATTTTAATCTTAAATATTTTTTTTTTTCCTTAAATTTTAGGTTTTTTTTAATGTTTGAATTAAAATTTTTATTTTGTTTTTTGTTTTTGTTTTTTTTTTTTTTTTTTTATCTTCATATATTTTTAAATTTTAAGCTTTTAAATGTTTTCATTTTTTAAATTTATTTTTTCTCTTAAATTTTAGGTTTTTTTTTTAATGTTTGAATTTTAAAAATTAAAAAATGTTATTTCTATTTTTAAAAATGCTAAAAGTATGACACAATTTTTTTTTTTGTTATTCCAGCATCAACTTGTTTTTTTTTAGGGTGTTTTTTCAATCCTTTTATTTTTTAAATTTATTTTTTTCTTAAATTTTAGGTTTTTTTTAATGTTTGAATTTTAAAAATTAAGAAATGTTATTTCTATTTTTAAAAATTCCAAAAGTATGACACAATTTTTTTTTTTGTTATTCCAGCATCAACTTGTTTTGTTTTGAGGGTGTTTTTTCAATCCTTTTTTCAAGAAAAAATTTTGTTTTTACCATAATTTTATAAAATGTTGAAATTTGACCTTAAAAAAAAAATGAAGTGCATTCTGGAATACACACTTTTTGTTTTTGGGGTGTTTTTTCATATTTTTTGAGTCTTTTTGGGCTAGAGTTCCCATTTTGAGGTCAGGTTACCTATTTGATCGGTAACAGTGTTTTAAGTAAGATTCTATTCACTCCATTCTATTGTGCAAAGCTTTTATTTGAAGAAGAATTTTTTGAAGCACTAATAGGATTTCATCTTTAGCACCATATATTTCCATGAGTATATTTTATAGAAGTTTTTTCATTTTACATTGACGGTCAATTTTATGAAGATACTTATTCTAGCATCCTCCAATATGCCATTTTTCTAGAACCAAAACATTGGAATCCATTGAATCTGAGTGGTAATCTCTTTCTTGGACGACCTCCATCTCTACTTCCTGAAGCTCCTATGGATTTCCTGAGAAATTTGGTTATATAACGACACATAAAAGAACTCTACAGTATAGAAAGCATGCAAACCTCCTTGAATACCATTTCCTTTGATTCCCTGATGACTTTTCACATGATGGTGTGTCATTATAGTGACAAGAAACATATTTTGGGATAAGGATGGATATGAAGGGATTCAAGAACAACAAGGGACAAACATGGAGAAGAGTGATGGGTGTTGAGCTAGAGAAGGTACACTAAACATTATCATAGAAAAAAAACAATGAAACTAATCAAACAAACTAGATATGAGAAGGAAACAACCAATGTCCATAACAGAGAAATCAACGACAAAATGTAGAAAGGAAGAAATATTTCCACTGCAAGGATATGGAAAATAAATGGATATTACTTCCATCATAGATGAAAGAACAAAGCCACATAAATAAACAAAAATGGAGCAAAGTCCTGGTATCGGGGTCCCATGAGTGAGAATCTTATAACTAGAAGTAATGAAAAACATTAATAAAAAAGACTTTGGAATTATATTTTCAAGTTGGTGAGGGACTCCTTGACATTCATTCTATGGACTGGTATTTTCCTCCACCCGCTCTCTGCATCTCATCCCATCACTCCATTTAACGAATAAAATATGTAATATTATTATTATAACATAATTTTATTGTATGATATTATATTTAATTTATTTTTTTAAGTCTAAGAAATAACTTTATATACCGTACTAGAAATATATATATGTCTCCATCCTCTAAATGATCTCAAATAAAAAGGATCTAAACCATTACAAAGATATATGAACCCAACTTAAACTACATCTAATTGAAAATATTATATTTAATTATATTATAATACAAAATTATACTTAATTATGATAAAATATAAATAAATATATTTATATTATAACTATCATATTAGATTATATTATATTATTTATGTATAAAAATTTAGTAAGCCTTAGTAAGTACAGAGGATAATGGGATTTTACAAGCTATCTATGGTTGACGTATTTTCTGTGTATAATCAGGTAGCAATAGAAAAAGAAGAATAGAAGAAGATTTCTTTCACGACGCCCTGGGGCACCTTCATGTATGCAAGGATTCCATTTGACCTTACGAACACAAGTGCAACATTTCATAGGGCCATGGACATAACCTTCGTTGGTGACAGGTTTGTATTTATATATCTAGATGATGTAACCATTTTCTCAGGGTCAGATGATGAACACTTCGAGTATTTACAAAAAACTTTTCAAAAGTGCAGAAAGTTTGGTTTGTCACTAAATCCCAAGAAATATTTATTTGCCTTAGTTAAATTATTAGGGCAGATGGTTTCTAAACGAGGATTAAATATTTACCCAGCAAGGGTGGAAGAAATTCAAACGATTCCTTTACCTAGAAGCAAGAAAGATATCCAGAGATTCCTGGGAAAAATAAACTTTCAGAGGAGATTTGTGCCCAATTGTGCTGAGATTGTGAGAATTATAACAGATATGTTGAATAAAAATGCAAAAGTGAAATGGGATAAGAGAGCAAGAGAAGCATTTTCTATAATAAAGGAAGCACTACAGGAAGCTCTAGTTCTGATTAGTCCAAAATATCAAAAGGCCTTTCAGGTATTCTCATTTGCATTCCCCACTACTATTGTTGTTGTGTTGTTGCAGAAAATTGAAGATAGTAATGAGAAATTAGTTGCATTTTTCAGTAAATTTCTCAAATATGCTGAGCTCAAATACAATATTCTGGAGAAACAAGTACATGCTTTGGTGAAAGCATTGAAAGCCTTCACGAATTATGTGTTATAGTCCCAAATAGCTGCTTATGTTCCTAATTCCGCTATGAAAGACATGCTGGTCCAATTTGATGTTGAAGGAAAAAGGGGGAAGTGGATAGCAAAAATCCAAGAGTATGATTTGGACATCAAACCCGCCAAGCTGGTCAAGGGACAGGGGTTAGTGAATTTATTGACAGAGACAAATTTTCAAGCCTTAGGAATTAATCTGGTGGCACCAGTGGAGGGAGTTGTTAATGAAGAAGGTCAGAGCAAGTCCAAAATAGGTATTCAATACAATTTTTTGTGCTCTGATTGGTTAAAAGATACCGTGCATTACATATGTTTCTTTTCCTATCCAACTTCAATAAATAGAAAAAAATACAGAGCTCTCAAACTCAAGTCTCAGCCATATGTTATCGTAGAAGCAAAGCTATAATGGAAGGATCCTGCTGGTATTTTTATGTTATGTTTGACCAAAGGAGAATATATTGAAGTCACCAAACAATATCATGAAAGTCTATGCGGAGGACATTATAGCTGGAAGGTCACTACTCATAAAATTCTCAATCAGGCTTCTATTGGCCAACCTTGTTTGCATATGTTTATAGACTCGCCAGAAGTTGTCAGAAGTGTCAATTGTTTGCTGAAATGAAAAAATTTCTCCATTACCTCTCATCCCTGTATTTATTGAAGAACCTTTCAAGAAATGGGGATTGGATTTTATTGGAGAGATCAATCCATCATCAAGTGGATTCTGACTGCCACTAATTATTTTACAAAATGGATTGAAGCAATACCAATGAAGAAGGACCTGGATGTGGGTCTTAGTATGCATTAAAGAGGGCAGCCACATGGATGCAAAGATGCAGGACACCTGTCCTCATCACGCGGACGCACATGGCCACCCTACCCGGCTTAAATTCTGGTGCGTGGGGAGTATACTCACCACCCTCAAATGTTCCCCATCGACGTCCTCGCAACAATCCACCATTAACACAGTCCTCTAGTCATTAAATTCACTTATCATTCCTTTGTCGCCCTCCATGGCCCACAAATATGTTATCCCAGCTTCTCACTTTGGCGTTCAGTTCTCCCTTTGGCTTCATTTTGACGCTCCTTATGCCTCCGCCAAGCCCTTGTTCCACTACTCGATTCCCTGCTCCACTGCTCACTTCACTCTGGCATTCAGCTCTCCCTCTACTCCCTGTCATGACGCAGTGCTCCCTCGGTCATCTCAGCCCCATTCTTGTTCCTCTACCATGCCCAGACACCACTACATGAGGTACCACAGAGTCGGTGGATGCGATCTCCCCTCCAGTCCACCCATATTTATCTCTGGAGGTCGAACAGTGAATCTATCAGTCGATTGGGCAAAACCAGAAGCCATGGCCCCATTAATATGACTGCTCGCCTATCTGTCCACCTTCCTGAATCTCCCTCTGAAGCCTCTAGCTCCGGTCTTCACTCCAGGATAAGATGTCGCATGTCCACCATCGCTCCTGCCTCCCCCATCTCCCCCCACAAGATGGTGGCTATGCCAATTCAACAGGCCTCGAACAATGATCATGGTAGCTTGAGCTTGGAAAAGGATGGCACCAATGCAGATACTGAGGCTCACACGACTTCCTCCCCTTCGCCAAATTCCCACATGGCCCTTCTTCCTCCGTCGACGACCCAAGTGTCCAAGCAGGAGGATGACGAGTTTGAATATGAGTGAAAAATTAAGGAGGAGTCATTCCAACCACCGGAAAATGATGATAATACTCCAACTACTTAACTTCTATGTGCTTCCTTATTATACCAGTCAATTTCCCGTTATTTCACTGCTTCTAGATTTTTGGTTTTGTTTTAAACATGTAATGCATGAGGCTGGTTTCCCATTATGGGCATCATATTTTAGACTTTCTGAACACTTATCTTGGGCTGGTTTCCCCATCTAGAGAAGCCCCTTTTTTGTGGTTTTTGAAATGAAATTTCCCTCTGGAATTGGCTTGCCAACTCCGAATGTTGAGGACTGTATAATATAATATAAGTAGACTAATTTAGAAAGAAAAAAAAATGTGAAGAAGGCTAATGACCAAGTAGTGATGAAGTTTCTAGAGGAAAACATTTTCAGTGAATTTGGATGTCCAGTCAAAATTGTGACTGATAATGCTCAGGTATTCAACTTTTCTCATTTTCGTTAATTTATATCAAACATATAACATAATCGTATCACATTCCACAATGTATCGTCCTCGGGGAATGGATTGGCAAAGTCTTCCAATAAGGTATTGGTCAGAATCATCAAGAAGATGATCACCGAGAATAAGAAGGATTGGGATATGAAATTGAAGTTTACCCTTTGGGGAGTTCGAGTCACTACCAAGAGATCTACTGGAAAGTCTCCCTATGAACTGGTTTATGGAACTCAATCACTATTTCCTACTCAACTAGCCAAACCAGTGATTTCTTTCCTTCAAGAAGCTCAAGAATAACCTAATGCTCTAGTAATAAGATTAAACAAAATAATTGAATCAAGTGAATAAGAAAAAAATACAGGGATAACTGGATTACTTATCAGGAAAAGATGAAGTCTATATTTGATAGAAAAATCCAAAGAAATTCTCTTTCAAGAAGGAGATTTGGTACTGAGATGGGATACTAGATGAGAAGAAAAGGGGACGCATGGTAAATTTTACCCTCTCTGGTAGTCCATATAGAATATCTAAGGCAAGTCCAAATAACACATTCATTTTGTAAGATCTAGATGGAGAGTCATTACAGCTGCCTGTTAATGGGCAGTATCTGAAGCATTCAATAGTCCACAATTATAAATACCGGATTTCTCATTGTTCATATGTCACCAAGAAATATTTGACTCCACGCCCAATGGATAGGGCATTAATATGCGGTTTTTAGCGCTTCCACGGAAAAAAGAACTATCCCCAGGTGGAGCCAAATGTTGTGGCTCATTCTCATTTCATCTTTGAAATATTTTTCAAAACACCAAAAAAGCATATATGATAGAAAATGTAAAAAATTGTGTTTCGTAGAATAATTTTGATTTATATGTTGGTACATTAACATTACGTGATGATATGTGAAGGTGGGTCGATTCATGCTCATTCACAAGCTCAAGAGGGACTAGCGCGACAGAATACTGGATAAGCTCAAGAGGGTTACACCATGGAGAAAACAATCTAATTTCCCGAAGGCAGAGAAATGATGCATTTCCCTTAAAAAATTAAGAGTTTTGGAGGAGGCGCGAAGGAAAAACAGATGGTAAGGATCAAAGCGTAGAACTGGAATGAAGATATGGACGATGGAGATCGTATCACATATCACATTCGGTAAAGGATACAAGTTTGTAATATGGTTAAACTTGCGATATTGGGATGAAATGCGATCACATATCGCACATCGCAAGGTTTGGAGGAAAGGCGATAAAGGAATATGTTATGATCATCGAAGTTCGAAGTGCGGTAAGGCTCCATATCGCCGATTGCGATTTGCGATTAGCCCCACCTCTGCTTGACACGTCACCTTCTACTTGTCGCACTTCGCACATTGCACATTTTAACACTTACCTTCCATGTCTCATAACAAATTTATTGATTTGTGATTTGCGATTGGCCCCAAATCTACTTTCCACGTCACCTTCCACCCATCACACTTCACATATCACACATTTTAACACTTACCTTCCATATCTCATAACAAATCTGTCGATTTGTAATTGTGATTAGCCCCACCTCTGCTTGCCATGTCACCTTCTTCCCGTCACACTTCGCACATCACAATGTTTAACACTTACCTCCTATTTCTCATAACAAATTTTTTGATTCGCGATTTGCGATTGGCCCCACCTCCACTTGCCACGTCACCTTTTTCCCATCGCACTTCACACATCGCAATGTTGAACACTTACCTCCCGGCTTTCATAACAAAATCCCCAATTTGCGATTTCTAAGCGAATGTGATGTGGTCACTGGTTTCAAAAATGAACTCCAAAGGTTTTAAAATATAGAGGTAAGGCATTTCTTGTGCTAAATCACATCAGAGGAAGAAAAGAGGATTATAACGTAAAGCCGATGAAATGCCAGAATGTAATAGAAAGAGAACATGATGCATTCTCCAAAGGTTAGCAAAATATGGTTCAAGTCCAAATATTGCGGTGGTTGACAAAGAGAAGATGGAATGCTACAGGAACACACAGAGTCATAGGCAGAGTAAGGTAGAAGAACATATAGTGGCACTGTGGGAAGCATGATAGTTGGGTCAAGTCAGGCACTAAGGCGTTGTTACATAACTATGCAACTATTGCATCATAACTAGAAAGGACACCTCAACACTTTAGGAGGACGCATCAGCAACATCATATTCAGCAAACGAACGATATTTCCAGTTTCAATTTGTTTTCTTGGTATGATTGCATAAGTAATCTTAACAGTTTAGGTAGTCGAGTAGTTTCAAGAATTTCAACAGTGACGAAGTACTTTGATGTATTTAAGTAGGTATAAATAAATAAAAGAGGTTATGAGTTTTGGACCTCTAGATGACTATTAATTTGATACTGAATTTTCTAAGAAGTTAATGAAAGAAGATCAAGTTTCCTACACATGTTGATGTTGATATGTCTTTCCAATTTCACTCTTTTTTTATTCCTCTTTGAATGTAGTGAATTAATGTAGTTGCGGGTCTCTTTTTACATATGTAAGTAAGAGTTAAACCATCCTGAATGTGTGCTCCTTCACTCCATATCTTCTCCCTTCACAAATTCTCTCTGAAACTTAAAAGTAATATATTTTTTGTTTACAACATATTATTTTCAGCTTCCCCTCTCATCACAAACTCCTAATGAAAATTTAAAGTAATAGATTCTATGTTTACCACATATTATTTCGAGTTTCGTCTCTCTCCATGAATTTCCTCTGAAACTTAAAAGTGGTAGATTCTGTGTTCTCAGCATATCATTTTGAGTTTCCCTTACAGTTCTTCTTTTCATTTCATTCAAATATCAATAGTTTATGGAATTTTGAAGGCTTTCACTATATCAAATTATTGAGGGTATTAAGTAATTAAATTCTAAAGGTGTTAAAGAGAGGCCATTTGATATTGTAATTTTGACATACATTTATAAAATTTCTTAAGCATTGGTTCCTTACCACAACCAAGGGATTGGTTCTTGAGATATGACACACTACATGTTGATTATTGGCCTAAATTTCCAGTAGTGTATATGTGTAACCATCGATACGATCATTGCATTAAACCTGCGGATCCACGATATTTCCATTCGAAAATCACGTACCTTGACATGAAACCAGACCAACTCAGCTAACAGATAGGACAAGATCAACGACTTGCTTTAGTTATTATGGATTGACACCTAGGCACTACACATATACCATGAATTAAACTTAATGTGACTGACCAAAAACCTATCCTATCGCATTATTTAAATCTTAGTAAAAATATTTGAAACGTATTTTAAACTAAATCATGTGGCCTGACACAAAGAGAATGCATTTATTTTTTTATTTTTAATAAACAGGGGAAGTTACCAGAATTTCTAGTAACATTGGATTAAAATAAAAACATACGGAATAGGAATATAACAGACTGTCCAAAAATTCTAAGACAAGTGCTACCATAAATTTCGGTAGCAACCAATTTTTTTTGAAATTTTTAAAGTCTAATCCTAAAAAAAAATATAAAAAATGGACTCATGACTTTGCAAAGAACTGTGCTATCAGAGCCAAACCCCCATTGGCATCTCTCTCTTTTATTATTAGTTGATGATAACTATAGTTTTAATTAACAAAATAAATTCTGCTATATATAGATATTTATTTTTCAAAACACTTCCTCTTTATTTTCAAGGTCAACTTTTTTTTGAGGATTTATTACTAGAGTATGACTAGTAATAAATTTCCATTTATTACTAGAGTGTGACTAGTAATAAATTTTATGCTTGGCACTCATAATCACAATTTTTCTCCTTATTACAATCTTGTACAAAATTACTAGTTTGTCTAATACAACTATGTAATATATTATCGATTTTCTTACATGTTGCAACAATTTTTTTTCTTCCTATTATATGGATTGGGATTTTTACAATGCTTTTGGTAACGATGTAGCCAACCTTATAATGTTTTTTTTTTCAATTTTTTTGTTATTATTATAATTTTGAAGAGTTAAAATTAGATATGAATCCACAATGTACATTTTGAATTGATGTTTCTGGAGACTTGCAATGAGATTCATTTTCTTGAAAAAATTAGGATCAAAATTGAGGGAAGATCAAATGATTTCTTTTTTTTCCTTTCCTTCTCTAATTCTCTTATTGTCCTCATTATGGGTCATGATTGTCACCCGAAACATCAATTCAAAATGCAGACTACAGATTCATCTATGATTTTTAACTCTTCAAAACCTATCCATTGAAACCTTGAAACATAAATATTCTATTGTTGTTCATTTATTTGTTTTCCATTTGACATTTAATTGTTAAAATTATGTCACTTTTGATTTGTGAAGAGCTTCACTCCTCAAATCCATATTAATGAATTTAGTTGACCTAGTGCAATGACACATAGAGGGGGGAAATTCACTCAAAATTAAGACAACGAAATAAATTGTTTAGATAAATATTTGCAATAGTAAATACTAGGGTTACTATCATTTGAAAAATATGTTCAAATTACATTTTTTAAACTTGATAAGACAATAAATTAATCGTGTACAAAATTTATCCTTTATAACTTACTTTACATGAGTTGACAAAATTCCAATGCTTGAGTTTAATGCTTTCCCACACTCAATAATTTGTTTCTATTATTCATTGCAAATAGCCTTGTAGGGTTTACATGAACATCCCTCCAATACCTCCTCAACAAACTGTACACTATACCCTATTGACTTATTATGCTGAGATTTTATTTTCTTCTAGTGTTGAACTAGCAAAGCTCAAGGCTTAAACATAACAAAGAAGTGTTCAAATTTCTTTTCATAAACATGATCAATGAATCAATTGTCAAGCCAATATAAGTGGAAATATTCCTCTAGAACTTCAACCCAAAGACCAGAAATGCTAGAGGCATTGAAGTATAACCATTGAAGCTCAATTTTTTCATCACGAATAACATGAACCAAAGACCTTACGTCCCTAGAGACGGAGATAAACAGAGATAACGTCTGTAAGCCAAGCCATGGAGTGAAACCGTATAAAGCCTTACCTTTTATGAAAAATATGGTTTATTGAATGCTGGAAATCGGATCTGACCATCATGGTGTTTTAAAAGAATATGTAAGTGGAAAACAAGTGAAGGTACCATTCCCTTCAAGAAAAAACAGAATCAGCAAGGTATTGTATTTTGTAAATTCTGATTTATGTGGACTAATGCCTATAACTTCTCTTGGTGGTTACTGTATTATGTTATCTTTGAGGATGCTTTTTCTCATGAAAAATAAATTTATTTTGTGAAAAATAAATGTCAAAATTTTAACATGTTCATATATTACAAAGGTCTAGTAGAAAAACAAGTTGAAAAGAACACCAAAATTTTTAGATATGACAATGGAGGAGAGTTCACTTCCAGTGATTTAATTGACTTCTGTAAAGAAGATGGAATCAGAAAAGAGACCATTGTACCATATAACCTAGAAAAAAATGGTGTGGCCGAGAGAAAGAATAGAACTATCATGGAAGGAGTCAAATCTATGTTGCATGATATAAAATTTCCAAAGTTTCTATGAGGAGAAGCTACAAACATAATTGTCTATGTTAAAAATAGATCTCCTCATCGTTCCCTAAAAAAATACTCTTGAAGAAGTCTTCACCAGTGAGAAGCCTGAAGTTGGGCACCTGAGAGTCTTTCGCTGTAACATGTATTTCCATGTCTGAAAAGAGAAAAGGAACAAGTTGGAAGCTTCAGGTAAGAAAGGTACCTTTTTTGGTTATTTTGAGAATTATAAATCTCATAGAATATATGTACCTGGTCAAAGAAATATACAATTTAGCAGGGTTGTAACATTTGATGAAGATGCAACTCTTGGAAAAGTAAGATACACTCCTCTTTCTCCTGCTAATATTGATAGTCAAGATTATGTATTTGAAATACAAGAAGATCCTGAAGTCAAAACTGATCTTACTGATGAACCCATGGAGCACATGGATCCTTTGGATACTCCTAAAATGAGACCTTTATGGCATTGTGAAACTCTTCAAGATGCTGATAAATATGATGCCCGAGAGGAACTTTTAGAGATAGAAAGAAACCTTGTCGGTTTTAATGATATGTTGTACCCATGAGAAACATAATTTAAGTTGAGCCATGAGCTTTTGAAGAAGTTGTAAAGGCCCAAGTGTGGAAATATGTAATGGCTAAAGAATATGAATCCACCATTCATAATGATATATGGGAAGTGGTTCCAAGATCCCAAGGTAAATCTATTGTATCTTGTAAATTTTTGTATAAAATTAAACATGGTGTTGATGGAGGTATTGAAAAATATAAATGTAGATTTATGGATAGAGGTTTCTCTAAGAAAGAGGTAATAGACTATGATGAAATTTTTGCACCTGTTTCCCATTACACACCATCTTCTTTATTGTAGCTCTAGAAGCTAGCTACTGATGGATCTTCACCAAACGGATGTGAAGATTTTTTTTTTCTGCATGGTTTTGTTAAAGAAGAAGTATTTGTGGAGAAACAACAAGGCTTTGAAGTACATGATCCAACAACTCCTGTGTGTAGGCTAAAGAAATATTTCTATTCTATAAATAAATATCTAAGAGCTTGGGATTCTCACATAGATAACTTCTTGATGAATCTTGGTTTTACTGGAAGCAATTAAAATCTAAATCTTTACTTTAAGACAGTTCATGATGTGCAAGTTGGTATGAATCAAAATTGAATAATACATAAAACACATAGATGTTTTTATCAACCTCAACAAATATTGTGGAGATATTTTATTTTCAAAGTAGATATTTAAGAATGGGATTAAGAATACAAGATTATTTTAGTGCATTCCAATGTTGGCCACATCAAAATTTTAGTCTAAATTGGATTCTCATGTACTCAATTCATTGACAATTTGTTTGGATAAATCTTGGCAATTAATAAGAACATAATATGAGGATAAAACTATTAGTCCCTACACCAATTTCAAACCGAAGTGATATCCCATTATCCTCATTAAGGTTTGGGAGTAAATCATGGGTACCTTGAAAATACAAAGAAACATTCAACTAAATATGACAAGGATTCTCATCACTAAAAGACTTGTGATTATTATTAAAAATCCATCAGGGTTTCACATTGGACAAAAATTTAGTTTCTTGGTGATATTGTAAGCATTGTGCATGATAAGCTACAATGAAAACCCATAAGAGCTTGAGAAGGATGTGTGCAGTAACCATTATCCAATGTTTTGTTTTCTCCCTATATGAGAAGTAGTTTCAACCAAAGACACAACAATGTAGAGGGCCCCATCTATCTCCCTGAGCCAGAGGGTTTCATATTGGTTTCAAACTCCATAGATTATCTTGCTGAGAGGCCTCATTGTATATTGTAGACCTGTTTCATCACATTTTTTTTACTTTGCCTCATCTCTACATTGATAAGAATCCTAAGAAGAATTTTTGGAGTTAGCGTTCCAAGTTCATTTTATGACATAGCTTTATGAGAAATCAAGTGTATTTTTCATGATATAGTTTTATGAGAAATCAAGTGTATTTTTTATGATATAGTTTTATGAGAAATCAAGTGTATTTTTTATGTGGCATATCTCGGAGCTCAATGGATTCTAAGAGCCTTGTTTCCCATTTTACATACCCAATATAACAAGAGAATTAAATTCTAGAGTGGATACAAATCCTTGTATCTGAATATGGTTTCAAAACATAGTTGGTTACAATGATATAGGTTTATTAGTTTGATTAGCCATATCATTCAGTTTCTCAACTTCTTTCTAGCAAAGGAACTTAGGTAAAAATTGATAATCATGCACATAATTTCCATGGACACCACAGATAGAGAAGTATGATTTGCTTGTAATTTCCATGGATACCAAAAATAGAGAAAGGTTAATTTGTGTAAAGTTTAATATTATTTCCCTATTTTGGTTGAATATTATTACTTTAACCCTATTAGAGATTTTTACATTAACTCTCATTTTTAGTGTTTTATATGTCCCCAATGTTATTATTAGGTTGTTGCTTTTAGTTATCTCAATTCCCTTGGATTTGATTTTGGTCATTTTTTTTCATCCCCTTACTCTTCTCTTTATTATTAATATTCTAATTGGTAGGGTTGGGTACATTCTATTGAGCATACACCCATTCTTGAAGATTATTTTTTTGATATACATTCCTTTAGACTTACTAACTAAATTTTCCACAATTAATATGTCTATGATGGACATATAGAGATTTAGGACCACCTCCTCCTCTTCATATTTAGTATGCAAAAGTGAATTTGAATTTCAGGATTTTTTTGTTTGTAAAGAGACCATTTTCTTTTTCTTTTTCCTTTTACACACTCATATGAATTATAATTGATAAGCCACCTATGCCATTGTGCATTTTGGGATTTAGTCTTTTTAAATATACACTTCTTTTTTATTTTTCCTTGTATAAACTCATATAAACTATAATTGATAAGTCATCTATGTCATTGTGCATTACCTTCATATTTCCATCAAACATAACATATGATTAAAAAGAAACACTAGTAAAGAAACAAAGTTGCATAAAAAATCTATTTCTTTTTTCTATGTAAATACATAAAAAAAAAATATTACTTCTTTTTTCTATGTTATTGTTTCTTATTCTACTTTCTTAAGGATTTTCCTTTGCAGCATGTGGTGCAATTGGTAGTTTAACTTTTCTACTTTTTAGAACTTTTTTTTGGTATATTTCAAAACTAATTTGGCATATTATTAAAATTGTAAGAACCAATTGAGATCACAACTAATTAATTTCTAAACACACAAAATCAAATAAACCTTTTATTTCATGTCTTCTCCTTAAATTATAATATCTTAGAAAATATTTTAAGTTGAACAACTTGTAATTTAATTAAAAAAAATTGAGCATATTACCCATTGTCCAACATTATCAATAATTTATGTCTCATTATGAGATAATTTATACACAATATATCAATTATCAATAAGTCTCATTATGAGAGAATTTATACACAATATATCAATTTCTTAACTCTAAGAATTAGGGTTTCACATAAAGAATTCTTAGTTATATTAGTGGTAAGTATAAATATGTTGGAAACAGCTATATGCTTACATTATATCCAGAGAAATGACACTTAAACCCTCAACCAAATCTTTGTGTCTGGTAAAAAGGAAAATTCATTGGAAATTTATGCATTTAAATGGGCTATGCTAGAGAAAAATACCATGGGAAAAATCATTAGCTAAAAATGCCATGGGAAAATCTATGAGTTTTGAAAACTAGAAACTCAAAAATGTAAATTGACTATTTTAACTCAATCTTATTTCAATATTAACTTTATTTTTATTTTACTTAATTTTTTAATTTATGTTAGTTTTTATTTTTATTTTTTATGAGAAATAAAAGAAAATATATGTATGAAACCCCCTGGTTTATGGGATAAGGAGCCTACTTTTGTGAAGAGATTTTAATGTTAAAGTTTATATAAGTGTATATAATGAAACCTGTGTTCTTAACCACTATGTCCACTCAAGTTTTAGGCCTCCTACAATAATGGTACAAATTATAAAGACTAGTGCACTTGCTCATCTCTTTGTAAATCTATTAGTTTCTTCCAAATGGACTTTTCTTTATATTCTTGTTTTCTCTTTTCATATATTTGACTTCCTCTATCTTGTCATTTTTATGGTTTGAGATAGATAATTAATCTCCTCAATCCTACCTATCTCAACAATAATATATATGCCTAAAAGTAAATCTTATTCAAAATCACTAATGTTCTAAAACTTTTATACCATTTCATTTATATTCATAAAATTAATTGTCTTCAAAAGATATTATTTTCATTTTCTATTTTTTTTTGTTTTTAAATGAAATTACAAAATAAAATTATATCTTATTTTTTCTTAGTGGTTATTAAAAAAATTTATAAACTACTTTCTCTAGCTTTACATTGAAATTTGAATACTTACGTTATATCTTAAAAATACTTTTATTAACATAATATTTCATTAATTATAAGATAAATATTCTTATTAATTTAATATTTTTTGAACAATATTGTAAAATTAAAAAAGCAACACAAATATTAATATTATTTAGAGCATTTCAATATTGAGCACCTAGATTCAAGGTATTTGCCTGATATTGGTCTATAATTAATTATATGTGTATATATTTGTTTCTTCTTACAACGTTTTCTTAACTCAAAAAAAAAACATTCTACTTAAAAAAAAACCGTCAAATGGAGGTCACGTGAATTCAGGGCATATTCAATGTGAATAATATTTTGAGTAAATATGTTGACTATAAAAGGAGGAGTTTAGTTGAAGTCGTGATATATATTTGTGAGTTTAGTTATAGTTGGTATAAATTTTTGGAGACATAGATACTATATGTTGAGAAGGAGTTGTGTTCTCAGCTATGGCGGTTTTACTCGGTGAAAATTGTGGAAAAAAACCATATAAATGAGTTATATTAGTAGTCTCATAACTTTTTTGCTAAAAAAAAAACAAAAAACAAACCAAAAAAAACTAACAATGCTATACATATATGCTAAAAAAATATATTCAAGAAATGTAAATATGTAAATTATTGTATTTTAATATATATATATGAAACAAGAATATCTATTAGCTATTATATTAAACTTAGTTTAGATATATAAATTATATAAACAAGTTGACACCAATGAACATCATTGGAATAGAGTATGTATCAACCACAATTTACAAAAATTTGACTTTGAAGCTCTCGAACAAAATTTCTACAGTATCTAGAGTGTTGCACTTGTACATTTGTCCATATTGACCTAACAAAAACCAAAATTTACAAAGTATCAAAATTTTGCATTAAACCATCAAGGAATACCTCGTTTTGCAGATGCCACCAAAGTTCACCTTGATTTAGTCTTGACCCAAAATTAACCATGTGATCAAACTCCTAGTTGTTCTATATGAGAACATGAAAGCATTTCTTCTTTAGGATAAACTGATACAACTGATAAAACTGCTTGAAAATCCAACTTTATTTTATATCTAAGTGGCGGGACCGTGAATATAAATGGTAAATTATATGCAAGGAATTACCAAAAAAAATCACCTCCACAATTCCAAGATTCACAATTTTCTTGAATTCTTGAATATAAATGGTAAATTATATTCAAGAAATTACTAAAAAAAATCACCTCCACAATTCCAAGATTCACAATTTGCTTCAATTCCTAATATAATATAAGATATCGACTTCAACAATATTGGTGAAAATATGACATAAACCCCAAACATACTTATGTTTTTCATAATTATTAGAAAAAAATTCCATTATCACCTAAAATATAAAATATAAAATTTATAAAATTATTTAAAAAGAAATCAACCCAAAATACAACGTTAATGACTCTTTAATACATTTACCAAAAAATATTTCAAAACCTAGCATATTGAGATCTAGCAAAGGAGGATATTTCCTATTCTTTATATTGAGCTATTTTATCATATGACTTTGTAATATACTTCACATTATATAATTTTTTGGAAAACATTTCAACTCAAAAGATTAAACTAGTAATTGCACCGCATGTTACAAAAGAAACCACGTAAGGCAATAGCATAGGAAAGAGTAGCCTAGATGAAATAAGTTGTTGTAGAGAAGGATCCATTGTGAAGGAATGAAAGGCAATTTTTGCTTCCATGGAAGTAGGTCATGGAGGTTTCAAAGATATTGATGATAAGAATTGTCAACCAGAAAAAATTGTTATAGATATTGAAATAGGAAATTGGGGGTGAAAATCCTTAGGTGATTAATCATCCTCTGAAACAACCATGAAATGAGCTTGTAACTCATATAAGATATTTTAAATACATTCAAGTACAATATATCTAGCATAGATGTAAATAAAGATATTTTTTATGAAAAGAAATAGAGTTTAGTCCAAGATCATCTACATATCCGAGCACTAATTTCATGCTTTTCGGCAATTTTATATTGTATATGAATAACAATAGTCTTGGTATACAAGAAATTTAACGGCTTTTTAATATGGAGACATTTTTTGAAGGAGATATTTTTTTTTTTTTATGTTATGGTTTATTTTCTTAACTCCAAACCTGGTTTATTCTTTCTCTATATACATAAGAAACAAAAAATACAAAGTAATTTCACAATTTTAAGTTATAGTTTTATATTTTATAATTACAAATCTAGTTTCTTATTAAACTATTTTACACACATCTATTTATTCAAATAAATTATATTGTGAATGTGTTTTCTCCTATTATTTGATTACAAAATTATTGTACTCCCTACTAAGTAAAACAACTTTATTAATAAAGAATTGAATGCCAAATTAAAATATTACTCAAGCGAGAACTACTATAATATGTAGAACTGATTTTTTGATGTATAAATTATTTGTTTTATATGTCGTTGAATTTCCATTACCTATTACCTTCAAATCCCATGGGGAGTTATTTAACATGGGAGCCAACATTAGGTAAATAAACATTCACATTGTCAACTTGGAAAAAAAAATTATAATCCTAAAATTCTCTTACCTAATCATATTTTCAAATATATAATTGAGTTCCATTTATTAAAAACAAAGGCAATATTAAGAACCCCCTAGAGTTATAAAAGGTAATTGACATGAAAAATAAAAAATCTCCTCATGACAACATATAAATGTTAATCTTCATTGAATCATTAAAAAACTAAAAAGGAAGAATAGATACTATCACAATTTTCTTATCAGAACTAAATGCTCCTATATGAAAGAGATTTGGAAGTAACTATTGAATTGGTGAACATGTCTTGCTCTATGGTGTTGGATATTGGGAATAAGCAACTGTTGAATTGGTGAACATGTCTTACTCTATGGTGTTGGATATTGGGCATAGATTTCTTGATCTTGTATACAATACTATCAATTTGCATGTAGCTTATACTACATTAACCATGATATTGTCAACATTTAGAGCACACTTTCCATCTCATTTGTAGAGAAAATTACAATAGAGTATCACATTTTTCTTATCATATCTAAATGTTCCTATATGCAACAACTACCTTGTGCCTCATAGTTTAAATTTGTGCAGGGAGGAGGAGAGGAGTGTCAAGGTGCAAGCTAGAATAAGAAGAGAAAGAAGAATCTTGTTTGGGACATGAGAAACGTGTTTGGGACTTGAGATAGATTCATTTCTCTCCACATCTAGACTCAAAGCTTAATAAAACAAAACTCACCATACTTTGAATTTTTTAAATAAATATCTTAAAAATTAGAATATCAATTTATTACATTTTTCCCAATTACACATTTAGCAATATTCATTTTAAAAAATACAAATATAAATTACTATTTTAAATAAAAATATTACAACACACTTAACAATATTCATTTAAAAAATACAACTACAAATTACTATTTTAAATAAAAATAGTACAAATAATCACATTAATTACCATGGTCCTCATGTACCTTCCTCTTATTACTTTTTAAATACCTTTTTAAATACCTAATGTTAGTGTCAATTTTGTAAAACTATAATCTCCAAGTCTCACTTTTTATAACTTTGGTGGAAGGATAGAGTATCTAAATTCCGTTACCCTTTAAGAAGCATCCTCAATTATTGTACCACCCACCTCAGCATCCAATCTAGACATATTAGGTTATTCTAAATTGATTAAAAGAGTATATAATTTTTAGGGTGGTGTTCTATGTTCACTAAAATTCCTATGATGTCCATCACTATGTATGGGGTTCATTGCAATCTTGGATATATTCTATGAGTTGTTGTGATTTTTTTCTTGTGGCTAAAGCTTATTTTTAGTTGTCACCTAGTTATCATGATTCAAAACATTTCTATAATCTCATATCCATATAGCATTAGATATATTTTGTGAGCTAATGTGATGTTTTGTTTGTCACAATGATTCAAAAATCAATTATTATACCACACTATTGACTTTCTCATTGTCTGTTTTTTTAATGAACCCTTTAAAAAGACCACATGAACATTTGATTTTACACTCTGATCTCCTCAGCATGGGTGGGGGTTTCAAAAATTGGAGAGTAAATTGAGCACTTATTGTTAGAAATTTTTGTATAAGATGGGAAATTTGGATGGTTTGTAGAGAATATGGATGTCATAACAGATATCTATTTTGAGTTTTTAGTGTCTCTGGCCACCATGCATCTAATAGGATCCATTTCAACTGAGAACATCAATAGATCACTCTGTCAGGACTAAGTAGGTTTTTTCTTTTGTAAGTTTTGTTTGAATTGAAAAATAAAAACAAAAAAATTATAAAAGCTAAAATTATTTAGTGATTTATTTTATTTTATTTTATTTTATTATGTAGTTAGAAACTATTACAATTAAGTAATTAAAGGTAAATTTAGTGTTATTTAAGAAATGAGAATTATGAACATTCATCATTATTGCTCAAGATAAATCATGTCCTGTGAAATAATTTAATAAACTATATTCCACATGAATACCATGGGTCAATATCATGGGCCGTTTTTATAGTTTATTATTATTTTATTTTCTAATTTTTGTTTTTTACTTGTATTTTGACCTAGTTGAAATTTTCATTACATTATGTCAATATGTTTATTTAATTTACTTTTATTTTTATTTTTTGTAATTTGACATAGTCAAAATGTTAAACATGACATTACAACATTTCTATTATACACCTAAAATCAATCTAAATTATTAAAAAGGAAAAAAAAAATAACACTATAAAAAAAATATAAAACTATTTACTTGTGGATCTAATGGCCTAAAACATTTCAAATGTCTAACATTTGATCCAATGGCTGAGACATGGACACATTGGCAGCTAGGGAAGTTGTCTCCAAATAAGGTCAATACCATGAGCTGTTTTTATAGTTTATTATTATTTTATTTTATTATTTTATTATTTTTATTGTATTTTTACCTAATTAAAATGTTCATTACATTATGTCAATATTTTTATTTAATTTACTTTTATTTTTATTTTTGTGTAATTTGACATAGTCAAAATGTTAAACATGACATTACAACATTTCTTTTATACACCTAAAATTAATGTAACTTATTAAAAAGAAATAAGAAACCAACATTATAAAATATATATATATATATATATATATATATATATATATATATATATATATATATATATATAACTATTTACTTATGAATCTAATCGCCTAAAACATTTCAATCATCTAATATTTGATCCAATGGCTTAGACATGGACACATTAGCAGCTAGGAAAGTTGTTTTCAAATAAGAACACCTTACGGCGTAATAATCTCAATGATTTGATGATAATAATGAAAGATATTTTTACACTTGGACAATAGGACAATAAGAGAACACAAATAAAATAGGATATCAAACTGAGTTTTCTTAATCAAAAAGTTGCAATACAAAAAAACGGGAGCTAAGTTTGCTTAATCAAAAAGTTGCAATACAAAAAAATGGGAGCTAGCCACAGGTGGCCATCAATGTTCATCACCTTTGCCAGTTCAAAATTTTGATTCTAGTGCAACTCCTCTGTGTAACTCTACCAGTCCTATCTTCCTGAAAACTTGAATTCTTGGAACTAATTCTCAAAATCCCACTTTGCATGGTGATAGATTGTATTCAATTCATACACTCCCGTGCATATTTTGCTTATGATAAATTCATATACTAAAAAATGTGGTGTGTATGAATCAATTCTTATTCATCATGTTCTTCGTGAAACCTTCAGGACATGCTCCCTCTTGGTGTTCTGTTCTATGGCATACCTTGCAATGGAAAGGTATTCCCTCGTAATCCAATTTCAGAGCGCAATTATAGTGGTCTCCCACCTTGAAAATGATTTCAGATTTTAATACTTCATTGAGATCAACCTCAACACACCCTGCGTGTCATGGACACAACATTCCCCTTCCTATAGGGTTCAAATATTTTGAGAACCTTTCCAATCAGAGAGAAGATCTCAACTAGTACCTCTTCTCTCCATAATACTAGAGGAAGGTACGGAAGTCTCATCCATATTGGGGTTTTTAATGGACCAGGATTTTGAATCAAGTGACCATCTCCTAAGGCTGAATCCTACCACTCCCATGAACTAGGGCCCATTATCCAAAACAAACTCAAAATCATCCTTAGAAAAGAACTGAATCTTGAAAAACCCCTCACCCATTATGTTAAATATCCAGTTGCTTGTTAGCTTGGGCCTCCAGTGTTTACCAGACCATTGGAAGAGGTCTTGAAGAGTTGGGTTCATAAGAGTGAATCTACCAACCAAGGAGTTTTCATTGCATATAAATTCATCCAAAAACATATATTCATTAATGGGCTCAGAACCTGGACTTGACAGATCAACAATTGTTTTCTCAATATTCCTATTTTTCTTGGGCACTGTGTAATCAGCAGCCTCCTTATTCTGTAATGGAAGATCTGCAGGCCCTTTCAAGTCCTCAAGTCTTGTGGGACTCTGCAAGTTGAATTTGGATGACCCGTTTTCCTCCCTTTTATCCATGAGGGGGACTTCAGGTGTTGAGCTTGAACACATATTTATTGAGAAATGGGTATAGTTGCAGAGACTTATTGATTACATATTTCCTGTGTATATTACTGACAACTTACACAATCTTTTCCTCTTTTTTCAATGGATATTCTACACTTAGAATAGAATGGTTGTTGAATGAGTGGTAGCTTAGTTTGAAATACCCAATTCTGGTTTGTTACCAATTTTTTTATAGGTTGGTTTTTCAATGCGAACAAATCGAGCGAGAACACAACCAAAACAAATCTAGGTTTGCATTGAGCAAATTCGAGACTAGCACTTGCTCAACTTGAGCTGAATAAAGTATAAAACACTCCATCATTCAGGTAATCCTTGGTAATAAACAACCAAGCATCAAGTTGCGTCAGTAGGTACAGGAATGTGATGAGGAAATTTCCTTCCATGGACTCTGTCAAATACTGTTTAGCTAAATAGACGGTCTTGAATCTCTCAATTTGCTCACATTACTTTGTTCACATCTATATATATATATATATATATATATATAGATGCTCACATTACTTTGTTCGCATATATATATATATATATATATATATATATATATATATGAACTTTGTATCTCTCACTTTACTCACAAGTATGGTAGATCAACTTCAGGGGGATCTAGTAGATCAATTAAAGGGATCTAGGAGATCAACTTAAAGAGATCCAAAAGGATCCAGGGGATGTACAAATGGATTCACCCACTTAAAGGGACTCAAAGGGATCTAGGGGATCTACAAAGGGATCTACCCACCTATAGGGACTCAAAAGGATTGAGGGGATCTACTTGTGCTAGGCAGATCAACCCAAAGGGATTTACAAAGGGATTTACCCACTTATAGGGACCCAAAGGGTCGAGGGGATCTACTTGTGCTAGGCACATCAACCCAAAAGGATCTAAAAAGGGATCTACTCACCTATAGGGACCCAAAAGGATTGAAGGGATCTACTTGTGCTAGGCAGATCAACCCAAAGGATCTACAAATGGATTTACCCACCTATAAGGACCCAAAGGCTCGAGGGGATCTACTTGTGCTAGGCAGATCAACCCAAAGAGATCTACAAAGGGATCTACCCACCATAGGGACCCAAAGGGTTGAAGGGATCTAACAAGCAAGGCCTAACCCCAAGGGTGTGGAGGATATTTTACACTGTGATCTCCCAACTGGCGAGGTACTTAGAACTAACCCTTGAAGCTACTCCTTATTCAACTTATACTACATTAAAACTGCAATTCAATTTTTTTTAACCAAAATATCAAATATGTAAAACACATTAAATTTATCTTCCACCATCACCAAATCTAATAGAGAAAAATACCATGTTAACTCTACTTGACATATATCTTCTAGAAATATGAAAACATCCATATGAAATTTAATTTTAGTGTGTTGAGTGCACTTGTTTGTGAAAACACTAGACTTTATGGTGTAGATAGCTTATATTTTATTTTTTATTTTTTACCTTTTAATTTAGTTATATTTATGGTATAATTTTATAAGTTATTTATTTTAAAATTAGATTTACATATAAATATTATTTATTTTAAAATTAGATTTAAATATTATATTTTTTTAATTAAATTTATAAATAAATATTATATTTCATTAATTTAATTTGTTTTTGGTTTAAATATATTTAAGAATTCAATATTACCATTTTTATTTAATTTGTATTTTAATCATAAATATAGTTATGGGAAACTTTTAAAATTTAGAAAAAAATCATACATAATAATATTTTATTGTTATTATTATAGACATTTTTATTAAAAAATAATATTTATATACATGAAAAATGTGGTCTTATCATTAATTTAAAAATTAATAATTTAATTTTAAATTTATAATATATTACATTTCTCTCATGTTGATATAGACCACTGAATTGCTAATAAAAAATAATAATCAATTGCTAATAAAAAAGAATAATTAATAAGAAATATAGAAATCTCTCTTTTGATGTTCCTCATCTTTGATCAATAATGTTATATGTTATATTTTTTGAATTTTTTTCAGCATTTTCTGTTTAGTAGATTGTCTTTGAACCACGAGATTGAGTTGTAAAATTTTCACAATCTAATTTCCCCAAGATTTTTTCAAGGTGTTGAATCCATATATAGTCAAAAGCGCATTTTAAATATGAAAAAAAAATTAATATTTAACTAAAAAATATGCCCCAAAATTTCTGTCAAAAACTCAAAAACGTGTGTTTAGCCAACTCCCTTTAATAATATAATATTATTATATTATATTTAATTATAACATAAATATATTATATATGATATTATTCTACTTATCATTAAATATAATTTAATAACATGATATAATATAATGTTATATTACATTTATTATTATTTGAATTAATATTAATTTTAATACAACATAGTAAGAAATATAATATAGCATATTATTTAATAAAATGATATTATATATGAGCGATGTTGAATAATAGAAGGAATTACACATTTTTATTTTAAAGAATGCATAAATAAAATGTTTTTAACATCTATATAGAGTTGGCATTAATATTTTTTCAATTGGTATATGTCGTTTTTATCATATAATAAGATATTTTCCTCTTTCTCTCTCATTGAGAGTGCATATTGAATGTTGACAAATTTTATTTATGATTCATATTACAATTTCTTTTGCTCTCAATATTTTTTAAATGTTATATATTAATTTCATATTAAGAATGGTATGAATTAATCATCTCTCAAATTAGGAGGTAGGAAATAATTAAAAATTCTTATTTTCAATTATTTTTTTCTTTCTCTACATACATATCAAGTTGATATAGAAGTGTTTTACTTAAAAGGCATATTGAAATATTTTATTTAGGGCTCACATATAGATATATATGAAGTTGATATTTAGATTTTTAATTAACAAGGACATTCAAATGTTTTATTAAAAGTATGCATTTAAATATTCTAAATAGCGAAGAACTTTCAAATTTCCTTCCCATTTGACATTTCATATATAAAATAGTTTTATATACTATGGACATTCAAATATTCTATAAATATCTCACACTAAAATATTTCAATTTCCTTTGAGTTGTAATATTAAACATCAAATCTCCCGGATGAGGGTGTTTAGTTCGGTGATCAGTACGTTGGCGGCGTGGTGGGTTGGCGCGTGGCTTATTACCACCGCCATCAGGCCTCGCGTAATGTTTTTCATCAATATTTCTGCAACCATCTTCAATGCTGCGTTAATGCAGCTCGAACCTCCATACCAGCTCGCAAGTTCATCTGCCATGGCGCCTCCCCAAGGTTTCATTCATGCTCCTCCCCTACGCTCATGTTTTTCCCTTGCTGCCGCTGAGCCTCACTCAAGGACCAGCACTGGGAAACGCTACGCATTGGATTGTTATCTCCAATTGCTGCCGAGTTTTCATGTTTCACAAAGTCCCTTCTGCAATCTCAGTCGCTACTCGTCCTCTGTCACTTCCAGTTCTCCTTTGCAGGCTGAAGCTCCTCGCCCTACTGCCCTCCACTGCCTCCACAGTTTTGACGACTGTTCTACGCTGCCTGTTCTTCACACCATGCCCCGTATGCACCAAAGAATGCGCTGCAAGAGAGGTAGCTCTCGTGGGCGTGTGGTCCGCCAACCCTCATCCTCTACTTCTGACTCCTCGACCTACTCCTCAGATTTCCGCACTGATCGCTATCCCGACACCAGGAGTGGTCATGGACAGGCTCATGGGTAGCATATTTCTGTGGCGCGCTCTCACCATTCCTCCCATTCGCAGTCTCACACTACTAAATTTCAGTTCCCCTGCACCTTCAGACATTCCTCTTTCACAGCTACTGTTACCATTGTGCTTCGAGAGGAATCTTCGGGTCTGGTTGCCGCAACTTCGAGGGTTACTCTAGAGACGAGGGCGGATGATAAACATGGTACACCTTCGGCTGACAAGAAGCAGAGTAAGGATCCTAGTGGCATTTCTCCCCAGGCCTTGAGCTTACAGGTTGGTCCGAGCATCCCCACTAGTGGCAGTTTTACAGGCAAGGAGGAACTTCTTGCTAAGGAAGAAGACCCCTACAAATATGCATGCCGCATCGTTGAAGAGTCGCCTACCACCTCCCATGAATCATAATCAGGTTTGCGTTCAAAGGTTTTTTATTCCCTATTGCTTGAATGGGCTCAATTCCCTTTTGTTTTATAGTCGTCATATGTTCATCAGTTCTCATGCTCAGACTTTTACTCTAAGGTTCATTTTTCGGTTTCCCCTGCGTGGGAGGCACTCTTCTACTCATTTGTTTGGGTTTCTGTTATGGTTACTGAAGTTAAATGGGACAAATTTCAATTTTGTTATGGGCGACACCTATCTACTATTTTCTATGGGTCTAGTCATACTCTCATGGTCCTTGAAGTTCCTCTGGTTAGTTTTCAATTTTGTTATGGGCGATGGCCGCATCTCTGAGCTAGACAATGTCAAGATCTTTGAAGTTCTTTTGGTCAGTTTTCAGTTATGTAATGGGCAAATGCCGCATCTCTAGGCTATAATTCTCGAGGCCACAACCTCTTTGTAAAAAGAATTGTATCAATATAGGAGTAGACAAATTCAGAAAAGAAAAATATTAAACATCAAATCATAGTAATAATATTAAATCGAAGTAATATTTTTGAAATCATTTCAAAATAATAATAACATATTATTATAAACATTATTTCATTAAGATTGAATTTAGTAATTTCTTTTTATATTAATTTTTTAACGTTTATATGGATTATTTTATTAACTATATAATTTTCATTTTAAGGTGTTTAGTAATTCTTTTAACATTTATTTCTCTAGTTGTTTTGCATCTCTAGTATATAAATGCATGGTTGGAACATGGAAAAAAAATTTGAAATGTGATTTACCAGAAATTATGTCATAACATTATTTTAAAAGTCATTTGTCAACTCCATATTGGGTATGGAAGAAATTATACATTTTCCTCATACTAAAATGAAAAAAGTAATTATGGATGAAATTAGAAGTTTTATACTTTCAATTACTTTATTTCCATATATAAATTTGGTGTAAATTATGTTAGTTAGGGTGAACATTGAAGTCATTTATTTATGGCCTACATTGAGAGGTTCTTTTTCTATTAATATTTTTAAATTTTTTAATGTTGGTATTAGTTTACTAATTTTTAATGTATTGTTATGGGACATCTCCCCCCATACTAGGCTATAGAGTACCTATCAACAAAATAATAAAATATTTATTATAGTATGTTCAACATTCCCTCTTTTTGTGCCAATGCAAAACTAATATATAACCAGTAATGAAATTTCTTGGTTTGATAATAGTTCAATGGACTTCGGTGTCACATTTTTAGAATAATCTAGAATGCATCGGTTAGATAGAGATGGTAGTAAATTTTTTAATTATGGGAATAAATTTCAAAATTCATTCAAGGAATTTTAAAGATAAAAATGCACTTTATTCAATTTTATAGCATTAATAGAAGAATCAAATAAGACCATTTGTAAGTGAAACCTCATGGTGAACAAATACTTTTAGAGTAGATGAGAAATCAATTTTTGCATATGTGTCTCCACTTTAGTGGCTCATGCGGTTTCTAAGGTGGATTCCCATCCCTCTCCTCTTCCTTTATGGGGGAAATTGTCTCAACAATCTATCCAAGGCCATGGAAGAAGACCTAGTCGATTACTTAGAGGACCCACTCATTGGTAACTAGATCTATTCACCACAATTTCTCTTTGATGATGCCCCATAATCACCCAATGTTGGAAATGGATCAGTTCATCAATCAAAACTAGGGGCAGATGTAAGGTATAATTTTCAACACATATATTTACCATCAGGATCCATGCCTTTGAAAGTAAAAAAGGATATATTTTTTTATTCATTAGATCCTTTCATGTTATGTGTGATTCAAACATTCTATCCATTTCCTCTCCGTCCAATCTTACAAAATAAGTTCCTTTAGTCGCACTGCTTCTAATATTTATCCTTTGTATCCCCTTGTTGGACTCCACCAAAATTATCCTTAAAAAAGCCTTCGTTATATTTCATTAGATGTATCCTCACCTAATATATGTTCAATGGTGTTGAGATAGCTCAAAAATCTATCCTAAAAAATTCTCTGATGGATCCACCTATCAAGGAGTATCCCAAAAATCATCGGAAATGTGTTATGCACAAGGATGAGGAGGCTATATTATTTCTATGGGAAGCTATCAATTTGAATGGAATTTAAATTATGGAGAAATCCAAACTTGTTATTTTTTCCACCATCAAAGGTATGATTATGGAAGTCCTAAAATAATGGAGGGACAAGAATATCTCTATAATTTTTGGATACTCCCCTCAGTGCATGATCCTAGATAGAGTATGGATGGAATTTATCATTGCATCAAGTGAAGATTCTTAAAAACCTATTTATCGTGCTAGCATTAGGTATATTAAGTAATATACCTTAAAAATTGGAAGTTAGATTTCAATGTCAAGTTGGAAAAAATGGAAGTAATTCTAGTTAGGTCCATATTCCTAGCCTTAAACTCCTTTCTGGTTACCAAAAGGGTATTATGAAATTGGGAACATTTAGGGCTTATACTATGAAACCAACAGTTTCTACTTGGATATGGTGTAGATGGGTAGGACCCATATTTTATTTTGTCTCAATATCTCAAAAACGATTGCAGATGTCATCACTATCAAGAAAGGAAACTATGGGTTAGAAAACCTATTGATTACATGGTAATTCCATTTAAGTGTGTTAGATGCAACAAATATAGCCATCACAGAGTATAATTCCCATGGTTTGGAAAGAATAAAAACTTGGTATGAAAGAATCCTTAGAGGTTGGACATTCTAGCATCTAGTATTTAGGATTCCCATTATAGTTTAAATAACCCTATGCAGTGAACATAGCCTCCTAATAAACTCTAGCATCCATCGCGAGCCTCACGGGTAGGCACACTGTTGGACAATTTATTTGAACAAATTGCTGCATTAAATTATCGACCAGGGAAACTCGTGAGCTTGTGATGGTTCCAGAAATATATATGCAAGAGTAGGCAACTAACTCTATGTCTAACTAAATTATTTATGATTCAATATAATATGCAAGGGAAGAGGCTCCTAACTAAGGAGGTCCTGGTTGTCCTTCCCTACAGTATCATAGAGAAATCATTCATAAAACTAGAAACTTGAAATAAAAACAAGAGAATGAACTTTAATTGTTGTTCAGATTCAAAGAGAGAGAAAGACTAACTTAGTCTTTTGATTGTCCTCTCATGTACTAATCCAAACTAAACTAAGATTCATTCATAAGCATAAGAAATGAAATGACTTGAAACATAAAAGCAAAAGAATGAATTTCAATTATCATGCAAATCAAATAGAAAGAGAGCCTAACTTAGACCCTTGGATATCCTCTCACATGTTGATAAGATTCTAATTTAAAACTCATTCATCAATCACAAACAAATCCTTAAACATCTAAGCAATGAAATGAAACAAAATCTAATATGAAATAAAATGTTTCTCTCATCCTTTTAGAGTGAGCTCAATTCTGTTAAGAACAAGACAAATTATTCCATATACTACATTAAGGAAACTTATATCTAAAACTACATAAATTCCATAAATTCATATTCTACATTAACACAATTTACATCTAAAACTACATAATGGAAATATATGAAAAATGGAGCTTTATTCTATTCCATCATCAATTGGATACAATGCTCTAAGAGTCCTCCCCTTGGAATGGAGGAGGTACTCCTATTTATACAATGAGATGAGATAACAAACTCATAATGATGATCCACTAATCTCTCTTTTAGTTCCATACATTTCTCAACCATCTAGACACATAACCCTATCCTCCATGATCTCCTCCATGATCTTTTCCATGAGTTTTATCTTCTTAAATTCGAATTTGATCATCCAAGGCCACATAAAGGTGTCTTGGAAGCTTCCTTTGAGCCTACACATGTCAACAAACTCATGCTAATTGTTAGGTATAAGTATAAGCATATTATTTTCTAAGTTTTAGCCATAAATTCACTTTAAAATGTTAAGAATTAATAAACTTTGGAAAAACAAAGTTATGACCCAATAATGAGGTGAATGTAATGATATGGAGGTGGAATGGAGGTGACATGAAGGTAAAATGTGAAGATATTGATGAATAATGGAGTGAAAATAGAGACTATTTTGAGGCCCAACAGACACCATTTCTTCATATTCAATTCTTCCTTCCACATCCTTTGATCATAATTTATTTTTCTAGCCACTCTTGGTCTTGGGACACATACTCACACAACAGGGTTCAAAGGTTTTTTGTCGAGTCACAATGTTCTAAAGGAAGGTTTAGAGAACTTTTTTACCAAATTATTAAGATTTTCTGGTCCTCAAACCCACCTATTGATCCATATTCCACCCTATATCTTCATATTTTACCCTTTCATCCCCTAGTTGTGCACACCTCACTAAATCCATTTTATTCTTCAAAATATGCCTTCTATCCACTCTCTCCCATCCCAAAATACAACCATCGGTCTGAAACTAAAGGTTACCTCCCTATTAGGCATGAAATTGTAGGAAATTTGGGTTATTATAATGTATTTGAGCTAAAATCCTCTATCAAAGTTCAAAAAATCATTCATTTATATTACTTAGAGGAAATTTGATGTTGAAATTTGATCCAACAAAAAAAACATTATTATAGGGGCCTTTATAGCACTAGCCAAAATGCAGGCTTCCAAATGAATGTTCTTTCCCTCAACTACAATGGAATGGCCATCTCCTCAAAAAAATTAGTTACCAAATGTTTTGTTGAATTTCATAATCCCCAAATCATTTTTTCAATAGACAATGTTAGAAGGTGACAAGATGTATCATGTTTTGTCTTCTTCCATGTCAAGTTGTGTGTTCCTTTCCATTGATGTAGTCGGTATATTAGGGAATTGGTCTCTAGATAGAGGATCGATGCTCTAAATCTCACTATCTCATGGTCAATTAAACTATACATTAAATTTCATTGTCTTAATTTATATGGGCCATATTCATAAAGAAAGGATTTATGGGATTCCAACTTTTAGGATCCCCTCCTTCAAGAACCTATGGTGATTATTATAAGTGAACTAAAATTCACCATGAAGGCCAATGATATTTGGGGCCCTATAATATATCCTAATACCCTCTAATATTTCCTGCTTGATCACATTGAAGGGCTTATTGGATATTCTTGAGATATAACCTCTAAAACTTGTTACTATTTATAGGAAATAAAGAGTTAGGAATGTCGTTATTATGAAAAGGTTAGATATATTCGTTGTCTTAGACTATTTTCTAGAGGCTAATCTCAAAATTTACTAATGGATCACAAGTATAGGAGATTCAATCCAATGTCTTATTATTTTGGAAATTGACTCTTCCATGCCCTCGTTTGTTATCCCTTTTGAAATTTAATCCCCATTGGTGTGAATACCCTTTCTTGTTTCAACCACTAAAGGATGTCCAGAGACTACAAAATCAATTGAATCACACTTATTCACCTCCCCAACTCTAAGAAAACATTAAAAGATCCAAATCCGTTATTATATTTTGGATAAAATAGAAAAAGAAGGACACAACAAGAACCTTGAAGAATTATAAAAATATATGTATGTGAATTTTTGAAAGGATAGGAGAGGGTTTTTCATCAAAGTATAATATATACTAAATGAAATATATAGAGGATCAAAAAAGAAAAATATTGCTCAATAGAGAGAAATAGAGGAGAGTGAAAGGTGGATATTTATGGCTCAAAGAAAGAGATCAAAACATTATGTTCATTCATCATTTTTCCTACCATAAAAAATACATAAACTCAATTTGGCCCATCTCTAAACTTAAACTGGTTTTGAGGTCTATCAAAATATAAATAGTATGTTTAAACATCTTACCTTCAATTTCAATCGTGTTGGGTTGATATTTTTCCTTATGATCCTCCAGTGCTGCATTGATTTTCGGTATGTTTTTTGTCCACTTCGACCACTATTAAAGCTTATTGTATGTTGTTTATTGGTTCCAATATCCTATGATAAGGACATTTTTTAATATAATGTGGTCCTCTACAACCCCAACACTGTAGGGGTGATTTTTTTAATTGATTAATCTCATATTTAGTGGATTTCTCCATCGTTCTTGGATCATTCTGTGGTCGAATTTTCTATTTATTCTTCTCCATAGTTATCCCTTACTACCCCTTAAAGATATTCTTGGGAGTAGTAGTCTTATTATTTCTACTATTTTGTGTATTTCTCTGTACTTTCTTTCCTGCCTATCTTTTACTGTTATCCTTTTTCTACATCTACTGATAACAAATTCGAGCTTTTCTTACAGTGTCATCCTTGGTTTTGGGGTTCTCAAACTCAATTTTTTCCTTCATGTGCATTGGTAGGATGCTAATGAAACTTTGTAATTTAGCTTTCTCCTCACATATATATGGTACATACCATAACAAAGAGGTAAACTTGGCCACATACTCAGTCATAGTCAACTGCCCTAATCTTAGATCATGAAATTATTTAGCCTTATCATCATAAAATTTCTCTGCCAAATATTTATTCTTAAAATTCTTCTAGAATGTTTCCCAAGTGAATGACTGCTCATCGAAACCATGCACCACTTTTACCTCTTCCCACCACAGTGTTTCCTTCCCATGCAGCTGATAAATGGCTAGTCAAGCTTTCAAATTTTCATCTTATTCATAAATTTACAAATATTTTGTCATATTTATCAACCAAGATTCTGATGTATCCTCAACTTCACCATCATCACTTGGGGGATTAAAATTCTCAATCTCGCCATGCAGTTCATCTTTTCGTTTCTTCGCCTTTTTGTGCCCGTCACTGTCATAGGTGTATCCAAACTGCATTTCTGATCTGATCATAGGTCGAGTACTACTCTAACCATCGTGTATGGTATGAAAATATTTTAATTGAATATGGCTTATACAGGTTTAAATGAGCATGTTAGTCCATCGATTATAGTGCATAAACACATAAACATAAATAAATGAACTTAGCATATCAAGAAGCACTAACATGTAAGTAAGAGAGAGACAACCAATTGGTAACAGAGTTCACCCCTCCATCTCTCTGGGGCTATATCTCCAAATATTCTTCAATTGGAATGAAAATATTGTATATTCCTTCTTCAAAGTAAGCTTTCTTACATTCAAGATCTATGGTCAAGAATTAACCAAGCACTATGGCTCTCAATGGCTAAGTATTCTCTCATTTCTCCTCTCCCTTTCTCATGGCTTACATAAGGAATGTATATATTTTTCCCTCACCAACCCTCCAACAAAGAGAATTAACTACAAGACCCACAATTGTAGGGCCTAATTACAAGGAAGGAAAAACAAGATCCTTGAAAGTATGATCTCCAACAATCTTAGGCTCATAATTGGGAAAATTCTCAAAACCACCTAAATACTCTTCAACCATGCCCTGGATTCTCTCAACCTACAATTGAGAAAATTAGAGAATTGGTGTGATGTGGTTTCTCACATAAAAACCAATTTCCCTAACTACATTAAAATAATAATATGTGAAAAAAATTCTCTCACAAATATTAATCATTTATATCTATAATTCATGGGTTTAATAAGGTCTCATAAAATTCATAATTAAATGCATGAGCATAATTTCACCCACTTAAAAACTTTGTCACCAACTTCAAATCGACGTGGCACAAAACTCTTTCACGTGCGAAGATCCTTTTAGATCAAACCTCCCAAAAAAGAAACTATTGGTATCCAAAAGTATCATCTTTAATCCAGCAACAACTGTATAAAAATGTCTCTGAAAGGAACATTCCCACTTGACTCCTTCACCCGGTGTACTTCAGAATCAGAAAGAAATGCCAACACCTGCAACGCAAATGCCTGAAAAGGCACATCCCTTGAAGACTCCTTCACCTAACTTACTTAGGAATCAGGATGCAGACACCAATGCCTACAACTGTTGCAACACAAATTTCTAAAAAAGGCACATCCCTACAAGACTCCTTCACTTATGTCCTTCGGAATCAGAATGCAAACGCCAATACCTACAACTGATGCAACACAGATGTCTAAAAAATGCACATCCCTTCAAGACTCCTTGACTTGTGTCCTTCGAAATTAGGATGCAAAATCCCACTTCTGCAACTGCTACAACACAAATGTTTGAAAAAGGCACATCCCTTCAAGGCTCCTTCACTTTTGTCCTTTAGAATCAGGATGCAAAAGCCCGTATTTTCGCAAAGCTACAACTTGTAGCCGATCATACCTGTTTACAAATTTTGAAACACTTGCTAAGATTTCATTGGTCAAGTTTACATGCCAAAATGGCGTAGGAAAATAACCTCATTCAACTCGATTACAAAGAATCCAACAAGGCTCAATGCGTAAAAATACTCCTCTCACTCTCCCTCACATAAGAGCGGCTAAAAATTACCTTTTACAATGCTTCATAATCATCTTTCACATCATGAATTCATCGAAACCATGGCCTTTGCATGGAATTTCATCAGTTACATGCCAACTTTATGATGTCAAAATAACAATTACATGGCAACTCAACATGTCAGTAATGTGCACAAAAGAAAAAAATACAAAGTTTTCAAACCCCCCTTTACATAATGTGTACATAAAAAAGAGCACTAATGGTAGGAAAAATAAAAATTCCACCCTTTGACATATTATGTGTCAAATAACATGTGCACTTGGAAGGTGAAAATAAGTTAACTCCCCCATTAAAAAACTTGTGCATCATAAAAGTGCCCCCCCTTCAATTTCTAGGCATAGGGTAAAATGGGCATATGGCATGGGTTTTAATAGTCTACAAACTAAAATAAAAAAAACCCATCATAACTAGGTGACATGCCATAACATAGGTTGTCCAAAGTTTAAACCCATTTTTTTTTTTACCAAAGTCTTTGGCCTCACCGTGTATAAGGTACTTGGTCAACACAGAGATTATTTGAAATTGTGATTTTTGTAGATCCTCTCACAACATCAATGAGATTTTCTATGCATCTGGATAAGGAGAAATTGTTGATCCAAAATGTTGGATGATGAAATGATTGAAATCCCATCACCACCTGGTGACATGAACAACCTGAGCATTAATCCATTCTCCTTCGTCATTAATCAAGAATGCAACTAGAAGCCACATACTCCAAAAAATTGCGCTATATATCAACAAAGCTATTGACAGCACCCAACAGTAGTGTGATGGAGCATTATACTCAACAATCAATGTAGATCTAGATGCAACATAAATTTGGGTGGAAATTATCCCAAAAATCTGCAGCTGATCACAACAACCGTGACAGAGATCTCTTACGCCCTTAGACTCTGAGATCTGATCCTCAATCAACTACTCCGCCATTTTCGTTGAGACTAAATTCTGGTGTATGATGAAATCCCACTTGATCCACTAAGAAATTATCAGCCCATTTTCAAGGTTGTAGCCAACGCTAAAAATTTTTTAACTTGTTTGTACTACTCCACTTTGGTTAAGAAACGATCAGGGGATTCGAGCTGCTTATTTCCGTGATCAGCATAATTTAACATTCTCCACTTGGTGGACGATGGTAGCACCCCACCGTGTCCCCTTTAGTGATTATTGAGAATGGAAATTGAGGCAATACATCGTACTTACTGTACCTTCTGCCGTGGAGGTAGTATGGGTTATCATGGACGTCCTGGCTAGGTCGCGCATGATCTTGATGATCCAAAATGATTTTTCTACCCTTCCAATGAAAAAAGTGGGCAGCTTCTACAATAGGGCATTGTATTCCTTCATCGGTTGTGCAATCATGAATTGTTCCCTATAATCGATGTCCACAAAGAAATGCTCTCTTTTCAGTTTCTATCTCTTGATAGCCACATTGATGAACTCATAACTTCCTACAAGATGTATAGTCGTTCCTTCCCATTGTGTCTTGTAGATGGCAACATTGTATCCTGCAAGTCGCAGACCGTTGTAATCGAAGACTTATCCTGGTGACCGAAAACCATGACATTGTAGAACATAAACATGTCTCCTGAGATTCTCAGCGCTACCGCTGTATATACTTATCGACCAAATTGGGAGTATTCTGGAATGACATAAATGCAACAAAAAAAATTATCTATGTTTATAGCAGTAATTTCACTTTTGTAAATTCCAATGGTCCTCTCAGTGTTATAGGCTCCTAGATCTAAACTGATGGTGAAGTCGGAAACAACTCAACAATTCGCAAACAAAAATCTTGTTCGCTCATTTGGATCAGCATGACCCTAAGTTTCTATAGCTCCAAACCTAGTCAATGACTGCAATACACAACGCTCATATAGAGAAGAAGCCAAGGAAGCTTCTAGTAATGTATCTAACTAGAACAAGACCCGTGCAAATAATTTGTTTATGCTAGAGAAATTTATTTTAAATTGGCATGAGTATTTGTAGTAAATGTATTTTTATTGTCTCAGCAAAGTCTTTGGATCACCATCCTCACAATGCATATGATTCAGTAGTATATTGTACTTCAAATGGAAAGCACTATTCAAAGGACCATCTTTTCCTTTAACCATCAATTTTTCTATGGATGGCTCCATATTTTCATCAAATATCAAGATGCAATGCCATGTACATAAGACCTCACCTTCCAGCACATCCACTCATCTGAATATACTCTCCACTAGCTATCCAACGGAACTTGTCACCATCAAATTCCTGAAAATGTGTAAACACAACTGTCTTTGCAGAAATATTCATCCCTATGCTGTAAGTTTCTAGTGTAGCTTCTTATCATCATCAGAAAGTGAATCCATGGAACTCTAAAAGATGGTATCAATGGGTTTCTTCTCATCTTCAACATTCGAATCCAACATTGGCATCTTTTGGTATGTTTTTCACTCTCTCAAAGTTGACGATTACACCCCCCATTAACACTAGGAAAAACATGTGCAGTAAGGTGCAGTGATCCTTTATGTCGTAATAAATTACTAAATTTTCCATCCGGAGGTCGTTTGACATGATTCAAGCATTGGTTGATTCTTATTTTTTAGCTCTTTGCAATGGTGCTGTTATTTTTTATTCCGATTCAGACAAATTTTGAGCATTTTCCATCAAAAGAGGAATACCTGCCCCCATAAAGCTCAAAATTTTGCAAAAGAGAAAAACTATAATTTGCAGAAACATCATGAATTGATTACCGAACCGGCACCAAACACTTTCTTCTTGTAAGCATGTTGTTCGAATGGTGTATGGAGCCTTCTTCTTCACAGGCTCTTTTACGAGTTGCCTGCTTTATTTGTCGCGAATTTCAAGGTGCATCTTCCAACACTTCTTCTCCCAATGGCCACTGATCTTGCAGAAACTACAGAAATTATGTCGTTTCCCGTTCAATTGTGTCTTCATGATAGGAGGATTCATAATGTTCTCACTCTTCTTTGTCTCACTTCTCATGGACACATCTCTCTTCTTAACCCACACTTTCTTTGTGTCATTCTTAATTACATCACAGTTATAAGATCTATAAAATAAATCATTTCTCTTATATGAAAAAGAATAATTTGAATGATTGTCATACCTTCCTGACTTGTCCTTGAACTAATGAGGACTAGGTGGTTTGATTCCCTTCTTGGAATCGGGTGATGAAGAGACGAATTTTTCTTTAGCTACCTTTGAGCATCCTCCTTTCTCATAACCAAAGCCTGCAAATGGCTGTCTTGGTACAACCTCCAATGGCTAGGTGACTCCTTGGCCATTTATGCCAAGTACACCTCCTCCATACCCCATCATTGTGAGGATATTCATTCCAACATTACTTTCATATTTAGAGAGAAGAGAACATGAAACAACATCATATACCTCGGTTTGAGATGCAACATCCATCGTTTCAACCTTCTGCAACTTAGGCAATAACTCCTCTTTGGCTCATAGCATCTCTTGAAGCTCATGCTTATCCTTTTCAGTTACCTACAATAGTCTTCTCAATTCTTCATTGTCAGCTTGAATGTTGTCATTTATCTCTTCCAACTCTTGCATTATTTCATCGTGCTTTGATCCTCTGACCATCATACAAAGCAGTCACCTGCTATGATACCAATGATCTGATCATGGGTCGAGTACTACTCTAACCATCGTGTATGGTATCAAGATATTTTAATTGACTATGGCTTATATATCTTTAAATGATCATGTTAGTCCATTGATTATAGTGCATAAACACATAAACATAAATAAATGAACTTAACATATCAAGAATCACTAACACGTAAGTAAGAGAGAGACAACCAATTGGTAACGGAGATCACCCCTCCATTTCTTTGGGGCTACATCTCTAGATCTGCTTCAATTGGAATGTAGATCTTCTATATACCTTCTTCAAAGTAAGCTTTCTTACATTCAAGCTCTATGGTCGAGCATTAGCTAAGAACTCTGGCTCTCAATGGCTAAGTATTCTATCATTTCTCCTCCCCCTTTCTCATGGCTTACATAAGGAATATATATAGATTTCCCTCACCCACTCTCCAATAAAGAGCATTAATTACAAGACCCATAATTATAGAGCCTAATTTCAAGGAATGAAAAACAAGATCCTTGAAAGTAGGATCTCCAACAATCTCAGACTTATAATTGGGAAAAGTCTCAAAACCACCTAAAGACTCTTCAACCATGCCCTTGATTCTCTCAACCTACAATTGAGAAAAATAGAGAATTGGTGTGAGGTGGTTTCTCACATAAAAACCAATTTCCCTAACTAAATTAAAATAATAATATGTGAAAAAAATTATCTCACAAATATTAATCATTTATATCAATAATGCATGGGTTTAATAAGGGCTCATAAAATGCATAATTAAATGCATGAGCACAATTTCACCCGCTTAAACACATTGTCACCAACTTCAAATAGACATGGTGCAAAACTCTTTCACGTGTGAAGATCCTTTCAGATCACTTTCCTGTGTGTTCTAATTCCCTTATGACTCCTCGGTTTGACTTCCTTTTCGTATACTATCTTATCTTTCTTTATGAGACTCTGCTCGGTTTCGGTTGATAGAGTTTGATTTAGAATTCTGATGATTCTTCCTATTTTTCAATATTTTCATGATTCACTCCTATTCCCATACGAAACACTCATTTTTAGTCCGAAGGGTTTCCATTTCATCCCTAATTTGTTGTATAGTTTCCATCAATGTTGTTGTTGTGTTGCGATATGTGTTCTCCAGCAAAATCCATAGTTCTAGATTAGTCCCATCTAAAGGCACTGAACCGGATTTAGCAATAGGTCTTGCTAGTGGTGTAAAATTTGGTCCACCTCTTCTCCTCATGCTTCTCTCCCTCTCTGTGAATACATAGCACAAATTTTCTCCACTTAGTTAGGCCAAGATTGTAGGAACTTAGCTCTGATACCACCTGTAATGTTCCCACCATTTAAAAAAAAAAAACATAAGTGTAATTAATGAATGAAATCTTGATTCTTGACACATTAATCATTTTAATATTTAGATTTCAATATTTAACTTGGGTTATGATTTAATATTCATTGCTTATCTAATATTTATACCATCACCACCGTTTGGATTTTCATTACATAAACTACTTGACCAAGGATCGACCACATGACAAGTTAACATCTCCTAAAACTTAACGAAACCCAATAACCCTCAACTTCCACCACTTAAGTTTTATGAGATGATACCCGAACCAGGTCAAGAATATTTATTATACAGTCATGTTTTTATTTATATGTGAATTAGGCTTGTTGTTTTTTTCTAGAATTTCTATTAGCAATATTTTTATTTTACATTTTCATGTTTTCAATACTTTCTAGTTCCATCAATATAAAATGCAATACAAAAGAAGGTTTATTCGTTATACTTGTTTTTCTATATGGTTTCACTTGTTATATTTTGTTTTTAGTAAAGCTAATCTTGTTTTGTGATGCGTGAATAAATTTAATAATGGTTACCCCAACATATAATCTAGATGGTTGAACATTAAGAGACAATCCATAGTAGCAGGGTCCTTGGCCTAGCCCTAAAACTAAGCCATCCCACCCATGGCTACTCTGTAGTATTTATGATAGCATATAATTATTTATTTATTTTTGTTTCGGTTAAAAGGTTATTTTTCCTCACGATAACAACATTTGTGAGAAATATTGTTTACTAAATTCCCATATTCTACCATTATGCAGAACAAATCTTATTTTATGTTTTTAAAGAACTTATAATGGCAAAAGTTCAAACTTTCAATATTACAGGCCTTCTCTCATGACATACCTATTATCTATCAGCACATCCACAAAATCACACAATATTTTACATGAACGAAAATTTTGTATTTCGATGCACTTCAGTGTCCACAAAGTATTATGTCAACACATATAGAATTAATAGAAAAATCACATTTTCATGCACTTTAATACTCATAAAAATATTTTGTCAACATATACAGAAATTTCCTTTCTAAACATATGTTTTCTTCTAGTGCAATTTTATTTCCAAACGATTAACAAGAGTAACAAACCTGTAAATACTTATCTGCAACTCAAGGATGTCAACCACAAGACTACAAAAAGTAGGATGTTCCTCCCAACCTGTTAGAACTAGAATCACTTCTAGTTCTCTCTTCAAGCCAAGCCAATTTCATATTCATAAATAGTAGAGTTTTCCTCTAGACAACCTGGTCCCAATCAGCTCCAGTCATAAGCATTCAAGGATTTGCACCGGAAAACCAAGCATTCAATGATTTCCACTGCCAAACCAACACAAGAACTCTAATTTGGTATTATCCTGTCTTGTCAAAAGATTGCCAAAAATTTTCACTCTTCTCTTTCTCTCCTTTGTCTGAGGTCCCTCATACCATTTTGGCCCCCTTCTTTACTAAGAATGTTTTCATTCCAATGAGAGAGATCAGGTAGCTAACTTCTATCCCTCAACTGTCTTAAATGTTTTGAGTATGAATTATTTTCTCACATCCTTCCTTTCCATAAACTTGTAGTTGACTCCTTTTCAAAAACATATTTTCAGAACTTTTATATATTTACAAGACATCCACAATTATTCAGTTAAGTCTTCATTTTAATTTGTACTATAGTAAAACAAAGCAAATTCTTAGAGTTACTCCAATAGCTCAGGGGCATATTGAAGCATGATAGATTCAGAGTTGATGGAACTCCATGTCAAATATGAAGAAATTCTACATCTTCCTCATATTGGATTGTAAAAAGTGTCTCTCTATCAATTAAGAATTTCTTTAATATTTTTTTTACTAACATAGATCCATCTTAACTATGGTTCTACCGAGCTGAAGAAATATAAAATCTCACTATGTGAAAACCTTTTTTTAAACACAAAACTTGAGAAAAAGTTTGCACCTAAAAATATTTAATCTTTCTAGACACTTGACATACATTCACAGGTAAGATGGATATATATATATATATATATATATATATATATATATATATATATATATATGAGTTTTTTTTTAAGCATTTATATGATTAATAACTAAATTTAAATGTAAAGTTTTGGAATATCATTGTTAAGAATATGAGTAATTATTATTTTAATTTATTTTAATGTGATATCTCTCTCTCTCTCTCTCTCTCTCTCTCTCTCTCTCTCTCTCTCTCTATATATATATATATATATATATATATATATATATATATATATATATATATATATATATATATATATATATATATATATATATATATATATTATAATTTGTTTTCGTAAATTGTCAATAATTTTTTTAATAAAAAACAAAATTACAATTGTGACAGTTGGCTTAAGTGCCAACTAATGGTTATATTATTTTATGTTAAAGAAACTAAGACATTTATTATTTCTTGAGAAATATTACTGGATAAACAGAAAGTAATTTTGTTTGATTAAATAAAATTTAGTATTGGAAAGTGGTTCCATAAAAAGGTAAAAGACTGATGCAAAAGTATTCCAAGAACTGAGAAGTAGTTGAATAAAAAATAGTTCAGACAATTACCCTACCCTCTGAGGATAAAGGTACATCCCAGTGAAGGAGAGGGGTTTTGCTCGATAACTGAGGAGAGGAAATTGAGTGAAGAATTCCTGAGCTAGTAGAGACCAGTGGAATTACTCAGATTTATGAAATTCCTAGAATATAATACTGGACTGGTAGTTTTGAGGTCTCTTTTAGAACTACTGTTGACTCACTTAACTGAGGTGTGGAGTACGGGGGAGAGACAAGGACGTAATTGCCTCTCTCGAGGAAGGGAGGATAGCATCAGCAATATTTGAAAGTCAAATAAGTATACCAGTCAATGAGTAATTGATTTTTGTTGATTATAAATGAGTAAATAGTTATCTTTAATGGGTTGTGGCTGTTACTGTAATTTATTTAGGAAATGGGGAAAACTCTTGATTATTCTCTTTAAATTATAGAACTTCTAACCAAGTATCTGTCTTAAATTAACAAAGCATGTGATAAACAAAAATATGACTCGAATGAAGTTATAAACTATTATTTTAGCATCTATCAATAGAGAAATGTTAACTCAGAGCATTCGAGATGAAGGCTCCGAGTAGGTTGTTCTCTACAACTATGATAAACACGGACATAATGGTCCAGACATTCTTCTGGAAAACAAAACTAAACAAAAACTAAATGCAGAAATTTAAATGCAGAGAAAGAATAATCTGTAGAAACTAGTTGAATAAGTTAAAGTAAGTCTAACGACATTCTAGAATAGTAGGATACCTGAGAAAAGGTAACAGAAATAAAATGTTGTTACAAGAAAGGAGATATGAGAAAGGAACAAGTAAGCCCTAGAGCTGAAAACTGTTATTATAAACTAAACCCGAGTTGTGTCATACAAATACATGTAAACAGATTTATTGGAATAAAAGACAGTAAATAGAATATGGAAAAATATATATAAATATACTCAATCTTGAAGACAGCTAACAATGTAACCTTTTATTTCATATTGGAAACAACGAAATTACATGATCAATAGAACTTTGCATTCCAAGATGGTGATTTATTCTCGTAATAATCTGAATGAAAATTTTAGAATGAAAACCAGAAAGAATGCATTTTATTTTTTAAATTTATACAACCCAGAAAAGACAAGATTCATTGAAATATGCAGATTTGTATCGATATAAAATTATGCATTAAACCATAAGAATATTTATGAAATGTTTGCCTCTTCGAGAGAGAGAGAGACAGTGCCAAATCTTAAATTAAACAAGTCTTAAGTCAAATGCTGAAACATTGGAATTAAGATCCTTGACGGCCAAATACCATATCATTAGAATGGAACTGTACAAAATACACTATTGAAAATTCTTGCCAACTGCAATTCCTAAGCTATTCATAGGCCGTGAAACTCAAAGAAGAGAAGGATTGAAATTGGAATGGCAGCGTGAAGCCCCATCGAAAAACCCCATAGCAAAACCCCAAATCAAAACCTGATATCTAGTTTGAAGCAGGATGGTTGTAACAATACCAATCAACGGAGGAGAATACCTGGTGGATAGAAAGGTCTAGTCAGCAAAGGAATAGAGCAAGCAAACCAAAGGAAATCCAATCCATAGTTTTGGGCAGTCGAGCATATCTATGCACAGAAAGAAAATGAGAAACTGTAAGGAAACTAAGTATAAGAATGTGACAAACCAATGATTAAACTGGATATAGGAAATACAGTAAGACATATGGCCCTTACTTGTGTAAATATTTCCATGGAGTTTTGCAAAGTTACTCTGCGAATAAACCAGAAGATGGGTTATCAAATTACATTTGGTTGAATAAATGAGAAGCAAGCTAGCCCATACTTTCATATTCACAATATAATAAACCCCCACCTTACCTATGAGATTCTCTGAGGGAGTAGTGAGGAAAAGGGTGGTACATCTTCCGGAGTTGTGAGCCAGAACCCTTGCTTCAGCCAAGCAAACAGATAAACAACAATTTAGAGCTTCGCCTAAAATAAGAAACAAAAACGAACTGGAGATTGAGGCCAATAAGAAAACTTAAATGAAGCAAAAGAGGCATTCGTGTTGAACACTCAGAGGCAGAAACTATTCGCCACAAAATACACAAATTTACACGACACTATGCAACTGGAGTGAGCCACGTACCATCGACGAAGGTACTCAGAACGAAAAATTAATGAACCCTGTGAGAAACGCATGTCGTTGCGGCCATGAAAACGGACTTGCAGAGCTCTGTGGAAACATCTCAAAAAATGAATGGAAACTGTTAAGGTTAGGGTAGTCATTACCCTAACCAACCAAATCCTAAAATGAGTTACAACCATAGATCCTAGCCTATGTAAATCGACGGTGAAAAGGACCCACAGCTGTCTACCTGCTAGGCTGTGCGGGTTAAATCGAACTCTCTCAATCTATTTGCAAGGTTATCATAACAAACATTAAGTCACATATGGACATTTAAAAGATTGAAATTCATATGTGTACCTTTAATTTAAAGAGAAATGCCAAATAATTTCCAAGATCCTGTAGTGGTACAAAGATAGGACATTCAATTCATAAGAACAAATATGATGACTAGTGCTCATCTCAGGACTTGGGATAGGTATTTAATCCCTTAAAAGGCAGCATTAATTCCTTTTGTTATTCAAAAAATTAAATATGTTTAACTTACGTAAATTGGGTATGACTTTTGCATAGTGTTTATAACAAATTTGGTTATTGGAAATCATGAAGTTAATTATAATAAAAGTGTATAGTGTTATAGTCAAAAGTATAAAGTTATTTATTTATTTTGTAAGTATGACTATATATGAAAACAATAAAACAAATTGTATTCGACTAACTTATTATTTTTATTACATACTTTTTAATTAAATCAACATTAACTTCTTCCCTTTTTTCTAAATATAACACCGCAATGATATATAAATCCACTACAACATGCAAAATTCCACAACAACACTTCTTTTAGGCACCTAACACGTATTTTTCCAAATAAGATTTTTAAAAGAATTACACATATCTCCTTCATACTTAAAGTTTGTAGTTTTAATTTCAACATGCAAAATTCCACAACAACACGTATTTTAGGTACCTAACACATATTTTTCCAAATAAGATTTTTGAAAGAATTACACACATCTCCTTTATACTTAAAGTTTGTAGTTTTAATTTCAATATCGATAATAATATTTATGTGATTTTTAAATGGTCACGTCTCCTCATTTAATCAGCTGGTACCTTTCCAAATAAGAGTTTTGAAATAATTACATATATATATCACGTTTGGAGTTTTGTAACATCCATTTCAATATTGGTAAAATTATTTATGCTTTTTTTTTAATTCTTTGTTTTATATGGTTTTCGAGAGATGTATTGTTTTTCATAATAGTATATATTTTTATTAATAAAAAAATAAAATTTATAATATAAAAAAAACGAAATGGATATATATATATATATATATATATATATATATATATATATATATATATATATATATATATATATATATATTATTTTTCTTATTTTTAATTGAATCAATATTAAGTTTTTTTTTTTTAATTTTAGATGAAATGTTTTATTATTTAATTTTAAATGTAATGTCTTATTGATCTAATAGTCTTCTACAACATCCATTGCATTTATGGAATTACACATTACCTTTAATTAAGTAACTAGTACTTATTTTCCAAATATCAATTTTGAAACAACTACATATATTCTATTCATACTTAGTCATGTACTATTGAAATGTTTTAACCATTAAAATTCTCTTTTTTTCTCTCTCTAAATAATTTTGAATTGCAACAATTACATATATCTCTTTCATACTTAGTTACACAACATTGAAATGTTTTAACCATTAAAATTTATTTCTCTCTTTCCCTCACACCTGCCCACACACACATTTTTTATTTAAATGTGTAGATTTCCACAATTCTTCAAAATGTAGTTATATATTTTTGGAAGTAAATTATGGATCTAGTTTTAAAACTGTCACGCTATTTACTTCCAAAAATTTCTAACTACAATAATTTTTTTTATTTATTTATTAAGATTTTATTAAATATTGTATGTCAACTCCATGTTCAGTATTGATAGAATTACACATCACCCTTATTCTCAATGTAAAAAGAAACTAACACCTCTTTGTAATGTTTTTTTTTTTAATTCTTTCATATATCTATTTTCTAACCTAGATGTATATTATAATATTTTTAAACTTAAAGTTGACATCAAAATATTTTATTTATAAAATGTAGAACTTTTTCAAAGGCTTAAATGGTAGCAAGAGATGAGCATATCCCTTTTATAATTATGATTGAAGATTGAGAGCTTATTATTCATCATATAATTGTTGATTCCCCTTTGCTAATTATGATTGAAGATTCAAAACTTATTATTAATCGTATAATAGTTGATTCCCTCCCTCGTGAAGAAAGGTTGAAGATTTAATAGAAGGGATCAAAGCTATTCATATACTCCCATGGATATTCCATTGGATAATTTATCACAACATATGTGATAAAATTAGGTTTGAAATCTCAAATCTAAAATCTACACTATGAGGGTTAATATCTCCTTAGATATCTAAATTTTTTTAATTATTGTTTTATGATTAGCATGTGATAGATAAAATATATAGAAAATAGTGTATAGAAAAATAAAACTGAGAAACCACAAATTAACAAAATATATAACCTAGGAAACCCTTTCGGGATAAAACACAACAAGAAGGTGACGATATTCTTCTTTATTTATCTAAATGAAAAATGGGTGCAAGTACAAAGAAGCGATGCTTATCGCTCATAGGCTGCTACAATGCACATATCCTCTCTATTTTCTATATTTCCATCCAATCTTAGATACTCTTCTCATCTATGAAACAAAATGCACGCAAATAAAATGGAACTACTTTTCCTCCCAGTGGTCTCATTATAAGACAACTTGATAGCCTACTAGTAGTTAATTTTGACAACTTCAAATATTAACTATAATTATAATGTGGCATCTTCTAGAGTCTTATTCATCATTATCGAATGTCTAGTCCCTTTTCCATGAATAATGGGGGCTAATGTGGCCTCCTCTTGAATTATGGTCATCAAAACAGGAAGGTCAATTTCCAAGTGGGATAAATTTTTCATATGGACTTCAATTGAGGTGATTCTTGCATCGTTAGAAATGCATATGTGTGTATAGTAAAAATAAAATATGTTTCACAAAGTGAAAAAAAATTACCCCAAAAAATCACCATTTGATGCATAAAACTACTCCCAAAAATTTTCAAACCCCAATTTTGAAAAATAGATCCCATAATTAAAATCGTTCTTGTGAGCTTATTCATCCACCTTTTCCACATTGAAAGGATTGAGATCGATGAGAAATAATATAAGATCCAATCAAAATAAAAATTATCCCCTTATTTATTTCCATTAGATTTTTCCATGTTCTCAAGGTTGATAATCAAGAAGTTGATGCAAGGGACAATAAAAGGGTGCAAATGAAGGTAGGTGAATTAAGTGTTAATGGGCATGTTTATTTGTTTCCCTTCCTTTATAATTGATTTATGAAGTTAAAAATCAAAGGTCCTAAGGGCCCATATGTCACTCCAATAAATAGGAAATATGGCTCAAGCTAAGGGTGGGCTTCATGTAAAGGCACCCTTCATGGTTTTCTTGGGCATGATATTAACTGCTTCCTTGGACATTTCTGTGATGGGTACAATGATCAATAATTAACAAGTCATCATAAAGGTAAGTTTGAATTTGAAGTTACAGTCATTCAAATCCTCTTATGAGCTAGAACATATTTGCAACATAATTTGTGGTTAATATGAAAACCTAATAGTGGAGATTGGAAGGACAGTGACCATACCCTTCCTCATTCTCATCATCTTCTCAAGGATGGCTTGTGATGTATTTCTACTATGTTGATTTGGATTACAAAAAGATAATGATTTGAGATATTGTACATAAAGTGATGAAGTGAGTAAATAGCATGGATTCATAGCCAAGGCCATCTTTGGTGACTCCTCTCTATGTTTCAAGAATGTAGTAACAAGTATGAAATGGAATGTGCATTTAGATCTAGATGTCACTTTATATCTTCTGTTATTTTTGGCACTCAACTCGTACTTTCATGTGGAATGGAGGCCTATCGAATCCATTAACAAAGTGGGCCTATGTAGGTGGGATTGTCTCCCTGCAAGATAAATAAGGGTGGTTATTGGTTTTTATTCATTCCTTCTTTATTTAGTTATTCCTCTAGGAAGCATTCTTTGGACAATCATGGCTTGTAAAAAAATGGAATTGGAATATTAAGCATTGTAAAACATTAATTCTATTTCCAACTAAGCACCATTTTGGAGCTTTGGGGACTCTTTTTGTTATTGTATTCCAATCTTCCATAGTGCACAATATTTGTAGAAAATAAAATGAATTAGAGCCCTTACTAGAGAACGTGTAAGGCAAATTCATTGGTGGAAGCCTACATGCCTTACCAATGCAAGCAACCTTACCTTCCTACCTCTCTTTACTAACTGATTCATAGAACTATGAGTCACTCCCTAATGGCACTTTCTTCAGTAGAATATTATTGGGACAAACATACTATGAAATGTTTTTTTAGTGGTGATACGCTCTAGGTTATATCCCTTATCTTTGTTTTCCATGTTTACATGTTTTGTCCTAATGGACATATGCACATGAAAATTGTTTGAATCATGATTGTTGTTAGAAAAAAACCAGAAAGCATTAGTCTCCACTACAATCACCAAAATTCAGATCCACAAGAGGCAGTTAGTCCATGTCGTGAAACACACATGAATTTTTGAACCCAATGTCCAAAAATCGCCCCCCAATCATGAGTCAGGTGAGTTTTGAACTCGAGATCTGTCACTCTCATACCACTTGTTGGAATCACGTTTGTTGTTAGACCTAAACCTCCAGGAATTAGTCTCAGTTGCAATCACCATAGTTAGGATCCACAAGAGGCAACCAATCCATGTTGTGAAACACGCGAGGATCATTGAAGCCAATGTCTGACAATTTAGTCAATAGTGAATTTTGTGTTTCTTGTTGTCATTGTGTTTGGGCAGGACGTGCTCAATTTCCAAAGCCAAGATTGGAGTAGGGGGACTTCTGAGATGCCTCATCAAATCATAAGGTCGCGCCGAGGAGGGGGCAACCCGAGGCAGGTCGAGTAGCCAGTGCAGGAGGAGGGAGATTCGTCATGCTCGTAAGGTAGTCGCGGGACAGAGGAGGTTGTTGCTAGCTCTCCAGGATGCATGGTTGCACCAGCTACACTAGAGTCCATTGTTTCCCAAGCGTGGAACATCTAGTTGAACATTGATGTTCTTTGAGACCAAAGGTATGAGGACCGTAATAAGCTAGTTTCATATATTAACGACATTCAATTCAGTTAGAGTGAAATCATGGAGCAGCTTGACAACCTAAGGTTCCAACACTAGCGCACCAATGACCACCTTCGCAATGTGGAATCACGGGTGAAGCATATTGATTTTCATATGCATGAATATGTTGGTCATTTCGCAGCCCCCCTATAATTCCCCCCAATCCCCCTCCATAATATGTTGTAGTTTGTTGTGTTTCTTTTTTTTTTTATTGTTAGTATGATATAGCTTCTAGACCACGTGAGAATAATGCATGTAGTTGCTTGCTCATGTCTCGCTCCATATCACAATCTCAATAAGTTTAGTCAAAGTAAAAGAAAAATACTTATTGAAATTATTTTTGTAATATAAACTTTTAATCTAATATTTAAATTTTGAATAATAATAATAATAATAAAATCAACGAAAAAAATTATCATATACACATAATTTTTTAAGTAAATATATTATCATACCTTCCACACAATTGCCATAAAATTCCATCAATTGAAACATATACTCATACCTCGTACGAGAGAAGATATCAAATCAATGGATAGATACCATCTTCCACATAATTTTCCAAGTACATACGTGAATCATATTTTCCACGAAATTACACATGAAATAGATTCTTTACAAATTTGATCTCTATTTCGTGGAAGCCTTGGGTATGGTCTAAGTTTAAGAATATAATGTTAAAAGAAAAAAAGAAAAAAAAAATAGAAAATTATTTTTTATTAAATAAATTATAAGAATTGATAAGGTGTTAACGAAAAGTGTGTATTTTAATTTTAAATTAAAATTTATAAATAATTTAATTATAAAATTATTTTAAATAAAATTTATAAAATTAAAATAAAGAATCCTTATATAAATAAAATTGTGTAGGTTATGAATTTTTCATAAATAAACAAAATAAATTAATAAATATAATTCTTTTATAAATAAAAAAATATACAAAATAAATTAATAAATATGATTTTTTTATACATAAAACATTATATAATGGTCAATTTATAACTATCTTTAAAATTAAAATTAATTTAAATATTTTAAATTTTAGTCATTGAAATTGAATAAATAAATTGTATTTTCGTATTTTTAAATATTAATAATAATGTTAGTTGTATTAATAGTCATGTTTATTTCAAAATAAACTTTTTAGAATTTTAATTTAATTATAAGTGTTATTTAGGCGATGAAGTGTATGGTAAAGATTTAACTTTAATAGAATATGTTGAAATATTTAAAGTAGTATTTATAGATAAATAATTGAAATTTATCTTTAAGTTAGTTATGTTCTTTTAAATAATTTAGTTCAAATTAACGAAATGTGATATCAATGCATGTTATATTGAGTGTGTGCTATTGATAAGCCATGGTATTAGCTCAAAATATTGTAATAAAATCTATTTGAAAGTTAAGCATTTATATGGTAAAGCGGGGGTGGATTTCTATGGTTGAGAATATTGTTAGTGTGTGGTATTGGTAATCCACGGTATTCGCCTATGGTATTGTAAAAAAATCTATTTACAAGTTAAGAATCTACATGGTAATGTGGAGATAAGTCTAACATTGTTATATATTTATTAAAATGTATTTTTAATAATAGGTTCTAACTTGTTTAACACTTTGATGGGCCTAATGATTAAGAATAAGTATTCTATTATAAGACATTATAGGTTTAAATTCAAAAAAATAAACTAATCAAATAATTATGCAAACCACTTTGATGGGCCTAATGATTAAGGATAAGTATTCTCTTATAAGACATTACAGATTTAAATTCAAAAAAATAAACTATTCAAGTAATTATACTAAAATTACACATTAGAATTAAATTATAAATTCAAATTAGAAAAAAGTATTTACTTTAATCATCAATTTACCATAGAAAAATAAAACATAAATTAAGGCGTTACAAAGTAACAACTCTTTTTTAAAGGAAAAAAGGAAAAAAAAATCATTTATGCACCTTTTAATCACCTCCTTTTTCAAAACATCATTGTCTATTTTCTAGATGCATACATTATCTAGATCTCCAAAATTTTGATGATTCTCTGTCTTGGAATCTTGTCTCTTATAATTATTTTAGGAATCATGATTTCAAATCGAGGTCTATCATTGTGATATCATTTGTTGAAATCACTAGTTTTGAACTCGATATCTTATTTTTTACTCTGATACCATTTGTTCGAATCAGTCTCCAAAATTAGGATTCACAATATGTTGTTAGTCCATGTCATGAAACACACTAGGAGCACTTAACGGAATATCCAACAATTTAATATCAATTTTGAGTTGGGGATTTCCAATTTATTCTAGAGATAATTTAAAATTGGACAAGAAAATATTTCCTTCAAGTATATGTTCTATAGACAAACTATTTGTCACTATAAAGTGTTTTTGGGTTTTTGTTACAACGTCTCTAACTTTTTTGGAGACTATGGTAATAGAGTAATTTTGGACTACATGGAAGTTGAGCAGAGATCCTTTGGCATCTCCCTTGTATCCATAAAGTTAGAAATTGGTTCTCGAGAACTAGATGTTCCAATTAAGATGAGCTGCAAAAAATGTAAAAAAAGATGATTGCCCTTTATCATAATTATAGTTAATCAAATGGTACCCATTTAGACATTTTTTATAGAAATTAAAATTGAACACCATGCTCTAATACAAAAGTGAGAGGATGAATTTTCTTCCATTCATCAAAAATTAGAAAATCTTTAATTTTTTTTTAATAAGAAAACAACATTCAAAACCTTCTTTTGCAAGTAAGTAGCCAACTCTCCTGAGCTCCTTGCCCCAAATCTAAATGAATAATCTAAATGAATGTTGATGAATATCAACATAGGCTTTGTCAAAAATATTTTAGCATATTTTCATAATATTTAAATAATATGAAATTTAAAGTTTGTAAAATTTTAAGAATGATTTGGAAACTTTTCATTTGTCAATAATCTAATAAAAAAGTCGTTTATAGTTGTCATTTAAAAGTTATAATTTAGTTAAAATTCTCTTTTTATTTAAAACAACTAACAAAATATATGATGTACCTGATACACATCTAACACATATTTTCTCTTAATATAAATTCTCATTCTAACTTTTTTAATAATAATAATAATATCTTTTTACCTTAACCATAAATACACAACATCAATGTCAGTAAATTATCATACACATATCTAAGTGAATATGTTATCATACCTTCGACGAAATTTCCATAAAATTCCATCGACTGAAACATATGCTCATACCTCGTCCAAGAGAAGATGTCAGGTCAATGTATAGATATTATCTTCTATATAATTTCCCAAGTACATACGTGAGTCATATCTTCTAGATTCTTTACAAATTTGAGCTGTATTTCGTGGAAGCCTTGGGTATGGTCTAAGTTTAAGAATATAATGTTGCGTATGGTCTAAGTTTAAGAATAGAATGTTAAAAGAAATTAAAAACAAAAAAGAGATTGAAAAATAATTTATATTAAATTAATTATAAGAATGGATTGAATTAAAGTGTTAACGAAAAGCGTGTCGCTATTTTTATTTCAAATTTTAATTTTAAAAAAAAATTAAAATAAATAAATGATATTTATATAATGCAAACCCAAATTTTTAGGGTTTCATTCTTTCATAAACAAACAAAATAAATTAATAAATATGATATTTTTTTTTACAAATAAAATTAATAACTATTTTGAAAATTAAAAATAATCTAAATATTTTTAATGTCATTTATTAAAATTGAATAAATAAATTGTATATTTTTAAATGTTAATAAGATTGTTAGTTATATTAGATATGTGATATTGATAAACTATGGTATTAGCCTAAAGTATTGGAACAAAATTTATTTACAAATTAAGAATTTATATGGTAAAATAAAGGTGAATTTCTATAATTGAAAATATTATTAAAATATTGTATTGATAGTCCACTAACATTTGATATTGTAACAAAATTTGTTTAATATTGTAACAAAATCTATGTACAAATTAAAAAATCTACATAATAAAATGAAAATAGATGTACATAATTAAAAACATTATTACATATTTATTAAAATGTATTTTAATAATAAACACTTTTAAATAGTGTAATACTTTTTAATAGACTTAATAATTAAAGATAAATATTAGATTATAAAACATTACAAATTTAAATTCAACAACTATACTCATCAAATAATTATGCAAACAACTTTGATGGTTTAATGATTATAAATAAGTATTCCCTTATAAAAAAAATTACATGTTTAAATTCAGAAAAACTAGACTAATGAAATAGTTATCCTAAAATTGAAGGTTAGAATTAAATTATAAATTCAAATCCCAAAAAATAAACTTTGACCATCAAATTACACAGAAAAATAAAACATAAAATGAGACATTACCAAGTAACAACTAAGGGAAAAAAATATATCATTTACGCACCTTTTAATCACCTGCCTCCTCAAAACCGTACTCTCTATTTTCTGGACTCGTACGATTATCTATATCTCCTACATTTTGATACGTAAGATTCTTCGTCCTGGAGGCTCGACTCTTACGATTATTATATATTTTCAGCCAAACATCACGATCCACAGTGATTGGATTGTTCTCTATATTTCAACTGTCAAAACTATTGAGTGGGTCATTCCATTTATCACCACACGCGTCGCCGGCGGCCGCCCAAACTTCCATCCAGAAGCCTCTCCGTAATTTCATTTCCACAATTTCCCAGTCTCATTTGGAACCAAATTCAGATTTCCTTCATCTACAGCCACCTCGAAGCAGAGCCAGAATCGATATAAAGTGATCGTTTGTTCGTATATGTTTTCTATCCAGAGATACTTTATTATCTGAAAGATTGCACGATTTTTTTCCAGACACTTGACAGTAACAATGGCGTTTTCCATAGATATTGATGAAATTCGCAGACTGTTTGAGACTATAGACGAAAATGGGGACGAGAAGGTGACTGTAACTGAAATGAATCGTTACCTGAAAAAACTTGGAATGGAAATTTCAGAAGAAGAATTGAAATATCTGGTTATACCATTGTGTAAGAGCGATGATGGGAGCTTGACATTTGATGGATTTGTTGGCCTCTGTCACTCTGTTTTCGGGGAGAGATGGGAAGGTGAATTGAGCAATGGCGAAATTGGATGTGGAGATTTGATGGAAGCGTTCAAGGTGTATGATATGAATAACGACGGCTTCATCTCTTCCACAGAGCTTCAAGTGGTGCTCTGTAATTTAGGGTTTGTGCAGGCTGAAGAGCTGGCTATTTGCCAGCAGATGATATGCACATATGATTCAGATTCCAACGGGCTGTTAGATTTTTTCGAATTCAAGAATATGATGACCTCCAAGGTCACTGCGGCTCGGGTTGATCTTCAAGAATATGATAACCTCCGGACTTTCTCGAATTGAAGAATATGATGACCTCTAAGGTTGCCGCGGCTCCCGTTGATCTGGGCAGGTCCATGGTTATTTAAATTTGACTCGATTTCGTTACAACTCTCTTTACAATCTTAAGATGCTCTATATTATTTTGTACATTCTTCCAATTAGTTGTACACGTATATATTTGTTTTTTTTATTTTGTGTATGATTTAGATTTTATTAGATTTTAAATTCAAATTTTATTGATATAAGTGGAGAATAAAACCATATCCCAACTTAATAAACAATCTCATAAAATATCTCAAATCAAAATTCACTTCACATCATTCTCGCAATATGCAAGGCAACCATGGTTCTAACATGAGATAATATTTGGACCATTGCATAATATTTTGGATCATCACACAATATTTGTTTCAAGGCTGCCATGGTAACTACGATTGATAATAGGTGATTATAATAAATCTAAAAGATTAATACAAAAAATCTAAGAGATTATAAATTCAAACAATTAATATTATAAACACTAAGTATATAAATTTAAGATAAAAATCATAAATTCTAAAATAAAATGGTGGAACATGGTTGACAACGATTTATTTTCATATTGAAAAAATATTTGTCACAATGTGGCATTGGACCATGATTGATTTTTATATTGAGAAAATCTTTGTCACAACCTAAGAGATTAATATTATAAACCAAAGGCATATAAATCCTAAGAAAAAAATTATAAACCTTGAAATAAAAATTTAACCCTAACATTAACATTACAAATCAAAATATTAATATTATAAGCCCAGGAGATTAATAAACCTAAGGGATTAATATTATAAACCCAAGGTATATAAACCCTAATATAAATATTATAAACCCTAAAATAAACATTGTTGACCATGGTTGTACATGATGGATTTTCATATTGACACCATCTTTGTCACAATGCGACGTTGGACCATGATTCATCTACAGATTGAGGCAATATTTGTCACAATGCGATGTTGGACCATGGTTGATCATGATTGACTTCATATTAAGATAAAGATTGACCATGGTTGATCATGATTGACTTCATATTAAGACAATCTTTGTCAGAGAGCGACTTGACCATGGTTGGCCATGCTTGATTTTCATATTGACACAAGCTTTATCACAACGTGACATTCGACCATGGTTAAAAATAGTTGAAAATAGTCGACCATGGATGATTTTAATATTGAGAAATTATTTGTCACAATGTGATGTTGGTCCACGGTCAAGCATGGTTGACCATGATTATAAATGCAATGGATTTATATTAAACCCTATGATGATTATTATTAACCCTATGAATAATACTATACCCTAGGAATATGAACTCTTAGATTACGGATTGATATTCTAAACCGAAGGGAATAACGAACTCAAGGGATTAATACTAAAACCTCAAGGGAATAATATTAAACCCAAGGTATTAATATATTAAAGCCAAAAAATTGATATTATAAATCGAAGGGATTAATATTAAAAACCTAAGGGAATAACATTGAACCCTAGAATTAATATTAAACCATACAAATATAAACCTTAAGATTAATAAACCCACAGAATTATTATTATAAACTCAAATTATTCTATCTCAAGAGAATAATAAAAAACCCAACTAAATAATATTATAAAACCAAGTTATATATATTTTGAGATATTTTATATAATAATTAAAATATATATATAATTAAAAAAATTAAAATATTATTAAATATAATACTGTAATATATATATATATATATATATATATATATATATATATATATATATATATATATATATAATTTTATTGATAATTCGCAAAACTAGATATTCATAAGTTTACCATTAGTTTATTTTCTATTAAAAAAACAAAATACGATAAACATTTTTTTAGAGTTTGTAATCGCACCAGACAAAATAAAGAATTTGAGCTAAAATATGCAATTACGAAGTGGGCTAATATGCAATGACTTAATTAGTTTAAAATATCTCTAAAAACCAATGCTCCACCAAGTTTATAGGGAGGGGGACACAACAATGGGGAAACGCCTTAGAGTACCTAAACATTTTAAGGAAATTTAAGGGCATGGGGATTCAAGTTCAAAAATATAATACATTGATTAATATATCATAAATGATTCAATAAAAATAAAAATATTAAATTATGGTATACATTGAGTTAAATTATCATTATTATATAATTTGATTAGAACTATGTAAAAGATTAGATAGTGATTTGAACACAAAATTGAAATTATTCAAACTCAAAAATAGTAAAAACTAACAAGTCAAGGATTTGGTTTAAAGACATTAGTATCAAGATTCAATAATAAAAAGTTAAAACTAAAATGAATAATGAATCAATGTTATCAAAACTAGACTCGTCATTGAAGAAGTCGACCCCAAAAAGAGGAACCATATACAAATTAAACCAAGAAATCAATCAACTAAAAAAATACATAAATATTCAATTATGAAAATAATATATAAATGTTCATGTGCATCCATATGAATCCAAACCATCAATATTCGACTAGATAAAAGATTAACAAATAAATCATCCCACCAAAACATACATAAATATTCAAATTATGAAAATAATACATAAATATTGATGTGCATCCATATGAATCCAAACCATCCACATTCTCCTTTCATCTGCCTAAGTTTCCCTAAAAATGGGATGTGGGGAAACATTTCTTGAGGCACCCCCTTTATCCCAACTGTGTGGGAAACATGGTGAGAATGCACCATGCACTAGGGAATGCATCCCTACGAAACATTGGTAGAAAACCAAAAAAAGAGAGATTCAAAGGCTTGAGAACCAACCATCCTAATTACTAAGAGGTTTCCACGTTAATAATACTTGCAGTGGATTTACTATTGTTCCTAGACTAGATCTTAGTGCTAAGTGAGCTTCTATGCACTCCATTTTATTGTCCAAAGTTTTTATTTGAAGAAGCATTTTTCGAAGCACTAATAGGATTTCATCTTTAGCACCATCTATTTCCATGAGTATATTGTTGAGAAGTGTTTTCATTTTCCACTAATGGTCGATTTTATGAAGATAATTATTATAGCATCCTCCAATATGCTATGTTTCTAGAACCAATGCATTGGCCTCCATTGAATTTGAGTGCTAATATCTTTCTTAGATGACCTCCATCTCTACTTCTTGAAGCTCCTATGGATTTCCCAAGAAATTTGGTTATATAACAACCTAGCAAAGAAATCTACTCTATAGAAATCATGCAAACCTCCTTGAATACCATGTCCTTTGCTTCCCTGATGACTTTGCACATGATGGTGTGTCATTATAGTGACAAGAGACATATTTTGGGATAAGGATAGATATGAAGGGAGCAAAGAACAACAAGGGACAAGCATGGAGAAGAGTGATGGGTGTTTATCTAGAGAAGGTAGACTAAACATTATACTTGAAAACAAACATTGAAACTAATCAAACAAACTAGAGATGGGAAGGAAACAACCAATGTTCGTAACAGATAAATCGACGAAAAAATTTAGAGAGGAAGCAATATTTCTACTATAAGGATATGGAAAATAAATGCACATTACTTCCATAATAATGAGAGAGAGGAATGAACATAGCCACATCAAGAAACAAAAATGGATCACAATCCTCATATCGGGCTCACATGAATGAGCAGCTTATAACTAAAAGTAATGGAAACCATTAATCAAGGAGAATTTGGAATATGGGATTGTATTTTGACGTGAGTGAGGGACTCCTTGCCATTCATTATATGGACACATATTTTCCTCCACCACCTCTTCCCATCTCATCCCATCACTCCATCCAAGGAATAGTATATATAATATTATTATTATAATATAATTTGATTATATATATATATATATAGATATATATATATCCTCTTAATGCTCTCAAATAAAAATATCTAAACCATTACAAAGATATATGATCCCAACATAAACTACATCTAATTGACAATATTATATTTAATTATATTATAATACAAAACTATATTTAATTATGATATAATATAATAAATATATTTATGTTATAGCTATCATATTATATTAGTTATGTATAAGAAGTTAGCAAACCTTAGTCTATATGTTTTATTGTTTGGAATGTTTCCACATTTTTTTGTTTAGCAAGCTCACATTGAGCCACAAGATTGAGTTGTAAACTTTCCATAATTCAATTTCTCCAAGTTTTTTTCAAGATTTTGAATCCATATATGTAGTCAAAAACCCATTTTAAATAACAAAAAATAAGATTTCGCTAAAAAATATCCCGCAAAATTTCTGTCAAAAACTCCAAAAAATAACATATTTAGACAATGTCTTTTAATAATATAATATGATATTATATTTAATTATAGCATAAATATATAATATATGATATTATTCTACTTACCATTATTATATTATTATCACATTTATTTATTATAATAATATAATATAATAACATTATTCTTAAATATAATTTAATAACATGATATAATATAATATTATATTATATTTATTATTATTTGAAGTAATATTAATTTCAATACAACATAGTAACAAATATAATATAACATATTATTTAATAATATCATATTATATATGATATTAAAGGAGTCACACATTTTTATTTTAAAGAATATGTTAATAAAATGTTTTAACTACAAGGAAAAAAATATTTTCAATTTCTTTATATATATATATATATATATATATATATTGTTGATATTAATATTTTTTCAATTGGTACATGTCAACAATAAGATATCTCTCCCTTTCTCTCTTTCATTGAAAGTGCATATTGAATGTTGACAAATTTTATTTATGACCCACAATAAATTTTATTTGTCCCTCAATATTTTTTGAATGTTATATATCAACTCCATATTAAGAATTGTATGAATTAATCATATCCCTCAAATTAGGAAGAAGGAAGTAATTGAAATTCTTACTTTCAATTACTTTTTCTCTCTTTATCAAGTTGATCTAAACTTGTTTTACTTAAAGTGCGCATTAAAATATTTTATTTAGGACTCACATATTGATATATATGAATTTGATATTGAGATTTTTAATTAATAAAGACATTCAAATATTTTATTTAAGGTATGCATTGAAATAATTCTAAATAATCAAGAAAATTCAAATTTCCTTCCAAAATGAAATTGCATATATAAAATTGTTTTACATACTACGGACATTGAAATAGTCTATCAATGTCTCATACTAAATATTTCAATGTCCTTCATATTGAGTTGTGATATCAAACATCAAATCACAGTAATAATATTAAATCAAAGTAATATTTTTTAAATCATATCAAAATAATAATAACATTATTATAAATATTATTTCATTAAAACTAAATTTAGTAATTTTTATATTAATTTTTTAGAGGTTTATATGGATTATTTTATTAACTATATATATTGTTCAATTTAATTTATTTATTAATTCTTTTAAATTTTATTTCTCTATTCATTTTTCATCTCTACAGTATATACATGCACGGTTGAATCGTCGACAAAAAAATTGAAATGGGATTTACTGGAAGTATTCTCTCATAACATTATTTTAAATGTCATATGTGAACTCCATATTGGGTATGGAAGAAATTATACATTTTCCTCATACTAAAAAGACGAAAGTAATATAATATATCAATGAAATTAGAAGCTTTATACTTTCAATTACTTTATCTCTATATATAAATTTGGTGTAAATTATGTTAGTTAGGGTGAACATTGAAGTATGTTATTTATGGTCTACATTGAGAGGTTCTTTTGCTATTAATATTTTTTAATTTTTTAATGTTGGTATTATTTTACTAATTTTTAATGTAATTTTATGGGGCATCTCCACCTACTAGGCTATAGAGTGCTTATCAACACAATAATAAAATATTTAAATTAGTATGTTCAACATGCCCTCTTTTAGTTCCAATGCAAAACTACTATACAACAAAAGATGAAATTTCTTGGTTTAATAATAATTCAATGGAATTTGGTGTCACATCTCTAGAGTCATCTAGAATTCATCGGTTGGATAGAGATGGTAGTACATTTTTTAATCATGGGAATAAATCTCATAATTCATTCAAGGAATTTTAAATATAAAAAGGCACTTTATTTAATTGTATAGCATTAATAGAAGAATCAAATAAGACCATTTGTAATAGAAGCCTCATGTTGAACAAGTATTTTTATAGTAGATGAGAAATTGTATTTTGCACATGTGTCTCAACTTTAGTGGCTCATGGGGTTTCTAAGGTGGATTCCCCTCCCTCACATCTTCCTTCATTGTGGGAATTGACTCAAAAATCTATCCAAGGATATGGAAGAAGACCTAGTCAATTAGTTCGAGGACCTACTCATTGGTATCTATACATGGGCATCAAAATTTCTCTTCGATGATGCCCCATAATTACCAAATATTGGAAATGGATAATTTCATGAGTCAAAGACTAAGGGGAGATGTAAGGTATAATTTTCAACCCATATATTTTCCATCAAGATCCATGCCTTTGAAAGTAGAAAAGGATATAATATTTTAATTCATTGGATCCTTTCATATTTGGCTTGATTCAAACATTCTATCCATTTCCTATCCATCCAATTTTACAGAATAAGGTGTTGACCCCATTCCTCTAGTCGCACTACTTCTAATCTCTACCCTTGGTATCCCCTCATTGTACCCTACCAAATTTATCCTTACAGAAGCCTTATTTATATTTCATTAGATGTATCCTCACCTAAGAGATGTTCAATGGTGTTGAGCTAGCTCAAAAATCCATCCTAAAAAGTTCTCCCATGGATCCACCTATCAAGGAATCTCCAAAAACTCATCGAAAATATTTTATGCACAAGGATGAGGAGCTTATATTGGTTCTATGTGAAGCTATCAATTTGAATGGCATTTAAAATATGGAGAAATCCAAACTTGTGGGTTGTTTCACCATCAAAGGTATGATTATGGAAGTCTTGAAAAAATGGAGGGACAATAACCTCTCTATAATTTTGGGATACTCTCCTCAGTCCATGGTTTTAGTTAGAGGATGGATGGCATGTATCATTGCATCAAGTGAGGATGCTTAAAAACGTATTTATAGTGCTAGAATTAGGTCTCTTAAGTACTCTACCTAAAAAATTGAAAGTTAGATTTCAATGTTAAGTTTGAAAAAATGGAAGTAATTCTAGTTTGGGTCCATCTTCCTAGACTTACACTCCTTTCTGGTTATAAAATGGGTTTCATGAAATTGGGAACATTCTGTGTTTCTACTATGAAACCAACCATTTCTACTTGGATGTGGGATAGAGGGGATGGCCTATATTTTAGTTTGTCTCAATATCTCAAACAGGATTGGAGATGGCATCATTATCAAGAAAGGATATTATGGGTTATACAACCTATTGATTACAAGGTAATTCCATTTAAGTGTGTAGATGCCACAACTATAGCGATTTGGGAGTATAATTCCCATGGTTTGGAAAGAATAAAAAATTGGTATGAAAGAATCCTTAGAGGTTGGATATTCTAACATCTAGTATTTATCATTCCCCTTCTTGTTTAAATAACCCTATGCATCAAAATTAGCCTCCTAATAAACTCTAGCATCCATCGCTAGCCTCATGGGTAAGCACACCATTTCTTCATCTTCAATTCTTACTTCCATATCCTTTCATCATAACTTAGTTTTCTCGCCACTCTTGGTCTTGGGACACATACTCACACAAGAGGGTTTAACGATTTTTCTGTCGAGTCACAATGTTCCAAAGGAAGGTTTAAAGGACTTTTTGACCAAATTATTAGGATTCTCTGGTCTTCAAAGCCACCTATTGATCCATGTTACACCCTATATCCTCATATTTGACCCTTTCATCCCCTAGTTGTTCACACCTCACTAAATCCATTTTATTCTTCAAAATAAACCTCTTATCGACTCGCTCCCATCCCAAAATACAACCATCGATCCGAAAATAAATGTTACCTCCCTCTTAGGCATGAAATTGTAGTTAATTTGGGTTATTATAACTAATTTGAGCTCAAATCCTCTGTCAAAGTTCAAAAATTCATTCATTTATATTTGTTAGAAGCAAGCCAATGTCGAAATTTGATCCAAGAAACAAAACACTATTATAGGGGCCTTTATAGCACTAGCCATAATGCATGCTTCCAAATGAATGTGCTCTCCCTCAACTATAAGGGAATGGCCAACTCCTGAAAAAAATTAGCTACTGAATGTTTGGTGGAATTTCATAAACCCAAAATCATTTTTTCAATAAACAATGTTAGAAGGTGACAAGATGTCTCATGTTTTATCTTCTTCCGTGTCAATTTTTGTGTTCCTTTCCATTCATGTAGTCGGTATATTAGGGAATTGGTCTCTAGTTATAGGATCGATTCTTTAAATATCACTATCTCATTGTCAATTAAACTGGACATGAAAATGCGTTGTCTCAATTTATATGGGTCATATTCATAAAGAAAGGATTTATCATATTCCAACCTTTAGGATCCCCTCCTTCAAGAACATAGGGTGATTATTAGAAGTGACCTAAAAATCACCTTTAGGCAAATGATATTTGGGCCCTATAATACATCTTAATACCCTCTTATATTTCCTCCTTGGTCATATTGAAGGTCTTATTCGATCTTCTTGATATATAACCTCTAAAACTTGTTCCTATTTATAGGAAATAAAGAGTTAGGAATGCCCTGTTTATGAAAAGGTTAGATATATTCCTTTTCTTAGATAATTTTCTAGAGGATAATCTCAAAATTCACTAATGGGTCTCAACTATAGGAGATTCAAAAGACCATCTTATTATCTTGGAAATTGACCCTTCCATGCCCAAGTTTTTTATCCCTTTTGAAATTTAATCCTCATTGGTGTGATTACCCCTTCTTATTTCAAGAACTAAAGGATTTCGAGAGACCACACGATTTATTCAATAAATCTAATTTTCCTCCCCAACTCCAAGAAAACGTTAAAACATCCAAATCAACTATTATATTTTGGATGAAGTGGAAAACTAAGGAGACAACAAGAACCTTGAAGAATTATAAAAAATAGTATGGGAATTTTTGAAAGGTTAAGAGAGGGTTTTTAATCAAAGTATCATATATAATCATTGAAATATATAGAGGATCAAAAAAAAAAATCTCACTAAATAGAGAGCAATAGTGGAGAATGAAAGATGGATATTTATGGCTCAAAGCAAGATATCAAAACACTATATTCATTCATGAGTTTTCCTACCATCAAAAATACATAAAGTCAATTTGGCCCATCTCCAAACTTAAACTAGTTTCGAGGTCTATCAAAATAGAAATAGTATGTTTAAACATCTTACCTTCAATTTAAATCATGTTGGGTTGATATTTTCCTAAAAATTCTCCAGTGTCACATTAATTTTCAGTATGTTATTTTCCACTTCGACCCCTATTGAATATTATTGTATGTTTCTTACTAGTTTCAATCTCCTACAATCGAGACATTTTTTAATGTAATGTGGTCCTCTACATCCCCAGAACTGTACGAGTGGATTTTTTAATTGATTACCCTCGTATTTAGTGGATTTCTCCAACATTTTAGGGTCATTATATGACCGAATTGTCTGTTGATATATCTCCAAAGTTATCCCTTGCTACCCCTTAAAGATATTCTTGAGATTAGCAGTCTTATTATTCCTACTATTTTGTATATTTATTTGTGATTTCTTTCATGTCCATATTTTACTGTTATCCTTTTTATACATATGTTTATAACAAATTTGTGCTTTTCTTATAGTGTCATCCATGGTTTTGAGGTTCTCAAACTCAACTCATTCCTTCATATGCATTGGTACGATGCTAACAAACCTTTGTAATTTAGCTTTCTCCTTGCGTATATACGGTACATACCGTAACAAATAGGTGAACTTGGCCACACACTCATCCATAGTCAACTGGCCTAATCTTAGATCATGAAATTATTTAGCCTTATCATCATAAAATTGCTCTCTCAAATATTTATTCTTAAAATTATTCTGCAATGTTTACCAAGTGAATGACTTCTCATCAACACCATACACCACTTTTACCTCTTCCCACCACAGGATTTCCTTCCTCTTCTGCTGATAACTGGCTAGTCAAGATTTTAAATTTTCAACTCACTTATAGATTTGGAAATATTTTTTAGCCAAGATTTTGATGTGTCCTCAACTTCACCATCATAAGTTGTGGTATTAATATTCTCGAACTTACGTTGCAGTTCAACTTTTCATTTCTTTGCCTTTTTTTCCCATCACTATTAGAGGTGTATCCAAACTCCCTTTCCTGTGTGTTCTGATTCCCTTTTTACTCTTGGGTTTGACTTCCTTTTGGTATATTATCTTCTCTTCTTCTATGAGACTCTACTTGGTTTTTTTTTACACAGATGGATTTATAATTCTGATGATTCTTCCTGTTTTTCAAGATTTTCATGATTCTCTCTTATTCCCGTACCAAAAACTCATTTTCATTTTAGAGGATTTCCATTTCATCCCTAAGTTGTTGTACAGTTTCCATCAATGTTGTTGTTGTGTTGCGAGGTTCATTCTCCAGTTGAATCCCTAGTTCTAAATTAGTCCCATCTAAAGGCATTGAACCATATTTAGCAAGAGGTTTTGCTAACAGTGTAAAATTTGGTTCACCTCTTCTCGTCATGCCACTCTCCCTCTCTGTGAATACATAGCACTAATTTTCTCCACTCAGTCAAGCCAACAATGTAGGAACTTGGCTCTGATACCACCTCTAATTTTCCCACCATTAAAAAAAAAAAAAATTACCATAAGTGTCTCTCTATCAATTAAGATTTTTTTCCCAAATTTTATTTTGAAATATTTTATTTACTAACATAGATCCATATTAACTCTCTTTCTACCAAGTTGAAGAGAGATCATCGAAGAGAGATCAAATCTCGCTATATGAAAACCTTTTCTTGAACACAAAAACTTAAGAAAAGGTTTGCACCTAAAAAGATTTAATCTTTGCGGACACTTGATATAGATTCAGAGGTAAGATGGATATATATATATATATATATATATATATATATATATATATATATGAGTTTTTTTTAAGTATTTATATGGTTAATAACTAAATTCAAATGTAAAGTTTTGGAATATCACTGTTACAAACATGAATAATCATTATTTTAATTTATTTTAATGTAATAAATGTATTAGAATTTTTTTCATAAATTATCAATGTAATTTTTATGCTCGACACATTAATCATTTTAATATTTATATTGCAATTTTTAACTTGGGTTATGATTTAATATTCAATGCTTATATAATAGTTATACCATCATCATTTTTTGTATTTTCATTCATAAACTACTTGACCAAGGTTCGACCATGGTTTTTCTAAACCCAAACTCTATGAAGGATCTAGAACCCTATCTATATTTCCACGACATAAAAAAATCATCCTTAGGATCGTTGAACAATTTACGATGGAGCCTTATCTCGGGATTGAAAGAAAATAAAAGGCGGCATGGATTTGGGGGTAAATCTAGGCTAAGATCATCGGGAGGGAGTTAGAGGGTAACTGCCCTCCCCTTGAACATGTCCCAAGTTCCTCATTCTTATTTTTCACTACTTCAAAATGCTCCTCTGCAACGCCTCCAGGGTTTGGTTGTTTCTTCCTCAATTACAACATTGATTATGGTTCTTCTCGCCCCTTCCATCCATATATTTTCCGAGGGGTGTAGTGGTACGCATATAACCTTTTGGAGCAATATTCTTATCGGTAATCCCTGGATTATTTTCTCTTACACTTATTTTATTTTGAATTTCATTTTACATATTTTTCCATGGCTCATAACTAACATTATTGGTTGACTTATGCAGGGAAAAGGGAAGACACCCACCTCACTATCAGCTTCCTTTTGAACACTATGTTTGGCCCTACCTTTCAATGAATTTCTAGGGTAAAATCATGTATCTTCATTAATTTGAATATTTTTATGTATGCACTCAGCTCATAATGCTTCTTACATAGAATTTTCTCTTAAAACCATAGTCACAATCGTTCTTCTTTTGCAGATGAATCAAAATCATTTACATCAAGGTGTCGTGGGTGGAACATGTAGGCTGATACACAGGGGTCATGTCCTTATTCAAGTAGACCACCAAGTGTGACTATATTAAATAATTACTCCAAAGACTCAGATGCGTTGTTCCATTCCCGATCTGGAAATCTATTAAGATGTGTCTAGTATGCAGTCTATGAGGTTCCTTTTTTTTATTTCAATTAAAAACTGTTCGCGGAGGTTGCAGTTTATCATGCCTCTCTTTTTTTTAACCCTTTTCCTTCAATTTTTCCATGTATGAGAGTATTAGCAATATTTAAGTGCCACATGTGTTTTGTTAAGTTTTAGGAGATGATACCAGGACTCGGTCAAGAACAGTTATTATATAGTTGTGTATTTATTTATATATGAACTGGGCTTGTTTTTTTCTTGAAATTTCTATTATCAGTATTGTTATTTTAGATTTTCATGTTTGCAATTCTTTCTACTTCTATCGATATAAAATGCAATTCATAGGAAGGTTTCTTCATTATACTTGTTGTTCTGTAGAGTTTCACTTGTTATATTTTGTTTTTAGTTAAGCTACTCTATGTTTGTGATGCATGCATAAATTTAACAGGGGTTACCCCAACTTAAAATATAGATGGTTGAACATTAAAGGACGGTCCCCAATAGTAGGGTCCCTTGCCCAGCCCTAAGACTAACCCATCCCACCCATGGCTACTCTCTAGTATTTATGGTAGCATATAATTATTTATTTATTTATGTTTCAGTTAAAAAGTTATTTTTCCTCACGGTAACAACATTTGTGAGAAATATTGTTTCCTAAATTCCCATATTCTACCATTATGCAGAACAAATATTGTTTTGTATTTTTAAATAGCTTATACTACCATAAGTTCAAACTTTCAATATTACAAGCCTTATATCAGCACATACCTATTATCTATCAGCACACCCACAGAATCACACAATATTTTATATGAAAAAAATTGTATTTCCATGCACTTAAATGTCCAGAAAGTATTATGTCAACACATACAAAATGAATAGAAAATTCACATTTTCATGCAGTTCAATACTCATAAAAATATTTTGTCAACATATACAGAAATTTCCTTTATACATATATGTTTTATTCTAGTGCAATTTGATTTTCAAACGATTAACAAGAACAACAAATTTGTAAATACTTATCTGCAACTCAAGGATTTCAACCACAAGACTAAAAAAAGTAGGATGTTCTACCCAACCTGCGAGAAAAATAATCACTTCTAGTGCTCCCTTCGAGCCAATTTCATACTCATAAATACTACAACGCGTTTTCCTCTAGACCACCTGGTCCCAACCATCCCCAGTCATAGCCATTCAACGATTTCCACTCGTCAACCAACTTGAGAACTTTGAGTTGGTATTATGCTTCAACGATTTTCACTCTTCTCTTTCTCTCCTATGTCGGAGGTCCCTCACACCATTTTCCCCCCCTTCTCTACTAAGAAGGTTTTATTTCCACCAAAAGAGATCGAGCACCTAACCTCTAGCCCTCAACTATCTTAACTATTTTGAGTATGAATTATCTTCACACATCCTTCCTTTCCATAGACTTGTAATTGACCCCTTTTCAAAAAAATATTGCCAAAAATTTTATATATTTACAAGACATCCATAATTATTCGATTAAGTCTTCATTCTAATTCTTACTGTAGTAAAACAAAGTAAATTCTGAGAGTTACCCCAACAACTGAGGGAAATATAGAATCATGATAGATCCAAAGTTGATACATTTACCGATGATAAACCTATATTTAGAAAGAGTTATCATAGATTAATATTTTTCTTAATGCCACATGTCAACTCCATTTATAATAGGAAGAAATGACACATCTTCCTCATATTGGATTGTAAAAAGTGTCTCTCTATCAATTAAGATTTTTTTCCCAAATTTTATTTTGAAATATTTTATTTACTAACATAGATCCATATTAACTCTCTTTCTACCAAGTTGAAGAGAGATCATCGAAGAGAGATCAAATCTCGCTATATGAAAACCTTTTCTTGAACGCAAAAACTTAAGAAAAGGTTTGCACCTAAAAAGATTTAATCTTTGCGGACACTTGATATAGATTCAGAGGTAAGATGGATATATATATATATATATATATGAGTTTTTTTTAAGTATTTATATGGTTAATAACTAAATTCAAATGTAAAGTTTTGGAATATCATTGTTACAAACATGAATAATCATTATTTTAATTTATTTTAATGTAATAAATGTATTAGAATTTTTTTCATAAATTATCAATAATTTTGTTAATAAAAAATAAAATTTCAATATAAAAAATTATATTCAACTAACTTATTATTTTTATTAAGCAATAAGATTTTTAATTAAATGAACATTAACAATTTTTATTTTTGATATTAAACACTTCAATAATCTATAAATATCTTTGGCATTTACAAAATTACACATCAACATCATTTACGCTATATATGCCAAAAATTATAAATAACAATGTTGAATCTATAATTATCTTTAAAATTAAAAATATTTAAATATTAATATTAATAAATATTTACAAGTTAATAATATTAATAAATAATTTGTATTTTCGTACTTTTAAATATTAATAACAATGTTAGTTATATTAATAGTTTTGTTTATTTCAAAATAAACGTTTTAGAATTTTAATTGAATTATAAGTATTTTTAGGTGGATGAAGTGAATGGTAAAGATTTAACCTCCATGGAATAGGTTGAAATATTTATAGTAGTATTCTTAGGTAAATGATTGATATTTATCTTCAAGTTAGTTATTTTCTTTTAAATAATTATGTCGTAAGGCATTCTTCTTTGAAAACAACTCCCCTCCCATGTCAACTGTCTCTTTGTATGCCTTTGATTTAGATGTTAGACAATACAAACAACTTGTGCCATGAGATTGAAAACCAGTATTAATTAGTTACAATTAGTTCGGTTGCTCTACACCCAGGCCAATATGTTTTCACAGGAACGAGAACTCTGAGTTAATCAGCCTTTCTCAAAGTGTGTGTGGATGCAGTTATCTTTTATCTTTTCTATGCACTTAAGCTCGTTTTGAAACATTCGATTTACAAGAACATGAGATGAGTGTTTGTGTGTGTCAGCGAGCTAGGAGTTATCGCTGACCCTTAAATGATTTTATCACGGGTATTTCCTTAAAGGTATGTTTTCATTTTCTTTTATTTTCCCTTTATTTTTTTTAAATGTCTTACACGTGTAGATTGTGTACAATTTTGTGCAATCTAGATTTGTTGTGTTGTGTTTATGGGAAACATATGTGATCATTATTCTTTTTACGGTGATTTGATCAGATGATAGGTTAAGTTTCAAATTTCAATTTGCTGATTTTTTTTGTTTCTTTGGGAGATTACATCATATTTATTGGTTAAGTTTCAAATTTCAAATCGTTGAATATTTTTTGTTTCTTTGGAACAGTACGTCATATTGTTCCTTGTGGTGATAAGAGCTAGAGAAGTTGTGGCGCCACTAAAATCTGCCTACACAAAAGATGAATTCGAGTTATATCTGGAGGATTCCGAGTCCAAAATGTTGATCGTGCCCACAGAAGAAAATTGATCGGCCAAAAGGGCTGCCATAAAGATGGGGCTCTCCGTGGTTGCAACACAATTTAGCCTCGACACCAACACAAATGCAACTGTCGAGTTCCACCTGAGATCGAACCTCGTGGCATCCGAGGGTAGCAAGGAAGATAGCAAGAGAGAGAGAAAGGCAATTTTATTTATCTATGATTAAAAAAATTAATGTAAGTAACCTTTTTTGCATATTATTTTGAATAATTTCCCTTTATGAATTGGGTTTTTTTTTTCTAAGTTTAATTGACCATGTAAGCCACTCAATAAACTTCCTCCACAAGCATAAGTCGAATGTTGATATTTTCCAACTCGTGAAAATTCATTGCTAAAGTTCAAAATTTATTCCCATTTTCCATCATCTTTCATGTAGAAATTTGACCTTACATGGGCCACTCTCTGAACAAATTCACATCTTGAATTTAAGATAGCACTATTTGGTGACTACCTTCCACAAATAAAGTATGCCAACATGAAGATTAAGGGAAACGATGTTTGGTTTTATTACAGTTCTTGAAATGGTTTCGACGGAGGAAAGGAAAGCCAACTCCCTTGTCCAAAGATTGCTTGGTAGAGGATGGTTTGGTGAATAGCTGCATTAATTATGCTGAAGAACACTTATTTAAAAAAATAAGCTTTATGTTAAAAAGTTCCCATTAACAAAAAAATGTAGATTCATGTCTTCTATGTGGTAATGAGATCCTTGTATGCTCCTTAGTTCACTAGACTTTTTTTATTATTATTATAATTAGTTCTGTATATATTTTAATCATAATTTTTATTCCACATGGATCAACTTGAAAAGGAATGAAATTAAAGAAATTTACAAAATGTAGAAGTTGGATCTTTTTATTTTTTTTTTCGTAAATGTTTTGTATAATAGTTTAGGTGTATTTTTATTAGTAATAAATATTAGACCTTAACTTATTAGTAATTTATTTAATTTTTATCTTACTAAATCTATGTATCAATAATTATAAATTTATTTTCTGAAAATATATATGACCAAATTGATTATGTTTAAAATGAAAAAAATATATTGCATTGTTTATAATTTTGTTTATTTATAATTTTTTATTTCTATTTTGTTAAAATTCATAAATTATTATAAAGATAAATTTATAATAAAAAACAATGTTAATTTATATATTGCTTTATTAGCTTAGTTTATATATTTTGAGAAATTGGATTCTAGCTATATTATGTTTTGTGTATATATTTTTATTTTGTTAAAATTAATAAATTATTATAAAAATAAATTTAGAATAAAAAACATAGTTTTAATTTATATATTGCTTTATTAGTTTCGTTTATATATTTTCAGAAATTGGATTAGCTATATTATGTTTTGTATCTATATTTTTAGTGTGCACCTCTCTCTCTCTCTCTCTCTCTCTCTCTCTCTCTCTCTCTCTATCTATCTATCTATATATATATATATATATATATATATATATATATATATATATATATATATATATATATATATGAAAAAATACACGAGTGTTCAAAATTTCTATAAATGAAAGAGCACAGAGAGCCAAAATAGAAAAATACGTTGCACATTGTTATGCTTACAAAATTTCTCCAAAGAAATCAAGCATACCAATGCCAAAAGGCTTCCATCATTGAGAGAGATTTCTTTGCTGATTTGAGAGAGAAAGAGCATGTAAAAGAGATTGGTAAGGGGAAATACTTGTTGAGATCTATTGAGCACCACTACTCAAGAAACTATTTTCAAGTATCGTTGAAATTCATTTGCACCTCTTCCACTACCAACAATTAATATAGAGGACCTTTTTTCGTATTACATTTTTTATTTGTTTACCTTCATTTTCTTGTTTCAAGTTGCCTAGTTTAAATTTGTTTTAGTTTTATTTATGCATTATTTTCATTTAATTCAATGTTTTTTTGGGTCAATATTTGATTAGTAACATCATTCATTGTTTATATATTTTCTTGTATGATGCAACCAACTACTAGATAAATGAATTTGGGACTCATATGCTACCAATTACATCGTACAAAATGGTGACTCCACTTACTTATCTTTCTTTCTCTAATTAGTTTCTTATGAACCTTTTGTCATTGATTTTCCATTAACATAATTTTTCAAAATCTTTATAGGTCTTCCTTGGACTTGTCTGTCACTTGAAATCCAAGCCTCTTCTTCCAATTTTTCTATCTACCCTCATGATGTTTGCAGAAACAATATCATGAGTCTCACGACTACATAGAACATAATCCAAGAGACACATAGAGGGCGAATTTTCTCTTTGTAGTTCCTTTTCCTATGTGTTTTCACATCCTTTCACCACAAGGAAAAGACCCTCTAGCGGAGGTTATAAAGGAGGTTTTTAGTGTTATAAAATTGGTCGAAATTTTCAAAAAAAACATTTTCTACAACATCCACTTATGGTTACAAAGGTTTTGGCGGAGCTTTTAACATAAATTCAACACAACTAAAAAAAATAGGTGACTAGAGTTTATTATGGATGTTTTTTTTGTCGGTGCACTAATAACGTTTTAACGCACCGGTGCGCCATCTAGACGGTGGCCCCAGGGCAGTCGAAAGTTCCTGCACCGGGCTGTCAAGGTATAAAATTGCACCGGGCGCAGTGTTGGTGATACAACGCATGGGGCCATACCAATTGGTCTTGGGATTTTTGCAGTGCCCATAGGTCATCTCAATGCACCGGTACGTAGACTTATAGAAATGCACCGGTGTGCAGTATCAGAGAAACGCACCGATATTTATAATTGGTATTGGTATTTGTGCGGTGCCCACACATCGTACAAATGCACTGGTGCATAGTCTCACATAAAAGCATCGGTATGAAATATCACACAAACGCACCAAGATTTTTAATTGGTTTTGGTATTTGTGCGCTGCCCATAGGTCGTAGAAACGCACCGTGTGCTGAAGCATACAAATGCACCGGTGTTCATTTCGTAGTTTTTTAGTAACATCGACGTGTTACAGTACAACTATTGTGATTTCTCTAAATTCATTATTCATCAAAAGTCAACACATCTTATAACAATATTTGTAGGTTTTAACCCTGAACAAAAACTATCTACACACGAATCTTATAACAGAAAATAAACAATAGCGAGAACATAAAACATAAAACAGATAAACACAGATATTTTCCCCTGGATCCAAAATCGAGATGACCAGCTTGATTTTTCATTATATTCCTTTTAGTGTTACAACACATATATATACATGTCGAAGCATACATGAACCCTAAACCATTAACCCTGGATTAGAACATAACCGTAGTTCCCTTGACCGGATCTACAAAAATACCAGGGGCCGAAAACCATCGTACCCCAAAATCATGTGCAAAACCATGCAAAAAACCATGGGTGCAGACTACCCACTAGAAATTAAGGACCAAAAAATTTTCATAGTCGTGGAAAGAATATAACACATACCCAACAATATTCATATTAATTAAATTTTTATTAATGCATTTGAATGTGATGTTTGGATTAATTTGTTACATCATATCATAATTATTGTGATTTTTTAAAATTAATTATTCATCAAAAGTCGACACATATATATCTTATAACAATATCCATATGAATTAAATTTTTATTAGTGCATTTGAGAACGACAATGGAGAATGAAATAGAATAAATTAAAACATATATATATATATATATATATATATATATATATATATATATATATATATATATATATATAGAGAGAGAGAGAGAGAGAGAGAGAGAGAGAGATAAGGCATTCTTTGTCATACAAAATGGGACAGTTATTAGTATCCCTTTGTCTTTCAATTGGGACACTATGTCCATTACATTAAACAAAATGTTGATTTCACAGACAAATATTTCAAAAAATACAATGCCTTGCTTTGATATCCAAACATAGTGATCATCATTCTTCGCTTGAACTGTTGTCACTACTAGATCTACTTCTATGACTTGGGTTATTTTTAGGAATGTTTTGTTCACGGTGTTGATTGTTTTCTTCTTCTTCACCTTCCATCTACAAAAATAAAAATAAATTGAAATGAGTGTATATAAATTGGTGAGAATAATGAAAATTGAAATATTAAATAATATACATCATTGTAAATAAAAAAGAAAAATGACATACCATAGCAACAATTGACTCATAAACTATACACATTCTTTCAAAACCATGTACCATGCCATCTTTCAAAATTTCATCTGTTGGCGCAGTTCCATACTTTGTTTCCTGAAATTTTTATACCTCATAACAAATCATATATTTAATATAAAAGAATTATTTTTTTTCTATTAATTATAGATGGAGCTAAGTAAAACAAGATTGATATATGCTTACAAATTCCACAATTAATTTATGATATGCCAACATATACTCACAACCCATATTTAGCCCAATTTCAATCAATTCGTCTGATGGTTCTTCTTTGTATGGTAGCACATTTTTTAAGACATTCAATGATGATTTTTGTAAAACAACTTAAAAAATACAAAAAATGAAATCTAGTTAAGTTTTTATAAAGAAGTAACAATTACTCACAAACTTAATTATATCAACAATTTTCTTCCTTGCCATATTGTTTTATGTGTTGAATGGGTTCCATTTTCTTTTCTTTTCTGTAAGAAAATTCTTGAAAATTAATATTTAATGCTAAATTTTTTATTTATTGTACGTAATGATCGAAAAAAATCAATGATTACATATTACATTTGAAGCACGTTGTTGTTGAGATGACTCCTCCTATGATGTAATTTTTTCCATTTCTTTGACCATCTCCTTGTACACCTTTTTGGACATTCCTACTGGTATATTTCTGATATCAGCTTGTTCATCTTTTCATATTTTCATAATCTTCCTAAAAATTTAACATGAAAATAAACTATTTAATTTGTATATTGATATATGAAAAGTAAATATAACAAAAGTGATATTTATAAATAATTCTAGATAAACATTTAAAGGAATATTACTTTTTTCATTCCTTCTTTCTTTCTTTCTTTTTTTGTACGTTTTTGCTATTAAAAGTCTGACATGTCTCATTGACCAATTATCTGGAAACTCTTCCTATAGTTTAGATAAAATTTGGTTCTTGGAATCATTGGATTGGTTTTCGTATTGTAAGTGGAAATAACGTCTATACATTTGTTCCAGTAGATCCCTCAAAAAAATTTAAAAGATTTCCCCCCTTTCATTAACCTCCAGCACCACTCTAGATGAGCTAAGGAGAAATTCATATTCATTTGCATGTTCTGTTTTTTTTTCTTTTCTTAGAAAAACATTCCTTTTCTGAGTGGTTGGTCCTTGTAGAACATAAAACAGATGTGAATTAATAGATTGTTTGACACATGTTATCTAATAATTTTAAGTATATTATTAATGAAAATTAAAAAAAGAAAATCATATTGGATCAATAGTATTTTTTCATTCACCTGATTCATCTTTTTGTAATTTTCCCATCAAGATTTTAAGCTCTTTCGGTCCTAGATTAGAAATAATCTTATCAGGCTTCGTCATTTTTTGGCTGTGCATGATACACAGTAAACAATACATATTAGTTAAATTTACAAATAGTTCAAAAATAATAATTTTTGTAAAGAATTTACAAAGAACTTGCATTTTTTTCTTTTCTTGATGTGTTATCAGTATTTTTGTTACTTGATCTCTTGTTAGTCATTTCTTTAACAATCTGAAACCTGTACCATATCATTCATTAATATATTTATAAATAAATTGTCAACTTTTCAGGAAAAAAATAAATCTCAAGAAACCGGTGCGCCTTTCACGCTTTACGCATCGACATCGGTTCGTGGGGATATTATAAACGCACCGCACAAAAATTATAATAAATCATATGATGCGTGGGGGTATTATAAACACACCGCACAAATAGTGTAATAGGCCATACAGTAATATCGGCATAACATAGAGCACTGGTGCCCTATTTTAGATATGGCGCACTTATTTAAAAAGATTGTTTTTAAATTTTTTATTACATAGTACTTGTTCGGTGCATTGTATAATACAGTGCACCGGTGCGCTTGGTTACGCAGGGTGCACCAATAAATAAAAAAAATCCATTTTTTTCAAAAATTCACGCAAGGGCTGACATAGATTGGGATCTGACTATGCAAGTCGTCCCATGGGTTGGATGTCAATATAAAATGAAAAGCTCTAATTTTGAAATCATGAAAACAAGGAGAAGAAAGAGCAGAAAAAAATGAAGGGTTTAGGGTAAAAATGGATAAAACTGCAAAAAAAGTTAAAAAACTGCAGAAAGAGTAAAAAAAATAATCAAATTTAATCACGAGATCATTTGAAATTGTATGCTACAGGGTTTGAATCACCAATAGTTTGGATTCTGATTGTCTAAATACTTTTGTTCGAACGTATTTCGCTGCTCCAGAGTGCTCTTGTGCTCTCTTGCTCTAGGTATGTCTCCTACAAACCTCTGGCTAAAAACTTTAGCAAAAATAGTGAAATAATGAAAAGTTTTTAGTATTTAAAGAATTGTTTTATGAAATTAGATTTCTGAAAATATTTTTCTGCCTATTTTTCAATTTGCCTCTTATTTTTTCACTTAAATAAAATAGATTTGTGCTTTTTTTATTTGTGCTTATTCATCACCCGTGCATCACTTAATAGCATGGCACCAGTGCATCCATTTGTAACACAACACCAGTGCATGGTAGCTAAAATGCACTGGTGTGTAGTAACTAGAATCCTCTAGTGCGGTTATCTGTACATTAGCACCGATTTGCGGTTTAGGCCCCGAAATTACTTTTACGTGTGTACACCAAAATTAGACATGTTGGAAATGTATATTTTGTTGTGAAAATATTTGGGCCATTTCTTTTCAAAAATACACCTTTTCTTCTTTTAGAAAAAGAAACTTGAAGCTTTCCATAACCTGCAACAAGAAAAGGTGTGCCATGATTTGCTTGCTCATTTGTAAGTTCCTCCTCCATCTTGGCATCCAATTTCCTCTTTTCTCCTTTGTTCTTTCTATCTTGATCTTAAAAAAAATTATACAATCTTTGTTTTACGAGAAACTGACCTTGAATGTTCTGGGAGCAATGACAACGAGTCCTTCATTATGCATTTGTTAGCAGAAGAAGACTGATTTTCGACTAGACGAAGCAGTTATTACATGTGAAGTCAATGGTTTCCCTTAGAAAATGAGTCTAGGGTTGAGAAGAGGAAAGAGATTGAAAAATGGGCTATTACATTAGCTTTTCCAATGGGAAAACGATTTGCAGGTGGAAATATGGTAGCTGCCGGTATCTATTCTTTTCTTCCCACAGAAATGGTCACTGGATTTCCATCTATAATACAAGCAGAATTTTTACTTCTTTCATCTAGAGAGAGCATCATTTTCAATAACAAATGGAACCCGGGAATCGTTAACTGTATCCCGTTCGCATTTTGTTCAGCATTTCGTTCTTTGATAAGTGCTAATTCACCTATACTTTCAAAAATTTGGATTTTTTGGTACCTTCCATGTGATATTCATCATTATCCACAGGGCCACAGCTCAAACAAGTTATAGATGCCATTCAGGTTCAATTGAAAGCCGAATATGTGATTTTATGTGATGTGAGCTTTGCCGGTAAAAGTTTATGTAAGCCAACCGAAACTCGGAAAATAATCCCAACTGCTTTTAAATGCATTCTGGAGAATCTTTCCCTTCATGGGACCTACTAGCCCAATCACCAACATCAATTGATCTTTCTCTACTGCCATTAAGGGAATGAGAATCCTTCCCTTCATGGTGTTTCTTGGCTTTATCGATTGCCTCGATTGATCTTTCTCTACTGTCAAATCTTTCCCTCCCATCCTTGTAAGAATGAGAATCGTTACCTTCATGTGATCTCTTAACCTGTTTAAGAGACTCAATTGATCTCTCTCATGTGCATCTCAGATTTTTCATAAACCTTTTCTCCTTTTGTACTATGTCAAGCTCTATAGCCGTCTGCATCCCTATAAGTGTCTTTGATCTTCTTTGTGTTTGAATCACTTATTTTCTCTGCTATAAATTTCTTAGACGAAATTCGAACTCTCGTCTTTTCAAACCTCATCTCCTCAGAAAAATTCTTGCCCACAATTCAAACCCTCCGTTGCTCCAATACTACACTTTAGAGTCTAATTTTTCCTTCTTAGAAAACATATTTCAATGACATACCTGGTTTTTGTGAGGTTTTAGTTAACCCTGTTCCGATGCACAAGGTTTTATAGGCGCATCGGTGTGGTTTGTAAGATCACGATTTATGTTTTGGCACAGTATTTTATGACGCACCAGTGTGGAAGAGTTGTGAAGCACCAGTGCATCTTAGTACTAAAACGCATCGGTGCGGGTTATGATTATAAGCGCATTGGACGAAAAACCAGGAATCTCGGCTAGAAATGGCGTACTGTATAAAGTTCTCTTTTTTTGGTATGTAAGATCATAATAAAGTAATGATAATTCTAGAGTACATGAATTTATTTGCATTATTTTCTAAACTTCATTATGTTACAAAAATTCATATTATTCAAGATTTATTATTTTACCATTATTTACAAATTTACAAATTTAAAATTTTTAATAAAATCATTTCACATTAATACAATTAAAATTTTACAAATATTTTACATACAATTACAAATAAAATTACAATTACAATTACAATTACAATTACAATTTTAGAATTTTACATACAATTCCAATTACAAATAAAATTTTACAATTACAATCATTCACAGTAATACAATAAAAAATTTACAAATATTTTACATACAAATAGAATTAGAATTAGAATTACAATTACAATTACAATTTTACATACAATTACAATTAAAAATACAATTACAATTTTAGAATTTTATATACAATTAGAATTATAATCACAATTTTACAATTTTTCATATATACAATTACAATCATTTCACAATAAATTAAATATTATAATTACAATTAAAATTTTCCATTAAATGTTTTACATACAATTATAGTTAAAATTAAAATTAAAATTACAAATACAAATACAATTTTACAATTTTACATACAATTAAAATTTCAATTTCAATTACAATCACGACATAATATTTAATAAATATCATGGTCATTTAATATTAAATTAATTAATAAACATCACGATCATGATAACCATCGTACAAATATCATATTCAACTAAAAAACACATTTAAATTCGCTAACATCATCGTGATCATGATCATATAACAAAACACAATTAGCATTGTATATCATCATCACAACACAAACATCAAATGTACATCTCATGTCAAATAACTCATGCTATCACATATATATATATATATATATATAATGTTAAAAATATACAATTGTAATATAAATGCCATGGATCAGCTGGTGGTACAACATCAACAGCAGTATTTGTCGAGGCCTACTCAGTCAATGGTGCAGCCTCGATGGTCAATGGTCCAGCCTGCTCATGATCATGAGTACTACTCGATGCTGCAAGCTGTTGACTCGACGTGGTCGATGGTCCAGCCTCATCTCCATGATGACTGCTACTAGATGCTAGTGAAGGCTGCTCATCTGGTGCAGTGTGAGGTGAACAATCATAAGATGATGAGTCTCTGCTCATTGACTATCGATCACGTGCTACATCTCGAACACACTTATAACATGCAACGGTCCTCCTCGGCTGCGTAACTAAGTTCGTCGCTCCTACGACATGCCGCATCAGCCTGTATATGTCACACAACATGCACCTCCACATATGTAACAACCTGTCATCGACTTGTATGTCTCTCATATGAGCGGGCATGATGCCCGCCTCAAAAATCAATGCAATGTGTTGGTCCCCCAACTCCATCATGTATCTAGTATCAAGTCGACCGCACCTAGAAAAAGGCGGTACCGGCACACCAATAGTTGCAGGTCTCTCTACATCGACCTCTTGATGATCTCAGCATATGGCATGCCCTGATTGTCATCAGGATCCACACCTGGATCATGTGGTGGTGCTGGCATGTCATCGCCATCAAAAGACCCAATGTCTGCAAAATATATACAAGTAAACAACAATAATTAGACAATTTCATTACACAATTTAATAAAAACAAGTTAAAGAACATGTTAAAATAAATTTAAATAAAACAATAATATTACCTCTATCATTGGGTGGCTCATCAGCTCTAAAGAGGATGTTGGGACACCCTTTCCAATCCAGTCTAGCCTAAGGACAGTGGACCATAATGAAGGGATGCAGCTCGTTAACACTGGTTAGCAACTCCAGTGCATCATGCAATATCCTCATTGGAAACACAGTCTTGCCCCTCTTAGGTGTCATCTTCCCCCACATGTGCATCCGTGCCTCGAACATCAGCCTACGAGGCTGCTGAGAAAAAGTAGGCCTCGTCTCTGGAAACCTCTCAAAAATTAAACAAAAAATATTCGAAGCAAAAGGGAGGTTAAACTTCCCTTGTGCATGAGCACGACATTTATCTAAGGCTATACAGAACTGCTGCAAAAAAATGGAAGACCACCTGACAAGTCGTGGCTCCTGTACTAAAGAATAAACATAATATAGAAGTGAGAAAATAATGCGTTTTCAGTCACTGGTGTTGTGTGAAATGGTTGAAATGAGAAGTGAGAAGAAATGCAGCTGCTCACTACCAAATGCAGCAATACGTAACTGACTTCTAGCCACCCGAAAACCTGAAGGAGATAGTACATCTGCTCCAATGTATCTCTGGGAGTTCACTAACAAACTCCCTGCTACACAATTAGTTGGAACCTCTAGGAACGAGGGAAAATCCACCCCTCTCCTGGATAGCCTTGTAATGAAATATATATCTTCCTCAGTGGGCGTGTACCACTGGTTAGGACCAACCTAGAAAGCTTGTTAGTGGGCAATCCACCTGCAGATAAGATGTCTCAAAAACACACCATAGCCCTTTAGGGAGGTAGCCTCCTCATAGAACTTGAGGAGGCTTACCTGCCTTAGGAGCCCCTGGGTAGCTGTTGTAATAGGGAGAGGGTACGCATCTCTCTCCGTCTCTTGTGCCTCCCATAGGCGAACCATGTCATATTGCTCCGTTTGTTGTTGCTGTTGTTCCCCCTCTTATATCTGAATGATTGACATATTAAATAAAAAAAATTTATTAAATGAGACATGTATTTAGGAATATACATATATAATTTATTTATTTTTTAAACAGTCGGTGTGCCATAAAAAACAGTCATGCACTAGTTTTGGTGCATCTTTTTTTGTCGTGCACTGGGGGTGGTGCCCCATATGACATTCAACGCACCATAGGTGGTGCATCTAAAACTTTTCAGAGCACCATTGACTATTTACGGTGTCAAGAGTGCGGTGCGATGACTAAAATCTACACCCCAATGCATATAGTTGTGTCAGTGCACTAACCTCTTGACTATTTACATAGTCAACGGTGTGGTCTTTTACCAAGCTACACCGTTGACCCTGTCCAAATGATGAATGCGATGCGTTGAAAAACATCAAGGTAGATATTTCCGTCAACGCACTGCATTGCCACTATTTCACATGGTCAACGCTGCGGCTGGCTAAATGACCGTACCACACTTTTTAAAAATTTTTAAAATAATGTGGTGTGCCTTTCGATACCACCCTAGAAATAGTGCAGATACTGTTAGCACCGGTTGCGGTGTAGCCTATAAATTTTACAGATAGCACCGCTTACCAGTACAAGACGAACGGCTCGAGCGCACCACACAACAAAAAGAAAAAATTATTTAAATGGTTAATTTTAAGGTTATTTAAAATTCTAATCTAGTAAAAAGCTTAACTATGGAAAAACAAGAAAAATACCTGTACATTTGGCCTTCAAGGAGGCATATTGGCTGTAGAATTTGCAAAAGAAAATTTGACCACCATTTTGCAAAATGCAAGCTGGAGATTGGTGGGCAATACACAGCAGCAGTGCATGCAATGGGTGCAATGAGAGCACCGATGTCAGGGAGGCTTAGACAAGGATAAATTGCACCAGTACTTGAGAGCTCTAGAGCACTGAGAAAAGTGAAAAATGAGATTTTTGGTTGTAATTTTTTTTTTACTTGACCCTGTTCCAATGTGCAGGGTTTATAGGTGCACCAGTGCATTTTCTTATTACCGCACCTGGTGGTTTCAGTTTTGGCGCGGTGTTTTATGATGCACCGGTGTGGAAGAGTTGTAAAGCACTGGTGCTCTACAATAATACAACGCACCAGGCAGGTGTGTACAGAGCGAATGATGTCCGGTGTGCCAATGTTGTGTGTGCACATGTGCTTTCTCTTGTTGAGCACACTGGTGCAGTTTTGAATGATAAGCGCACTGAGCAGAAAACATCCGCAAAACCCTCCGCCCGCCAACCTCCTCTAGTAACCTTCACTAGAAATGGATGTCTGGGGTATTTTTATAAGGGCTTCCTCAAAAACATCCGCTAGAGGGTCTTTTCCTTGTAGTGTTTACTGGCCTACCTATTTGACTAAGAATTTTGTTTTGTTGCATTTACCTAGAATGTGATCTGTATACATTAATATTTGTATATATTGATAGTTTCTAGCTGAGAGGACTCTCAATTGTTGTGTCTCTTGCCCTCTGGTTGCCACAAAAATAACAAAAATCTCACTTCTCCAAGAGCTTGTATTGTTATCCACTTTGGCTGAGTCCTCTTAATTTTATTTATTTTAATTGAATCAATTGACAGGATATAAAGCTCATGCACTTTTACACCCACTAATGGAAATACATCTCCTCTGTTACAATGCCCTTTTCACATGTGCCCAATTAGAATACATTGGCATGTCAAGCTCAACTACAAAGAAAGTATTGGAGAGTGAAAATCCTATCACAAACTTCAATTACATGAGAATTACGATGATTAGAATATTGTTGACCCAAATTTTCACGTTTAACTACAAGCCACTTTATCCATATTCATCTCTGAGTAAGTAACTCAATCCTTTTCCCTTATGTTTTCACACTTCACACCTTATTAATTTTTCATTTAAATGTTAATAAGTTAAAATCTCTTCATTTATGCATTTTTTACATATGCTTCATTTATGTACTTTTCCATAGTCTACCGACTTATGGGGTTTCCTTTGCAACATTTGGTACAATTGTTGATTTAGCTCAAATTAATTAAGTAACGGAAATGTGATATCAAGGGATGTTATATTGAGCATGTGATATTGATAAGCCATTACCTAAAGGTATTGTAATAAAATCTATTTAAAAGTTAAAATTTTATATGGTAAAGTGGGGGTGAATTTCTATGTTTGAGAATATTTTATGGGCCTAATGATTAAGGATAAGTATTATATTATAAGACATTACAGGTTTAAATTCAAAACAACTAGACTAATCAAATAATTATGCAAACCACTTTGATAGGCCTAATGATTAAGGATGAGTATTCTCTTTTAAGACATTACAGGTTTAAATTTTAAAAAAAAAAATAGACTATTGAAATAATTATACTAAAATTATGAATTAGAATTAAATTATAAATTCAAATCCAAAAAAATAAACTTTAACCATCAAATTACCACAGAAAAATAAAACATAAAGTGAGGCGTTAACAAGTAATAACTCTTTTTGAAAAGAAAAAAGGAAAAAAAAAATTATTTATGCACCTTTTAATCACCTTCCTTTTCAAAACCTCACTCTCTATTTTCCTCATGTATACATTATCTAGATCTCCAAAATTTTGATCCGTAAGATTCTATGTCCTCCAATCCTGACTCTTACAATTATTCTAGGTTTGAACTCTATGAGTTTTGAACTTGAGGTTTGTCACTCTGATACCATTTGTTGGAATCACGAATTTTTAACTCGAGATGTGTTACTCTGATACCACTTCTTTGAATCGTGATTGTTGTTAGACCAGAACCTGTAGCCATTGGTCTCTGCTACAATCTCCAAATTTAGGATTCACATGATGCGGTTAGTCCATTTCATGAAACACACGAGGAATGTTGAAACCAAAATCCAACAATTTAGTATGAGTTTTGGGTTTGGGCTTTTCAAGTTATTCTAGAGATAATTTAAAATTGGACAGGAATACTTTGCATTCAAGTATTTTTTCTATAGGAAATCTATTTTTCACTATAAAGTGTGTTTGGGTTTTTGTTACAACATCTCCAATTTTTTTGGGGGGTCTTGCCCCAAATTGGTAATAGAGTAACTTTGGACTACATGCAAGTTGAGCATGGATCCTTTGGCATCTCACCTGTATCCATGAAGTTAGAAATTAGTTCTCGAGAACTAGATGCTCCACATTAGGATCAACTAAAAAAAAATGCAAGAAAAGATTCTTGCCTTTAGCTTGATTATAATCAGATGGTACCCATTTTGACATCTTCTATGTAAATTAAAATTGAACATCATGCTGTAATACAAAAGTGAAAAGATGAATTCTCTTCTATTCATGAAAAATTAGATTATCTTTAGTTTTTTCTTATAGGAAAACAAGATTCAAAACCTTCTTTTGCAAGCAATTAGCCTGATCCTTGTCCCAAATCTAAATGAATGTTGATGGATATTGGCATGGGCGTTGTCATGGATATTTTGACCTTTTATTATGATGTTTAAATAATATGGAATTCAAAGTTTTTAAAATTTTAGGAATACTTTGAAAATTTTTCATTTTTCAATAATCTAATAATAAAGTCATTTATAGTTAGCATTTTGAAATTATAATTTGACTAGAAGTCTCTTTTTGTTTAACGTAACTAGCAAGCTATATTATTATATATTCCTTAATATAACTAATATATTCCTTCATACCTTCCACGCAATTGCCATAAAATTCCATCTATTGAAACATATGTTCATACCTCGTACGAGAGAAGATGTCAAGTCAATGGATAGATATTATCTTCCACATAATTCATCTCTTCCACGAAATTACAGACCAAATATATTCTTTACAAATTTGAGTTGTATTTCGCGGAAGCCTTGGGTATGGTCTAAGTTTAAGAATAGAATGTTGGGATGGTCTAAGTTTAAGAATGGAAGGTTAAAAAAGAAAATGAAAAATAATTTATATTAAGTTAATTATAAGAATGGATTGAGTGAAAGTGTTAACGTTATTTTTATTTTAAATTTTTATTTTAAAATAAATAAATAAATATTTTAAATAAAATAAAAAAATTATGAATCTTAAATAAATGAAATAAATGATATTTATATTAGGCAAATTCAAATTTTTAGGGGTATGATTTTTTAGTAAATAAACCAAATCAATTAATAAATATGATTTTTTTATAAATAAAATTAATAATTATTTTGGAAATTAAAAATAATTTAAATATTTTTAATTTTAATTATTGAAATTAAATAAATAAATTATATATTTGTATTTTTAAGTTTTAATAATAATATTGGTTATATTAAGTATGTGGTATTGATAAATTATAGTATTAATTTAAGGTATTGTAATAAAATGTATTTACAAATTAAGAATTTATATGGTAAAGCAAGGATAAATTTTTATGATTGAAAATATTGTTAATATGTGGTATTGATAATCCACAGTGTTAACATTTAAAATTGTAATAAAACCTATTTAAAAAATAAAAATCTACATAATAAAATGAAAATAAATTTACATAATTGAAAACATTATTACATATTTATTAAAATATATTTTAAATAATAAATTTTAAGTTGTGTAATACACTTTTATTATAAGACATTACAAGTTTAAATTCAAAACTAATCAAATGAAAACCACTTTAATCAAAATGAAAAACACTTTAATGGCCTAATATTAAAAATAAGTATTCTCTTATAAAAATTACATGTGTAAATGTGAAAAAAAAACTAGACTAATCAAATATTTATGCTAAAATAATGGATTATAATTAAATTATAAATTCAAATCAACAACAATAAACTTGAACCATCAAATTACCACATAAAAATAACACATAAAGTAAGACATTACCAACTAACAACTCCTTTTCAAAGGAAAAATAAATAAAAATTCATTTATGCGCCTTTGAATCACCTGCCTTTTCAAAACTTCACTCCGTACGATTATATATATCCCCAACACTTTGATACGTAAGAGTAATCTCGAGTCTTACGATGATTCTATATTTTCAGCCAAACATCACGATCACAGGGATTGGATTGTTCTCTATATTTCAACTGTCAACGATCACAGGGATTGGATGATTCTATATTTTCAGCCAAACATCACGATTCACACGCGTGGGTCCTTCTATTTATCACCACACGCGTCGCCAGCGGCCGCCCAACATGCAGTGTGCGCATTCCAAAGAAACCTCTCCGTAATTTCATTTCCACAAATTTCCAGTCGCATTTGGAATCGATTTCAGATTTTATTCTACAACCACCTCGAAGCAGAGCCAGAATCGATATAAAGTGATCGTTTGTTCGTGTATGTTTTCTTTTTTTTTTGTAAGTTCGGTGTGTCCATGCCATTTCTATTTATATTTTAAGACAGGTTACAAAATATAAAGTCATTCTTGGCCTCAACCTGCCCAGGAGGGAAACCAGGGTTATTGGCCTTCTAAAAACATGGTTTGCATCCCAAAATTGGAATTGTCTCTTAGGTCTATGACTAGCTTGTACTATCTGAGTTTCCACTTTAATATTTACAAACATAACAGTAATTTAAAATCAAAATTTACAGACAACCATGAGAGCAGACATCATTTAAACTTCAGATGATGAGACAGGGGGCAGGGTCTTTGACATTTGACCCTGGCATTTCTGCTTGGTTCAACTGCTGAAGGATCTGCTGAAGAGTTTTCTCTATACGCCCCACTTTTTCGTCTAATCTGCTGACCCTATCTGCAGTTTGATATTGGGTGATCTTGAGGTGCTGCTGATTGTCCTGAATCTCCAAGAGAAGACTATGGGTGCGTTGGTCCGGTTGCATTGCATCTGTCTTTACTTGGACAGGGTGATTGTTCTGGATTGCTTTTGCTAGCAGGCATTTTACAATCCAATAGGTATGGACTGTCTGGTTAAACAAAGTGAGCCTGCCTCTTGTATGCCCTGGATCTGTTATAAAATCCAGTATTTCAGCTTCAGTCTCTGCTTCCTCTGGTTCCTGGTGAATTTCCTGCTCCCAACCTCGTATTTCATTCCTGGGTGCCGAGGGGTTGCTCATGACATATTTGACAGCTAGTTCTTCCAGGTGGTCGAGATACGTTCTCCGCCCCCTTTTCTTTGGCACTTGGTCTGGTAGGACAGGCTGCTTCCCCTTATTCGCTGCCCTAGATTGGCGCTTTCCCATTGTTTGAGATGAGGTTTTGACTAACACTGACATGCAGGAAGAAACAGAATGAGAATAGGTTTTAAAACTGAGCATGCACCCCACGGTGCCTTCAACCCTTCGCCGAGACGGAAGCTCGACCAAGTTCTTGCAATTGATATTAGTGTTTTGACTCTGCGGGTTATCTTGCGAGAAAAAGGAAAGGTGGATTATGTTTACAGCACTCAGATAAGAAGGTAACCTGTTATAACTAAGGTGGACGCCTATAATGGAGATGCAGACATGACTATAACTAGGGAGCTTAAGCCAGCTTTTCCTATCAGGATTTTGACAGCGAATTCGAGCCTGGCTGCCACAGTTATTACACAGGTAACTGGGGATTTTGCTTCCTTGCCTTCGCACAGGGTTAGTTTCAAGGACATGAGGGTTGCCATGGTCATGGAGAGGAGGGGTGACCAGATCCCATTCTGGTTTCCAGCGCTTAGCAAACGACAGAAGGAACAGAAGCAAACTGAAAATTAAACTATCTCTATCGCTATAGACATCATCAACCGCAAGAAAAAACTGAACTTGAAAATAACAGGGGTCCCGGAAGCAGGGAGAGACCTGACTCAGTTCAGGTTCGAGATAATTGCCGAACACCAAAAACGACATAATGCCTAACCTATCTTCTTCACTGCAAACCATATTTGCTGCATTAACAATTAAGAGCTTTAAGGTTATTATCAGAACATACCCGAACAAATTCTCACGGATTCGAGGTTGCAGGGCTGTATTTTGCTTTCGACGCCTCCAAACTTTCGCATGCCAGGGAGAATGCATGCTAGAATGAAGAGGTTTCGTGTATGTTTTCGAACGAGAAAGTTTGCACGGTTTTTTTTTCCAGAAATTTGACATTAACAATGGCGTTTGCCATAGATATTGATGAAACTCGCAGACTGTTTTAGACTCTGGACGAAAATGGGGACGAGAGGGTGACCGAAACTGAAATGAATCGTTACCTGAGAAAACTTGGAATGGAAATTTCAGAAGAAGAATTGAAATATCTGGTTATACCATTGTGTGAGAGCGGAGATGGTAACTTGACATTTGATGGATTTGTTGGCCTCTGTCACTCTGTTTTCGGGGAGAGATCCGAAGGTGCATTCAGCAATGGTGAAATTGGATCTCGAAATTTTGACTTTCCGCACAATCATAAGATGCTATATATTATTTTGCACGTTCTTCCAATTAGTTTTACACATATATATTTATAGTTTTGTTATTTTGTGTATGATTTAGTTTTATTAGATTTTATATTCAAATTTTATAAATAGAAGTGGAGAATAAAACCATCTCCCAAGAAATAAACAATCTCATAAAATAATTCAAATTAAATTTACTTCACATCATTTTCAATCTAAAAAAATAAAATGAAACAATAATAATAAAATAGAAGTGTGAAACTTCTTGTAAAATTATTGTTGATTTTTATATAGTGTCTTATAATTACATATATGTCTATTGAACCAAATTTTTTTGATGAAATATTAGCATAGTCTATTTTCTCTATTGTTTCTTATTAGAGCCAAATGGACCCTTCCCCTTCAACATCTAGAAAATTGAACTAAACTCAACAATTTGACTTTATAACCTTCTTCAAACAAGGTAAATGTAAAATTAAATGGATCTTAAATTGGTTTATGAATCCTAATCTACAAACAACTTGTCAACTGCATTAGAGGATCAAATAAGGTCCATAGAATTTTGATATGAACTTCTTATGTACTTTATATTTGAGATAGGTTTGCTTACAATATTGAAGATCAAGAAGCACTTAATCCCCTTTTTAAAACAACAATTGGAGATATGTTATTCATCCTATTACTTCATGTGTTTTTATTCTTTGCTAGATTCTCCTTAAGTGTGTAGAATGGCCTCTCTATTGTGACACACATAATCTACTACTTGAACCTTTGATGTGACCAATAAATATGAAGTTGCTGAAGGGAAATCTCTACTATAAATGGCTTCATATAGTTTCATCTTATTAGTGTCATTATTAGTAGTATTATACAACCATTTTATAACGAGTAACCATTATGACCAAAAGTGTTGACAATCTAAAGAAAAGCATCTCAAATAGGATTCCAAGTACTTGTTGACCACCTACATGAAGGTGATAAGTTGTGCTTATGTTCAACAAGGTGAAATAGTTCTTGCCAAATTTTATTAGTGAATGTGGGGTCACAATCTAACAAGACATAAGTAAGCATACCATGTAACCTAAAAACCATATCCATGAAAGCCTAGGTAATTGATGAAGGTAAATTGGTGTGGTAGGACACAAAAGTAGGCATTTTGGAAAATGATAAAATACCACCATGATGATTGATTTTCTATATGTAGTTAGGATGCCTACTACAAAATCCATAGAAATGTGAACACAAATAATGGCTAGTATTGGTAGTGGTTGGAATTCCCCATGAACCTTAACTATCTACCCCTTTAACATGAGGCTACAAAATTACAGATTTCTTTATTTATTCCTTTCCAAAAAAAAAAAAATCACATAACTCATTCCTAAATTTTGAAAAAACTAGAATAACCCACAATCAAAGATAAATACACTCTTTTAACTCCTCAAATTTCAACTTTGAATTTTATACCAGAAAATTACACCTTTAATATTTAAAATATCTTACTACCAATGATAACCCTTGTAACCCTTAAGTGGATTGGGGTCTTCTTAAATCCCATGGATGTGTTGAACCATAAAATTAACGGACGAGGAAAAGGCTAATATAAAACCTTCCTCATATTTTCAATTCAAAACATATAGTATCACATTCACTTGTTAATTTTTTTCTCCTAATTATACTGAAAATATTCATAACCCACATTTCTTACTTTGGTGATAGCAACCTAATAATCATACTAAATAATATTCTTTTTTTTAGGGGAAGAAAAAATGTTGCTCTATTATAATATAAAATAGTACATAATCTCGTCACATATTACATCAAAACCCAGATGTATGTAAGACATATTCAATATGGGAAGATCCTGTAATGATATAGCTACATGGTTTCCATCAATACATCAGATAAAAATATGTAAAAACCATGATGAATACACAGTCCCTATTGTTCAGAATAAAGCATGAAGGAATGAAAAAGTGTGGAATCCATTGCTTAAAAACTATGAGCATTCCATGAATAGGAACATCCCATAAAATAACACCATTCCATAATAGTCCATGTAGCCGAGAGATAAAAATTCAAGTAGAAATGCACTACACATAGAGAGGCTCACTTTATTATGTGCAAATAAACCGCGCATTTGTGAAAAGTCTTGCAGATAGAATATCTAAGGATGAAAAAAACAAAAAATAGAGAACCGGCTCCCACGCTCACTTGTATTAATAGAACTAGGCTCGCTTGTATAGATATGTTGTATTCTGGCTCGATAGATGATAAAGACAGGCTCGCTTGCAAAAAGGATACAGACAACAACCAGATGGTATAAAGCAGGTCAAGTGTAGATATAGGAAATATTTACAACCTATGGCAGAGGAATTTCAAAAGAGTCCACCAAAGCATTATTTCGGCAGTGAGAAATATAGATAGAGCCAAAATAAGCAAGAAGGCCCTTTTTCGAGAGTAGATCTGCTCTTGAATTATTTTCCATTTAGATGTGTTGTATAGTAAAAGTATGGAATTTTGAGAGAATATATCGAATGCGGTTAGTCCATCCATAGAGCAACAGATCTTGAAATCTATTATCTCCCATAATCCCATCAATAATGATCTTTGAATCAACATAAATGTGTATATGCAGAATTTGAAGATGATATGCAACCCTAATCCCACACCAAAGATCCATAATATCAGCTAAGTTGTTTGAACTAGGACCAGCATTCCAGTATATGTGATATCGCTCCACAACCGATAGCTTGATCCAAGCCCTGCAGCCACATATATCCTCCTTATGTGCCCCATCAAAATATATCGCTAGAAGTTGAATGTGATGGGGCCGCCCTCGAACAGAAAAATCAACCACTGGGGGTACCTGATGAGGGCACTCTCCTAGCCATCTCATAACATTACTGTAGATCCTATTTATGTCCATGGGAGTGTCTTGGAAAATTTTTCGATTTCTTGCTCCCCAAATTTCCCAAAAAACATAAAGAGGAAGAGATTTCTGAGGTCGTTTTGAAGTAGCCGACGAAAGAATGGTCTGCATACAATCATATGGTCTCCATTGTTGATCATCCAAAAGCACATTGAATAATCACCAAATGGACTAACTGATTTGAAATAAGAAGAAAATGCGGTCAACTGTCTCCTCATGTTCCTTACAAAAAGGGAATCTCCCACGGCCATGATACCCATGTTTTATAAGGGAATCCTGAGTGAGGATTTTCCTTTTCCATAATAACCAAACAAAAAGTAGAATCTTAGTGGGAATGTACAACTTCCAAACCTAAAAAAATGGAGATACCGAGGGATTCAATTTCTTCTCCTCTAATAGGCACATATATAATTATTTAACCTATATAGTTCCTTCCACCATATGGTCGCTCCATGTAATTTTATCACCATCATTCCTGTAGGAAAACCCAGATTTTTGCAGTCTCCACCTGTAGCTATCCCATAAGACTGTGTCCTCATCATTTAAACCAATCATCTGCCCCATTTTCTAAATGGGAGCACCAAGTTCCCATTGAGAGATAACATTTGATACATAGAAAATACTTCTTTGGTGAAAACAGCACAACAAAACTAGATCCATCGAATCATTACCATATATACCAGCAATTCGATCCACGCCTAAGAGAATCCTTGTCTGTTTCCAAAGGGCTATTTCAAATGGGTTCCCATGATTTTTGTGACTTTAGCAAAGCTTCCCCAAATCTATGAAGATCTATTGGTAGGTCATTGTTCTCCATAATTACGCAATGGAGAGGATCATCATTGATATATTTGAAAAATACAATCTTATACCAAGTGTTGGTGAGGTAAATCCCCTCTGCAGATAGAGGCAATCGCACTAGCCTTAGGGTGGGTCTAGCCACAAATGAAACACGCTATGACATCAATTCCTAGCTAAGAATGAAAAAAGACTCGGCAGATCACCTACCTTACGTCCTGCGCTGTTGTGTCGTCCGAAATAATGGTTACCTCCCGCTCCTGATCCGACAGGTCACGATCTGCTCGTTCTCATGCCTGGATACTTGCACATACACAAGAAATGAAGATGATACACAACATACTATTTCGCATTCCTAACTATCATTCAGTCGAAGAAGACTAAATCACATGCATTAAATAAACATAACACAGAGATGGAAACAATATAATAGTCGAGTATATTAAATTAAAGAAGGAGAGTACAACCGGCGCTTCGACGTTGCGATCCCCTCCAGCAGGGTTCCAGCGGAGCACGTCTCACAAGCTTGTCGGGAATTCAGACGGGGCTCTCTCAAGAGGATCCTACTTGGTTCAACCTTCTCTATAACGATTACTCAGCTATAATCTCTTCTCCAAGCTCAGATTCTTGGCTATATGTTCAGCTAATGTTTCAGCTAACTGATGTAAAGGAAGAAGGCTTGTTTATATAGAGGGAGAAGGAGAAGTTAGGATCCCTACAATCGTGGGGGGGAGTCCTATCCTCTTAGAATGTTCCATCAACCATTTCCTAAAGGTAGAGATCTATGGTTTATCGAGTTTAACCACTTGCAATGAGTCATTCCTGAGGTAGTTAAAGGAAACTTCCGCCTCCAATTTGTTAAAAGACATTTTAAAACAGGTTGGCGTGGGTAAAATACAGGGACAGAGTGCCAACTAGCATGACCTCTAGTGTATATTTTCCCCATTGGCGCGAGGGATGAACTGGCTACCCGCGCCAATGCCAAAACATGGGTTTTTGGGTGCTTTCTAAGGAAATGTTCAATAGGAGAAATCATATCCTTATGTAGAATGATGCAAAGAAACTATTTGCAAAGTATGACACTGCTCACAGGTCACAGGAAAGACCCTCCAATATGCGGGGCGAGGGATTGCAAGGATGGTGATACATTGCTGTGTAAAATATGCCCCCTAAAGCATGAGGTCCGAGAGAGAGGGAGGGGTGAAATGATTTATGAGAACGTGTTCAACCAAAACACTGCCGTCAGAAAACCTACAAGTACGAATACAACTGATATATCTGATACATGACATGTGGTATGGGTGCAGCCATCCATAATAGAGTACAAAAATAATGAGATCCGAGGTATGGACACAGCCATCTAGCAGCAGGGATCAATAAATAGACTCAAGTATGGTCATAGCCATCCAATCAAAAGAGTCACAATAAGTCATAATAATTCACAAAGAACTGACATCCTGGATTTCATTAGACAAAACCCAAGGTCTTGCGCTCCATCTCGACCTGAACATAGCACAAATTCGAGCATATAAATATGTGAGTTGAAGTCGAACATGCAAGAACATCATCTAATTACCAGCCAATGATGAAAGTTGTTAACAGATGTGAGAGCCACCACCAATAATGACAATGGCTCTCAAGGTACAAAAGGTACAATCCACGGCATGTGAACAGTGATCTGACATCAAGCACCCGCAGAGTAAATCGATCAAAGGCCAATGATGTGGACCTTACGTCGAGTGCGAAGAAACTTCCATTGAGGCATGCAAGCTCCAAGGTACCTGAAGGGAGTCTCTAGATCAACATCCTGGATAATGAGCTGGAGTCGACAAGAATGGACCTTGATCTAAGGTGGGCCATAATGTTTCCCACATCATCGACACGAGACAGAGGGATATGATTTTTGTGAATCAAGACCAACAGAGAATCAGATGGAGGTTGAAAACTATAGAGGAAAACTTCTCTTGAACATATCAGCGGCATGACACTGGATTTAGCAATTTTTGACATCAAGGGATTTGAGGTCATGGTGAGGCGGCAAAGAGTAGATGAGCGGTCAAAAGAGATTACCCAAACCCATGGAGGCAAACAGACAACGAGATGATATTTCCCCAACTTGACACGAATGAAGACAAGTGCCATGTTCAAGAGCGACATACTGCCAACACGACTACGATCTTGGTTTCATTTTCCCCCACCATTTCTGGCGAGTACCCCCATTATTTTTGGAAACAAGCTTGAAGGGGATAACATGTGCTTGTGATGTAAGTTTGTCCTTCGGAAAAATCTAACCTAGTACATTTTATGAGCCCTAGGAAGGAGGAACTCGAGTAACGTCATGACGACGGAATCCGATGTCATCAGGTTTTAACGAGTCTGAAAAAGGAAGAACTCTGCATCTTTTCATATTTAGAGAGTTTGAAAAGAAGGCAGAAAAGAAAACTCCAGCAGTCCCTTTTCGTAAATAGTACCTTAGATCCGAAAAGGTAGAAAATTGTGTCTGAGAAAACCTCCTAGTCGCGATAGGCTAGGGTATTCCTTTTTCGTAAATAATCTATCCTAGCCCGAAAAAGGGGTAAACGTATACTGGGTAGATATCGCTTCGCAGCCAATTTAATGAGCTCAAAACGACAAGCGACTCGATAATATTTTCAGTTTTAGAGAGTCTGAAATGAGCTGAAAGGTGACTCCAGTAGTGACTTTTTCTTGTTTTTACCGAGTCTGAAAAAGTATAAAATACAACTCGTCTCTTCGTCAAAACCACGTGAAAAAACTGTCGCTGCACAAAAAGACATGTGTAAAACATATTCCATCAAAATAATATGAAAATATATTGACAAATATGTTTTAAAACCTATTTTAGGACTTTGAAAAGTTATAAAAGACCAACAGTGGTAAAAAATATTTACTTTTCACTTTTTACCTCTTTGCAGAGCAACAATGACCCTTTTCTCTTGCGATCTTCAGGCGTCGATTGTGAACAATCCAGTGGACCAATCCAAATTTCATCTGTTCCAGGTAAGAGCCGACCTATTTTTCCATCTTTTAAGTTATATTTTATTGCATTTTATTTCCATTTGAGATCCCTTAGGGGAGGATTGGCAAAATTTAGGGCTCTGCAGTTGGCGCGGGTTTCAGGCACGGACCCGCGCCAATCAGCCCAATTTTACACAGGGGTCGCGCCAACCGCGCAACTCAAAATCCGTATCAAATTTCAAAAAATGAAACCAATAGAAAACACATTTGAATACCTAAGAGGGCTTACAATGTTCCCATGATCAATTGATGCAGGTAACAAGCGAAAAATATGGTTATTGAGTGGAAGGAGAAAGAACATAGCAAAGAGGATGAATAAGCAATGGAAAACGAGCAATGCATGAATGCCCTCAGGAATTGTGGGCTCAAAAATTTCTTCCTGACGCCATGTCTCAGGCCTCAGCCTGAATTGCTATAGTATCTTATCATCATTTGGGATGAAGATCAGGAGAAATTCATACTTCGTGATCAAGAGCTTGAGCTCGAAGTATCAGATGTATATTTCATCACTGGACTGTCACACAGGGGTTCAGTGCCTATTCTGACTGGTACCAGGCCTTCTATGGAAAGCATGAAAATGGTCATGAACACGGTGTGCCTAGGGGCACGAAAAGGAACAGGGAGCGGTAAAGTAGACATCTAGACCGTCCCTGATCTAGCACTGAGAGTAGTGCTACACACCATTACGCGGGCTACGGGATCGCAGGCACCGCACGAGGCCACGAAGACGCAATTACTTCTTGCTTCAGAGTGTATGAACCCAACCATCTTCGACTGGGCGGAAGTCGTAACCATGAACATCAAACGACAGCTCACTAAATGTAAGAAGACAAAACTAAAGCAGTTTGGGTATGGGTCGATTTTGGTATCATTTTTCTTGGAACGATTACCCATATTTCAGCGCCAGGAGGCTTTAGTCCCGGAGCCACCACTGAGAGAGCCATATATGGCCCGATGGGTGGCACTGATGCCCAGAGCAGGGGGTGGCCAGCAGATGTCCTGGAGGCCAAAGTTTTTTTATTGGTTCCAACGACAGCTGATCGTTGTGGAGGATTGGCCCTAAGCTGGCACAGACTTTACTGGAGACCCAGACCTCCCACTCCCAGAGGGAGAGGATTGGGACGAAGAATTCAGTAAGACTCATTTTTTATTTTTATGAGTTTTATGATTTTTTGGTATATATGCATGTTCTAACAATTAATCTCATATGGATGCAGATGTTAGCCCAGAGCTTCCTGCCGGCATGTCTCCAATAGTAAGGCGGACTCCTCATGACTTCGATCTTCAGGGTGAGGGTATTGACGAGGATTTAGTGCAGAACCTGGAGGGAATCACTCGTGGGGTCCCAGATTATGCCTGTTTTGATGACGTACCTCGAGCTTATCAAAGGCACACTGTAGGAGTTCCAAGCTGTATCCACCGCTTTCTAAGGCGGTTGGTACGGGCGGCGACATGCTATCATGAGCACCACACCGACTAGGCATTTAGGCTTTATTTCTGCACATTTTGGAGAGACATGTTGTCTCATGATGTAACCGAAACAGACATATATTATTTTTTGTGGGTTTTATGATGCACATGGTTGTAAACATGTGATATATATATATATACATCTATTTTCTACATGGGTCTATGTACATATGATGATGTTTTTATAAATTGGGAAAATGTCTATCTAGCACTTTGTTTAGCTAATGTATCAGTTAAATAATCCGCATAATAAGTAATGACCCAAGAATCAGGAAAAATGTTCACAAAGGGTATAAAACCTAAAGGTTTCATTTTTATGCAAGCTTTGAAACAAAATTAAACTATGCTTGAAAAATAGGCATGCCCCCCAGCATGGTGACTCAATTCGAGGTGTACATGCCCCCAAGCTTTAGTCCATAGGAAATGGAGTGAAGGTTCAAAATACGAGAGTAAGAGAGACTCGATTTGAATTTTACGAGATCTAGCAAAAACTTGAATTGAACGGGAATGAGTTTCATTGTTTTAACGAGGTTGAAAAACTTAAAAGAACTGTCCTCATAACCAAATTCACTTTTTAACGAGGTTGAAATAGAAGATGAACTATCCTTGAAAGTGCTTGTTTCATTTTTGAAGGAGCTTGACACAAGAAAATGAACTGTGCTCTGACAACCTTTCATTGCAATGAATAAGAGATCATAGATTCCAAGGGGTTTGCCTCTAGTGGGAGAACAAAATCCTGAAAATCAGGACCCAATGTCCCCAGCACACGATGCACAATGGCACTATCACTGAATGCGGGCACTGGATAGGTAGCCAAATAATTAACCTGCAGCGGGGAAGAGACAACCGGCGGATAAAGACCTGGAAGGGATGACGGTAGACCAGATGTCATATTAGGACCACTGAATGAAGGCTGACCAATGGTCACGATCCGACCTTTGTGTGGAAAATGGATCACACGAAAGAGGGAGGATACAACTGCCCCCATGACATAAGTATAGTCACGCCCCAAGAGAAAATTGAAATCTAAGGGGCTGGGAATAACCATCACGTCGATATGGACGGTCTTCCTTCCCAAAGTAACAGGTAACTTGGGAAGGATCCCTAACGGCTGACTAGTTCCTCTGAGAAATGCCAACAAATTCTGGGTAACAGGCATAAGCGGTGGAGAACCAAAAGCTTTCCAAGTAGTAGAAGATAGAATACTAACATACACGCCTTCATCTATAATGGTGATGGGTACGACCACATCAAAGGTCTGTACCATGATCTCAAAAGGCGCATAAGATAGAAGGCAGTATCCGACAAAGCGACTCCAATCAAAGGAAGCGACCAAGCTACTTGGAGGGGATACCATTGAACTGAGATGGTTTTCCCCTGGTATTACTGGAGCAAGAGGAGCACTCTCCTGGAATTCCATCATGGGAGTAGGAGGAGCAACTTCTTGAACCACAGGGATAGGAGAATCTTTCTCCAAGTCTAAAGAATTTGACAAAACAAGAAGAACGTGGGGGGGGAGGGGGGGGATGGATCCACTCTCAACGGAAAAGACCTGATGGACCACAGATGGGGTCAGATCGACTTATCCCACAACCAATGGTTGGTTGGGAAAAAATTCCTGAATTTGAATTTCCGGGGGAGCGGGATCAAGCAATGATGACGCTTGACCGATCGAGGAATCAACTAGAAAAGGACTCGAAGAAAGCTTCTGATAACCAGCTAGAAGGCGGGCTGTAGAAACATTGGAGTTTTCCAACACTCTCTTGGCTTCATCCATATATGGACAAAGGTGAATGGGACGATGCCCTTCACACAACTTACAGGGATTGGTAATCTTGCCCTGTTTTTTATGAGCCTTATCAGAGCTAGTCAAAGATGTGCTAGCAATATGCCTTCCAGAAGCCAAAAGTGACTGAGGACGACCGTCAAACCATGCGTCAAGTACCTTGGGAATACTAGGGAAATCTCAAAGCAGATGGTTACCTTTGCAGAGCATGCAAGGGAATTTGAACTTTCGTGGAAGTTTGAATGGTTCTGCAATGGATGGTTTCTTAAGAGCAGTAGCAGCAGTATGAGCCTCTCGTTTATCTGACTTCTTCTTCTTGGTCTTCTTCTTCTTCTTCTTAGGCACCTGGTTACTAGAATTTGAACTTTCACCAGGCGAAGTAGAAGAGGAGGACGAAGAAATAGGCGAAGAAGGGGAGAGGTCCACCTTAGAAGAAACATAATTTTTTTCTGGTGGAGGAGATGGTTGTACAATGGACGGAACACTTGGTACCACTGAGGTCGAGAATAACCATACAGGAAAACCAACAGTCAACCCTGGAAGGGACAACGTTGCCATATAAGGAGCACCAACATTTCCAAAAGCAGGAAAAAGGCCAGGACTCCCTTCAAAAGGGATTCCTTGGTTAGTGAACTCCAGAAACGTTGCCATTAGAAACAATTTAAAAACAACACCCCAAGGAAACTAACTTTAACGAGGAATATTTCGTGGACAGTTAAGTTTTTAAGACATTGAAACAAAACTTTGTTGTTTCATATTTTAAGAGTCGCGAAATAGGAAAAAGGTGACTCTACCACTTTCAGGTTGAAACGAGCATGAAAGGACATGTGCTTGATGATATTTTCAATTTTATGGAGTCAGTAAAGATAAAAAATGACTGCTCAGGTAGTCTAGGTAAAAGGGTGTACCAGGTTCTCGTGAACTGCCATATACACCTTGGTTATAAAATGAAAGAAGAATCAACCAAGGACTTGACGTACATGCAAGTAGTCTCCCCGAATGCCGGGTTTGGTGTATCACGGTTACAAGGCAGTAGACTCGACTTCCTATGGATAAAAGGATTACAACCTATAGGGGTCTCCCTTTATATACTCAACGGTACGGGGAGCACAAGTCCGTACTAGCGCTGTTTGAAGCCAAATGACGAGAAACAACTACTAGGTTTTAAGACGCCGGAACACGTCTCTAACTTAGACCACTAAATTTTTCGTTAAGTTTCAATGTTGCCTTAGGTTAATTGAATAAATTTGAAGTTGATCTTGTATTTATGTTTCAATTCCAAGGTCCTACTGAATGTTGGATCTCACAAATTCCCTAATGCAAGCTACATGCCATAAAATACCATTTTGTTCAATGAAGAGATATCTACGAGAAGGTTAGGAATTTCAAGCGATAGAAAATAATGAAATCATACAGAAGTATTCACTACAGAACCTGATGCAAACTAATGAGAATGAAAAACCTTTCCTAGAATGTCGAGTGCTAGTTATGCAAAATATTTCTCAATTCTACAATGCAAACAAAACAAATGCAAGCACAAAATATTTTTTTTTTATTTTGTCAATGTAATAGAGAAAATAGTGCACTAAATAACATGAAAAACGAATCTTCACACTAGTTCGAGAATTCCAATGTAAGATTCAAAACAAAGCAACTCAAACAACTCAAAAGCAAACAAGACAAGAACTCAAACCAATGTCACAATCTCTCAAATTGAAGAAAGATGTCAAAATGGACCCATACAAGCAATGTGAGCTATGCTTGGAGTGATAGGAAGAAATACTGAATGAAAGAGACAAGACTTACTCAAGACTCATTTCACCAAAAGAAACCACTCAAACGGATCCAAGGAACTAAATGCAATCAAGAAAATAACGAAGGTGACTACAAAACAAAAGACCCAATCTCCAAGAAAAGGCTCAGCATGTCAAAGCACTATAAATCCATAAAGCCATGATGCTAAAAGAAATGGACAAAAAACTAAAGGGAGAAGGCTGATCACAGTAAAAAAAAACCCAAAGCATTCAAAACAAGTGAAGAAAACACCCAGAGACACCAAGATGGACCAAAAATCCCAAAACAAGGAAAACCCCAACACCTACAAAAATTGGCGTGATTTTCTGGCTATAATCCATGCCAGACAGGGGATGGCGCAAGTGATAAACTGGCAACTCGCGCTAGTGGGCACGACTGTTAGGCTAGAAACTGCGCTAATCAAGACAACTATGAAAAGATGAAAATTTGGAAAAACAGAGGTCAAAACTTATCCTCTAGGGCTGAACAGAGGCCTAAGACTTAGCAAAACAATCTAGACAGGCAAGCTAAGCAAGAAAAGACTAAGAAGAATATATAATAGAAAAAATACAAACTCACACTGATCCCCAATGGAGTCGCCAATTTGTTTGTGAGGTAAATCCCCTTTGCGGACAGAGGCGATCCCACTAGCCCTAGGGTGGGTCTAGCCACAAATGAAACACGTTATGACATCAATTCCTAGATAAGAATGGACAAAGACTCGGCAGATCATGTACCTTAGGTCCTGCGCTGTTGTGTCGTCCAGAAGAATGGTTACCTCCCGCTCTTAATCCAACAAGTCACAATCCACTCGTTCTCATGCCCGAATACCTACACATACACAAGAAACGAAGACGATACACAAAATACTATTTCGCATTCCTAACTATCAGTCAGTGAAAGAAGACTAAATAACATGCATTAAATAAACATAACACAGAGATGGAAACAATATCATAGTCGAGTATATTAAATTAAATAATGAAGAGTACAACCGGCGCTTCGACGTTGCGATCTCCTCTAACAGGGTTCCAGCGGAGCATGTCTCACAATCTCGTCGAGAATTCATACGGGGCTCTCTCTACGAGATCCTCCTTGGTTTGACCTTCTCTATAATGATTACTCAGCTATAATCTCTTCTCCAAGCTTAGCTTCTTGGCTATATGTTCAGCTACTGTTTCAGCTAGCTGATGTAAAGGGAGAAGGCTTTTTTATATAGAGGGATAAGGAGAAGTTAGGATCTCTACAATCGTGGGGGGGAGTCCTATCCTCTTAGAATGTTCCATCAACCATTTCCTAAAGGTATAGATCCGTGTTTTATCGAGTTTAACCACTTTCATTGATTCATTCTCGAGGTGGTTAAAGTAAAATTCCGCCTCCAACTTGTTAAAAAACATTCCCAAACATGTTCGCATGGGTACAACACGAGGATAGAGCGCCAGCTGGCGTGACCTCTAGTGTATATTTTCCCTATTGGCGCAAGGGATGAACTCGCTACCCGCGCCAATGCCAAAACATGGGTTTTTGGGTGCTTTCTAAGGAAATGTTCAACAGGAGAAATCATATCCTTATGCAGAAGGATGCAAAGAAAGTATTTTCAGAGTATGACACTGCTCATAGGTCATGGGAAAGACCCTCCAATATGCGGGGTGAGGGATTGCAGGGACGGTGACAAATTGTTGTGTAACACCAAGCCCCGTCGCTATTTAGAACCCTCCATAATGATTTAGTAAGAAGTGCATTAGCGAAGCACCAAATTTCTAAAATACCCCAACTACCGAAAACCTTGGGAACTGCTATGTAGTAAGTTTTCATAAATGATTTTTCTTGCGGTCCAAACCACCTGCCCAAATTAATTAGGAGATAATTGATTTCAGTTTATTCACAATAGACACACGCAGATAAAACAGGTGAGACCAATATACCATAACCTATGTTAAAACTGCTTTTACCAATACGAAGCGACCTCCCAAAGAGAGAAATTTGTTTGTCCATTTCATTATATTTCTTCTGAATCTCTTAATAACCAGAGCCAATCACAATTTTTATAAGCGCATTGTTTGAGATTGAAGCCCAGATAGGTAAGGCCAGATAAAATATGATTCGTTCCAACTCCCATAAACCCAACTATGAAATCGATCTCATCCATTTATTCTAGATAATAATATAGGATCGATTTCTTTTTATTAATATTTAGACTGTAGCCGCACCAAATAGAGATAGAATGAAGTGCATATAAAACCATTGATTCCTAATAAGCTTTCCAAAACTAGTAAATCATCAACATAGAGCGAATGTGTGATGCATACCGAAGATGAGAATGAAAGACCTTCAAAATAGCCACCATTTTTTTCCATCTTCAGAATGTTGCTGAACCCATCCATAACAAGGATAAATATAAGCAGTGAAAGGGCACAACCCTACCGTAGACCATGACCAGCTAAGAAAAAATCAGTAGGAAGACCATTAATGAGAACAACATACCGAACCGAGCAGATACATGCCATAATCCATCGAATTGATACCATAGATAAACCCACCTTGAACAGCGAAAGCCGAATGAAAGACCAGTCAACCAAGTCATATGCTTTGTGAAAGTCAATCTTCATGATAATAGCCTCTAACTTTTGATCATGAATCGTGTGCATTGCCTCTTGTGCAATGGCCACTGCATCGTGTATCGATTGCCCTTTTAGGAAACCATATTGCTCAGCAGTGATAGACTTTAATAATACACCTCTCATACGATTAGCAATGATTTCTGATGAAATATTATATATTACATTACATAATGAAATTGGTCTATGTTCATCAAAGGATATGGGATCTGATGATTTAAAAATCATAGTAAAAAAAGGAGAGTTCATGTTCCCAGGAACAAATCCACTCACCTGAACCTATTCGATCACATTATGCAATTCATCCTTCAAAAGATCAAAGAAATGCACAAAAAACTCAACTAGCTAGCCATCCGGCCCCCGGACTTTTGTCATGGGAAAAAGATTTTAGTACTTCCTCAATCTCCACAATTGTTATAGTCTTCTCCATATTATCATTTGACGATTGTTCAAAGATTCGAGGCATATGCTCCAAGATCCAGTTTTGACATTGAGGGTAAATCTCCATATCCTGTTTATAAAAGTCAGTGAAATATATGTTAGCCTCCTCTTGAATTTTTTTAGTGGAATTCTTAATAGATCCATCTGCAGCCTTAATCTTCCATATAGAATTTTTGTTCTTGCAACCATTGGCATATTTGTGGAAGAAACAAGTATTCAGATCGCCCTCCCATAGCCACTGTACCCTGCTTTTTAATTTCCATGTGGTCTCCTGTATTTTAAGGATCTTTGTTTTGCGAGCTTCGAGTACATCCAGAGAATTATATACCTGAGAATCCAGAGCCTGTGATTTCATATCAATATATATGTTATTAATGTTGTCTTCAATGGATCAGAATTCCTTTATTAATGCAAGTTTTTTCTTTTTTTCCCATTGCTTTACCATCGTCTTCAATCTTGTGAGCTTGTCAGACAGAGCATCCCAACCACCTGAACCCATCATCACATTATTTTTATTCTGGAAATCATGTACCAACAAATTGAAATCCGGATCCCTAAGCCAGATGCGGTTAAATTTGAAAGGCAACCCAGTAGCCTTCGGTTCATGGCACCGAGATAGAGATATGGTCCTATGATCAGATAGAATTGCTTGAATCACCCATGACCAAGTGTTACCCATAATCCGAAGCAGTGAAGATGAGATGACTAAGCGATCCAACCGCTGGGCTATATATTCTATACCTTTGTGTTTATTATACCAAGTTAGCATAATCAGAATAGGTTTAATATCTACCAGATCATTATCATTTAACATATTCCCAATCCTTTCAGCAAGTGGGTCACATCTGGCCTTCATTCCCCATAAGTCATCCGAGGATAACGTTGAATTAAAGTCCCTCATAATCAGCATATTTTTAATGGAAAAAATCCCTATTTGATCCATTAGAGCCCAAAATTCCGCTCGGTTTTGACAGGGGGCATATACTCAAAAATATTCATAAACCACCGAATATTCTAATTTAAAAATAACAATTATTATTATTCTCATTACCTTTTTACCTTATCAGATTTAATTCCTCCCTATTAAGGCATATGCCCTTACCTCACTTAAGGGAAGATGTAAAGTCAATGGATAGATATTAACTTCCTCATCATTTTCCTAACAGATATGTTAGACATATGTTTCAAGAACTTACGGATTCTTTATAAACTTGAGCTGTATTTCATGGAAGCCTTGTGTATGCGTAAAGTTTTAAATATATATATATATATATATATATATATATATATATATATATATATATATATATCTATATATATTGGTTCAACGCAAGTGTGAAAGGAAAATTTATTTTTGTTTTTATTTTTATTTTAAATTTATTAGAAAAAAAAATTTTAAATAAGTCTAATACTATTAAAAGAGTATATAGTACAAGTTGGAGTTAGAGTCAAGAAACCTTAAATAGCATGGATGCCTAAAATTATAAGCTATCAACTTCGGTCCTGTTAAGTATATTTTTTAAAATAAAATTTATAATTTAATTTATTATAAAACTGTTTTAAGTAAAAATAAAAATAAAACTAAAATAAATTATTTTTAATATAAATCAAGTATTGTTGAAGGATTTGAGTTCAAGGGGTAGAGACATATCTTGTGTTTCTCACTATGGTGGGTTCAAATCTCTAGAGACATGCTTTATTTGGTGAAAATTGTGAAAAACATTGTATAAACGAGTTCTATTGGGTAGTCTCATTTATTTAATTTATGGGTTTAAATCCAATCAAACTTTAACAATCAAATCGCTACACGAAAAGAAAACACAAAACCATTTATTACCAACTAACCACTTCTTTTGAAATATTCAAATCTAAAAATTAGATGTTAATAATCACATAATATTACACCTATAAACATGTCTATTTTGAAATATGATTTCTAGAATTTTAATAATAAGAATATTTGAGGTGTTTTACACCTAAGTATTCCTGTGTCCCCAAATACTCAAACCTTAATCTAGTTTTATCACAACTCTTTCATTTTTATGTGGCAATTTTCAGTGATGGACTTGCATGGGATTTTTTTGAATCTTTCCTAGGGATAGGGGGCACCTTTTCCATTTTCATTTGGATTTTATGACACAATAACACCATGGAATTTTGGACACCATCGACTACAAACCAGACAATTAGGTCTCTAGTACGATAACACCATGGAGTTGGATGTCGTCAACTACAAACCAGACAATCAGGTCTCTGGTGGTATCTTTACAAGTTAAGAGGAGTTACTGCATGATAACGAGAATTTTTTGTATGAGGATCATGTACCTATGATCAATTCACACACTTCAAAGAACTTTAATGTGTAAGATGACATAATTAAAAGGATGAGGTTATTCTCAAAGAACCAAAAGGTGATGGCTCTCTTTCTCATTTCCCCCCTAATATGTCCAAGTATGATTCTACTATTAATCAATGGTGAAAGAAACCATTATGTCCCATAAAATTATAGATATGGTGGTGGTAAAATATTTAGGGCTTGGCATTGTTCCAAAGATGATGGAATTTCCTGTATTAGAAAGGTTTGTAAAAAAAAATTGTTAGCTTGCAACCATTGGAAAAATGGATTGCTAGTTTCTAGAAGTCAAAGCTTGAATGATAGCACCATTTTTCATGTCATGTATCGAGGTTGGTTATTTTTAGAAGAAAGGAAGACTCAGAGGTTACTATGGGTAGAAAATGTAGGTGGGAAAATCAACTTTATCTATGAAGCGTTATAAACTAGATTTTGATCCATCAAAAGAGCCAATATAGAAAGAAGATATGGACATTGTTTTTGGGTTTATCTCTCCAATTTTGGACAAAATAAGTTCTTCAATTGATAGGAAATAATCTAGGAAGATTTGTGGCCTTAAAAAGGATTTTTCTCACCAAATTTGATCAAATATGTGCATGGGTGATGGTGGAAGGAGACATGAGCATAAGACTGGTGGCCGAAATTGAGCTAAAATATCAGGACAAGATCTAGCTTCAATCGGTAAAATACTGGAATATTTTGTTTCGCTGCTTTTCTTGTAAACAAGTGGGTCAAATCCTGGAGGAATGAAAGAAATGAAATAAGAATGAGTAAGGACTGAAGGTTCCTAAAAATATTTGGATAAAGAAGACTAGGCCAAAATCCCAATAATTCTCCAAGGATAACTCTCCATAAAGTTTTTAGGAGCAACAAGATTGACATAATGATGCAACAATATTGGACTTTCAAGATTAGTATACATTACCTAGTAAGCATGAAATCATGTCAACTATCATTGGAACTCGTGTTCCTAATATTAAGGAGCATTCCATTGAAGAAACTTTAAAAGGAATCTCTCACATTGACCCTATCCCTTCTCTCTCCAATCATATTAATTCATCGTGGAAGGATTTTTTTCCTTCTTGTAAGCCAAGCTCGAATATCTCAGCTCTCAACTTTTCAATATTAGTAAATGTGTGTATGTCAAAAATTTTGAAGGCTTCATTTGGTTTATTGTAGTGTTGTTCATGCAAGCTACAACTGCATGCATATTCTAATCTACAAATTAAAAACCCACACAATAATTGGACTCAAAACTCATATATATTTCATTAAATATCAAAATATTTATAATATAATATTTGCATGATTTTCATTGGCCATTTACTCACACTCCACCCCTCACACCCACAATTTTTGTATAGAGCATCAAAATTTTTGCTTGGAATATGCATCAAAGCATCAAGTAAGTGGCTTATACATTCATTTGAAATACTCCACCAAAACCAAAATAATATCATATCTTGAAAAAAATATATTGCAACAAGATAAGTTTCTTCTTTTCTCTAGTTCTCCACATCATACTTACTAATTTATAAAAAGCATTCAAAATCTAAAATAGGATCAAGATCTATAATAAGTCATAAGACCCATTATTTTAGTAACTAATTTTGAAAAATCAAAACTAAGACAATTTTGTTTTATTTCCTTCTCAAGTTCTCCACATACCTACTAATTTATAAAAACATTCAAAATCTAAAATAGGATCAAGATCCATAATAAGTGAATAAGACACATTATTTTAGTAACTAATTTGGAAAAATCAAAACTAAGACTGCTTTTCTTTTCTTTTTCTTTTTCTTTTTTTTTTTCTCTAGCCCAATCTAAAATATTTGATGATAATGTTTCTAGAGTCAAGCTAATTATTACAAAATTAAATTATTACATGAGGGATCCAACTTCTTTAAAAAAAGTAATAATATCTAATAAAGTTTATAAAAGCTTTTTCGATGCTCCTGCATCTATTTCCCACTTTCTCCTCTCCTATTCTTATTAGTCACATAAGTGCTTAGCAAGTTGATTCAATAAGCCATAACTACATGAGATATGAAGGGGGTGGAAAGTTCATCGCAGGTTTAAATATCTTGCCTTCTTTTTGTTGAAAACATTCTCCTTTTTGTGTATGGCTTGAATCTATATATGTGTTGTAAAATATATCCTCGAAAAATTCTAGATAATCACAAGAATGAAAAGAAATGTGGAGAAGCCAATGATCCTCCATAATAATATATTTCAAGTTGTTAAATAATATTTGGTTGATTTTTTTTCTTTTCAAATATTAGAACCACAAGATGGTTTCAAGTACTATGTCATCGAATATGAACTAGACAATCTTGTTGGATGACGATCTTGTTCTTTTGATTAATTCACACACTTCGAAGAACTTTAATGTGGAGGATGCCATAATTAGCAGGGATGTGGTTATTCTCAAAGCACCAAAAGGTGATGGATCTCTTGCTCATTTTTCCCTTCGTGCGTCCAAGTTGTTTAATTCTACTCCTAATTAGTAGTGAAGGAAACCATTATATCCCATTAAATTCCAGCTATGGTGATGATAAAATATTTAGGGATTGGCATTGTTCCAAAGATGATGGATTTTTATATAGTCGAAAGTTTTTTCAAAAAATTTGTTATCCTGAAAGCATTGGCATAGCGCCATTTTTCATGTCATGTCCTGAGGTTGGTTATTTTCAGAAGAAATGAAGACTCAAAGGTTACTATGTGGAGAGAATGGATGTGAGAAAATAAGGTTTATCTCTAGCATTGGAAACAGTATTTTGATCCAACAAAAAAGATAATGTTGACCCATAAGTTATGCACATTTCTTGTAGGTTTACCTCTCCAATTTTGGAAAAAATAAATGCTTGAATTTATAGGAAGTAACATAGGGAGATTTGTGTCCTTAAAAATATATTCTCATAAAATGTGATCGAATATGTGCATGGGTGATAATGGAAGCGAGCCTGAGGGAAGGCTTGGTGGTATAAATTGAGCTAAAATATCAGGAAAATATTTGGCTTCAATCAATACATTACTGGAAGATTCCATTTCATTGCTTTGCTTGTAGACAAGTAGGTCATATCCTCGAGGAATGCAATAATAATGATCAAGGAATGAAGGTTCCTAAAAAATATTTGAGTAAATAAGACTAGGTCAAACTTGCAATAATTATCCAAGGATAACTCTCCATTGAGATCTTAGGAGCAACAAGAGTGACATAATGATGCAACAATAGAGTTTCGAGATGACGAGACATTACGTACTAAGCATGAAATACTATCAACTATCATTGAAACTTATGTTTCTAATCTTAAGGAGAATTCAAATGAATAAACTTTAAAAGGAATCTCTCAAATCGACCATATACCTTCTCTTTACAATCATATTAATTCAGCCTGAAAGGATCTTGTTCCTTCTTGTAACCTAAGCTCCAATACATATGATCACAAAATTCAAAAGCCTTTGGTTTCATAGTAGATTCTCATCTAGCCAGTCCCACTATTTCACTAATTACCTAAATGTTTTCATCTAATGTAAATTCGAATTCCCCTCCATCTCTCATGGCAGGAAGAAAACAATATGAATTGAGATTGAAATCATAACTCTTTCTGGGTTGTCCTTCCAAGGGAGGATGAAATGAAGACATTTTTCCTATTAATCATGTAAGTTGTTCATAAAAAATTTTCATTCCAAAAAAAAAAACTATGGAATACATAAATTTATGGAAGTTGAATATTATTTTCGAGATTTTTGGAGCAAAGAAATCCCCCAGTGGCGATCCCCGATAAAGATAATATCCTAAACATATAAATTTTTAGTGGTGCCTCGAAGCAAAACACCCTCAAGTGAGTCTTGCACATGTTCTTAAGAGAGAAAGAAAAACATATTTTGGGTTCATGGTTGAATGACCAGGCATTTTGTGCTAGTGATGCATCTAGTATCTCTCAATGACTCTTCATTGGGTGGAGTCTAAAGAATAAATCCATTTCATCTTCGATCTATCTAGGATAAATTTCAATTGAAATTAAATTTAAACCCTTGAATATGGACTGGAAAGTTTTCAATATCTATAGTCCATATTCTAAAAGAAGACCCTTCTAGGAATCCATCAGAGATATTGTAATTCTATCACAACACCCTTTGTTTCTAGGAGGTAACCTTAATATCACTATGTCAATTTGTGAAGGTTGTTTATGCCACCTTTCCGCAAATGCAAACCTTATGGACATAATTCTACCAAAACTCATGCCAAGGTGGGGAAACAAGAGATCTGATGTTAAAACGGTTTCAAAACAATTATTTTTATTCTTGATTTCATAATCTCTTTGGATGAATAATTTCATCATCAATTCATGGGCTTATGTGGGTGGGATTTCAGATCATTGTCCAATATTACTAAGAATTTAATCCCAATATCCACAACATGTTGCACCCTTCAGATTCAATGTGGCATGGATAGAGGAGGATTTCCTGAAATTGGTCAAAGCCTCATGGATCCACGTGAGAAAGTGATCTGGATTTATGTAGGAATGCAACAAAATACAAAAATAACCATAAACATAGAAATACAGCGAAAATAAGGCTTCATTTCATTAATATAAAATCACATAAATATGCTTACAAACATGATGGAAATAAAATAGCTAGGGTGTTGGTAGCGAATCTCTGAGAAGAGATGTGGCAACTACAGACCTTTGAAATGTGTTACAATGAGGCTTGAGGACCTATTTATTATGGAGAAACAATGGAGAACTCTAAACGTCCAAAAAACCTAACCCTAGGAGATGAAGCGCCAAAAATATGGGCCCCGTTTGGGTAAATTGTTGTTTCAACTTCCCGGGGACGTAACTTCGGCATATTATCCGTTTGGGGCTTCAAAACAGCTCCGGAAGTTCAGGACTCGAAAAACTGCTAAAAATAGTAAGTTGTGAAAAAACTGAAAGAGACAATGGTGGGGCCCCAAGTGGAATAGGTGGGTGGCCACCAATATCCACCTGGATCACTCCTACCCCCTTAGGAAGCAATTCTCCCCATTGCATTGAGTTCCTCCATGAGATGAGGAAACTTCTGTTGAAATTGGTCCCTCGTGAACCACTTGCCTTGGTGTAGGAGTTGGCCAGCTTTGACAACCCGATACAATTCGATCTTCTGTCGGCAAGTGTTCTTGATTTGCACATCCATGATACAGTCTATGGTGGCCTGTTCCATGCAATCTGGGTTTAACTCTTTTGGTGTGAGTTCTTCTGCTTGAATGTCATAGGTGTCCAATAGAGGTGGGAAGTAGGGACGAAGGCGATCTACATTGAATATTGGGTGTAGACCAAGGAATGGTGGAATAGTGAGCTCGAAGGAATTGTTCCCTATAGCCTTGGTGATGGTGTACGGCCCATATCGGAGTGGGTGAACCTTGTGGTGGGGTCCAGTGAGGTGCTCCTTCTGTAAATGTAGCCACACTTTTTCGCCCACCTGGAAGTTGTGTGGCACCCGATGGTTATCATGTCATTGCTTGTACTTAGCATTGGCTCTGTCCAATACATCATGAACCTATTGGCAGATGTGCTGAATGTGCTTGATGAAGTTGTTTTCTTTGTCAACTTTAGACTGGACATGAGCCGAATCAGCCTGAGTAGCTGCAAATGGCATGGCTATGTTAATGGGACATAGTGGCTGGAATCCCAAGCCCACTTGAAAGGGGTTGTGGTCGGTAGAGTTGTGGAGAGCCCAGTTATAACTGTGTTGTATATAGGGAAGGCTCTCAACCCATGTGTGTGGATGCTTTGAATTTTACATGTGCAGAATGTGTACAATCATCATGTTGACGACCTCTGTCTAGGCATCAGTTTGTGGATGGAAAGTTGTGGACTTGGTGAGATTGGTGTCCAACATTGACCAAAGGCTGGACCAAAATTTGTTGAGGAACCTACTGTCGCGATCTGATATGATAGACTGTGGGATTACAAAGTGCACCCACACTCATTCAAAGAAGATTTTAGTAGTGTCTTCTACTGTTATATTCTTCTTACAGGCCGCCATAATGGCCATCTTTGAGAATCTGTCGACGACCACGAAAGCACAATTATTTCCATGCTTAGTAAAAGGAAGGCCTGACATGTAATCCATGGAGATGGATTCCCAAGGTCGACTAGGGGTATGTAGCGGATTATAGATCCAATACTTCTTGATGGTCAATTTGGCAATGGCGAAATCAATGTAGGATCTGATGTAATTCCCGAAATCTTGTCAAAGGTTCGACCAATAGAAATACTTCTGCAGTACTACCACTGTTTTTTCAACCCCAAAATGCTCAGTGACTCAACTGTAGTGTGCTTCCCATATCATCTTGGCAAGCTCACTTGAAGGAACACAAAGGTGTATCAGGTGACATAATAGTGCATCTTGGAGGTGAAAATTTGGAACTCGCATACCCCCCAAGAGTGCCTTGTATGTGTAGCTGAATTCTGGAACGCTCTTGTAGAGAAGCTGCCAATCAGAAGTCTCATGCCCACAAGAGTTGAAAATGGTGGTTATGGCCATGATCGGTGGTCGGCTGAGGTAGTCTGCAACATTATTGGTGCTACCCTTCTTGTACTTGATGTTCAAATGAAATCATTGCAGATATGTGGACCACTTCTGATGGCGATCATTCTGCAACTTCCCTTATGTATGTATGAACTGCAGGGGTCGGTGGTCTATGTGGATGATTGTCTCCTTCCCCAAAATGTAATGCTTCCATTGTCGACAAACCTGCACAATGGAATACATTTATTTTTCATAAGTGGGATACTTTCGAATTGTGTCGGACAATGTCTCACTGTGATATGCCACTGGATGCCCATGTTGAGTAAGAACTGCCCCAATAGCATAGTCAGAGGCATTTGTCTTGATCTCAAATGGTTGTTGCAAGTCTGGTAATGTGAGCACTGGGGAAGAACAGTGGCGTTGTTTCAATTCTACGAACGCCTTCTATTGAGATTCCAACCAACATAATTTTGCTTCAGCTCCTCCCTTGGTGACTTGACTCAAGGGCCAAGTGATATGAGAGAATCCCAACACAAACCTGCAATAGAAATTAGCAAGAACCAGAAAGTTGCGAAGCTCTGTTAGGGTGGTTGGGGCTGGCTAATCCCAAATGACTTGGATCTTGGTTGGATCCACATGCACCCCCCTTTCATCAATAATGTATCCTAGATATTGAACCTGGGTCATGCCAAAAGTGCACTTCTCCAAATTGTCACGCAACTTGTGTTGCCACAGTGTTTGGAGGACTTCTCGGATGTGGTAGAGGTGCTCTTCCCAAGTCTGGCTAAAGATCAGAATGTCATCCAAGTATACCACTACAAATGAGTTGGTGAATGGATGCAAGATGTCATCCATCAACCTCATGAAGGTTGCGGGAGCATTTTTCAATCCGAAAGGCATGACGAGCCATTCGAAAAGGCCCTCCTTGGCTTTGAAGGCAGTCTTCCACACATCAGAGGGTTCGACTGGTACCTGGTGATACCCAGACTTCAAGACGATCTTGCTGAAATATTTTTCCGCTTTAAGTTGGTCTAGAAGGTCATCAATCCATGTGATCGGGTACCTATTCTAGACAATGATCTTATTCAGTGCCCGATAATCAATATAGAGTCTCCAAGTCCCATCCTTCTTCTGTACCAACATGATCGGGCTCCCATAAGGCGATGAACTTGGCCGAATGTGACCTTTCTGTAGCAGCTTCTGAATCTACCTCTTGATTTCATCATTCTCCAAAATAGAGCACCTATAGATTGTTCCATTGGGTAGCGGCACACCTAGGGTTAGGTCAATGGGGCGCTTGACCTGACAGTGTAGAGGCACCCCTATGGGTGAGGTGAATATGTCCCCGTACTCCTCCACAACCTTGTCCATTTGTTATTATCGTGTACAGGAGCCATGTCTAGAGGTCGTGGCCATAGTCTTCTTCTTGACCTAGGGGCAGATCATCAGGAAAACAAATTTCTTGGTTTGGGAAATGAGCTTACTACATTGTTTTGCAGTAACCAAAGAGATAGTGGGAGGCGGTGGTACCTCTGGTATCCTGTATGATTTATTTCCCAAAGTAACAATAACAATGTGAGGCCAGGACTCATACACAACATGTCGCTTCCACAAGTATGGTTGGCCTAATAATACAACAAAAAAATCAATAGGATAAATGTCACACAATACCTCATTCGTGAAGGGCTTGATGCTATAGGGAAGGCGGCACTGCTGGCTGACACGGAGATCCTGTCCTTGGTGAAGCCACCCGATGGTGTATGGTTGTGGGTGCATTGTGGTTGCTAAGCCCAACCGCTTCATGAAATCTATTGAAATGAGGTTCTTTTGGCTCCCATTGTCGACAATGAACTGTAGCGGGGAACCCTTTACCCACATCTCGGAGTGGAAGAGACGCTCTGCCTCCTCTGGATATTATGGTTCCTCCTTCTGGATCTTTGTAGTGGCAATAGTGGCATTGAGCTCCGCATCAATAATATACTTCCCTTTGTCATTCGCCTTGTCAGGTTCTGATTTAGAGTTGGAGCATGCATCTGATTCAGAAGCCCTCATCTCAGCCACCAGCGACTGCTTGGCCCAACACTCACCTGTGTTGTGAGTGGAGCTCTTATGGAACTCACACCACTTTCTCGTGTCCTTATTTTTCTTCATGGCAAGTTGTCTTGGCTTTTTCCTTTGTTCTGTGATTTGGGGGCACCTTTCCCTTGCTTTTGATTCACAGATCCAAAATCTCGCTTCTTCTGTTTGAATTTCTGCTCAATCTTGGCAGCATACCGGTATGTCGTACCAAGCGAGGATATGTCGAGGAACTCCATTTCCTCCTGAATGTATCTATGAAGACAACTGCGATACTTTAGCACCAAATGTTTCTTTGAATCTTTGATACCCAACTTTGTGCGCAGGGTATGGAACTGATTCGTTAGCTCATGCACATCTTAATCCCTTTGTTGCTGCAGCGTGGTCCATTGTATGTACTTGTCCTCATAGCTCCCCACAGGATAGTATTGTTCCTTGATGGCATCTCGGAAATAATTCCAAGTGGGTATGGCTGAGAACAGAGAGGGTTATATCTCATCCTTTTTCTCACAGTAGGTTTCCCACCAATCCTTAACATGGGGGGTAGCTTTGAGGAGTGAAAAAATAATCTTCTCCCGTTCAGAAAATTCATGAACTAAGAAATATCCTTCTATTAGATTCAACCATCTATCTACGACATCTAAATCAATTTTACCCTCAAATATGGGAATGTCAAAGTTTAGTTGTACCTTAAAGGGAGTCGCGCTACCAGAGTGGCTGCTTGATGCAGATGCGCCGCTGGTGGGTAGTCATTGAAGGATCTGGGAAAAGTTATCCATCATCGCATTCCTTTGTTTTTCGAGGGCCTCCTCGAGCAATATTTTGATAGGATCTCTTGCTCCCTCATATTTATTTTGCGTCTCCCATGGGCGTTCGTCGGGGTTGCAAGGCTGATCTTGCAATGGTTCAACCAGATCAAACCCTAAATCCTTATACCCCAACCTTGTTGGGGACTTGCAAAGAAGGATCGAGAAAAAGAAGACTGCTCTGATACCACTAATCCGGATTTATGCAGGAACACAGCAAAGTACAGAAATAACCATAAACATAGAAATACAACGGAAATAAGGCTTCATTTCATTAATATCAAATCATAGAAATATGCTTACAAACATGATGGAAATAAAATAGCTAGGGTGCTGGTAGCGAATCTCTGAGAAGAGATGTGGCGGCTACAGAACTCTAAACTATGTTACAATGAGGCTCAAGGACCTATTTATTATGGAGAAATAATGGATAACTCTAAAGGTCCAAAAACCTAACCTTAGGAGATGAAGCACCAAAACTATGGGTTCCGTTTGGGTAAATTGGTGTTTCAACTTCCTGGGGACGTAATTTCGACATACTATCTCTGTTTGGGGCTTCAAAATGGCTCCAGAAGTTTAGGACTAGAAAAACTACTAAAAATAGTAGGTTGTGAAAAAACTGAAAGAGACAATGGTGGGGCCCCAAGTGGAATAGGCGGGTGGCCACCAATATCCACCTGGATCAGAAAGGGTGTATATTCTCCATGCATGGTGCAGTTCTCCAATAGCTTGAAACACCTGAAAAGGAAAATTAAGCCATGGTGCAAAGCACTAAAATAAAAATATGAATCATAATTGAGAAACATTGAATCAAATATCGCTTACTTATACTCTTTAAATGCTTCAGGCATCTTCTCAGAAGTGGAGTTGGAAGAATTGAAATCATTAGAAAATTCAAAGAGATAGCTTTTTGCTTGAGAGGAATATCTCTAGCACCAGAAGTGTACAAAAATATGGATCCACGAGAGCAATGTGAATAACAAGTTTTTACATCAGTTTTTCGATGTGTGAAAGAACACAAATCCCATATGGGAAATAGAGGATGGAAATCTCGATGTGTGCCATTTTAAATCTATTTTTATAGAACCTAATGTTTATCCAATTTTGGAGACTTTGGAAGTCCTCGGTATTTTCCCTCAATCCATCACATAGGACACATACTATACATTGATGGAGGAGGTATTTGAAGTATAGGTCTTGTATGTTCTTACCAAAATGCAAAAGGGAAATATTTTGGGCCCAAACGTTTTCACGAATGAGTTTTATTTAGGATTTTAAGACTTTCTGAAGTCTAAAATTCTTAAAGTATTAAGGGGATCATATAAGGAAGGATGTATCCAAGGGGATCTCAATTCAAATTTTATATACGTGATTCCAAAAACCCAAGAGTGTTGATCCTTCAGTCATTACATACATATTTCTTATTGTAATGTAATGTACAAGTTGATTATGAAGATCATTCCTTTAATAATTAAGCCAATACTAAGTGATATCATTTCAGAAGAGTAAATCAGATTCCTCCGAAATTGTCAGATTCACGGCATAGTGTCTATAGCACAAGATTCCATGTAATTAAACAAAAAGAATAATATCCCCACCATAAATATGAAGTTACAAATGTCAAAATCTTATTACAGGGTGAATTTCACATATTCATCTATGTCTGATTGAGTTAGCTCGGTTCAATTTACACTTAGTAAATTAGATGATGGCTTGCATCTCTACTGTCAACTTTGCAGTATTAATAACTATGTTTGTCAATATTTTTCAAGGCTACATGTGGTTTAAGGAAGGGTTTCCCATGATCTCCCCTCACATTTTTATTAGTCGCAGAAGTGCTCAACAAATCTATTCAACAAGTCATAACTGCATGAGATTTGAAGGGGGTGAAAATTTTGTCAGAAATTCAAATCTCTTTCTTTCTTTTTGTTGAAAACATTCTCTTTTTTTGGTATGTCTCAATTCTATATATTGGTGTTTTGAAATTTATCCTAGAAAAATTCAAGATAATCACAGGAATGAAAATAAATTTGGATAATTCAACGATCCTCAATAATAATATCTCTCGTGTTGTTAAATAATATTTGGTTTATTTTTTGTTTTCAAATAATAGAAATACAATATGGTTTGAAGTACTTAGGTTTCTATCTTATAACAAATTCTTATAAAGGAAAACATTGGTTATAGTTTATTTATCCATGTGGGTAATCGACTCATGTCTAGAGCGAGGAGACTGATACTGATAAATTCTATAGTGGAAAGAATTCATATAGGTTGTACATCAATTACATCCATTACAAAAGGGATTAGAAATATAATCAATAAAATATGCCACAAATTTTGTTGGAAGGAAATAAGTAGACAAATGGTATCCAACCAATGAACTGGAGGATGATTGCATAGCCCAAAATGATGGGGGATTGGGAGATAAAATAATTAAATCTTGTTTTCAAATTGTTAGAATCCAATATAATTTGGAGGCTTTTGAACAATAGATATATATAGGGGCAGACTATGAATATCAAATATTTCGAAGGGAAATCAAAGTTAGAATGCATTCATTGCACCAAAAAATTTTATCTTTCCCCTTATGTAATTTGGAAATCCCTCTGTGATTCCTTCCCTATTATAAGTATTTGGGTTGCATGGCATATGATAAATGGAAAACATCTATATTGGGAAAGATCCATGGATTGGGATAAAGGACCAATATATGCTTTCGGACCATCTAATAGCCTCTTTACATTGAATGGATGTTTTTCGCTATTTGTTGCTAGGAATAGACATGTTCAAGCATGGGGAGTCCAAGGTTGGATGTTGACAAAGGATTTGTATTTAAATAATATTGAAGCCTAGGAGTGGAAAATTTAAGTCAACTTGCTTGTCGTTTCTATTATCAGAAACGATAGTGAAGACATAAACAAATTAGCATGATCAAAGAACCAAACCTCGAGGGAATATAAAAATAAATTAGGTTATCAAGCACAATTTGAGGCAATGGTTGAAAGGGAAGTTCTTTGGCGGTAAAAACTCTTGTGGAAACACAAAGGCCCATTGAAGAGTAAACTAGCATTATGGTTAGATTTTTAAAATAAACTACTCATGTGGTACAACCGATGAAGAGAAGATAGACATATCCCAATTTTTTCCATTGTGCATAAATTATGATGGAATGGTTTCACAATTCTTCATTATTTCTCCATATGTTTTGTTTTATTTTGGAGCATGGTATTAACTAAATACTCACCACACACCACATCATGTAACAAAGCTTCCATTGATGACTATGTCAAAGAATGGTATTAGAATGTATCATCCTAGAATTACTTTGCCTTCTCAATAGTATGGGTTTACTGCATTTAGTGGGAGAGCCACATGTCAATATTCCAAGAGAAAAATATCCCAATTGAGGCAGTTATGTCTATGGTAAAGTCTCGGGTGAATGTACACAAAGAGATTCCAAAATAAAACCTAGAACTCCTTCCATGTTTCCACTGAAGGAAGATATGCCATAGGTCTAGCTCAATTTAGTTAGCTAGGGAAATCCTTTGTTATGTGTACAAGGTTTTATTATTAATATAAACAACCATCTCATTAAAAATATTCTATAATTCCCGGGAAGGGGTTTGAATACAAAGGAAAAAAAATTGCACTCTGGGAACTACTATATCTGGCTAACTATTTTAGGTTCCAAAACTCCAAATTTTTTTTGAGTCCCAAATATCCATAGACTGGATCAACAACAAGATTGTGATAATAGGTCCTCATATATATCACATCTTAAGAGAAGTTGAAAGTAAGGCTAATAAGATGGATTATTTCGAAAAAAATCACACTTTAAGGGAATTGAATAATATTGCAGATATCCTCCCCAAAGAGACATTATTGTTTTGATCAAGAGCTCTTGATATCATCGAAATTCTTGATGATAAAGCACTCGAAGATATAGTCATAAATTTTTAGGCATAAATAAGTAGAATTTTTTGATGCATAGCTTAGATGATGGACACATGTTGCTTCTGACCAATGAAGCTAGATAAATGTAAAGAGAACCAAAAGGGTTGTGGATATCGATTGCCTGGAACGTGTCTTTTTTGGATAGAATTTTAAGATGAGATCTTTAACGTCTTCACGATGTATATATTTTCACTTGGGAAATATCATTTATTTTTTTAAGATATATTTTCACTTGGGAAATATAATTTATTTTTCTTAAAAAAATAAGATGTTGATAATAGGGATTTAACCTCCATATAATATTCTAGAATATTCATAGTAGTATACACAAATCAAAGGTTGAGATCTATTTCCAAACAAGTTATGTTTTTTTGAGATTTTAATTAAATCTATTAATTTAAATTTAAAAAAAAAAAAAAAAACTAAAGCATATGAAGGTTTTTTGGACATGAAGTATAGCCTATTTACAAATTAAGAATCTCCCTGGTTAACAATATTGTTATATGTTTTTATTTTTTAAATGTATATATTTAACTTAAATTTCAATACTCTTTATCATTGATGATAATAATAATTATTTAAAAAAAAATATAAAATGTTAATTTTTATGGTTTCTTTTATTTTAATAAGTTAAATTATATAAAGTGAATATTTTGATATTTATCAATATTTACCAGCTATTTAATTTATATATTTATACTAATTTATTCAAATTTACTCACCAACCTTTCGAAAAAGTTATCTATATCACAAACATTTTGAATCATAAGATTCTTCATCCTGGAATATTGAATTTTATGATTATATTGAATCATCCATTTCTTTCCACACGTGTCACTGACAGTGGCCTAACCCAATATGCATTAGTTATCTATAACCAAAAAAATAGCTAATGTTGACCCAGAAGATATGTGTTTACCTCTCAAGTTTTGGAAAAAATAAATGCTTGAATTCATACGAAATAACATAGGGATATGTGTGGCCTTAAAAATATACTGTCTCATCAAATGTGATCAAATATGTGCATGGATGATATTGGAAGCGGGCCTGGTGAAGGCATGGTGGTGAACATTGAGCCAAAATATCAGGAAAATGTCTGGCTTGAATCAATAGATTACTGGAAGCTTATATTTCATCGCTTTTCTTGTAGAAAAGTAGGTCATATCCTAAAGGAATGCAAGAATAATGAGCAAGGAATGAAGGTTCCTAAAAATATTTGGGTAAATAAGACTAGGCTAAACTTGCAATAATTCTCCAATGATAACTCTCTATCGAGATCTTAGGAGAAATAGGAGTGGCATAATGATGCAACAAAGGAGTTTCAAGATGACTAGACAAGACCTAGTAAGCATGAAATCCTATCAACATTCATTCATACATGTGTTTATAATATTAAGGAGCATTCAAGTGATGAAACTTTAAAATGAATCTCTCACATTGACCCTATCCCTTCTCTTTCCAATCATATGAATTCAACGTGAAAGGATATTGTTCCTTCTTCTAAGCCAAGCTCGAATCTAGATGATCCCAAAATTTAAAAGCCTTTGGTTTCATAGTAGATTCATATCTCGCCAGTCTCATTGTTTCACTAACCTAAATATTTTATTCTATTGAAAATTCAAAGTCCGCTCCATCCCTCATGGTAGGTAGAAAACAATATGAATTGAGATTGAAAGAATGACTCTCTCTAGGTTGTCCTTCCAAGGGAGTATTAACTCAAGACATTAGTCTTACCAATCATGTAGGTTTTTTATCAAACCTTTTCATTTCACAACAAAAATCTATGGAAGACATAAATTTATGGAAGTTTAATATTATTTTTGAGATTCTTGGAGCAAAAAAAGTCCCCAGTGGGGCTCCCTGATGAAGATAATATCCTAAACATACAGGGTTTTCGTGGTGCCTTGAAGAAAAACACCCTAAAGCGAGTTTTGCACGTGCATTTTATTGACAATATCATGTTGCAAGAGACAATTTCATCAAGATAGAAATCCAAACATATTTTGGGTTCATGGATGAAAGACTAGGCATTTTGTGCGATTAGTGCATCAAGTCTCTCTCAAGGACTCTTCATTGGGTGGAGTCTAAAGAAGAAAGAAATTTCATCTTCGATCTATGGATGATAAATTTCAAATGAAATTGAAGTTAAATCCTTGAATATGGACTGTAATGTTTTGAATATCTATAGTCTATATTCCAAAAAAGTCCTCTTCTTGTGATCTATTAGAGATACTGGAATTCTATCATGACACCCTATGGTTCTAGGAGGTAACCTTAAACTCATTATGTTGATTTTTGAAGTATGGGGTTCTAATAATAACGATATATGTTAGAAGTTTGTTCATGCAACATTTTTGAAAATGCAAACCTTATGGACATAATTCCACCAAAACTCCTACCAATGTGTAGAAAAAAGAGATGTGATGTTAACACAGTTTCAAAACAATTAGGATGATTCCTGATTTCATAATCTCTTTGGATGAATAATTTCATCATCAATTCATGGGTTTATGTGGGTGGAATTTTAGATCATTGTACAATATTACTAATAATTGAATCCAAAGATCCACAACATCTTGCACCCTTTAGATTCAATGTGCCATGGATAGACGAGGATTTCCCAAAATTGGTCAAAGACTCATGGATCCACGTGCGAGAGAGTGGGGATTCTCCATGCATGGTGTAGTTCTCCAATAGTTGGAAACACCTGAAAAGGAAAATTAAGTCATTGTGAAAAGCACTAAAATAAAAATAGGAACCATCCTTGAGAAACATTGAAAAAAATATCGATAGTTATACTCTTTAAGTGCTTCATACGTCCTCTTAGAAGTGGAGTTGGAAGAATTGAAATCATTAGAAAATGCTAAGAGAGAACTTCTAGCTTGAGAGGAATATCTCTAGCACTAGAAGAGTATAGAAACATGTATCCACAAGGTCAATGTGAATACTAAGCTTTTCCATCGGTTTGTCGATATGTGAAAGAAAACAAACCCCATATGGGAAACAGAGGATGGAAAAGGGAATATGAAAAGTTTATTTAAAGACAAGGTGAATCTCGATGTGTGTTATTTTAAATATCCTTTTACTGAACCTAATGTTTATCCAATTTTGGAGACTTTGGAAGTCCTGGGGATTTTCCCACAATCCATCACATAGGACACAAATGATACATTGATGGAAGAGGTACCTAAAGCATAGGTCTTTGATGCTCTTGACCAAATGCAAAAGGGAAAGAATTTGGGCCCAGATGTTTTCATGGTCGACTTTTATTTAGGATTTTACAACTTTGTGAAGTTTAAAATTATTAAAGTAGTAAGGGAATCATATAAGGAAGGATGTCTACATAGGGCTCTAAATTCGACTTTTATATACTTGATTCCAAAAAAATAGGAGTGTTGATCCTTTCATGATTACAAATGTATTTCTTGTTGTAATGTAATGTACAAGTTGATTATGAAGATCATTTCTTTAATAATTAAGCCAGTATTAAGTGATATCATTTCAGTAGAGTAATTCAGATTCCTCCAAAAATATGAGATTCATCGCGCAGTGTCTATAGCACAAGAGTCCATGAACTTCAAAAAAACGAAGAAGATCTCTACCATAGCTATGAAGTAATTAGAAATGTCAAAATTATATGACAAGGTGAATTGGAAATATATTCATCTATGTTTGATTCAGTTACGGTTCAATCTACACTTAGTCATTTCGATGATGCCTTGTATCACTATTTTACACTTTGAAATATTAATAAATTTGTGTACGTTAATAGTTTTCAAAGCTTCATGTGGTTGAAGGAATCGTTTCTCACTATTTCCCCTCATATTCTTATTAGTCACGGAAATGCTGAAAGTTGATTCAAAAAGCCATAACTGCATGATATTTGAAGGGGGTGAAAATGTCATCGCAAAGTCAAATATATTTCCTTATTTTTGTTGACGACATTATCCTTTTTGTGTATGGCTCGATTCTATATATTGGTGTTTTTAAATGTATCCTAGAAAAATACAAGCTAATCACAGGAATGAAAATAAATGTGAGGAAGTCAACAATCCTCCATAATAATATCTCTCATGTTGTTAAATAATATTTGGTTGATTTTTTTTCTTTTCAAATATTAGAAATACAAGATGGTTTGAAGTAATTAGGTTTATATCTTATGAAAAATTCTTATAAAAAAAAAATTGATTATGGTTGATTTGAAACTTTTTGAAGCCAAGATATCCATATGGGTAATTGACTCATGTCTAGAGCGGGGACTGATACTGATAAATTAAATGGTGGAAAGCATTCCTATTGATTGGGCATAAATTACATCCATTACAAAATTTATTAGAAATACAATCACTAAAATATTCCACAAAAATTGTGGGAAGGAAACAAGTAGCCAAATGGTATCCCACCAGTTAACTGAAGGAAGATTTCATAGCCAAAATGATGGGGGATTGGGGAATAAAAGAATTTTTTTTAGAAAATCGTTAGCATCCAATATCCTTTGGAGACTTTTGAAAAATATATCTATATAGGGACAGATTATTAAGATCAAATATTTCTAAAGGAAATCAAATTTAGAATTCATTCATTGCACCAAAATTTTTTATCTCTCCCCTTCCGTAGTTTGGAAATCCCTTTGTGATGCCTTCCCTATTATAGGTAATTGGATTGCATGGCATGTGGGAAATGGAAGAAATATATATATATTGGGAAAGATCCATGGATTTGGATAGAGTACCAATATATTATTTTGGACCATCTAATCACCTCTTTACATTAGAGGGATGTTTTTTCGCTAGTTGATGCTAGGAATAGGGATGTTCAAGCATGGGGAGTCCAAGGTTGGATGTTGGCAGAGGATTTGGATTTAAATAATATTTAAGCCTAGGAGTGGAAAATTTAAGTCAACTTTCTTGCCTTTACTATTATCAGAACCAATAGTTAAGACAACAACATATTGGTGTGATCAAAGAACCCAACCTCAAGGGAATATACAACTAAAATAGGCTATGAAGCCCAATTTGAGGCAATGGTCGAAAGGGAAGTTGTTTGGTGGTGAAAACTATTGTGGAAATATAAAGGCCCAAAGAATATTAAACTAGCATTATGGCTAAATTTTTAAATTAAACTACTCACATGGTACAACTGATAAATATGAGATAGACAGGTCCCAATTGTTTTCCATTATTTGGAAATTATGATGAAATGGTTTCACAATTGTTCATTATTTGTCTATATGTTTTTTTTTTTTTGAGCATGATCTTAAATAAATACTCACCACACACCACATCATGGAAAAAAGCTTCCCTTGATGACTATGTCAAAGAACGGCCTCGGGATGTATTAGTCTAGAATTACTCTGCCTTTCGAGTAGTATGGGTTTACTCCATTTGGTGTGAAAGGAAAATGGTGATATTCCAAGACAAAAATATCCCAATTGAGGTGGTTATGTCAATGAAAAAGTCTCAAGTGAATGTGCACAAAGAGATTAAAAAAAAATATTAGAACTCGTTCCATGCCTCCACTGAAGGAAGATATGGCCTACAACTACTTCGATGGAGTTAGATAGGGTAGTCCTCTATTATGTGGACCTGATTTTATTCTCTATATAAATAACCATCTCATTAAACATATTCTATATTTCCTGGGAAGTGGTATGAATACAAACGAAAAAATTTCCGCACTCTCGGGACTACTATATGTGGCTAACTATTTTGAGGTGCCAAAACTCCATATTTTTGGTGAATCCCAAATAGCCATAGACTAGATCAACAACAAGACAATTATAAGAGGTCCCCATCTATATCACATCTTAAGAGAAGTTTAAAGTAAGGCTAATAAGATGGATTATTTCAAAACAAAACACACTTTAATGGTATTGAACACTATTGCATATCTCCTCTCCAAAGAGCCATTAAAGGCCTAATCAAAAGATCTTGATATCATCGAAGTTCTTAATGATAAAACACTGGAAGGTATAGTCATAGATTTTAAGGCATAAATAAGTAGAATTTTTAGATTCATAGCTTAGATGATGGAACATGTGTCTTTTTTGGATAGAAGTTTAAGATGAGACAGTTAAGGTCTTCACAATGTACATATTTTCACTTGGGAAATAAAAGTTATTTTTCTTTAAAAAATGAGAAGTTGATAATAGGGATTAACCTCCATAGAATATTCTAGCATCTTCTTAGTAGTATACACAAATCAAAGGTTGAGATTTATTTCCAAACTAGTTATGTTTTTTTGATCTTTTAATTAAATTCATTAATTTAAATAAAAAATGAAAATGAAAATAAAATAAATCATATGAAGGTTTGTTGGACATGTATTATAGCCTATTTACAAATTAAGAATCTCCATAGTTAACCATCTTCTTATATATATATATATATATATATATATAGATAGATAGATAGATAGATAGATAGATAGATAGATATATATATATATATATATATATATATATATATATATATATATATATATATATATATATATTAAATTCAATACTTTTATACATTGACGATAAAATATATATATATATATATATATATATATATATATATATATATAGATAGATAGATAGATAGATAGATAGATAGATAGATAAAACTTAATTTTTATGATTTTTTTTATTTTAATAATTTAAATTATTATATAATGTGAGTATTTTGATATTTATCAATATTTACCAACTATATAATTTATATAGTTATACTAATTTATTCAAATTTACTCACGTGCCTTTCCAACACCCTATTTTTTGGTTCGTAAAGGTTATCTATATCTCAAACATTTTGAATCGTAATATTCTCCATCCTAGAATCTTGAATAGTGTGATTATCTTAAATTTTCAAGAAATTGTCACAATCCACATGGATTGCATTGTTTTGTATATTTGAACTGTTAAAGCTATTTGTTGAAGTTTGCAACAGGAAACAGTGAACTTGGCATCCAGAAACAACATCCTTGACCTAGTGAAAATTAAGCACCTACACTAGGTGGGGCCCCCATAGTCTATTTTGAGGTGGAGGTTTATTTATAGATGCATGAGAAAATTCTATTTATAGATGATGTCTATTTATAGATGACGAGCAAATTCTATTTATAGATGATGTTCTATTTTAGCTATATGTATGAGTTCAATTTATAGATCACATGTCTATTTATAGATGCATGTCGACTTAGTTGGTGGGACATGCAAGTGGACTTAGTTGTAACTGAGTGATTCGAAGTTGTAACAGAGTTGGATGTGTAGTTATGTGAGTTATAAAGTAGTTTAACTCAGTTAAGTGAGTTAAACTCATTTGTGCTAGTTGTAACTGAATATACACTAGTGAGAGATCAGTGAATTAGTTATTAATTAATTCACAATCAGTGGTCTCACATGCAACTGAAGATTTACTACTGTTAACTACATGCATGTCAAATCCAGTGGAGACCCAGTTGAGATGTAGGTGAAAGGGACAGTTTGAATATCAGTTGTGACATTAGTGGGTGCACACATGCAACAACACACACATTTGATGTGCCTATGAGTATTGTGCAATTAAGGTAGGAAAGCATCAATCATTCAGAGGTTCTTGACCATCAGGGACTGCGCAGTGGAGGCAGGTTGTCAGGAGGCAGTAAATTGGCGCATGTATTTGACAATTTTTGTATGACAATGTGAGTCGATTTTTTATTGTAATGAGAGCTCTTGGATTATATTTTTGTATGATATTGTTTCATTATCCATGATATATAAATAATATATGATAGTGTGGTTTTTAGGTTTATGCTTTCCCAGTAAAAACATCTGTGTTATGTGTGACTGGTCTTTCTTTTTGATATTGCTATTGGCCATCGTGTTTTAAATTCTGCAAGAATTATTGTAGAAGCGATTCTACATTTAACAGTGGCATATAATTGTTAGATCAGGATAATCTAGGAAATACATATATATTGTATAATTTCTACATGGTATCGGAGCACAGAAGATTGTAATTTTGAAGTAGGAGTTGAGTTTGTTGGTGGAAAGGATTCGAATTTGTAGAAATATTTTCTTGGTGCTACAGTTGAGTAAACATCAAAATGGCTTTCAATGGATTGCGGCTAGAGTATGCACTCGAGGGCAGCTCAAACTACATTTCTTGGAAGGATAGGATGGATGTGGTTCTCGAAGATAATGGCTTGAAGGAATTCATTGACAAAGATGTTCCTAAGCCTACTTCGACAAATGTTGCATTACTTGATGCATGGCAAAAGAAAGTGGAAAGGGCGAGGAGGATTTTGGTGGAAGGAGAACGAGACCAAATTGTCTCAAGCCTTCATGGGAAAGCCACACCATATGCTATGTGGAAGGATTTGATGGATATATTCCAAAGCAGTAGCAACCATAGGAAATTGGTGCTCAAAGATAAACTCAAGAAGATCAAGATGGAAAAGAATGACACTATTCTGGTATACTTAACAAAGTTTTTCCAATGCAGGGATGAGCTTGGGAGTGTAGGAATAAGTGTTGTTGATGATGATTTGGTGAGTTTGGCTCCCTTGGGACCTCCTAAGAGATGGCACAGTTATGAAGACTCTGTCAATGGACGGGAAAAACTATTGGATTGGGAATGACCATGGTCGGATCTAGTGCAGGAGGAGTTCAGGCGAAACACTAGAGATGGCTCTTCATCAAAGCATGATGATGAAGAGTATTGTGCTTTGGCTTCCAAGGAGAAAAAGGGGAAGGGGAAGAAATTCCATTCTAAATCTAAGGCTGGTGAAGATGGCAAGGAGCACAACATGTCCAAAGTGAATTGTTTTCACTATCATGAGTATGAACATATTGCCATAAATTGTCCACAAAGGAAGAAGAACAAGATGATTGTTGGATATGTAGCTGGTGAGGCCCTTGCCTCACAATTTGAGCTTGAATTCGTATTTATCGCATGCATGGTGTGAAGTGCACTGTAATCGGGGTGGTACTTGGATAGTGGTGCTTCCTTTCACATGACGGGAGATAGGAAAATTTTTAGTGACCTGGAGGAGAAAGATCTCCAAATGTATATTGAGTTGGGTGACGATGGATGATACAGTGCGACTGGAATTGGTACCACTACCTTTTAGAGGGCGTCAGGTAAACTCTTTCATTTAAAATATGTAACGCATGTACCAGGTTTGAAGAAAAATTTAGTCCCAGTCGCAATGTTAGAGGATAGAGCATATGATGTTGTATTTAGTGAAGGAAAATTTTTCCTGCGACACAAAGAAATAGGGCAAGCCAAGACAGTTGGGATTCGAGCTAAGAATCTTTATATACTTTATGTAGATGGGATTTCTACAGAGCTTCCTACTGTTGGGAAGTGTGAGAAAGCCATGCAATTGACCCTTGAGAGGGAGCTAGATTTTCATGTAGGTAAGAGTGAACCTCAATATGTGGTGTAGCCACAAGATGAGGATCATGGAGTGGGAGCAACCACTCATGTAGAGAAATTTCGTTCCAGAGGAGCAGAGGGAGTGCATGCAGCTATACCACTAGGTGAGAGGTGGGGCGACATGCATGGATAATCCGAAGAAGAAATTTATGGGCAGGATTCATTGAGATGGTGTGGATATCATGAATCGAACTTGGCTACGAGAAGCCCACAGAGCAACAGTAGTAGGATCAGTTGGATTTATGCAGTCAAATGCGTGAGGACATGAAATCAAAGTGACAGTGTCAGATACTAGAGTGCGGATCAGATTTGACAGCAAGTGCAGAGTGCATGGATGCAGAGGTCAATGGCACAGTGGATCCAAAAGACATGTGCAGTCGGTACCAGCAAAATTCAGAATAATTTGATGACAGATGCATTATACTGATTCAGTTGTTTGGAGGCTATTCAGTTTTGGAAGTGTTGCACGCAAGAGTTGCATGTGCGAGAAACACTAGAGAAGTTTTGCATGCAAAGGTTGCAGGGCGCATGCATGGAGTTGCATGTCGCATGCATAGACATTCCTTTCTTGTTGAGAGGGAGTGTTGAATTCTGCAACAAGAAAGAATTAAATTGGCATCCAGAAACAACATCCTTGATCTTAGTGAAAATTAATCACCAACACTAGGTGGGGCCCACATAGGCTATTTTTAGGTGGAGGTCTATTTATAAATGATGTCTATTTATAGATGATGAGAAAAATCTATTTATAGATGATGTTCTATTTTAGATGTATGTGCAAGTTCTATTTATAGATCGCATGTCTATTTATAGATGCATGTCGACTATTATTATCCCTTAATAATAGTCAAACAATAAACATTAATCTATTCTCAATGAGAACTTGGAAATAGTTAACTGAAGTGGAAAATCAATTAGCTGAGTGAATTTAGAGTTAAGATGTTGGTTGGTGGGACATGCAAGTGGACTTAGTTTTAACTGAGTGATTCGAAGTTGTAACAGAGTTGGATGTGTAGTTATGTGAGTTGTAAAGTAGTTTAACTTAGTTAAGTGAGTTAAACTCATTTGTGCTAGTTGTAACTGAATATACACTAGTGAGAGATCAGTGAATTAATTATTGATTAATTCACAATCAGTAGTCTCACATGCAACTGAAGATTTACTACTGTTAACTACATGCATGTCAGATCTGGTCGAGACCCAGTTGAGATGTAGGTGAAAGGGACAGTTTGACTATCAGTTGTGACATTAGTGGGTGCACACATGCAGCCACACACACATTGGATATGCCTATGAGTGTTGTGCAGTCAAGGTATGAAAACATCAATCATTCAGAGGTTCTTGACCATCATGGATTGCGCAATGGAGGCAGGTTGTTAGGAGGCAGTAAATTGGCGCATGTATTTGCCAATTTTTGTATGACAGTGTGAGACGATTGTATATTGTACTGAGAGCTCTTGGATTATAGTTTTGTATGACATTGTTTCATGATCCATGATATATACATAATATATGATAGTGGGGTTTTTAGCTTTATGCTTTCCCGATAAAAACATTTGTGTTATGTGTGATTGATCTTTCTTCTTGATATTGCAATTGGCGATCATGTTTTAAATTCCGCAAGAATTATGGTAGAAGTGATTATGTATTTAACAGTGGCATATAATTGTTAGATCAAGAGAATCCAGACAATACATATATATTTTATAACTTCTACACTGTTAACTCAGATCTTCCATTTATCGCCACACATGTCACCGACGATGGCCCAACCTATAGGGGAAAAATTCCATCAAGTTTCCATAATTTTCTAGTTTCATATGGAATCAAATTCATATTTTATTTATCTCTAGTCACCTTGAAGCATAACTATAATCGATATAAAGTGATCATTTTTTCGTATATTTTTTCTATCTAAGATACTTTAATATCTAAAATTTTGCACTATTTTTTCAAGACACTTTATAGTAACAATTGTATTTTCCATAGTTATTGATGAAATTTTCATAATGTTTGAGACTACCGACGAAAATGGGGAGGAGAGACTGACTCTATGAAATGAAGTATGGAGTAAATGTAGCTAAATCTATTTTTTTCCTTTAATACACCTTTGTTTGTATAGAAACATGTTGCAAAGATGGTTAGTTTCAAGATCAACAATTTTCAAGCAAAGTACCTAAGAGCGCCACTTGTGGATAGTTCCCTCAAACTCAATTTATAAGAGGATCTCATCATCAAATTCCCCAACAGGTTAACCACCTAGGCCTTCCAATCACAAAACTTAGCAATAAGACTAGCCCTCCTCAATTTGGTTCTATAGGCTTTGCTCATATATTTATGTTTTACTCTTATGGCTTCCTCATCCATCCTTAACTCAATAAAGATCATGAAGCAATATTTCCTATATGAAGGAGAAAAATAGGGAAAAAATGGATGCTTTTAGCTTGGGATAAAATCTGCATGCCAAAATTAAGGGGGGGCATATGGCTAAGAGATCCTTCAAGTTTAGCTATAGTTTTAGGAGCCAAGATCTGGTGATGTTGGATCCAAGGAGGTAAATAACTCTGGAAATGTATCTAGATGAGAAAATATGTAAAGGACATTCCTATTAAGGAGCTCATAAGAATATCCTTCTCCCAAATAGGCTCATCCATTTGCAATCTAGAAAAAACTAAATGTAATTGATAAAAAACTACTTTAGGAAATGCGCGATGGACAGAAAGCTATGTTTTGGGATGACTCATGTAAAAAACTCCCATTAGAGGAATTTTCAGCCTAAAAGTGGCCTCCTAAGGAAAAATATTAAAATTAATAAAATAACAGTTACAAATTTTTGAAGGAAAATAAATTTAAAAAAAAAAAACTACTTTTTTTAATTATATTTTTGGCTTATCTCCTTATAGGTTTTCTCAAATTTCAAGTGTGGGCACTCATTGGATGCAGAATTAAATTCCACATCCAACATGAACCCATTATGCATACTTTTGAGAAGACCCACATTGTTAAAAATTGAAGATACATTAAAAAGGTGTGTTGAAGTCAATTTTTTAATGTATCTTCAATTTTTACCAATGGGGATCTTCTCAAATGTATGCATAATGGGTACTCGTTGGATGTGGAATTTAATTCCACATCCAACGAGTGCCTACACTTGAAATTTTACTAAACCTATAAGGAGATAAGCCAAAAATACAATTAAAAAAAATAGTTTTTTTCTTTTCCCTTCAAAATATTTACATGTATCTCTTTTTAAACTTAAAGGATTTTTATTGGTTAACATATTATGACATGGAAATTATGTGAAATTTTCATGGATGCTTTTAGGCTAAAATTTCCTCTAATGCAAAATTCCAAAGGCTTAAATGACTTAAGGGATCTATGTCTCCATATGACATCCCAAGTCCTTTTCAAAGTCAAAGACTGTTGTAATGCCTCTAACTTGTATCAAACATGGAGACAATGGTACATTATGAGGGAATAGAACCCCAAGCTCAGGGAGAAGACTTGGTCAAAATTTTGGAAGAAGCTTCAGCAAAGACTCATCATGATATCCAACTTAGCCAATAAACTATATTGGGATTATGGACCCAAGGGTTCCTTTTTTCATCCATGAGGCTTATAGCTTAGAAGCAGGCTTAAAATCATTTCTTAATTATTCCATCTAGATATGCATCTACAAGAGAAATCTATGGAAGAAATTTTCCATCTTCTTATGGCTCTTAATTCGAGGGAAAACCTTAACTTGGGAAAATATTTAGAAACACAAGCATATGGGCCCCTTCTGCTATTTTTTGCGCCTTCACGAAGCTGAAAATGTGGAGCACCACTTATATAGTTTCCCATGTCCCAATCATTTATGGAGTGATCTAGAAGCTAGCATGAAATGATTCGGCCATGATCGATCTAATATCCTTCACACTCTTAACAATTGGAGGGCTCAATATTTTAACAATCCTATCTTGAATCACATCTGGAATCTCCTTCCAGACATACTCTTTTGTGCTATTTTCAAAGAGAGGAATTGTCACATATTCAAGAATCACTCCCTCCATCAGGACACTCTTTAGATCACAATTCAAAAGAAAGTAGAGGAACCAATTCCCAAGAATTCTTTATTAGATCCAGAATGACAAACCTTACGCAATGATACTTCACTACTTTAGAGTTGCTTCTCTACTTCAATAGTCACGATTACCCTCTCTCTTCACCCTTGCTATAATGCCTATTCCCTCCTCCTAGAGCTACCCTCCTCCTAATTTTCTAAAGCTCAATTTTAATGGTGCTTCAAATTATAACCCAAGAACGACGAGATATAGAGGTATCTTCAGGGATCATTTGGGATCCCCTATCTACATTTATTCAATATTTATGGGATATAAAAGTAACAATGTAGAATAATTGAAAGCCCTCGAAGGGGTACTACTGATTTCCCAAAAACAAGGCTATTACACAAAACTTATGGTGGAGGGACATTCTCAACTCATTATAAATATGATCTGCAAGATCCTACATGGCAGCCAGATCAACAAAATATCTTGTAGTTGAATACTTGAAAGCTTACTCATATGAGTAGCATCACTCCTTCCTTCCATTATGGTGATCATCCCCAATCACATCAGAAGAACTAGAAATAAAATTGCAGATAAGTTATTCAATCATGTATATATCTCATTAGCTTCGCGGATCTCCTCATGGAAATCCTTTGAAGAATCTCCCCTCAAGCAAGAATGTTGGAGCATAGCTAAGTAACAAAAATCTCCTTGAACCCTATGGGCAGTTGTCTGAAATGCTTAAATGCATATGCTACATGTAACTTTTCATTTTATCAATAAAAGGTTGTTGATTTTTTTCTGTGGAAAAAAAAGAAGAAGACAAATCTCCTTGAATGGTCTCTTTCTATCTATTCCTTGATGCTCTTTATCTTTATCTCTTATTGTGTAATTGGCCTATGTGGCCTAGTTTTTAGTTTTTCTATCAACAAGCATTATTATTTCTTCTACCCTTTTGAAAAGATTGATATTTTGACTTCAGTATGATAAAGTGGATTGAGTTTTTCTTGAAACGCATAGAATCAACAATCATTTATTATTGGTAAGCTTTGAAACACCATTTAGAAAGTGCGAAAAAAGATAATAAAAACCCTCATCCTCATATTTCCAAGATAAAACATATAGCAGTACATTATCTTTAACCATTTTAAAAACGTTTTCCTAATTATACCCAAAAATCTTAGTAACCCACTTAATATTTTGATTTTAAAATAATAATAATTATTATTCTCACTACTTTTTAGTATCTCATAAATATACACTATCTAAATCAAGTCAATATAGAAGTATTATTTTAATTTTTTAAGTAATAATTTTCTAAATAAATATGTTATATGTTTTCCACACTTTGCCATAAAATTCCATATGCTCTTACCGCACCCAAGAGAATATGTCAAGTCAATAAATAGGTATTACGTTCCACACAATTTCCCAATATAGACGTTAGTCATATGTTCAACGAAATTACACGCCAAATGGATATGGATTCTATTGTATTTCGTGGAAGCCTTGGGTATGGAAAATAAAGGAAAGAGAAAAATTATCAATTACACGCCAAATGGATTCTATTGTATTTCGTGGAAGCCTTGGGTAGGGAAACAAAGGAAAAAGTAAAACTATCAAATCAATTAAAATTGATTGAGTGAAATTGCTAACCAAAAATTGTCGTTAATTTTATTTTTAATTTTAATTTAAAAATAAAAATAAAATTAATTAAATTGTAAAATTGTTTTCAAATAAAAATAATAAAAATTATTATTTTAAATAAAAATTAAAAATTAATTGGTTTCAATAAAAATTAAAAAACAAATGATTTGTAATATATATATATATATATATAATTTAGTTTTAAAAAATAATAATTTTATAAATAAATATAATAAATTGATATGATATTTTTCATATATAAATATAATAAATTTATAATATTTAAGAAAGATTACATATTAGCTAGTATGTGTAGCTTAATTAAAATATAATTTGATTAAATTAAAAATAATAAACACAAAAATAAAATAACTAATAAAATATTGCATTATTAAATGTCACCACTAAAAATTAAGAAATATGATTAACTAATATTATTTATAACAACATATATACTTTGATATATATGTTTATTTTTATTTTTATTATATGTATGTTTTTAATATAATAATAAGTCATTTTAAATTGAAAATATAGAGAAAAAAATATAATTCATAAAAATAGAAATAATAGAAAAAATAAATAAAATTAAAAATGAATAAAAATTAAATAAAATTAAAAATGAAAAATTAGTAACTAATAATAAAAATGGAAGTTACTAAACTACTCATAATAAAACTTTAATCAATCACCTTACAAATAAATAAATTTAAATAATGATAAATAACAAAAAAAAAAATCGATGTAAATTTTGGATAAAAAACAAACTAACAACAACGAGTGATGCGCAAAACTAAATGTATAATATCATGACTACTACCATAGATATAATAATTACTATATTTTGAACTTAAATATTTTTAATTAAAACCATTGCATTGAATATTAAATTTAATTATTTTGAAAGATAAATTTTGAAAATACAATTTAATAATTTTTTTGAAAGCTAAATTTTGAGAATACAATTTAAGCTCATAATTGCAATTTCAAATCCAAAATTTAATGATCATATTATTAAGCAAGAATTACTGATTCAAATTCAAAACAACTGATTAAATCTTTATATAGAAATTGCAAATTCAACCTTAAAAAATAAAATAAAAAACAACAACACTTTAAAAATCACATAGTTATGCAAAAGATATTAGAATTAGTTAGGATTATGCTTACTTTAGTATATCTTAGATTGGGTTGTTGAGGAAGTTGAGAGATTCTCTCAACTTCTCTCTCTAAGATTAGCATAAGTTTAACTATATATATTTGATGTATCTGTGATTATTAAATATAGAAATTATTATTGTATGTTATTTTTGTGCGTTTCTGCTCTCTCATAATTTTTAATATGGTATCAGAGCCTGGCTGGGCTTAATCCCTGACGGGAGTGCCCAGAAAGATGTGAGAGTCTGCGTAATTGTTTGTCTGTACATAGGTGTGAAAGTGAATGTCTGTTTTTATTTATTTATTTCTGTTTGTATGTGAAGTGTGTGGCAGCTCATGTTCTTTGCGTTAACGCATTAGAATCAATTCCAGTCTTGAAACTCGCATCAGATGGAATTCGGTTTCAATACTCTGCAAACATCACGTGGGATTGGTTTTCGATGGGTTTGTAAACGATGTATATTCATATTTGTTTGATCCAATCTCTCGCAAAGAGACAACCTGATCTTATCTACTTGTTCATCTAACTTCATCGATCATTTGTTTAAACGAGACCTTGCCGTAATTATAATATTTTCAGGCAGGCATTTGGATCACAGCATCTAAGTGTAAAGAAATAATTCTGCAACAGTCTCAAACCCCACTAAAGATCTACGAAATGACTGCTGAATTGAAGCAAAATGGCGAGGAATGTCTATGGATTTTCCAGGTTAAACGACTTGTGGTTAAACCCCAACAGCAAATTAATAACACTGAATTTGGGGATCCTATTTTAACCTGCGCAGCCTGTTATGGTGCAATTGTTCGGCATTTGAAAGAGGAAGTTTAGTGGGCCACACAGAGCCTCATCCAGACGGCGTATAAAGACGGCATTATAGTGTTCAGATTGCTATCAGGATATGAAGATGGGCCATGGCGATGATTGGGATCTGTGGATGGGCAGAATTACGCTGCAAATTAGAGGAAATAAGATCATCATTTGGGCGTATATGCTGTGGGAGGATAAAACAAATTGGAATATGTTCGATATTTGCAGATTATTCAAACTCCAGGGGTTCTCCTGATGTATTATCCATGTTATCAGAATTTCCAGAATGCAGTAGTACTGTTAATATAATTTGGTGGAAGGAGAATTGCTGCGGATTTTCTGTTCTCTTGAATCATCAACAAGGATTACAGCTACGTTTAGCTCTGTGGTTTGTGTATTCACCACCTGTTTAGAGAATTGAGGGATCATTACAGCTGCAGTGCATGTCACTTTGTTTGCCATGAACATAAACATTCATCACTGACATCTATGTATCCGTATTGTGTAGACATGGTTCCATTTTTTATGCTTGTGGTGAAATTGAGTGCTATTCTTATCTGTGTGAAATTTATTGTGAGATTTGTGTATTAGAGAACCAATTATTGAACAAATTAGCATTATTTAAATTAGTCGTTCTTAACGTTCTACAGGGACGAGAGAACAATTGGCTAATTTGATTGTGTGAATTTGTTATGTCGTGTTGTTGTGCACAAGGCCACAAAAACGCCGATTCACAGTTGATGTGAAGATCATGTGTAAAATAAAGGTCAAGTTGTTAGATTAGCTCTTGAACACATTCAGTATTCAGACCATTTGCCTAGCCACTGATGGATAGCCGAAAGTGAAATATCCGACAGATGGTGATTGGTCCATAGGATGGTTCATCACTTGTCAGCGCTTATCGCGGAAGCCCCGACGAGCCGAGTTGTCAATACTGTTAATCTTGCAAAGTTCATTATCGCTGGTCAGAAACGAATGTATTTTAAATGGGTTGAATGGTAGCTCGAAAATGGTGGAGAAAAGAGCGTTGTCTATGAGATCTCAGAGTGGGTACAAATGTTAATGAAGACCAGATCAGACAAAGAGATGAAGTGTTGTAATTGTTATTAATTATTATATGTTTTGTAAAATAAGCATTAAGGGAGGGTATTAGAATTAGTTAGGATTATGCTTACTATAGTATATCTTGGATTGGGTTGTTGAGGAAGTTGAGAGATTCTCTCAACTTCTCTCTCTAAGATTAGAGTAAGTTTAACTATATATATTTGATGTATCTCTGATTATTAAATATAGAAATTATTATTGTATATTATTTCTGTGGGTTTCTGCTCTCTCATAATTTTTAATAAAAAAATGGAAAACACTTAACTGCGACGTTACAAAGTAACCACTTGTTTCTAGAGAAATCATTTAATCACATGCGTTTCCAACACCTTGACCTTCCAATGTTCTCTATTTTCTGGATTCGTACGGTTATCTCTATATCTCCAACATTCTGATTCGTAAGATTCTGTCCCGGAGGCCGGAGGCTCGAGTCTAACGATTATTCTATATTTTCACCCATACATCACGATCCACGGGGATTGGATTGTTCTCTACATTTCAACCGTCAAACCTGTTGACTCGGTCCTTCCATTTACAACCACAATCGTCGCCGGCGGCCGCCCAACATGCAGTGGGAGCATTCCATCAAGAAGCCTCTCAGTAATTTCATTTCCACAAATTTCCAGTCTCATTTGGAATCGAATTCAGATTTTCTTCATCTGCAGCAACCTCGAAGCAGAGCCAGAATCGATATAAAGTGATCGTTTGTTCCTATATGTTTTGTATAGAGAGACACTTTAATATCTGAAAGTTTGCACCATTTTTTTCCATACACTTTACAGTAATAATGGCGTTTTCCATAGATATTGATGAAATTCGCAGACTGTTTGAGACTGTGGACGAAAATGGGGACGAGAGGGTGACTGTAACTGAAATGAATCGCTACCTGAAAAAACTTGGAATGGAAATTTCAGAAGAAGAATTGAAATATCTGGTTATACCATTGTGTGAGAGCGATGATGGTAGCTTGACATTTGATGGATTTGTTGGCCTCTGTCACTCTGTTTTCCGGGAGAGATTGGAAGGTGAATTGAGCAATGGCGAAATTGGATGTGGAGATTTGATGGAAGCGTTCGAGGTGTATGATATCAATAACGACGGCTTCATCTCTTCCACCGAGCTTCAAGCGGTGCTCTGTAATTTAGGGTTCGTGCAGGGTGAAGAGCTGCCTATTTGCCAGCAGATGATATGCACATATGATTCAGATTCCAACGGGCTCTTGGACTTTCTTGAATTCAAGACTATGATGACCTCCAAGGTCACTGCGGCTCGGGCTGATCTTCAAGAATATGATAATCTCCGGACTTTCTCGAATTCAAGAATATGAGGACCCGCGGCTCCTGTTGATTTGCGCAGGTCCATGGTTATTTAAACTTGAGTCCTTTTCGTCACAACTGTTTGCACAATCATAAGATGTTATATATTATTTTGCACATTTTCCCAATTAGTTTTACAAGCATATATTTATAGTTTTGTTAAAAAAAATTATGATTTAGTTTTTATTAGATTTTATATTCAAATTTTATACATATAAGTGGAGAATAAAACCATCTCCCAATAAATAAACAATCTCATAATAAAATCTCAAATTAAATTCACTTCACATCATTTTCAACTTAAAAATAAAAATAAAATGAAACACTAATAATAAAATACAGGTGTGAAACTGGTTGTAAAATCATTGTTGGTTTTTATATAGTGTTTTATGGCTACATATATTTCCACTGAACCAAAAATTTCTTGGATGAAATGCTAGCATAGTAGATGCTCCCTAATTCCAATATTGCTTTTGACTAACGCCGCCAAATGGACCTTTTTCCTTCAAGATCTGGAAGGTTGAACTAATTTCAACAATTTGACTAAACAAGGTAAACATCAAACTAAGTGGATTTGGATTTTAAAATGGCCTAGGAATCTCAATCTACAAATCTACAAACAACTTGTCCCATGAATTAGAGAATCTAATAACGTCTATTGAAATTTGATGTAAACTTCTTATGGATTTCTATTTGAGAGAAGTTTGATTATAATATTGAAAATCAAGAAGCACGTAATCTTTTTTTATAATATTGAAGATCAAGAAGCACGTAATCCCCTTTTTATAATAATGAAGATCAAAAAGCATTTAATCATTTTTTAAAACAACAGGAGATGTGTTGTTCATCCTATTACTTTATGTGTTTTTAGTTTTTGTGAGATTCTCCTTAAGTGTGTAGAATGGCCTCTCCATTGTGATATACATAATCTATTACATGAATTTTAGATGTGACCAATAAATATGAAGATGTTGAAGGGAAATTCTTACAATAAATGGCTTTATATAATTTTATTTTCTAGTAGTGTTATTATTAGTATTATTATACCACCATTTTATAAGGGGTAATCATTATGATCAAAAGTGTTGATAATCTAAAGAAAAGTATTTCAAATAGGATTTCAAGTATTTGTTGACCACCTATGTATGGCCACGGATGTGAAGGTGATAAGTTGTGCTGATATTCAACAAAGTTCAATAAGTTAGTGAACGTGGAGTCACAATCTAACAAGACATAAGTAGGCATACCATGTAACCTAAAAACCATATCCATGAAAACCTAGGTAATTGTTGAAGGTAAATTGGTGTGGTAGGACACAAAAGTAAGCATATTTGGAAAATGATAAACTACCACTATGATGATTGATTTTATATATGTTGTTAGCATGTCTACTACAAAATCCATAGAAATGGGAACCCAAATAATGGCTAGCATTGATAGTGGTTGGAATTCCCCGTGAACCTTAACTATCTAGTTTTGTAAAAACTAAAATAACCCACAATAAGATATAAATACACTCTTTTAACACCCTATATTTCAACTTTGAATTTTATACCAAAAAAATACTGATTTTCTATATGTTGTTAGCATGCCTACTATAAAATCCATAGAAATGGGAACCCAAATAATGGCTAGTATTGATAGTGGTTGAAATTCCCCTGAACCTTAACTATCTAGTTTTGTAGAAGCTAAAATAACCCACAATAAGATATAAATACACTCTTTTAACACCCTATATTTCAACTGTGAATTTTATACCAAAAAAGTACATCTTTAATAATTAAAGTATCTTGCTACCAATTGTAACTCTTATAATCTTTAAATGGATTAAGGTCTTCTTAAATCCCATGGATGAATTGAACCATACAATTAACAATCATTTATTCTCAATGAACTTCAATGCACCAATTTGGTAAAGATGAGAAAAGGCTAATAAAAAACCTTCCTCATATTTTCAATTCAATTCAAAACATATAATATTGCATTCACCTGTTAATATTTTTCTCCTAATCATACTCAAAATATTCATAACCTACTTTTCTTATTTTGGTGATAGCAACCTAATATTTTAATTTAAAAATAATTATTCTCATTACTTTTTACCTTATGAGATTTAATTCCTCCCTACTAAGACACATGCTCTTACCTCACTTAAAAGAAGATGTCAAGTCAATGGATAGATATTATTTTCCTCATCATTTTCTGTTAGACATGTTTCAATAACTTACAGATTCTTTATAAACTTGAGTTGTATTTCACGGAAGCCTTGTGTATCCATAAAGTTTTAAAAATAGAATTTTAAAAGATATATATATATATAGATTGATTGGTTCAATGAAAGTGAAAAGGAAAAATTACTTTTATTTTATTATTGTATTTTTAAAAATAAATTTATAATTTATTTTATTATAAAAGTGTTTTATATAAATTTTTAAAAACAAATTAAAATAAATTATTTTTATTATAAATTAAGTATTGTGGAAGGAGTTGAGTTCAAGAGGCAAAGACACATTTTGTGTTTTTTGCTATGGTGGTTTTTAGAGACATTTTTTAATTAATGAAAATTGTGAAACAAATTGTAAAAATGAATTTTATTAAATAGTCTAATTATTGAATTTATGAGTTCAAATCCAAATAAACTTTAACAATTAAATAGCTACACAGAAACAAAACATAAAACCATTAAACAAAATTATTACCAACTAACCACTTCTTTTGAAAATTTCGTCGAAACCAAAAAAAAAACATAAACATAAACGCTTAAAGTGAGTCATTACCAATTAAAAGTTCGTTTTGAAAAAATAAAACTAAATCATTACCAACTAACCAGTTCTTTCTAAAAAAATATTACCCCGATAACCATGTCAATTTTGAAATGTGGTTTCTCGAATTTTAATAATAAGAAGGTTTGAGACGGAGACGGTTTACACCTAAATTTTTCTGTGTCCCCAAATACTCGAACCTTAATTTAGTTTTATCACAACTCCTTCTTTTTATGTGGCAGTTTTCAGTGAGGGACTTGCACGGGAATTTTTTATCGGGATTTGTTTGAATCTTTCCTAGCGATAGGGGGCACCTTTTCCATTTTCATTTTGATTTTATGACAGGATAACACCATCAAGTTGGACGTCGTCGACTACAAACCAGACAATCAAGTCTCTGGTGGTATCTTTACAAGTTAAGAGGAATTACTGCATGATCACTCGAAGTTATTAGATGAGGATCAGGTACCTATGATCAATTCACACACATCAAAGAAATTTAATGTGGAAGATGACATAATTAAAAGGATGAGGTTATTCTCAAAGCACCAAAAGGTGAGGTTTTCCCCTCATGCGTCTAATTATCATTCTACTACTAATCAGTGGTGAAAGAAACCATTATGTTCTATAAAATTTTGGATATGACGGTGGTAAAATATTTATGGCTTGATACAGTGACATGTGGTTTAACGGTAAGTTTTGCTGGGTGAAACCCACAAGATGGAGGTTCAAATCTCATTGAGTATATGGCCTGTTGTGTCTTGGCTAGAAGAGTAGGAGACCCCATAGTGGACGTCTCGGCTCCTGTTGAGGAATAAGTTAATCGCTATTGTGTGGCTTGTAGGTTGTTGCACCTAGCCTAGGTTTATAGTGGCAGCCAGTAGGATTTGATCCTGGGCCTTGTTCAGGATAACTCTCACCAGTTATCGATTATCCTAGATTGAAAAAAAAAAAAAATATTTATGGCTTGGCGTTGTTCCAAAGATGATGGATTTTGCTCTAATAGAAAGGTTTTCTTAGAAAAAAATTTAGGTTGTGGGCATTGGAAAAACAGATTGCTAGTTTCTAGAAGCCAAAGCTTGAATGATAGCCCCATTTTTCATGTCATGTCTCGAGGTTGGTTATTTTCAGAAGAAAGGAAGACTCAGAGGTTAGTATGGGCAGAAAATGTATGTGGGAAAATCAACTTTCTCTATTAAGCGTTAGAAACTAGATTTTGATCCATCAAAAGAGCCAATATTGACCAAGAAGACATGGACATTTCGTTTGGGTTTATCTCTCCAATTTTGGACAAAATAAATTCTTGAATTGATAGGAAATAACATAGAGAGATTTTTGACCTTATAAAGGAATTTTCTCACCAAATGTGATCAAATATGTTTCAATCCAAATGTGATCAAATATGTGCATGGGTTATGGTGGAAGGAGACGTGAGGGAAGGCCTGGTGGCAGAAATTGAGATAAAATATCAAGACAAGATCCGGCTTCAATCGGTAGATTCCTGGAATTTTTTTTTTCGCTGCTTTTCTTGTAGACAAGTAGGTCATATCATGGAGGTATGCAAGAAGAATGAGTAAGGACTAAAGCTTCCTAGAAGACTAGGCCAAAATCGCAATAAATCTCCCGATAACTCTCCATCGAGTTTTTAGGAGAAACAAGGCTGACATAATGATGCAACAATGGACTTTCGAGATGAGCATACATTACCTAGTAAGCATGAAATCATGTCTAGTGACTATCATTGGAACTCGTGTTTCTAATATTAAGGAGCATTCCATTCAAGAAACTTTAAAAGGAATCTATCACGTTGACCTTATCCCTTCTCTTTCCAATCATATTAATTCATTGTGGAAGATTTTGTTTCTTTTGTAAGCCAAGCTACTATCAACTTTGCAATATTAATAAATGTGTATATGTCAAAAAAATTTGAAGGCTTCATTTGGTTTATTGTAGGGTTTTTCATTCAAGCTACAACTGCATGCATATTCTAATCCACAAGTTAAAACCCCACACAATAATTGGACTCAAAACATGTATATAATTCATTAAAGATCAAAATATTTACACTATAATATTTGCATGATTGTCATTGGCCATTTGCATGATTTTCATTGTTGTTTGGAATATGCATCAAAGCATCAAGTAAGTGGCCTATACATTCATTTGCAATACTCCACCAAAACCAAAATAATATCATATCTTGAAAAAAAATATTGCAACAAGATAGTTTTTTCCTTCTCTTGTTCTCCACATACTTACTAATTTATAAATAGCTGTTTTCCTTTCTTGAATTTTCCACATACTTACTATTTTAAAAAAAGCATTCAAAATCTAAAATAGGATCAAGATCTATAATAAGTGGATTAGACCCATTATTTCAGTAACTAATTTGGAAAAATCAAAACAAAGACAAGTTATTTTTATTTCCTTCTCTTGTTCTCCACATATGTACTAATTGATAAAAGAAATTCAAAATCTAAAATAAGATCAAAATCCATAATAACCAAATAAAACATGTCATTTTAGTAACTAATTCCGAAAAATCAAAACTAAGACTACTTTTCTTTTCTTTTTATTATTATTTTTTTTTAGCTAGCCTAATCCATAATATTTGATCATAATATTTCTAGAGTCGAGCTAATTATTACAAGTTGATTCATCACTACATGAGATCTGAAGGGGGTGAAAAGTTCATCGCAGGTTCAAATATCTTGCCTTCTTTTTGATGACATATTCTCCTTTTTAATTCTGGTTTGAATCTATATATGTGTTCTAAAATATATCTTAGAAAAATTCTAGCTAATCACAAGAATGAAAATAAATGCGGAGAAGTCAATGATCCTCCATAATAATATCTCTCAGGTTGTTAAATAATATTTGATTGATTTTTTTTCTTTTTCAAATATTATAACCACAAGATGGTTTCAAGTACTATGTCATCGAATATGAACTAGACAATCTTGTTGGATGGGGATCTCGTGCTTGTGATTAATTAACACACATTGAAGAACTTTACTGTGGAGGATGCCATAATTAGCAGGGATGAGGTTATTCTCAGAGCACCAAAAGGTGATGGATCTCTTTCTCATTTTCCCCTTCGTGCATCCAAGTTTTCTAATTCTACTCCTAATTAGTAGTGAAAGAAACCATTATATCCCATAAAATTCCAGCTATGGTGATGATAAAATATTTAGGGCTTGGCATTGTTCCAAAGATGATGGATTTTGCTATATCTTGAATCACATCTGGAATCTCCTTCCAGACATACTCCTTTGTGCTATTTTCAAAGAGAGGAATTGTAACATATTCAAGAATCACTCCCTCCATCAGGACACTCTTTAGATCACAATTCGAAAGAAAGTTGAGGAACCAATTCCCAAGAAGTCTTTATTAGATCCAGACCGATAGACCTTACGCAATGATACTTCGCTACTTTAGAGTTGCTTCTCTACTTCAATAGTCACGATTACCCTCTCTCTTCACCCTTGCTATAATGCCTATTCCCTCCTAGAGCTACCCTCCTCCTAATTTTCTAAAGCTCAATTTTTATGGTGCTTCAAAATATAACCCAGGAACGACGAGATATAGAGGTATCTTCAGGGATCATTTGGGATCCCCTATCTACATTTATTCAGTATTTATGGGATATAAAAGTAATAATATAGAATAATTGAAAGCCCTCGAAGGGGTACTACTGATTTCCCAAAAACAAGGCTATTACACAAAACTTATGGTGGAGGGACATTCTCAACTCATTATAAATATGATCCGCAAGATCCTACATGGCAGCCCGATCAACAAAATATCTTGTAGTTGAATACTTGAAAGCTTACTCATATGAGTAGCATCACTCCTTCCTTCCATTATGGTGATCATCCCCAATCACATCAAAAGAACTAGAAATAAAATTGCAGATAAGTTAGTCAATCATGTATATATCTCATTAGCTTCGCAAATCTCCTCATGGAAATCCTTTGAAGAATCTCCCCTCAAGCAAGAATGTTGGAGCATAGCTAAGTAAGACAAATCTCCTTGGATGGTCTCTTTCTATATATTCCTTGATGCTCTTTATATTTATCTCTTATTGTGTAATTGGCCTATGTGGCCTAGTTTTTAGTTTTTCTATCAACAAGCATAATTATGTCTTCTACCCTTTTGAAAAGGTTGATATTTTGGCTCCAATATGATAAAGTGAATTGAGTTTTTCTTGAAGCACATAGAATCAACAATAATTTATTATTGGTAAGCTTTGAAGCACCATTTAGAAAGTGCAAAAAAAATAATCAAAAACCCTCATCCTCATATTTCCAAGATAAAACATATAGCACTGCATTATCTTTAACCATTTTAAAAACGTTTTCCTAATTATACCCAACAATCTTAGTAACCCACTTAATATTTTGATTTTAAAATAATAATAATTATTATTATTAGTATCTCATACATATACACTATCTAAATCAAGTCAATATAGAAGTATTATTTTAATTTTTAAGTAATAATTTTCTAAATAAATATGTTGCATGTTTTCCACAATGTTGCCATAAAATTCCATATGCTCTTACCTCACCCAAGAGAAGATGTCAAGTCAATAAATAGGTATTACGTTCCACACAATTTCCCAATATAGACGTTAGTCATATGTTCAGCGAAATTACACGCCAAATGGATATGGATTCTATTGTATTTCGTGGAAGCCTTGGGTATGGAAAATAAAGGAAAAAGAAAAATTATCAATTACACGCCAAATGGATTCTATTGTATTTCGTGGATTCTATTGTATTTCGTGGAAGCCTTGGGTAGGGAAAACAAAGGAAAAAGTAAAACTATCAAATCAATTAAAATTGGAAAAAGTAAAACTATCAAATCAATTAAAATTGATTGAGTGAAATTGCTAACCAAAAATTGTCGCTAATTTTATTTTTAGTTTTAATTTAAAAATAAAAATAAAATTAATTAAATTGTAAAATTGTTTTCAAATAAAAATTAAAAAAATTATTATTTTAAATAAAAATTAATTGGTTTCCATAAAAATTAAAAAACAAATGATTTGTAATATATATAAAAAATTTAGTTTTAAAAAATATTAATTTTATAAATAAATATAATAAATTGATATGATATTTTTCATATATAAATATAATAAATTTATGATATTTAACAAAGGTTACATATTAGCTAATATGTGTAGCTTAATTAAAATATAATTTGATTAAATTAAAAATAATAAACACAAAAATAAAACAACTAATAAAATATTGCATTATTAAATGTGACCACTAAAAATTAAAAAATATTATTAACTAATATTATTTATAACAACATATATATTTTTGTAAAATCTTTTTTTAACATATATTTTGATATATGTGTTTATATATATATATATATAAGTCATTTTAAATTGAAAATATAGAGAAAAAAATATAATTCATAAAAATGGAAATAATAGAAAAAATAAATAAAATTAAGAATGAAAAATTAGTAACTAATAATAAAAATGGAAGTTACTAAACTACTCATAATAAAACTTTAATCAACCACCTTACAAATAAATAAATTTAAATAATAATAATAAATAACAAAAAAAATCTCAATGTTAAATTTTGGATAAAGAACATAAATTTATGGTAAAAAATAAACTAACAACGAGTGATGTGCGAAACTAAATGTATAATATCATGACTACTACAGTAGATATAATAATTACTATATTTTCAACTTAAATATTTTTTAATTAAAATCATTACATCTGAATATTAAATTTAATTATTTTAAAAGATAAATTCTGAAAGTACAATTTAATAATTTTTTTGAAAGATAAATTTTGAGAATACAATTTAAGCGCATAATTGCAATTTCAAATCCAAAATTTAATGATCAAATTATTAAGCAAGAATTACGGATTCAAATTCAAAACAATTGATTAAATCTTTATATAGAAATTGCAAATTCAACCTTAAAAAATAAAATAAAAAACAACAACACTTTAAAAATCACATAGTTGTGCAAAAGAATGGAAAACACTTAACTGCGACGTTACAAAGTAACCACTTGTTTCTAGAGAAATCATTTAATCACATGCGTTTCCAACACCTTGACCTTCCAATGCTCTCTATTTTCTGGATTCGTACGGTTATCTCTATATCACCAACATTCTAATTTGTAAGATTCTGTCCCGGAGGCTCGAGTCTAACGATTATTCTATATTTTCACCCATACATCACGATCCACGGGGATTGGATTGTTCTCTATATTTCAACCGTCAAACCTGTTGACTCGGTCCTTCCATTTATCACCACAATCGTCGCCGGCGGCCGCCCAACATGCAGTGGGAACATTCCATCAAGAAGCCTCTCCGTAATTTCATTTCAACAAATTTCCAGTCTCATTTGGAATCGAATTCAGATTTTCTTCATCTGCAGCAACCTCGAAGCAGAACCAGAATCGATATAAAGTGATCGTTTGTTCGTATATGTTTTCTATAGAGAGATACTTTAATATCTGAAAGTTTGCACGATTTTTTTCCATACACTTGACAGTAACAATGGCGTTTTCCATAGATATTGATGAAATTCGCAGTGGGGACGAGAGGGTGACTGTAACTGAAATGAATCGCTACCTGAAAAAACTTGTAATGGAAATTTCAGAAGAAGAATTGAAATATCTGGTTATACCATTGTGTGAGAGCGATGATGGTAGCTTGACATTTGATGGATTTGTTGGCCTCTGTCACTCTGTTTTCGGGGAGAGATCGGAAGGTGAATTGAGCAATGGCGAAATTGGATGTGGAGATTTGATGGAAGCGTTCAAGGTGTATGATATCAATAACGACGGCTTCATCTCTTCCACGGAGCTTCAAGCGGTGCTCTGTAATTTAGGGTTCGTGCAGGGTGAAGAGCTGCCTATTTGCCAGCAGATGATATGCACATATGATTCAGATTCCAACGGGCTCTTGGACTTTCTTGAATTCAAGACTATGATGACCTCCAAGGTCACTGCGGCTCGGGCTGATCTTCAAGAATATGATAATCTCCGGACTTTCTCGAATTCAAGAATATGAGGACCCGCGGCTCCTGTTGATTTGCGCAGGTCCATGGTTATTTAAACTTGAGTCCTTTTCGTCACAACTGTTTGCACAATCATAAGATGTTATATATTATTTTGCACATTTTCCCAATTAGTTTTACAAGCATATATTTATAGTTTTGTTAAAAAAAATTATGATTTAGTTTTTATTAGATTTTATATTCAAATTTTATACATATAAGTGGAGAATAAAACCATCTCCCAATAAATAAACAATCTCATAAAATATCTCAAATTAAATTCACTTCACATCATTTTCAACTTAAAAATAAAAATAAAATGAAACACTAATAATAAAATACAGGTGTGAAACTGGTTGTAAAATCATTGTTGGTTTTTATATAGTGTTTTATGGCTACATATATTTCCACTGAACCAAAAATTTCTTGGATGAAATGCTAGCATAGTAGATGCTCCCTAATTCCAATATTGCTTTTGAGTAACGCCAAATTGACCTTTTTCCTTCAAGATCTGGAAGGTTGAACTAATAAAACAAGGCAAATGTGAAACTAAGTGGATTTGGATTTTAAAATGGCCTAGGAATCTCAATCTACAAATCTACAAACAACTTGTCCCATGAATTAGAGAAGCTAATAACATCTATTGAAATTTGATGTAAACTTCTTATGTATTTATATTTGAGAGAAGCTTGCTTATAACATTGAAAATCAAGAAGCACGTAATCTTTTTTTTATAATATTGAAGATCAAGAAGCACGTAATCCCCTTTTTATAATAATGAAGATCAAGAAGCATTTAATCATTTTTTTAAAACAACGGGAGATATGTATCCCCTTTTTATAATAATGAAGATCAAGAAGCATTTAATAATTTTTTTAAAACAACGGGAGATATGTTGTTCATCCTATTACTTCATGTGTTTTTAGTTTTTGTGTGATTCTCCTTAAGTGTGTAGAATGGCCTCTCTATTGTGACATACATAATCTACGACATGAATTTTAGACGTATCAATAAATATGAAGATGCTGAAGAGAAATTTTTATCATAAATGGCTTCATATAATTTTATTTTAGTAGTGTCATTATTAGTATTATTATACCACCATTTTATAAAGGGTAATCATTATGATCAAAAGTGTTGACAATCTAAAGAAAAGTATCTCAAATAGGATTCCAAGTACTTGTTGACCACCTATGTATGGCCACCGATGTGAAGGTGATAAGTTGTGCTCATATTCAACAAAGTTCAATAAGTTAGTGAATATGGAGTCACAATCTAACAAGACATAAGTAGTCATACCATGTAACGTAAAAAACATATCCATAAAAACATAGGTAATTGTTGAAGGTAAATTGGTGTGGTAGGACATAAAAGTAAGCATATTTGGAAAATGATAAACTACCACCATGATGATTGATTTTCTATATGTTGTTAGCATGTCTACTACAAAATCCATAGAAATGGGAACCCAAATAATGGCTAGTATTGATAGTGGTTGGAATTCCCCATGAACCTTAACTATCTAGTTTTGTAAAAACTAAAATAACCCACAATAAGATATAAATACACTCTTTTAACACCCTATATTTCAACTTTGAATTTTATACCAAAAAAATACTGATTTTCTATATGTTGTTAGCATGCCTACTATAAAATCCATAGAAATGGGAACCCAAATAATGGCTAGTATTGATAGTGGTTGGAATTCCCCATGAACCTTAACTATCTAACTTTGTAAAAGCTAAAATAACCCACAATAAGATATAAATACACGCTTTTAACACTTTATATTTCAACTTTGAATTTTATACAAAAAAATACATCTTTAATATTTAAAGTATCTTGCTACCAATTGTAACTCTTATAATCCTTAAATGGATTAAGGTCTTCTTAAATCCCATGGATGAATTGAACCATAAAATTAACAATCATTTATTCTCAATGAACTTCAATACACCAATTTGGTAAAGATGAGAAAAAGTAATAAAAAAACTTCCCCATATTTTCAATTCAATTCAAAACATATAGTATGGCATTCACTTGTTAATATTTTTCTCCTAATCATACTCAAAATATTCATAACCCACTTTTCTTATTTTGGTGATAACAACCTAATATTGTAATTTAAAAATAATTATTCTCATTACTTTTTACCTTATGAGATTTAATTCCTCCCTATTAAGGCACATGCTCTTACCTCACTTAAAAGAAGATGTCAAGTCAATGGATAGATATTATATTCCTCATCATTTTCTGTTAGACATGTTTCAAGAACTTGGATTCTTTATAAACTTGAGCTGTATTCCACGGAAGCCTTGTGTATCCATAAAGTTTTAAAAATAGAATTTTAAAGATATATATATAGATTGATTGGTTCAATGAAAGTGAAAAGGAAAATTTACTTTTATTTTATTATTGTATTTTTAAAAATAAATTTATAATTTATTTAATTATAAAAATGTTTTATATAAATTTAAAAAAAAAAATTAAAAAAAAATATTTTTATTATAAATTAAGTATTGTGGAAGGAGTTGAGTTCAAGGGGCAAAGACACATTTTTTGTTTTTCGCTGTGGTCGGTTTAAATTTTTAGAGACATTTTTTATTTAATGAAAATTGTGAAACAAATTGTAAAAATGAATTTTATTAAGTAGTCTAATTATTAAATTTATGAGTTCAAATCCAAGTAAACTTTAACAATCAAATAAATACACAAAAACAAAGCATAAAACCATTAAACAAAATTATTACCAACTAACAATTTCTTTTGAAAATTTCAAATGTAAATTGAGTCGAAACCAAAAAAACACAAAAAAATAAACGCTTAAAGTAAGTCATTACCAATTAAAATTTCGTTTTGAAAAAATAAAACTAAATCATTACCAACTAACCACTTCTTTCTAAAAAAAATATTACCCCGATAACCATGTCTATTTTGAAATGTGGTTTCTAGAATTTTAATAATAAGAAGGTTTGAGATGGTTTACACCTAAATATTTCTGTGTCCCCAAATACTAGAACCTTAATTTAGTTTCATCACAACTCTTTCTTTTTATGTGGCAGTTTTCAGTGATGGACTTGCACGGGAAATTTTTATTGGGATTTGTTTGAATCTTTCCTAGCGATAGGGGGCACCTTTTCCATTTTCATTTTGATTTTATGACACAATAACACCATGAAGTTGGACGTCATTGACTACAAACCAGACAATCAAGTCTCTGGTGGTATCTTTACAAGTTAAGAGGAATTACTGCATGATCACTAGAAGTTATTGGATGAGGATCAAGTACCTATGATCAATTCACACACATCAAAGAACTTTAATATGGAAGATGACATAATTAAAAGGATGAGGTTATTCTCAAAGCACCAAAAGGTGAGGTTTTCCCCTCATGCGTCCAATTATCATTCTACTACTAATCAGTGGTGAAAGAAACCATTATGTCCTATAAAATTCTGGATATGATGGTGGTAAAATATTCATGGCTTGGCGTTGTTCCAAAGATGATGGATTTTTCTCTAATAGAAAGGTTTTCTTAGAAAAAATTTTAGGTTGTGGGCATTGGAAAAATGGATTGCTAGTTTCTAGAAGCCAAAGCTTGAATGATAGCCCCATTTTTCATGTCATGTCTCGAGGTTGGTTATTTTCAGAAGAAAAGAAGACTCGGAGGTTAGTATGGGCAGAAAATGTATGTGGGAAAATCAACTTTCTCTATTAAGCGTTAGAAAATATATTTTGATCCATCAAAAGAGCCAATATTGACGAAGAAGACATGGACATTTCTTTTGGGTTTATCTCTCCAATTTTGGACAAAATAAATTCTTGAATTGATAGGAAATAACATAGAGAGATTTTTGGCCTTATAAAGAAATTTTCTCACCAAATGTGATCAAATATGTTTCAATCCAAATGTGATCAAATATGTGCATGGGTTATGGTGGAAGGAGATGTGAGGGAAGGCCTGGTGGCAGAAATTGAGATAAAATATCAAGACAAGATCCGGCTTCAATCGACAGATTCCTGGAATATTTTGTTTCGCTACTTTTCTTGTAGACAAGTAGGTCATATCACGGAGGTATGCAAGAAGAATGAGTAAGGACTAAAGGTTCCTAAAAATATTTGGGTAAAGAAGACTAGGCCAAAATCGCAATAAATCTCCTGATAACTCTCCATCGAGTTTTTAGGAGAAACAAGGCTGACATAATGATGCAACAATGGACTTTAGAGATGAGCATACATTACCTAGTAAGCATGAAATCATGTCCAGTGACTATCATTGGAACTCGTGTTTCTAATATTAAGGAACATTCCATTCAAGAAACTTTAAAAGGAATCTATCACATTGACCTTATCCCTTCTCTTTCCAATCATATTAATTCATCGTGGAAGGATTTTGTTTCTCCTTGTAAGCCAAGCTACTATCAACTTTGCAATATTAATAAATGTGTATATGTCAAAAAAAAATTAAAGGCTTCATTTGGTTTATTGGAGGGTTTTTCATTCAAGCTGCAACTGCATGCATATTCTAACCCACAAATTAAAAACCCACACAAATTTTAATCTACAAATTAAAAACCCACAAAATAATTGGACTCAAAACTTGTATATAATTCACTAAAGATCAAAATATTTACACTAGCAGTTGCCCCAAAAGGTGCAAAGAGAGGCCGATAGGATTTTCAAATAAAAAACGTTGTACAAGAAAATAACAATAACAATTGAGACGTTAAACTTAAATTTATTTCTTAAGTTTATAATATGTAACTAAAATATTCATGAATATCAACAAGATGCTAGAATATTAAATATTAAATTGATTATGTCATATTCAAAAGAAATCTAATAGTCCCTTCAGGGTAGAACGAAAATTTGCAGGACTTAGTTAAGACATACAATTTGAAGCTCAAAATGAATCCTACTTTTACTGCTCATCATATAAGTTTAAAATTTAAATGCATAAGAAAGCATGTCTACAGCAAGAAGCTAAATTCATGCTTACTAATTCCTACCTGCTCTTCAAATAGTAGCCCATTCTCATCTTCAGATCCAAGCTAACGTAATATAAAAGCATGCATAAGTAGTAATACAAAAGCATGCACAAGTTGTGAATATGCAATACTAACTTCAATAAATTTAGATATAAGGGGTTTACAGCAAGCAACTAAATTCATGCTTACTAATCCCTCCCTGTTCTGGCTTCAAATAGTAGCCCAGTGACATCTTCAGATCCAAGCTAAACTAATGGAGAAGTATGCATAAATTGTGAAGATGCAATACTCACTTCACGAAAATAACATATAAGGGTAAGACACAATGAATTTGAGAATGTTAATTTACAAAAATGACTTTATTATTCCCCTATTGAGAGACTGTCGCCTAGTGTCCCTTGCTCGAAGAAAACAAAAAGAAAAAATATGCAACAATACTAGTCCCATTTTCCTATATAGGAAACATTGGAATATCACAAAAACTACATCGCAACAAAAAATTATTAGTCCACTTTTCCTAATGGGAAAACATGAAAATTTCCCAAAACTACGTCACAACAAAAGAACACGGCAAGACCGATACACTGGGGTATATTAAAAATATTTTAGTGAATAATAACGTGAATTTGAAGCCAGGCACCAAAAGCTTCCGAAGAGATGTTATCAGTAAGTGCATGGGCATTATATTTCTTCTACTTCAATAAATCAGTTTCTTAGAGGCAGGCTATTTGCAATTCAATTTCAATTGAAATAGCTTTCCAGATATATCGCCTTACTTGTGCATAGTAGATTTAATCGGACTATATAGCAAATTTTTCTTGGGGAAGTTTCACCCACACACACACGTAACAGACAAGAGAAATAGAAACTAAAATATGTAGTTCTTATTGCCTCTCTAGCTTGCAATGAGAAGCTAATAGCTGAGAAAAGCTCAACAGCATTTGCAAAACTATTTTGGTCTAAAACCATATTCAATAATATGGCTTGGATATGTACCAAAAAGTTACAGAACATTGTGAGACATCCAATTTCCATGATTATGTGGAGATCGATTGTCTGCAAGCATTAAGTTTGACCTCCATGGTATGATTTTTAGTTTACATAAGAATTCCCCTTACTATGATCATTGATTTCAATAGAGTGAATAATGAGTATCGTAATGCCCCTTACTATCACACACGGCTTCAATAGAGTGAATAATGAGTATTGTAAACAGAAAAGGGTCACTTAGCCCAAAGGACATTAGCAACATTATATCTTGATTGCAGATTGCGTGCCTTAAAAAGGCAACAAGAATAAATCACCTTGTAAAATGGGCAAGGTCATCAGCAACCTTATATTTTGATCCTAAATGCAAATGGCAACCGCTAGTTAGCTAATAATATTAAATTAGATTTTATTCTCAATAATTGAATTCATTAGCATTGCATGTCCAAACATTTCCAAATCCAGTTGCTTAAAAAGCAGAGAAATTATTCGATCAAAGGTGAAAATATTCAATTATTCTCCAAGATCAATCATACTCAATGTCAAAAGCACAATAGTTGTAAATTCAGCTAATGTCAATTTGTAAATCACAATGATTAGCATGCAACGAAAGATAGTTCATAGCAGCAAATAAGTTGCGGGAAATCTTTCTATATCAAATGAAAAAAATCATAGGAGTGAATTCCTCATATGAAACTTCGTCAAGTTATATAGTTATAATATTCATTACGTGTAGTGAAGTAGAAAAACAAAAACTAACAAATTAGAACTAAACAAGAAACACAATTAACCCTGTCAAATTAGGAAACAGATGGCCAAACTCCTTAGTCCAAGATCTATTTACAAGTTGATCATATTCACCTGAAGACAAGCTCAAACCAACAGACAATATCTCTGCTACCAACAGATACGTTTACAGGAGACCAAGGAAACTGTTATGTATCACACGCAAAAATTCTTATAAAATCCTCTTTTCAGAGTTGATAAAGTGATTCAGTTACAATAATCATATTGTACACTCAGATTCCAAGGAAGAGCCATTAAAAGGAGACTGCCACTACCCCTGAAAGATACATTCACATGAGATAAAAGCAGCTAGCAAGTATCAAAAGATTGACGGCAATTTCACCCATCATACTTCACCAATTGACAGTCGTAAAATGTATCGTGTGAACTACAAAACAAGGAAGGCCAACCAACTTGGATAAGCTAATCGTTCGTCCAGTCCCCCATACACATAAGACTTCAATAGCACAACTTTTCTATCGAATATCACTATTCACCTTTCGCATAAAGTAACCGCTCTTACAGAGTAAACAGAAAATAGGAACAATTTTTAAAAGTTGGCATTCTAAAGCATCCCTATGGCCTATCCTCACCTTCAAGTGTACATTTCTCTGTAGAATTATTGTGATCTTTCACAGTAAAGCATCATTTTTCCATGCTAACCTCTAGGCTCCAACCCATCTAGGGGACTGAAAGCATAACTGCAGGATGTGCAATGCTTAAATTAGCCAAAAAAAATGCAGCAGTAGAATTGATCATGGTAATCTTGATATTAGCACACAGCAAGCACAAGAATGATAAAGAGAGAGTGGATCTTTCAAAAGTGTGGCCGTCTTTAATTACCCATGAATACATATTTAGAATATATGTTTGTCACAAAATTGGAGACTGAAGATACATATAGCTCTTCAGCTTACTATAGAACCTGTTTTCACTGGATGAGCAACAAAATTATAGTGCTTAGCATGAACACCCCGCACTGATCTTCGAAGTTTGGAGGTAAGAGGTGACTTCACCGCTTGATCATCATGAATAAACTCCGAGATGCCACCCAAACACTGGCTTTGGTTCGATTCGGCGATCTGACCAAAACCCAGTTCACAGAAATGATTGCCTTTAAAATTAGGCTTCGAATCAATAGCCTTCAGAATTTTTGGCTATTAGATTAGTTCAAAAAATCGATTTACTGTAATACATGAATCGAGGAACACTTCTCGAGGATTATCGCAACTGTGCAAAAACCTCTCATCCATTGAACTACACCCCTCGCCTGTGCGCTCAGCACAATACCCAGTAAAATGAACAAGATTTTTGTGCCTGAAACCCTTGCAATGGGTTCGATATTCACCAGGGTAACAATATATTGACGAGACATTACATTTAACAGTCTGCACCGATCGAACCTGCAAAAAAAAGGGAGAAAATCAGCATGGGATTCTAATAGGGGACGTTTGAAATTTGAAAACAAGTAAAAAGGGAACCAATTTACAAGGTCTGAGACAGGGGCCTGCTGTCATATTGAAAAGATGTTCATAGCCTTCATTGCAGTTACACCTGTATCCGAACTTGGATTCGGCAACAGGAGCCCTCTCCGCACATAGAAATCCCAGATTTACATGCATGAAAGCGATTTGATTTTGATTTAGCTGGATGGATTTGATTAAACGGAGTAAAAATCATATTACCCAAATTAGAAATGGAAACTCAGTATGATTTTATTATTTTTTTGCACACGTCTTACTAGTGACATGTGTCATTATCAAAATGAATTGGTTGACGAAAAAGCACCTGTATTAATTCAAAACAGAAGGCCTATCGGCCTAAATATAATATTTGCATGATTGTCATTGGCCATTTGCATTATTGTCATTGTTGTTTGGAATATGCATCAAAGCATCAATTAAGTGGCCTATACATTCATTTGCAATACTCCACCAAAACCAAAATAATATCATATCTTGAAAAAAAAATATTGCAACAAGATAGTTTTTTCCTTTTCTTGTTCTCCACATACTTATTAATTTATAAATAGCTTTTTTCCTTTCTCGAGCTCTCCACATACTTACTAATTTATAAAAAGAATTCAAAATCTAAGATAGGATCAAGATCTATAATAAGTTGATAAGACCCATTATTTCAGTAACTAATTTGGAAAAATCAAAACTAAGACAAGTTAGTTTTATTTCCTTCTCTAGTTCTCCACATACGTACTAATTTATAATAAAAAATTAAAATCTAAAATAAGATCAAGATCCATAATAACCAAATAAAACATGTTATTTTAGTAACTAATTTGGAAAAATCAAAACTAAGACTACTTTTCTTTTCTTTTTATTATTTTTTTTTTAGCTAGCCTAATCCATAATATTTGATGATAATATTTCTAGAGTCGAGCTAATTATTACAAGTTGATTGAACATGCCATAACTACATGAGATCTGAAGGGGGTGAAAATTTCATCGCAGGTTCAAATATCTTGCCTTCTTTTTGTTGACATATTCTCCTTTTTAAGTATGGTTTGAATCTATATATGTGTTCTAAAATGTATCCTAGAAAAATTCTAGCTAATCACAAGAATGAAAATAAATGCGGAGAAGTCAATGATCCTCCATAATAATATCTCTCGGGTTGTTAAATAATATTTGATTGATTTTTTTTCTTTTTCAAATATTATAACCGCAAGATGGTTTCAAGTACTATGTCATCGAATACGAACTAGACAATCTTGTTGGATGGGGATATCGTGCTTGTGATTAATTAACACACATCGAAGAACTTTACTGTGGAGGATGCCATAATTAGCAGGGATGAGGTTATTCTCAAAGCACCAAAAGGTGATGGATCTCCTGCTCATTTTCCCCTTGGTGCATCCAAGTTTTCTAATTCTACTCCTAATTAGTGGTGAAAGAAACCATTATATCCCATAAAATTCCAGCTATGGTGACGATAAAATATTTAGGGCTTGGCATTGTTCCAAAGATGATGGATTTTGCTATAGTCGAAAGTTTTTTCAAAACCTTTGTTATCCCACAAGCATTGGCATAGCCCCATTTTTATTTTCAAATATTAGAAATACAATATGGTTTGAAGTACTTAGGTCTCTATCTTATGACAAATTCTTATAAAAGAAAAGATTGGTTATGGTTGATTTAAAAGTTTGAAGCCAAGATATCCATATGGGTAATCAACTCATGTCTAGAGCGAGGAGACTGATATTGATAAAGTCTATAGTGGAAATCATTCATATCGGTTGGACATAAATTAAATCCATTACTAAAGGGATCATAGATAGAATCAATAAGATATGTCACAAATTTTGTTGGAAGGAAATAAGTAGACAAATGGTATCTGACCAATTAACTGGAGGATGATTTCATAGCCCAAAATGATGGGGGCTTGGGAGATAAAATAATTAAATATTTTTTAAAAATTGTTAGAATCCAATATCACTTGGAGGCTTTTGAAAAATAGATCTATATAGGGGCAGACTATGAATATCAAATATTTCGAAGTGAAATCAAAGTTAGAATGCATTCGTTGCACCAAAATTGTTTATCTTTCCCCTTATGTAATTTGGAAATCCCTTTGTGATGCCTTCCCTATTATAGGTAGTTGGATTGCATGGCATGTGATAAATGGAAAAAACATATATATTGGGAAAGATCCATGGATTGGAATAGGTCTCCAATATATGCTTTCGGACCATCTAATAGCCTCTTTACATTGAATGGATGTTTTTTCACTAATTGATGCTAGGAACAGAGATGTTCAAGCATGGGGACTCCAAGGTTGGATGTTGACAGAGGATTTGTATTTAAATAATATTGAAGCCTAGGAGTGGAAAAGTTAAGTCAACTTGTTTTCCTTTCCTATTATCAGAACCGATAATTAAGACATAAGCATATTAGCATGGTCAAAGAACCAAACCTTAAGGGAATATACAACTAAATTAGGCTATCAAGCCCAATTTCAGGCAATGGTTGAAAGGGAAGTGTTTTGGTGATGAAAACCCTTGTGGAAACACAAAGTCCCATTGAAGAGTAAACTAGCATTATGGTTAGATTTGTCAAATAAAATACTCATGTGGTACAATTGATGAAGAGGAGATAGACAGGTCCTAATTTTGTCCATTATGCATAAATTATGATGGAATGGTCTCACAATTCTTCATTGGTTCTCCATATGTTTTTATTATTATTATGGAGCATGGCCTTAACTAAATACTCACCACACACCACATCATGGAACAAAGCTTCCCTTGATGACTATGTCAAAGAATGGTATTAGAATGTATCATTCTAATAACAATGGAGTTTGGAGATGACTAGACATTACCTAGTAAGCATGAAATCCTATCAAGGGTCATTCATACTTATGTTTCTAATCTTAAGGAGCATTCAAGTGAAGAAACTTTAAAAGGAATCTCTCACATTGACCCTATCCATTCTCTTTCCAATCATATGAATTCATCCCGAAAGGATATTGCTCCTTCTTCTAAGCCAAGCTCGAATCTAGATGATCCCAAAATTTAAAAGCCTTTGGTTTCATAGTAGATTCACATCTGACCAATCTCATTGTTTCACTAACATAAATTTTTTATTCTATTGCAAATTCAAAGTCCTCTCCATCTCTCATGGCAGGCAGAAAACAATATGAATTGAGATTGAAAGAATGACTCTCTCTAGGTTGTCCATCCAAGGGGAAATTAACCGAATACTTTAGTCCTACCAATCATGTAGGTTTTTGATCAAATATTTTCATTTCACAACAAAAATCTATGGAATACATACATTTATGGAAATTTTATATTATTTTCAAGATTCTTGCAGAAGAAAAAGTCCCCAGTGGGGCTCCCTGATGAAGATAATATCCTAAACATATAGGGTTTTGGTGGTTCCTCGAAGCAAACAATCCTCAAGCAAGTATTGCAAATGCATTGTCTTGACATTATCATGTTGCAAGAGACAATGTCATCAAGAGAGAAATCCAAAAATATTTTGGGTTCATGGATGAAAGACTAGGCATTTTGTGTGATTAGTGCATCAAGTCTCTCTCAAGGACTCTTCATTTGGTGGAGTCTAAAGAAGAAATCCATTCCATCTTCGATCTATCGAGGATAAATTTCAAATTAAATTGAAGTTAAACCCTTCAATATGGACTGTAATGTTTTGAATATCTATATTATATATTCCAAAAGGATCATCTTCTAGTGATCCATCAGAGATACTGGAATTCTATCATGACACCCTATGGTTCTAGGAGGTAACCTTAAACTCAGTATGTTGATTGTTGAAGTATGCCGTTCTAATAAAAAACGATATATGTTAGAATTTTGTTCATGCAACCTTTTTGAAAATGCAAACCTTATGGACATAAGTCCACAAAAACTCCTACCAAGGTGGAGAAAAAAGAGATATGACGTTAACATAGTTTTAAAACAATTAGTTTGATTCTTGATTTCATAATTTTTTTGGATGAATAATTTCATCATTAATTCATGGGTTTATGTGGGTGGAGTTTTAGATCATTGTAAAATATTATTAATAATTGAATCCCAAGATCTACAAAACCTTTCACCCTTTAGATTCAATGTGGCATGGATAGACAAGGATTTCCATAAATTGGTCAAAGACTCATGGATCCACGTGCGAGAGGGTGGGGATTCTCCATCCATGGTGTAGTTCTGCAATAGCTTGAAACACCTGAAAATGAAAATTAAGCAATGGTACAAAGCACTAAAATAAAAATAGGAACCATCCTTAAGAAACATTGAACAAAATATTGCTTAGTTGTACTCTTTAAATGCTTCATACGTCCTCTCAAAAGTGGATTTGGAAGAATTGAAATCATTAGAAAATGCTAAGAGAGAAATTATAGCTTGAGAGGAATATCTCTATCACTAGAAGAGTAGAGAAGCATGCATCCACAAGGTAAATGTGAATACCAAGCTTTTCCATCAATTTGTTGATATGTGAAAGAACACAAACCCCATATCGAAAATAGAGGATGGAAAAGGGAATATGAAAATTTTATTTAAAGAGAAGGTGGATCTCGATGTGTGCCATTTTAAATCTCTTTTTACTAAACCTAACGTTTATCCAATTTTGGAGACTTTGGAAGTACTGGGGATTTTACCACAATCCATCACATAGGACACAAATGATACATTGATGGAAGAGGTATCTAAAGCATAGGTCTTGGATGCTCTTACCCAAATGCAAAAGGGAAAGAATTGGGCCCAAATGTTTTCATGGTCGACTTTTATTTAGGATTTTACGACCTTTTGAAGTCTAAAATTCTTAAAGTAGTAAGGGAATCATATAAGGAAGGATGTTTGCACAAGGCTCTCAATTCAAATTTTATATACTTGATTCCCAAAAAACAGTAGTGTTAATCCTTCAGTGATTAAAAACCTATTTCTTGTTGTAATGTAATGTACAAGTTGATTATGAATATCATTTATTTAATAATTAATCCAGTACTAAGTGATATCGTTTCATGAGAGTAATTTAGATTCTTCCAAAACTATCAGATTCATCATGCAGTGTCTATAGCACAAGAGTCCATGAACTTTAACAAAATGAAGAATATATCTTCCATAGCTAAGAAGTAATTAGAACTGTCAAAATGATATGATAGGGTGAATTGGAAATATATTCATCTATGTCTAATTCAGTTACGGTTCAATCTACACTTAGTCAATTGGATGATGCCTTGTGTCTCTATTGTCAGCTTTGCAATATTAATAAATGTGTCTACGTTAATAGTTTTCCAAGCTTCATGTGATTTAAGGAAGAATTTCTCACTATCTCCCCTCATATTCTTATTAGTCGTGGAAATGTTGAGTAAGTTGATTCAAAAAGCCATAATTGCATGATATTTGAAGGGGATGAAAATGTCGTCACAAGGTCAAATCTCTTTCCTTATTTTTGTTGACGACATTCTCCTTTTTATGTATGGCTCGATTCTATATATTGGTGTTTTGAAATGTATCCTAGAAAAATAAAAGTTAATTGCATGAATGAAAATAAATGCAAAGAAGTCAACAATTCTCCATAATAATATCTTTCATGTTGTTAAATAATATTTGGTTGATTTTTTTTTCTTTTCAAATATTATAAATACAAGATGGTTTGAAGTAATTAGGTTTCTATCTTATGAAAAATTATTATAAAATAAAATATTGATTATGGTTGATTTGAAACTTTGAAGCCAAGATATCCATATGGGTAATCAACTAATGTCTAGAGCGGGGACTGGTACTGATAAATCATATAGTGGAAAGCGTTCCTATCGATTGGGCATCAATTACATCCATTAAAAAATGGATTAGAAATAGAATCACTAAAATATGCCACAAATTTTGTAGGAAGGAAACAAGTAGCCAAATGGTATCCCACCAGTTAACTGGAGGATGGTTGCACGGCCAAAATGATGGGGGATTGGGGAATAAAATATTTTTTTTTTTTTAGATAACTGTTAGAATCCAAGATCCTTTGGATACTTTTGAGAAATAGATCTATATAGGGACAAACTATGAAGATCAAATATTTCGAAAGGAAATCAAATTTAGAATGCATTCATTGCACCAGAAATTTTTATCTCTCCCTTTCCGTAATTTGGAAATCCCTTTGTGATTCCTTCCCTATTATAGGTAGTCAAGTTGCATGGCAACTGGGAAATGGAAAAAACATATATATTGGGAAAGATACATGGATTAGCATAGAGGGCCAATATATGATTTTGGACCATCTAATCACCTCTTTACATTGAATGGATGTTTTTTCGCTAGTTGATGCTAGGAACAGGGATGTTCAAGCATATGGAGTCCAAGTTTGGATGTTGGTAGAGGATTTGGATTTAAATAATATTGAATCCTAGGAGTGGAAAATTTAAGTCAATTTTTTTTCCTTTACTATTATCAGAACCAATAGTGAAGACAACAAGATATTGGCGTGGTCAAAGTACCCAACCTCAAGGGAATATACAACTAAAATAGGCTATCAAACCCAATTTGAGGCAATGGTCAAAAGGGAAGTTTTTTGGTGGTGAAAACTATTGTGGAAACACAAAGGCCCATTGAATATTAAACTAGCATTATGGATAAATTTTTCAAATAATCTACTCATGTGGTATAACTGATGAAGAGGAGATAAACAAGTCCTAATTGTTTTCCATTATGTGGAAATTATGATGAAATGGTTTCACAATTGTTCATTAGTTGGCCATATGTTTTTTAATTTATTTTGGAGCATGGTATTAACTAAATACTCACCACACACCACATCATGGAACAAATATTCCCTCGATGACTATGTCAAAGAATGGTCTTGGGATTTATGAGTCTATAATTACTCTACCTTTCAAATAGTATGGGTTTACTCCATTTCGTGGGTAAGGAACATGGTGATCTTCCAAGACAAAAATATCCCAATTGAGGTGGTTATGTCTATGATAAATTCTCAATTGAATGTGCATAAAGAGGTAAAAAAAAAAAAAAAAAACTAGAACTCCTTCCATGCCTCCACTAAAGGAAGATATGGCCTATGGCTACTTCTACGGAGTTAGATAGGGTAGTCCTCTATTATGTGGGCCCGTCATTATTCTCTATATAAAAAACCATCTCATTAAACATATTCTATATTTCCTGGGAAGCGGTATGAATACAAAGGGAAAAATTTCTATAATCTCGGCACTACTATATGTGGCTAACTATTTTGAGGTGCCAAAAATCCAGATTTTTGGTGAATCCCAAATAGCCATAGACTCGATCAACAACAAGATTATGATAAGAGGTCCCCATCTATATCACATCTTAAGAGAAGTTGAAAGTAAGGCTAATAAGATGGAGTATTTCAAAACAAAACACACTTTAATGGAATTGAACACTAATGCAGATCGCTTCTCCAAAGAGGCATTAAAGGTTTGATCAAGAGCTCATGATATCATCGAAGTTCTTAATGATAAAGCACTAGAAGGTATAGTCATAGATTTTCAGGCATAAATAAGTAGAATTTTTAGATGCATAGCTTAGATGATGGACACATGTTTCTTTTGACCAATGAAGCTAGAAAAATGTAGAGAGAACCAAAAGAGTTGTGGATATTGATTGCCTAGAACGTGTGTCTTTTTTGGATAGAAGTTTAAGATGAGACTGTTAAGGTCTTCACAATGTGCATATTTTCACTTGGGAAATATAAGTTATTTTTCTTAAAAAATAAGAAGTTTATAATAGGGATTTAAGTTCCATAGAATATTCTAGAATCTTGTTATTAGTATACACAAATCAAAGGTTCAAATTTATTTCCAAACCAGTTATGTTTTTTTGAGCCTTTAATTAAATTTATTAATTTAAATAAAAAATAAAAATGGAAATAAAATAAATCATATGAAGGTTTTTTGGACATGTGTTATAGCCTATTTACAAATTAAGAATCTCCATGGTTAACCATCTTGTTATATTTTTTCTATTTTTAAATGTACATATTTAACTTAAATTTCAATATTGTTTATCATTGCCGATAATAATAATAATATATATATATTAGTTAATTTATATGATTTTTTTTTTTAATAATTTAAATTATATAATGTGAGTATTTTGATATTTATGAATATTTACCAACTATATAATTTATATAGTTATACTAATTTATTCAACTTTACTCACATGCCTTTCCAACACCCTATTTTCTGGGTTCGTAAAGGTTATCTATATCTCCAACATTTTGAATCGTAATATTCTCCATCCTAGAATATTGAATCTTGTGATTATCTTATATTTTCAAGCAATCATCAGAATCCACATGGATTGGATTGTTTTGTATATTTTAACTATCAACGCTATTGACTTGGTTCTTCCATTTATCGCCACACATGTCACCGATGATGGCCTAACATATAGGGGAGAAATTCCATCAAGAAGCTTCTTAGTACTTTCATTTCCATAATTTTCTAGTTTCATATAGAATCAAATTCATAGTGTTTTTATCTCCAGTCACCTTGAAGCAGAGCTAGAATCAATATAAAGTGATCATTTTTTTCTATATTTTTTCTATTTAAGATACTTTAATATCTAAAATTTTGCACTATTTTTTCAAGATACTTTACAGTAACAATGGTGTTTTACATAGTTATTGATGAGATTTTCATATTGTTTGAGACTACTGATGAAAATGGGGATGAGAGGCTGACTGTAAATGAAATGAAATGAAGTATGGAGTAAACATAGCTAAATCTATTTTTTTCCCTTTAATACACCTTTGGTTGTATAGAAACATGTTGCAAATATTCTCAGTTTCCAAATGAACAAATTTCAAGAAAAGTACCTGGGAGCACCACTTGTGGATAGTTCCCTCAAAATCAATTTATAAGAGGATCTCATTATCAAATTCCCCAACGGGTTAACCACCTAGGCCTTCTAATCATGAAACTTAGCAATAAGACTAGCCCTCCTCAATTTTGTTCTATAGGCTTTGCCCATATATTTATGTTTTACTCTTATGGTTTCCTCATCCATCCTTAACTCAATCAAGATCATGCAACAATCATTCCTATGGGAAGGAGAAAAATAATAAAAAAATGGATGCTTGTAGCTTGGGATAAAATCTGGATGCTGAAATTGGGGGGGGGGGGTGGGTTGTTCTATGGCTAAGAGATCCTTCAAGTTTAGATATAGTTTTAGGAGCCAATATCTGGTTATGTTGGATCCAAGGAGGTAAATAACTCTGGAAATGTATCTAGATGAGAAAATATGTAAAGGACATTCCTATTAAGGAGCTCATAAGAATATCCTTCTCCCAAACAGGCTCATCCATTTGTAATCTAGCAAAACTAAATGTAATTGATAAAAAAACTACTTTAGGAAATTTGTGATGGGCATAAGGCTATGTTTTGGGAGGAATCATGGAAAAAACTCCCATTAGAGAAAATTTCAACCTAAAAGTGGCCTCCTAAGGAAAAATATTAAAATAATAAAATAAGAGTTACAAATTTTGAAGGGAAAATTAAAAAACTATTTTTTTTTTAATTATATTTTTGGCTTATCTCCTTACAGGTTTTCTCAAATTTCAATTGTAGGCACTTGTAGGATGAAGAATTAAATTCCACATCCAACACGAACCCATTATGCATAATTTTGAGAAGACCCACATTGATAAAAATTGAAGATACATTAAAAAAGTGTGTTGAACACAATTTTTTAATATATCTTCAATTTTTATCAATGCGGGTCTTCTTAAATGTATGCGTAATGGGTACTCATTGGATGTGGAATTTAATTCCGCATCCAACGAGTGCCTAAACTTGAAATTTTACTAAACCTATAAGGAGATAAGCCATAAATACAATTAAAAAAATAGTTTTTTTTCTTTTTTCTTTTCCCTATAAAATATTTACATGTACCTGCTTTTTAACTTAAAGGATTTTGATTGGTTAACATATTATGACATGGAAATTATTTGAAATTTTCATGGGTGCTTTTAGGCTAAAATTTCCTCTAATGAAAAATTCCAAAGACTTAAATGAATTAAGGGATTTATGTCTCCATATGACATCCCAAGTCCTTTTCAAAGTCAAAGAGTATTGTGATACCTCTAAATTGTATCAAATATGGAGATAATGGTTAATTATGAGGGAATGGAACCCCAAGCTCAGGGAGAAGGCTTGGTCAAACTTTGGGAAGAAGATTCAACGAAGACTCATCATGATATCCAACTTAGCCAATAAAATTATTGGGATTATGGACCCAACAATTATTGTTTTCATCCATGAGGCTTATAGCTTGGAAGTAGGCTTCAAATGATTTCTAAATGATTCCATCTAGAGATGCATCTACAAGAGAAATCTATGGAAGAAATTTTCCATCTTCCTATGGCTCTTAATTCAAGGTAAAACCTTAACCTGGGAAAATATTTATAAACACAAGCATATGGGCCCGTCCTACTATTCTTTGTGCCTCCACGAAGCTGAAAATGTGGAGCACCACTTCTATAGTTTCCCTTTTCCCAATCATTTATGGAGTGATCTAGAAGCTAGCATGAAGTGATTTGGCCAAGATATATCTAATATCCTTCACACTAATAACAATTGGAGGGCTCAAGCTTTTAATAATCCTATCTTGAATCACATCTAGAATATCCTTCCAAGCCTACTCCTTTGTGCTATTTTCAAAGAGAGGAATTGTCACATATTCAAGAATCACTCCCTCTATCATGACACTCTTTAGATCACAATTCAAAAGAAAGTAGAGGAACCAATTCCCAAGATGTCTTGATTAGATCAAGACCAACAGACCTTAGGCAATGATACCTTGCTACTTTAGAGTTCCTTCTCTACTTCAATAGTCACGATTACCCTCTCTCTTCACCCTTGCTACAATGCCTATTCCCTCCTCCTAGAGCTACCCTCCCCCTAATTTTCTAAAGCTCAATTTTGATGGTGCTTCAAAATATAACCCAGGAACGGCGAGATATAGAGGTATATTTAGGGATCATTTGGGATCCCCTATCTACATTTATTCAATATTTATGGGATATAAAAGTAACAATTCATAATAATTGAAAGCCCTCAAAGGGGTACTACGGATTTCCCAAAATCAAGGCTAGGACACAAAACTTATGGTGGAGGGACATTCTCAACTCATATTAAACAAGATCCGCAAGATCCTGCATGGCACCGAGATCAGCAAAATATCTCTTAGTTGAATACTTGAAAGCTTACTCATATGAGTAGCATCACTCCTTCCTTCCATTAAGGTGATCATCCCTAATGACATCAGAAGAACTAGAAATAAAATTGTAGAGAAGTTAGTCAATCAGGGACATATCTCATTAGCTTCATAGATCTCCTCATGGAAATCCTTTGAAGACTTTCCCCTCAAGCGAGAATGTTGGAGCATAGCTAAGTATGACAAATATCCCTGACCATTCTCTTTCTATCTATTCCTTCATGCGCTTTATCTATATCTCTTAGTGTGTAATTGGCCTATATAGCCTAGTTTTTAGTTTTTATATCAACAAGCATAAATATATCTTCTACTATTTTGAAAAGATTGATATTCTAGTTTTAATATGGTAAAGTGGATTGAAATTTTCTTGAATCATATAAAATCAACAATCATTTATTATTAGTAAGCTTCAAACCACCGTTTAGAAAGTGCCAAAAAAAACTAATAAAAACCCTTCCTCCTCATATTTCCAAGATAAAACATATAACACTATATTATCTTTAACCTTTTATAAATGTTTTCTTAATTATACCAAAAAAATAAATAAATAGCCCACTTACGTTACTCTAATAATAACAACTTAATATTTTGATTTTAAAATAATAATTATTATTATTCTCACTCCTCGTAAATATACCGTATCTAAATCAAGTCAATATAGAAATATTATCTTAATTTTTAAGTAAATCATTTTCCAAATAAATATGTTATATGTTTTCCACAAAATTCCATATGCTCTTACCTCACCCAAGAGAAGATTTCAACTCAATAAATAGATATCACCTTCCACATAATTTCTAAATAGCGACGTTAGTCATATGTTCAACGAAATTACACGTCAAATGGATTCTATTGTATTTCGTGGAAGCCTTGGGTATGGAAAATAAAGGAAAAAGAAAAATTATCAAATCAATTAAAATTGATTGAGTGAAATTGTTAACCAAAAATGGTCGTTAATTTTATTTTTAATTTTAAATTAAAAATAAAAAAAATTAACTTAATTGTGAAACTGTTTTAAAATTAAAAAAATAAAAATTATTATTTTAAATAAAAAAATAAATATTTATTATTTTAAATAAAAATTAAAAATTATTATTCTAAATAAAAATTAAAAAACAAATATCATATCAAATTTTATCTATATATATATATATATATATATATATATATAAAATTTGATATGATATTTTTTCATATAAAAACATAATAGATTTATAATATTTAATAGTAGTTAATAAGTGCCACTTAATTAAATTATAATTTTAATAAACTAAAAATAATAAATACAAAAATAAAACAACTAATAAAATATTGCATTGTTAAATCTCATCACTAAAAATTAAGAAATATGATTAATTAATATTAGATTATAAATCTTCCAGGAAATCACATGAGAATTTTAGGACCGGCGCGTTTCGAACTACCAACTGTAATGCATCATCAGGATACTGAAGATTGGCTGATCAATCAACCCTATTTATACCAGGAGGAGAGAAGCAACGGTCAAAACCCAAGAAAAGTTAAAGAACGGTTAAAATTAAAAATATAAACCAAAAATAAACGGTCAAAAATAAAAATAGAAATAAAAACAGAAAACATAACTAACCCAACCCTAAAAATGCTAGTCAAAGCTAAAAATAATATAAAACCAAAACTAAAAACTAAAATGACACCCCAAAAAATAAATAAACAAATAAATAAATAAATCAAAATAAAATCAAATAAAAGTCAAAGTTCAAATAAAAGAAATTAATCTATAAATAAAAACATTAATAGATAAAATGTCTAATTAGGATTTAAAAAATAAATAACTAAATAAATAAATAAATAATAAAAATAAAAAAATAAAAATAAAAATAAAAATAAAAATAAAAATAAAATAAAATAATAATAATAATAATAATTAAATTAAATTAAATTAAATTAAATTAAAAAAAATTAATAAATACATAAAATTAGAAGTAAAATTTTTTGAGTAAAAATAATAAAAATAAAATAAAGGATATAATCCATAAATAAATTAATAAAGTAATAAGTAAAAACATTAATAAATAAAATTAAAACTAGACTAAGAAAAAGTAAAAATAAAATAAATTATAAATATCAAATCATATAATAATAATAATAAGATAAAAATATAAAAATACCAAAGAAAAAAGGAAGGACCTTTACAAGGAGTGAAGAGATGGAATCCAGCAACTGCTAACCTTCCATCCATCATCCCTATTCAATGTACAAGGCCTCTTCTCAATTTCTAACGCCTCCCTAAATTTCCGGTGATGGAAATGATCCACCCTAGAAAGGACCCTAGCATCTTCCAAACAAATATGATGCTTCGTCTTCTCCGTATGCTCAGCTAGCGCTGAGGACTTCGTTCTACCATGTCTAATATCAGCAGAATGCTCCTCGGTCCTCTTATTAATCGATCGACCAGTTTCGCCAATGTAGGGAGTCCCACAAGAGCAGGGGATCAAATAAACACCTTTCATGCTTTTTGGGTCCAACTTGTCCTTAACTGATTTAAGAGAGCTCCGAATGGTGTTTAAAGGCTTAAAAGAAGACAAGATCTTATGCTTTCTTAAAATCCGAGCGATCTTGTCAGTAGTACCTTGAATAAAAGGTAAATGAACTTTACCAATAACATCATCCATCTTCATTTTCTGCCTAGGACCTTTGCTCGCATTCATGAAAGCCTTCAAACCCTGACTTCTACTATATCCATTTTCTCCGAAGACCTTAAGGAGATGGGCCTTTTCCTCATTCAAATGATCATCATCAGAAATTCTAAGAGCTCTCGTAGCTAAAGTGTTTAGGACCCCAATTTTCTGAGCAAGAAAATGATGAGAACCAGAATGAAGATAATTAATATTGTTTGTATTAACATATATACTTTAATATATATGTTTATTTTTTTATATATATTTATGTGTTTTATTTTTTATTAATATATATGAATTTTTATAATTAAATTTATTAAAATATGTTTTTAATATAATAATAAGTCATCTTAAATTAAAAATATAGAGAAAAACTTATAACTTATAAAAATGGAAATAATAGCAAAAATAAATAAAAATGAACTAAAATAAAAAATAAAAAATTAATAACTAACAATATTATGACGTTAATCAATAACCTTACAAATAAATAAATTTAAATAATAATAAAAAATAACAAAAAAAAGAATTCTCAATGTTAAATTTTGGATAAAGAGCATAAATTTGTGATAAAAATAAACTAACACTGAGTAATGTGACAAAAAAAAATGCATAATATCATGACTATTGTAGGTATAATAATTACTATTTTGGAAACCTAAATATTTCCGATTTAGATCATTACATCTCAAAATTAATGATAATGTTAATAATTATTTTTAAAAATAAATTTTGAGAATACAATTTAAGCTGATGATTATAAGTTCAAATCCAAACTTTAATGATGAAGCGAGAATTATTGATTCAAATTCAAAACAACTGATTAAATCTTTATATAGAAATTGCAAATTCAACCTAGAAAATAAAGAAACAACAACACTTTAAAAATCACATAGTTGTGCAAAAGAACGGAAAACACTTAACTGCGACGTTACAAAGTAACCATGTCTTTCTAGAGAAATCATTTAATCACATGCCTTTCCAACACCTTGACTCTTACAATGTTTCTCTATTTTCTGGATTCGTATGGTTATCTATATCTCCAAAATTCTGAGTCGTAAGATTCTTTGTCCTGGAGGCTCGACTCTTACGATTATTCCATATTTTCAGCCAAACATCACGATCCAAAGGGATTGGATTGTTCTCTATATTTCAACCGTCAAACCTATTGACTCAATCTTTCAATTTATCACCACACGCGCCACCGCCGGCCACCCAATATGCAGTGTGCGCATTCCATCAAGAAGCCTCTTCGCAATTTCATTTCTGTTGAAAATATTAAAGTCACCTGCATACCCTGTGCAGGTAGAAACAGAGTACAAAGGGGCAGAGAGCTTGCGTTCACAGCGCCGTGAATTCAAGAGGAATGGAGAAAACTGTAAGGATGGAATTAATGTTTGATGGGCAGCAGCCACCATTGCAGAGGAGAAGTTAATTTTGTATGGGCGTAGCCGTTTTTGCAGAGAAATGAAGACTTTCCTAGTTCAAACCACGCAAGAGCAGAGTTTTATTAAAGAGAAGTATTTTCGGGCTTTTAAGCCCTCAACAACCAAATATGAAGAAATTTTGTTTAAACAGCCAAGTCCTTTGAAGTTTTGAATGAGACACGTGATAATGGTCCCCACCACTTCATTGTCGATCGCAATCGCAAGTTTTAAATTGTAAGTGTCTTGTTGATATGGAGTGTTTCGATGCAATGCGATGCGATCACAATTGCAATCGCAAATCACAAAAGGAACATTGCATGTTTCTGCCATCGCAATATGTTCCGCCGATTGAGAGTTTGCGATGCGATGCGATGTGGTCCCACCACAATCGCATATCGCAATCACATTTACCAAAATCCATTCACCGCATATGTTGTGTTTCATTAAATTTTTGCGATGTGATCACAATCGCTCAATCACAATTGCAATATCACATATCCACTCCGCCTACCGCTTAAGTTATCCGCTGATGCCGATGGTGCGATGCGATCTCAATCGCAATCACAACATCCAGTTTTTTTGTTAGACTGTTCTGCTGATCGCAAATCGAAAATCAAAATTGCAAAATTCATTCCGCCAAGTTCTTTTATGTTCTTCCGATTGCCGATTGCGAAGTGGGCTCCACGCATATATCGCGCATATAAAGTTTTTAGGTTAAAGTTATGTTTCGGAAATGTATTTATTTTGTAATTTGTTTTATGTTTTATTTCCACCATGCCATATAAAAAGTGAAAAGGCCCATAGTATTGTAATAGATATCATTGTATGATTATATTATTGTGTAAGTGAAATAGCTCGCAGGCAAAGAGAAAGCACAGTAATACCAGAGAGCACTGTTTGTGCATTTTGAGAGACAGAGAGAAAGTTTGAGAGCACTGCATCTGTAGCAGTCAATCATATTTTGTGAATCCCTCCAGTGAGGAAGAAATTTGTAATAGCTTTTGTTTTTGTTAATGAAATAGAAAGAAAAGTTTTATTCTGCAATCTCGTTCCATTTATTCTCTGTGTTAGAAGGAGAGTATTATTCTCTCAGTTATTGTTCTGGAATTATCAAAAATTCCAACATGGTATCATAGCTTATCCAGGCTCTTTGAAGGTGTCAAAGAAGCTGAAGGAAGAAAAAGATTTGTTTGCCTTCACGCAAGGCTCAGCAGAATATTAAGTCCAGGTATGTCTCAAAAAATAGAGTTGTTGTTTTGTTTAAGAGAGTAGTCCTCAGAGACAGAGTTTGTCTTTTAAAGAAGGAAAGACAGTTTGTTAGAAAAACACAGTCAAGTTTAGTTCAGAGTTCAGTTTATAAGCAATGGTTGGGCCAAGCACTAGTATGAGTATTGGAAATGCTCAGCTTCCACAATTTAATGGAAAGAACTATGATTATTGGGTCATTACCATGAGAGCCCTGTTTGCCTCACAAGACTTATGGGAGTTTGTTGAAGATGGTTTTGATGAACTAGCTGATGTGCAGGCTTTTAATGCCTTAACTCAAGTATAGAAGGATATATTGAAGAGAAATAGAAAGAAGGACTCGAAAGCCCTCTTCTATTTGTATCAAGCAATATATGAGAGTGTGTTTCCAAGGATAGTAGCAGCTAAGAGATCCAAGGATGCATGGGAAACTCTGAAGATAGCCTATCAAGGTATGGAGAAAGTGAAGACAGCAAAACTACAGTTTCTGAGGAGAGATTTTGAAACTCTCTGTATGAAAGAGTCTGACAATATAGGCTCATTCTTCACACATGTGATTGGGATGGTCACACAAATAAGGTCCCATGGAGAAACTCTTGAAGAAAGAAGGATTGTGGAGAAACTATTGAGGAGTCTACCCTCAAGGTTTGATGTTATAGTTACCACCATAGAAGAGACTAAGGATCTCTCAAAGTTCACGGTAGATGAACTTCATGCCTCGTTGATGACTCATGAATAGAGATTGGAAAGAAAAGTAAACCCATCTCTAGAGCATGCCTTCAAGACCCAGATGCCTTTTGGAAGAGGAAGAAGTCAAGGCAGAGGAAGAGGAAGAGGCAGAAACCAAAACAAAGGAGGAAGGAACAGCCATTCACATTCACATGGAAGGAGCAACAGTCAGAATCACAGCCACAACCAATGCAACAGCCAGCGAGGTGGACACCAACATGCGCATGGACAAAGGTATGACAAATCCAATGTCCAATGTCATTATTGCAAGAAATATGGTCACTATTCCAATGAATGTAGGAAAAAGCAAAATGACATGAATAATAGGCAAAATGTTAATGTAGAAAAAGAATAAAAGAACCCAAAGAATGTGTTGTTAACATGTAATGTAGCACAAGATAGACAAGATGATGTATGGTTCTTAGATTCAGGCTGCAGTAATCACATCACTGGAAACATAGCAATGTTTACCAATCTTGATGAAGAAGTTAAATCAGAAGTAACCACAGGAACTGATACTAAGATTTCTGTAAAGGGAAAAGGCAGAGTTAGTATTCGTGTTAGAAATGGTGAGCAGAATTTTGTGCTAGATGTTTATTATGTTCCTGGTTTGAAACGTAATCTTTTGAGCGTTGGGCATCTCATAAACAAAGGTTACAAAGTATTGTTCAAGAATGATGTGTGCACAATAATGGATATACCTCCAAGCAAGAAGATTATTGCTAAAATACAAATGACCAGCAATAGAATGTTTCCACTCAAGCTCAACATTGACTTGAAGGGACAAGGGAAGAATGTAGCAGCTGTAACTCAAGAAGTCTTTCAGAAGGAAGTGAAAGATGAGAATTGGTTATGGCACTTGATATTTGGACATCTCAATTTCGAAGGATTAAATTTGTTGCACAAAAAAGGAATGGTAAGAGGTCTACCATTGATTAAGAAACCGGATAGCCTATGTAAAGGCTGCATCTTGGGAAAACAATACAAAGAAAATTTTCCATCAGGGAAAAGCATAAGGGCGAAAGCACCCTTAGAAATCATTCATTCAGATTTATGTGGGCCGATGCAAACAACATCAGTTTCAGGCAGCAATTACATGCTGACCTTCATTGATGATTTCACAAGGAAAGTGTGGGTTTATTTTCTGAAATATAAAAGTGAAGTCTTTGAGAAATTTTGCCACTTTAAAGCTCTTGTAGAGAAATAGAGTGGGCAACATATCAAAGTTCTTAGAACTGACAGAGGAGGTGAATATATCTCAAAAGAGTTTCTGCATTTTTGGATAGAGAATGGCATACACAAACAGTTTAATACAAGGTATACACTGCAGCAAAATGGAGTTGCCGAAAGGAAGAATCAAACCATAATGGAAATGGTGAGAAGTATGATAAAGGCAAAACACTTGCCAAATGAGTATTGGGAAGAAGCAGAAAATTGTGCTGTGTATATTTTAAATAGATTCCCAACAAAAGCTATAATGAACAGAGTTCCAGAGGAAGTGTGGAGTGGCAGAAAACAGGGAGTCACCCACATGAGAGTTTTCGGATGTGTGGCATATGCACACATTCTAGATAAGTTGAGAAAGAAGTTGGATAGTAAGGGGAAGAAGTGCATCTTCCTTGGATACTATGAATATTCCAAAGGATATAGATTGTATAACCCATCCACAAAGAAATTTGTGATAAACAGAGATGTTCAGTTCATTGAAGAGGAAGCATGGCATGGAAGCATTGACAAAACAGTCAATGTCAAAAGTTGTTTATCTCATGATGAAGATTAGGAATATATCGCTAAAAATAACACCTCATCAGTAGCACAACCTCCACCAACACAAGGACAGCAAGGGACACCTTAAGAAGTAGTTAGAACACCCTTGAGAAGAAATGAGAGTGCTTCTCCAAGCACACTACATGGAGCAGAAATGAGTGCTTCTTCAAGCACAAGTACACCAAATGAAAGTGATCCGGATCTTGGGGGGAGCCCCTCAAGATCTAAGAAAATTGAAATGGATCTGACAAGATCTGCAAAATTAGAATGCCAGAAAAAAAGAGAGAACACAAATAAAATAAAACCACAAAGAAACTTGTTTTATTAAAACATAGAATAACTATAGAAGCTACATTGTGGTGGAAAATCTGTCCTTTTACAAACTGAGGCTTGTTATTTATAGCCTTTTTGGAGTTACAATACCATGTGTAGATACCATAGGCCAATACCATGGGTAGAATGACTTACAATACTCATGGGTAAATCCCATGTGTGGAATAATACCACAGTGATGTGACACCATGTAATACGCCTACAATACCATGGGCGATTAACATGGGGGTGGATGAATACCAATGGGTCGCTGCTATTTACAATACCATGGGTAAATTCCATGGGTGCATGAATACCATGGGTTGATGCCATTTTTCCATTTGGATCATTCCTCCCTCTCAGAAGCAATGTCCCCATTGCGTGAAGTTCTCCCCTAAGAACTTTTTTGAATATGAAGAGCCACTGAAGAGAATGGTTTTGTGTAGTTAACTCATAACCGTGATGAATGAAGATCTGAGGATAGAGATAACTTGTAATGCTTGTGACCAACTGTGATATTGACAGTGTGCAGCCTAGTAAATGGACTTTGATGAAGTGTGGGTTTGTGGATGAACCAAAACCATGACAAACAAAGATCCGAGGATAGAGATACCCTGTAATGCTTGTGACCAACTGTGTGACTAACAATGTGCAACCTAGCAAATGGACTTCGATGAAAATGATTTTGTGCAGTTGACCCATAACCATGATGCTGATTGTTGATGAAGTAGCAAGTGCCTGTTGCTACTTGGGTATGCTTACTCCAACAACTCCACTTTAATGTCATGGTGATGAAACTGATGAGTGTGAAGCAGGTGCCTACTAAAGCGGGGTGGGAGGACACATCTCCAAAGGGAACCTGCTCCGAATGCTGCTCCAGATTTAAAATGAGCATAACTCGGTCAATATAACTCAGAATATTTATTATAACCTGTTTTTGGAAATGGAATGATCATTCTGCATCTTCTCATATGTTTTAAACCACTATCTGGAGACTCTAGACTCTCAGATTCGCGTTGGAACTGTCTCGCCGTCACAAAATTTCTGAAAAAAAAAATAGTTGATTTTAAATCAACGATAACTACCACATCCGGACTTTGATTCGACCGATTTATTTTTTGAACTTGGGTGATTTTTCAAGAAGAGCTCAGATCTATATCCATTTCTCTAAAATTTTGCACTAAAAACTGCAAAAAATGACAGGAGAGCCGCCGTCCATGAATTGTCGTCAAGTAAATTGCTTCAACATTGCTGATTTTGAATCAGCGATATCTCCCTCATCCGAACTCCAATTTGGCTGATTTGTTTTTTGAATTTGAGTATTTTTTCATAAGGAATCCAGATATGGTCTTTTTTTTTACAAATTGTTCACCAAAAGTTTCATATCTGATCTGAAAACTCGCTACCCAAAAAAATTCATGGATTTCGCTGAAGATTGCTGCAAAACATTGAAACTAAAATATGTTTCAAACCCTCATTCCCATGGAGGCGTAACCTGAATCTGATACCACTGATCCGGATATTAGGGGGAGCCCCCCAAGATTTAAGAAAATTGAAATGGATCTGACAAGATCTGCAAAATTAGAATGCCAGAAAAAAGAGAGAACACAATTAAAATAAAACCACAAAGAAACTTGTTTTATTAAAACAGAGAATAACTGTATAAGCTACATTATGGCGGATAATTTGTCCTTTTGCAAACTGAGGCTTGTTATTTATAGCCTTTTTTGAGTTACAATACCATGTGTAGATACCATAGGCCAATACCATGGGTAGATACCACTTACAATACCATGAGTAAATCCCATGTGTGGATGAATACCATGGCTGGATACATACCATGGGTCACTTACAATACCATGGGCGAATAAATATCATGGGTGGATGAATACCATGGGTTGATTCCATTTACAATACCATGGGTAAATTCCATGGGTGGATGGATAACATGGGTAGATGAATACCATGGGTTGATGCCATTTTCCATTTGGATCAGAAAGAGGAACAAGATTCAGAAATTTAAGTGAGATCTATGAGCAGGAAGCGGAAAATGAAGGTATGAATTCCTTATTTTCTTTGTATTGTCATGTTGATGATCCTATTCATTTTGAAGATGCTATAAAAGATAGAAAATGGATAGAAGCTATGGATGAAGAGATTAATGCCATAGAGAAGAACAAAACATGGGAGTTGGTTGATCTCCCTGAAGGTAAAGAATTCATTAGAGTAAAATGGGTCTATAAGACCAAGAGCAATGTTGAAGGTAAGATTGAGAGACACAAAGCCAGAATTGTTGTCAAGGGATATAAGCAGCAGCATGGAAGAGACTATGAGGAGACTTTTGCACCAGTTGCAAGAATGGAAACAGTGAGAGCAGTGTTGTCCATAGCAGCACAAAAAAATGGAAAGTATACCGAATGGATGTAAAATCCGCATTTTTAAATGAGTGTTAATGGAAGAGGTATATGTTGAACAACCTCTTAGCTATGAGAAAAAGGGCCAGGAACATAAAGTGTGTAGATTGAAAAAATCTCTTTATGGGCTGAAGCAAACACCAAGAGCATGGTACAGTAGGATAGATTCCTATCTACTGGAAAATGGGTTTGAAAAATGTGATGGAGAACCCACATTATACATCAAAGAAAAATATGGTAAAATTCTCATTGTTGTGTTATATGTTGATGATGTAATATTCACAGGTAATGATGATTACCTTAGTGAAAATTTTAAAATAGTCATAAAAGAAGAATTTGAAATGACTGACATGGGATTGTTGAGATACTTCTTAGGAATAGAAGCAGAGCAGAATGAAAATGGGATTTTTATCTCACAAGAAAAGTATGAGAATCAAGTTTTAAAAATATTTAATATGCAGGAGTGCAAAGCTGCAATTACTCCTACAGTAATGGGATAGAAGTTGAGTAAAGATGATAGCAGCAAGGATTTTTATCCAAGTTTGTATAAAAGCATAGTTAGCAGCCTCATGTATTTGACTGCAACTAGGCCAGATATTATGCATGATGTTAGTTTGATTTCCATATTTATGGAGAGGCCAAAAGAAGCACATTGGCAAGCAGCGAAGAGAATTCTGAGGTACGTGAAAGGAACTAAAAGGTATGGTATTTTATATACTACTTCAAAAAATTCAGAGTTAATTGGTTACACTGACAGTGATTGGGATGGAAGTGTTGATGATCGGAAAAGCACATCCGGTTATGTTTTTCATATGGGTTCAGGAGTCATTTCATGGGCTTCTAAGAAACAACCTATTGTAGCATTATCTATAGCAAAGGCAGAGTATGTGGCAGCTACAGCAGTAGCATGTCAAGCCGTATGAATGAGAAGAATGTTGAAGAATTTGTGTTAAGAACAGGTAAAGGGCACAGTGATTTATTGCGACAATAGCTCAGCTATTGCATTATCAAAGAAATCTTTGTTTCATAAAATAACGAAGCACATAGATGCCAAGTTTCACTATATCAGAGAATTGGTGAACAATGGAGAAATTGTTTTACAACATTGTAGAACAGAGGAGCAATTTGCATATATTTTGATAAAGCCATTGAGTGCAAGAATAGTCTATAAATTCAACACAACTAAAAACCCTTGGTGACCAGAGGTTATTACGGATGTTTTTTTCATCGGTGCGCTACTAAGGTTTTAACGCACTAGTGCGATAGTGGTCCCGGGGCAGTCGAAAGTTCCTGCACCGGGCCGTCAAGGTATAAAACTGCACCAAGCGTAGTGTTAGTGATACAACGCATGGGGCCGTACCAATTGGTCTTGGGATTTGTGTGGTGCCCATAGGTCATCTCAACGCACCAGTGCGCAGTATCAGAGAAATGCACCGATATTTATAATTGGTATTGGTATTTTTGCGGTGTCCACACGTCGTACAAATGCACCGGTGCATAGTCTCACATAAAAGCATCGGTACGCAATATCACACAAACGCACCAATATTTTTAATTGGTTTTGGTATTTGTGCAGTGCCCATAGGTCGTAGAAACGCACTGGTGCGCTGAAGCATACAAATGCACCGATGTTCATTTTGTATTTTTTAGTAACATCGACCTGTGATAGTACAACTATTGTGATTTCTCTAAATTCATTATTCATTAAAAGTCAACACATCTTATAACAATATTCATATTAATTAAATTTTTATTAATGCATTTGAATGTGATGTTTGGATTAATTTGTTACATCATATCATAATTATTGTGATTTTTTAAAATTCATTATTCATCAAAAGTCAACACATATATATCTTATAACAATATTCATATGAATTAATTTTGTATTAGTGCATTTGAGAACGACAATGGAGAACGCAACAGCGACAATGGAGAATGCAATAGAATAAATTAAAACACACACACACACACACACACACACACACAACATTCTTTGTCATACAAAATGGGATAGTTATTGGTATCCCTTTGTCTTTCAATTGGGACACTATGTCCATTACATTAAACAAAATGCTGATTTCACAAACAAATATTTCAAAAAATACAACGCCTTGCTTTGATATCCAAACATAGTGATCATCATTCTTCGCTTGAACTGTTGTCACTCCTAGAGCTACTTCCATGACTTGGGTTATTTTTAGGAATGTTTTGTTCATAGTGTTGATTGTTTTCTTCTTCTTCACCTTCCATATACAAACATAAAAATAAATTGAAATGAGTGTATATACATTGGTGAGAATAATGAAAATTGATATATTAAGTAATATACATCAATGTAAATCGAAAAGAAAAATGATGTACCATAGCAACAATTGACTCATAAGCTATACACATTCTTTCAAAACCGTGTACCATGCCATATTTCAAAATTTCATCTGTTGGCGCAGTTTCATACTTTGTTTCTTGCAAGTTTTATACCCCATAACAAATCATATATTTAATATAAAAGATTTTTTTCTATTAATTATAGACGGAGCTAAGTAAAACAAGATCGATAGATGCTTACAAATTCCACAATTAATTTCTTATATGCCAACATATACTCACAACCCATATTTAGCCCAATTTCAATCAATTCGTCTGATGGTTCTTCTTTGTATGTTAGCACATGTTTGAAGACATCCAATGATGATTTTTGTAAAACAACTTAAAAGATACAAAAAATGAAATCTAGTTAAGTTTTTATAAGGAAGTAACAATTACTCACAAACTTAGATATCAACCATTTTCTTCCTTGTCATCTTGTTTTATGTGTTGAATAGGTTCCATTTTCTTTTCTTTTCTCCAAGAAAATTCTTGAAAATTAATATTTAATGCTAAATTTTTTATTTATTGTACCTAATGATCGAAAAATTCCATGATTACATATTACATTTGAAGCACGTTATTGTTGAGATGGCTCCTCCCGCGATACAATTTTTTCCATTTCTTTGACCATCTTCTTGTACACATTTTTGGACATTCCTACTGGCATATTTCTGATATCAGCTCGTTCATCTTTTCAGATTTTCATAATCTTCCTGAAAATTTAACATGAAAATAAACAATTTAATTTTTATATTGATATATGAAAAGTAAATATAACAAAAGTGATATTTATAAATAATTCTAGATAAACATTTAAAGGAATATTACTTTTTAATTCCTTCTTTTTTGCTGTTGTACGTTTTTGCTATTAAAAGTCTGACATGTCTCATTGACCAATTCTCTAGAAACTCTTCCTGTAGTTTAGATAAAATTTGGTTCTTGAAATCATTGGATTGGTTTTTGTATTATAAGTGGAAATAACGTCTATACATTTGTTCCACTAGATCCTTCAAAACTTTTGTAAAAATTTTTCCCCCTTTCGTTAACCTCCAACACCACTCCACATGAGCTAGGGAGAAATTAATTTTCATTTGCATGTTCTATTTTTTTTCTTTTCTTAGAACAACATTCCTTTTCTGAGTGGTTGGTCCTTGTAGAACATTAAACAGATGTGAATTAATAGATTTTTTTACACATGTTATCTAATAATTTTAAGTATATTATTAATGAAAATTAAAAAAAGAAACTCATATTCGATCGATAGTATTTTTTCATTCACTTGATTCATCTTTTTTTAATTTTTTCATCAAGATTTTAAGCTCTTCTGGTCCTAGATCAGAAATAATCTTATCAAGCTTTGTCACTCTGTGGCTCTGCATGATACATAGTAAAAAATACATATTAGTTAAACTTACAAATAGTTCAAAAATAATAATTTTTGTAAAGAATTTACAAAGAACTTGCTGTTTTTGCTTTTATTGATGTGTTATCAGTATTTTTGTTACTTGATCTCTTGTTATTCATTTCTTTATCAATCTGAAACCTGTACCATATCATTCATTAATATATTTATAAATAAATTGTCAACTTTTCAGGTAAAAATTAAATCTCAGGAAACTGGTGCACCTTTCATGCTTTACGCATCGACATCAGTTCATGGGGATATTATAAACGCACCACACAAACAGTATAATAGACCGTACGGTGAATGGGGGTATTATAAACGCACCGTAAAAATAGTGTAATAGACTGTACAGTGATGTTGGCATAACATAGAGCACTGGTGCCCTATTTTAGATATGGCACATTGATTTAATAAGATTGTTTTTAATTTTTTTATTACACAGTACTTGCGCAGTGCACTGTATAATACAGCGCACCAGTGTGCTTGGTTACGCAGGGCGCACCAATAAAAAAAATCCATTTTTTTCAAAAATTCACTCGAGGGCTGACATGGATTGGGATCTGACTATGCAAGTCGTCCCATGGGTTGGATGTCAATCTAAAATGAAAAGCCCTAATTTTGAAATCACAAAAACAAGGAGAAGAAAGGGCAGAAAAAAAAAAAGGGTTTAGGGTAAAAATGGATAAAACTGCAAAAGTAGTAAAAAACTACAGAAAGAGTAAAAAAAATAATCAAATTTAATCACGAAATCGTTTGAAATTGTATGCTAGAGGGTTTGAATCACTAGAGGTTTGGATTCTAATTGTCTGAATACTTCTATTCGAATGTATTTCGCTACTCCATAGTGTTTTCGTGCTCTCTTGCTCTAGGTATGTCTCCTGCAAATCTTTGGCTAAAAATTTTAGTAAAAATAGTGAAATAATGAAAAGTGTTTAGTATTTAAAGAATTGTTTTATGAAATTAGATTTTCAAAAATATTTTTCCGCCCATTTTTCAATTTGCCACTTATTTTTTCACTTAAAGAAAATAGAGTTGTGCTCTTTTTATTTGTGCTTATTCATCACCTGTGCATCACTTAATAGCACTGCATTGGTGCGTCCATTGGTAACACGGCACTAGTGCGTGCTAGCTAAAACACACTAGTGCGTAGTAACTAGAATGAACCATTGCGGTTATCTGTACATTAGCACTGATTTGTGGTTGAGGCACCGAAATTAATTTTACGTGTGTACACAAAAATTAGACATGTTGGAAATGTATATTTTTCTGTGAAAATATTTAGGCCATTTCTTTTCAAAACTACATCTTTTCTTCTTTTAAAAAAAGAAACTTGAACCTTTCCATAACCTACAACAAGAAAAAGGTGCCCCATGATCTACTTGCTTATTTGTAAGTTCCTCCTCCATCTTGGCATCCAATTTCCTCTTTTCTGCTTTGTTCTTTCTATCTTGATCTTAACAAAATTTATACAATCTTTGTTTTACGAGAAACTGACCTTGAATTTTCTGGGAGCAATGACAACGAGTCCTTCTTTATGCATTTGTTAGTAGAAGAAGACTGATTTTCGACTAGAAGATGAAGTTATTACATGTGGAGGCAATGGTTTCCCATAGAAAATGAGTCTAAGGTTGAGGAGAGGAAAGACATTGAAAATTGGGCTATTACATTAGCTTTTCCAATGGGAAATCGATTTGCAGGTCGAAATATGATAGCTTCAGGTATCTATTCTTTTCTTCCCACAAAAATGGTTACCAGATTTCCATTTATAATACAAGCAGAATTTTTACTTCTTTCATCTAGAGAGAGCATCATTTTCAATAACAATGGAACGAGGGGATCGTTAAGTGTATCTCTTTTGCATTTTGTTCAGCATTTCGTTCTTTGATAAGTGTTAATTCACCTATACTTTCAAAAATTTGGATTTTTGGGTACCTTCCATGTGATATTCCTCGTTATCCATAGGACCACAGCTCAGACAAGTTAGAGATGACATTCAGGTTCAATTGAAATCCAAAGATGTGACTTTATGCGACGTGAGCTTTGCCGGTAAAAGTTTATGTAAGCCAACCGAAGCTTGGACAATACTCCCAGCTGCTTTTAAACGCATTCTGGAGAATCTTTCCCTTCATGGGACCTACCAGCCTGATCAACAACATCAATTGATCTTTCTCTACTGTCCTTCAGGGAATGAGAATCCTTCCCTTCATGGTGTCTCTTGGCTTTATTGACTGCCTCGATTAATCTTTCTCTACTGTCAAATCTTTCCCTGTCATCCTTGTAAGAATGAGAATCGTTACCTTCATGTGATCTTTTAACCTGTTTAAGAGACTCAATTGATCTCTCTCATGTGCGTCTTATATTTTTCATAAACCTTTTCCCCTTTTGTACTTTATCGAGCTCTGTAGTCATTTGCATCCCTGTAAGTGTCTTTGTTCGTCTTTCTGTTTGAATCACTTATTTTCTTTGCTATAAACTTCTCAGACGAAATTCGAACTCTCGTGTTTTCAAACCTCATCTCCTCAGAAAAATTCTTGCCCACGATTCAAACCCTCCGTTGCTCCAATACTACACTTTAGAACATAAATTTTCCTTCTTAGAAAAGATATTTCAATGACATACCTGGTTCGCGTGAGGTTTTAGTTAACCCTGTTCCGATGCATAGGGTTTTATAGGCGCACCGGTGCGGTTTGTAAGATCACGATTTATGTTTTGGCGCGGTGTTTTATGATGCACCGGTGCGTCTTAGGACTAAGACGCACCGGTGCGGGTTATGATTATAAGTGCACCGGATGAAAAACCAGGAATCTCAGCTAGGAATGGCGTACTGTATAAAGTTCTTTTTTTTTTGGTATGTAAGATCATAATAAAATAATGATAATTCTAAAGCACATGAATTTATTTGCATTATTTTCTAAACTTTATTATGTTACAAAAATTCATATTATTCAAGATTTATTATTTTACAATTATTTACAAATTTACAAATTTACAAATTTAAAATTTTTAATAAAATCATTTCACAATAATACAATTAAAATTTTACAAATATTTTACATACAATTACAAATAAAATTAGAATTCGAATTACAATTAGAATTAGAATTACAATTACAATTTTACAATTTCACATACAATTACGATTAGAATTACAATTACAATTTTAGAATTTTACATACAATTCCAATTACAATTAAAATTTTACAATTACAATAATTTAATAGCAATAGAATAAAAATTTTACAAATATTTTACATACAAATAGAATTAGAATTAGAATTACATTTACAATTTTACAAATATTTTACATACAATTACAATTACAATTAATATTTCAGAATTTTACATACAATTATAATTATAATCACAATTTTACAATTTGTCATATATACAATTACAATTAAAATTACAATTACAATCATTTCACAATAAATTAAATATTATAATTACAATTAAAATTTTACATTAAATGTTTTACATACAATTACAGTTAAAATTAAAATTACAATTACAAATACAAATACAATTTTACAATTTTACATACAACTAAAATTTAAATTTCAATTACAATCATGACATAATATTTAATAAACATCATGGTCATTTAATATTAAATTAATTAATAAACATCACGATCATGATAACCATCGTACAAACATCATATTTGACTAAAAAACACATTCAAATTCACTAACATCATCGTGATCATGATCATCTAACAAAACCCAATTAGCATTGTCTAGCATCATCACAACACAAACATCAAATATACATCTCATGTCAAATAAATCATGCTATTACATACACATCTATTTGCAAGCTGCACATTAAATGAACATATCAGCTAACATGACCTAACAATATACACATCATGATGATCGCCAACATGTAAATTAAGTACCCCCGGATGCGGGTGTTTAAGGGCAATTATACGGTTCTGTGCCTGTGGGACGGCGCGTGGCAAGGACACATGGCCACCCATAAGCCACACCTATGCCATTCAATCGCATTTATCAACTTGGGCCGTCACCCCGAGAAGCATTTACTTTGCTGCGTTCGACGAGGCTACTCCTCTCGCATCAAAATGCCGCTCCTTGTTCACTCGTCCGGCTATGTTCTTCGGCCCTCTAGCTTTGCCTTTCGGCCCTCCGGTTGTGCCTTTCGGCCCTCTACGAAGCTACCATTCCATTTTTTCATTTCTATGTCATTCCAGTCTTCCCCCCTGCGAAGCTGCTACTCCCCTGTAGTTGCGGAGCCAATATTTCGCACGTCGACTAGATGATGTTGTAGTCTTAGTGGTGCAGAGTAGTTCGGGCCACCACTACTCTCAGATTTTCCTTTGCCAATTGCGCTTCTTTTCTTCCTCTAGCCTCAACCCCTCCTCCGCGTTACAATTGCCTCCCACCAGCCCTGCCCCCTCCTCTTCCCAGCGTGCCTCCCACCCCCACTGCGCCAACATGCCTTGTCTCAGGCATTGTATGGAATGCAAGTGTGGTAGCAGCAGGGGTCGTGCCTCTAGACCGTCCCCCTCCTCCTTATCCAGTTCCTCGTCCTCCTCCCTCGAGCATTCTAGGGGCAGGTACCCCAAAACCCGCAGTGGTCATGGTCGTTTGTCTAGTCTGTCTCGTTCCTCTGCTCGACCCCCTGCCTCTAAGCCTTCTCCATCTTCTCCACCTCGCCTGGTCCCCTCTGCCTCTTCGCATACCCCCACCACTACTTAATTCCACTTTCAGTGCACCTCCGACCGCCCTCATGTCATTGCCACCATCTCGGTCTCCTTCCGCGAGGTACCCGCCAAGGCTCCAAGCCACAGTCAGCATATCCCGCCATTGTGCCCTTGCAGAGACCTCGGCCCTTCTGAAGAGGTGAAGAAGCAACAGGTTCCCACCAAGCACAATACAAGCCCGGACCGCAGTAGTAGCTTGAGATACTACAAGTAGCAGTGCAGGCAGGCCGGTGGTATAGGTGATGATGCCACAGCGCCCCGATAGGTTGCACCAGGCTCCCAGCATGCTGATGATGATGAGTATAGATGCCTCATAGTTGAAGAGCCACCTCCAGCACCCCATGATACTTAGAATTTCAGGTTTTCTTCATTTTATGGATCCTAGCATCTTAGTTTCATTATCTTTTTACATCCATGGTTGGTACAATCACTCATGTCTGTATAACGCTGGTTTCCTCACTCGAGGTAGTGCTTCAAACTTTATTTGGGCTGGTTTCCCCTGCGTGGGCAGCTCCATTTTTGTTGTTTTGATGCAAACAATTCCACTTCTACAGGCCTGAACTGCAGAGGCCAGAGCCTCCATGTATTATATGTTTAACTAATAGAATTTACTCTTGCTTAGAAAAAAAAAAACATGTAAATTAAGTACAACTCCAACATGAACATAAAATACATGGACCATATATATATATATATATATATAATATATAATGTTAAAAATATACAATTGTAATATAAATGTCATGGATCAGTTGGTGGTACAACATCAATAGTAGTATTTGTCGAGGCCTGCTCAGTCAATGGTGCAGTCTCGACAGTCGATGGTCCAACCTCATCTCCATGATGATTGCTACTAGATGCTATTGGAGGCTTCTCATCTGGTGCGGCGTGAGGTGAACAATCATGAGATGATGAGTCTCTACTCATTGACTGTCGATCACGTGCTACATCTTGAACACACCTATAACGTGCAACGGTCCTCCTCAGCTGCGTAACTAAGTTCGTCGCTCCTACGACATGACACATTAGCCTGTACATGTCACACGGCATGCATCTCCACATCTGTAACAACCTGCCATCGACTTGTATGTCTCTCATATGAGCGGGCCTGATGCCCACCTCAAAAATCACTGCAATGTGTTGGTCGCCCAACTCCATCCTATATATAGTATCAAGTCGACCGCGCCTAGCAAAAGGCAGTACCAGCACACTAGTAGGAGTAGGTCTCTCTTCATCGACCTCTTGATGATCCTCGACATATGGCATGCCCTGATCGTCATCAGGATCCACACCTGGATCATGTGGTGGTGTCGGCATGTCCTCGCCATCAAAAGACCCAATGTCTGCAAAATATATACAAGTACACAACAATAATTATACAATTTCATTTCACAATTTAATAAAAACAAGTTAAATAACATGTTAGAATAAATTTAAATAAAACAATAATATTCCCTCTATCATCCGGCGGCTCATCAGCTATGAAGAGGATGTTGGGACGCCCTCGCCAATCTAGTCCAGCATAAGGACAGTGGACTATAATGAAAGGATGCAGCTCGTTAACATTGGCTAGCAACTCCAGTGCATCATGCGATATCCTTGCTGGAAACACAGTCTTGCCCCTCTTGGGTATCATCTTACCCCACATGTGCATCCATGTCTCGAACATCAACCTATGAGGCTACTGAGAAAAATTAGGCCTCGTCTCTGGAAACCTCTCAAAAATTAAACAAAAAATCTTTGAAGAAAAAGGGAAGTTGACCTTCCCTTGTGCATGAGCACAAAGAATCAACATAATATAGAAGTGAGAAAATAATGTGTTGTCGGTCACTGGTGTTGTGTGAAATGGTCTAAATGAGAAGTGAGAAGAACTGCAGCTCCTCACTACCAAATGCACAAATACGTAACTGACCTCCAGCCACCTGAAAACCTAAAGGAGACAATACATCTGCTCCAATGTATCTCTGGGAGTTCACTAACTAACTCCCTGCTACACAGCCAGTTGGAACCTCTAGGAACGAGGGAAAACCCGCCCCTCTCCTCGATAGCCCTGTAATGAAATATATATCTTCCTCAGTGGGCGTGTACCACTGGTTAGGACCAACCTAGAAAGCCTGTCGGTGGGCATTCCACCTACGGATAAGATGTCTCAAAAACACTCCATAGCCCTTTAGGGAATCAACCTCCTGATAGAACTTGAGGAGGCTTACCTACCTTAGGAGCCCCTGGGTAGCTGTTGTAATAGGGCAAGGGTACGCATCTCTCTCCCTCTCTTGTGCCTCCCACAGGCGAACCATGTCATGCTGCTCTGTCTATTATTGTTGTTGTTCCCCCTCTTGTATCTGAATGATTGGCATATTAAATAAAAGTTTTTTATTAAATGAGACATGTATTTAGGAATATACATATATAATTTTTTTTGAAAAAAAAAAACAAAACAGTCAGTGTGCCACAAAAAACAGTCATGCACTGGTTCTGGTGCGTCTTTTGTTTGTCACGCACTGGGGGTTGTGCCCCAGATGACATTCAATGCACCGTAGGCAATGCATCTAAAAATTTTCAGCGCACCATTGACTATTTACGGTGTCAGGAGTGTAGTGCGATGACTAAACTCTACACCTCGGCGCATATAGTTGTGTCAGCGCACTGACCTATTGACTATTTACATAGTCAACGGTGCGATCTTTTACCGGACCGCACCGTTGACCCTGTCCAAATGATGAATGCAGTGCATTGAAAAACACCGGGGCAGATATTTCCGTCAACGCACTACGTTGCCACTATTTCACATGGTCAATGGTGCGGCCAGCTAAATGACTGCACCACACTTTTTTTTAAATTTTAAAAGAACGTGGTGTGTCTTTCGACACCGCCCCAAAAATGGTTCAGATACCGTTAGCACTGGTTGCGGTGCTGCTTGTAAATTTTACAGATAGCACCGCTTACCGATGCGAGACGAATGGCTCAAGCATACCGTGCGACAAAAGGAAAAAAATCTTTTAAATGGTTAATTTTAAAGTTATTTGAAATTCTCATCTAGTAAAAAGTTTAATTATGGAAAAAGAAGAAAAATACCTGTACATTTGGCTGTCGAGGAGGCATATTGGCTGTAGAATTTGCAAAAGAAAATTTGACCACCGTTTTGCAAAATGCAAGCTAGAGATTGGTGGGTAATGCACAGCATCAATGCATGCAATGGGTGCAATGGGAGCACCGATGTCAGGCTGGCTCAGACAAGGATAAATTTCACCAGTAATTGAGAGCTCTGGAGCACTGAGAAAAGTGAAAAATGCGGTTTTTTTGCCGTAATTTTTTTTTATTTAACCCTGTTCTGGTGTGCGGGGTTTATAGGCGCACCAATGTTTTTTCTTAATACCGCACCTGACGGTTTGGGTTTTGGCATGGTGTTTTATGACGCACTGATGCAGAAGAGTTGTAAAGCACTGGTGCTCTACAATAATACAACGCACCAGGCGGGTGTGTACGGAGTGCACGGTGTCCGGTGTGCCAATGTTTTGTGCGCACATGTGCTTTCTCTTGTTGAGCGCACCGGTGCAGTTTCGGATGATAAGCGCACTGAGCAGAAAACATCCACAAAACCCTCCGCTCGCCAACCTCCTCTAGTAACCTCCTCTAGAAATGAATTTCTGGGGTATTTTTATAAGGGCTTCCTGAAAAACATCTGCTAGAGGGTCTTTTCCTTGTAGTGTTTACTGGCCTACCTATTTGACTAAGAATTGTGTTTTGTTGCATTTACCTGGAATGTGATCTGTATATATTATTATTTGTATATATTGATAGTTTTTGGCTGAGAGGACTCTCAATTGTTGTGTCTCTTGCCCTCTGGTTGCTACAAAAATAACAAAAATCTCACTTCTCCTAGAGCTTGTATTGTTACCCACTTTGGCTGAGTCCTCTTAATTTTATTTATTTTAATTGAATCAATTAACAGGATATAAAGCTCATGCACTTTTACACCCACTAATAGAAATACATCTCCTCTCTTACAATGCCCTTTTCACATGTGCCCAATTAGAATACATTGGCATGTCAAGCTCAACTACAAAGAGAGTATTAGAGAGTGAAAATCCTATCACAAACTTCAATTACATGAGAATTACGATGATTGGAATATTGTTGACCCAAATTTTCACCTTTAACTACAAGCCACTTGATCCATATTCATCTCTGAGTAAGTAACTCAATCCTTTTCCCCTATGTTTTCACACTTCACACCTTATTAATTTTTCATTTAAATGTTAATAAGTTAAAATCTCTTCATTTATGCACTTTTTACATATGCTTCATTTATGTACTTTTTCCATATTTTGTCGACTTATGGGGTTTCCTTTGCAACATTTGGTGCAATTTCTAATTTAGCTCAAATTAATTAAGTAAAGGAAATGTGATATCAAGGGATGTTATATTGAGCATGTGATATTGATAAGCCATGGTATTACCTAAAGGTATTGTAACAAAATCTATTTAAAAGTTAAAATTTTATATAGTAAAGTGAGGGTTAATTTCTATGTTTGAGAATATTTTATCGGCCTAATGATTAAGGATAAGTATTATATTATAAGACATTACATGTTTAAATTCAAAACAACTAAACTAATCAAATAATTATGCAAACCACTTTGATAGGCCTAATGATTAAGGATAAGTATTCTCTTATAAGACATTACAGGTTTAAATTAAAAAAATAAACAGAATATTCAAATAATTATACTAAAATTACGAATTAGAATTAAATTATAAATTAAAATCCAAAAAAATAAACTTTAACCATCAAATTACCACAGAAAATTAAAACATAAACTGAGGCGTTACCAAGTAATAACTCTTTTTGAAAAGAAAAAAGAAAAAAAAAAAAATTATGCACCTTTTAATCACCTTCCTTTTCAAGACCTCACTCTCTATTTTCCGGATGTATAAATTATCTAGATCTCCAAAATTTTGATCTGTAAGATTCTATGTCCTCCAATTTTGACTCTTACAATTATTCTAAGAATTATAATTTGAACTCTGTGAGTTTTGAACTTGAGGTTTGTCACTCTGATACCATTTGTTGGAATCACGAATTTTTAACTCGAGACGTGTTACTCTGGTACCACTTGTTTGAATCACGATTGTTGTTAGACCAAAACCTGTAGCCATTGGTCTCTGCTACAATCTCCAAATTTAGGATCCACATGATGCGGTTAGTCCATGTCGTGAAACACACGAGGAATGTTGAACCCAAAATCCAACAATTTAGTATCAGTTTTGGGTTTGGGCTTTCCAAGTTATTCTAGAGATAATTTAAAATTGGACAAGAATACTTTTCATTCAAGTATTTTTTCTATAGGCAACCTATTTTTCACTATAAAGTGTGTTTGGGATTTTGTTACAACATCTCCAATTTTTTTGGGGGGTCTTGCCCCAAATTGATAATAGAGTAACTTTGGACTACATGGAAGTTGAGCATGGATCCTTTGGCATCTCACCTGTATCCATGAAGTTAGAAATTAGTTCTCGAGAACTAGATGCTCCACATTAGGATTAGCTACAAAAAAAAATGCAAGAAAAGATTCTTGCCCTTTAGCTTGATTATAATCAGATGATACCCATTTTGACATCTTCTATGTAAATTAAAATTGAACATCATGCTCTAATACAAAAGTGAGAAGATGAATTCTCTTCTATTCATGAAAAATTAGATTATCTTTAGTTTTTTCTTATAGGAAAACAAGATTCAAAACCTTCTTTTGCAAGCAATTAGCCAACTCTCCTTTGATCCTTGTCCCAAATCTAAATGAATGTTGATGGATATCGGCATAGGTGTTGTCAAGGATATTTTGGCCTTTTCTTATGATGTTTAAATAATATGGAATTCAAAGTTTGTAAAATTTTAGGAATGCTTTGGAACTTTTTCATTTTCCAATAATTTAATAATAAGGTCATTTATAGTTAGCATTTTGAAATTATAATTTAGCTAGAAGTCTCTTTTTGTTTAACGTAACTAACAAACTATATTATTATATATTCTTTAATATAACTAATATACACTTAATACATATTTTTTCTTAATATAAATTATTATTATTATTATTATTATTATTAAAATCATAAAATTACGAGACAGTGAATATGTTATCATACCTTCCACGCAATTGCCATAAAATTCCATCTATTGAAACATATGTTCATACCTCGTACGAGAGAAGATGTCAGGTCAATGGATAGATTTTTTCTTCCACATAATTCATCGAACAGAATGTTGGGATGGTGGGATGGTCTAAGCTTAAGAATTGAATGTTAAAAAAAAAAATTATATTAAGTTAATTATAAGAATGGATTGAGTGAAAGTGTTAACGAAAACTGAGTGTGTTGCTATTTTATTTTAAATTTTTATTTTAAAATAAATAAATAAATATTTTAAATAAAATCAAAAAAATATGAATCTTAAATAAATGATCTTTATAGGAAAATTCAAATTTTTAGGAGTACAATTTTTTTAGTAAATAAACAAAATTAATTAATAAATATGAATTTTTTATAAATAAAATTAATAATTATTTTGGAAATTAAAAATAATTTAAATATTTTTAATTTTAATCATTGAAATTAAATAAATAAATTCTATATTTGTATTTTTAAGTTTCAATAATAATGTTAGTTATATTGAGTATATGATATTGATGAATGATGGTATTAATTTAAGGTATTGTAATAAAATATATTTACAAGTTGAGAATTTATATGGTAAAGTAAGAATAAATTTGTATGATTGAGAATATTGTTAATATGTGATATTGATAATCCACAGTATTAACATTTAATATTGTAACAAAACCTGTTTAAAAATTTAAAATCTACATAATAAAATAAAAATAAATTTACATAATTGAAAACATTATTACATATTTATTAAAATATATTTTAAATAATAAATTTTAAGTTGTGTAATACACTTCTATTATAAGATATTACAAGTTTAAATTCAAAACTAATCAAAATGAAAACCACTTTAATGGCCTAATAATTAAAAATAAGTATTCTCTTATAAAATTACATGTTAAATGTGAAAAAAAAAAAAAACTTAGACTAATCAAATATTTACGCCGGAGGCGTTTTCATTGCGGGCTTGGGGTGAGCAAACACTGTTCACCCCAGCCAATAAGAAAGGTTTTCCTATCGCGCATGGAACGAATTAGATTTTGCCACGTAAACTGACGTTTCTCCGGTCAACGATTTCAACCAGGTTTCGAAGGTCTCAGGTCTCAAGATCGAGTTGCAGGAGGCTTGTTTCGGCTTCCCTTCTTACCTTGATATTTTCCGTAGGCAGCAAGCTTCGTCCTGACGAGACAGACGAAGCCTCACCACGAAAGGCCAAATATCAGTGGTTTTGTATGCAAAAGATAACGGCGAATGGATTCGAAATGCTTGCAGAATGTTCCATGGAAACAAGAATACAAGTCTGGAGGCGAAAAAAGCCCCCCGGAGACACACTTCAGAGTTAATATGTGTTTATGCAAAACAAACAAAGAAATGTTCAGAAATTGTTACTATGTTCCTTTCTTGGGCATTGGAGATTCTGAGAGGCGTAGTCCCGATCGAGGAATAAAACAAAGATGGAAGATTCTGCAAGGGACAGCTCGAGGGACTTGGCTGAGCTAAACAAACATAAGCAAAATCTGTTGGAAAAGGAGGAGATTAATTGAAGTACATGGAGAGGCGGGCCTGGGTTTGAGTGAGACTAGGAGGGACTGATTCAATGACCCATGACAACAGCATCCATAGCCGCAGCGGCAGAAGCAGAATTGAAGAAGATAGACAAAGGGAGGAGGACAGGGCTAGAGGCCCAGGAACAGGGGCAGTCATGAGGGTAATTGTCCCATTACAAGGCGTCGTGCAAGGGCGTGGAGGGGTCGTTTTGGGATCAGTCATACCCTGTGCCCTCTTCTACTTCCTTCAGCTCTACCTCAAGCGCCATCGCTCTGAGAGAGCCCCTCGTGAGGAGGTTCCTCCCCCACCTCGTAGGCCCTCCAGAAGCTCCCGGAAGCCTGTCTTGGTCTCGTCAAGGGCTGTCCATGTGATCGAGGACGAAAATTCCCCTTACTACAGGGGTTGGCAGGCATACAAGGAGAATCCCTATGATGCCGAACACAACCCGGATGGTATTATTCAAATGGGTTTGGCCGAAAATCAGGTGGGTATTCATTGTTTGGGGCAGCGGCTCTTTGTAAATCAGACGGGGTTTGTTGATATAATCCTTCGAAAATCAGATGGGTTTTCATTATTTTAATTGCACTTGTGAAAAAATTACAGACTTGTCACTGTTGTAGAAACCAGTGCTTCGGTAGGGATGACTATTATGGATAGAAATACTTCACGAAGCAGAAGTTTGTTATGTTGTGATAATCCAGTTAGATGGGTTTTTGTTCTATGCACAGTAATCCTCGAAAACTAAGATGGATGTTTGGTATTTTGGGTATTAGAATTTTGCAAACGTGATTGGTAGCTTCAGTGTACACATTGAACCCATTAAAAAAATCTTGTTGTTGTCCATTGGATTTAATAGTAATTCATGGAAAGTCAGATGGATCGCCCTGGATTTGGTTTCTGATTTATTTGCACATGCATCATTGGATTCTCGATTCATTTGTTTTGCTATTTGTTAGCTTGGATGATGAGCTTTAGTCACTTATATGGTTTTTTTTTCTTCTATTCTCTGTGCATTGTTAGAGCAGTTATCATTGGATCTAATTGAAGGTTGGCTCAAGTCTCATCCAAAGGTGTCATCATGGGAAGGGATCGGTAATACGCCTTTGAGCTTAAGAGGAATTGCCGCCCATCAAGATCACTATGGAATGCCAATCTTGAGATCTGTATGTCTTGTTCTGTATTCTTTGTGCTATATGATTATATTATGCAAAAAATTCCTTTGTTTTTCTATGTTGAGTTGCAATCTGTTCTCTCTCTCTTAGCATTTTAACTTTTAAGTATAGTAAAGGATGATAATGATACATAATTATGATTCACAATCAGCCCAAGTTTCTGATTGCAATAAAGGCCCATATTTTCTCCTTTTGCTTCACCAGCCCCAAAACCGTGTCCTTATCATTGAGAATGTTATATGTGTATTGGTAGGATGATGGACATTGTTCTTCTACTCGGTATTTGGTTTCTTGTCAAGAAATACATCTTAACTGTTAGACTGGACTCTTGTCATTTAAAGAGGATGGGAAGAGTAATGCGGAAAATTGAAATGTGGTGAGAAAATTGTGAAAGCCCTTGGGCTTTTCTAAGTCTTTTGAACTCACTTAGCAATTGATATGTTCAACGGAAAAAGAGTTGTGCCCTTATAAATATATATAACAGGTATCTCAGGTCAATTTATTGTTTAGCCATTTGGTCAAATCACCCACAATTAACAATTATATATTACCAGTGTAGATTCATGTCAACCCTGGATCTGTCAAGCCCCGAAAGAGATCAAATAATTTGAACTGTAAATATTTTTATGCTTTCAGATGATCTAGGCTTGTTGTAGACTCGTTCAAGTGAGTAGAATTCAGATACAATGTATTATTGCAAAATACCATCTCTATGGTTTTTCTATTTAGGTCTAAATCTGGCATCTCTCCTTTTATTTCTCTATATAACAGTTTTTATATTAGGTGTATATATCAAATCTGTCTTTCATGTACATTCAGATATTTTTATTTTCATTTGGCTAACATGTAGTAGTACTATTATTAGTTTTACAAGTAGGTACTATTATTATTTTTACAAGTATTTTTTTTTATGAAGTCGACATATGATGATGTGAGTGCTACCCCACGTATGTGATGACATCTTTATCATTCTGGGATGTAAATCTAGCGCCTTTTGGCAAGCAATTAAATTCGCTGGAGTTAGTGATATTTAGAGTGAAGATCGCAGGTAGAAGAACATGAACACAACAGATCCAAGTGAGTAGACCGTTAAGGAGCCATAAAATGGGCAAGAAGAGTATTTTGTTGAGGAAGAAACCTACAACATCGTACATTGCAAAAGTTGTGGTTGAAAATGTGTATCGCCCATATCAATAGATTGATGAAAATATTGGAGCAGTTGGAGTTGAGATATGACTAGAATAGATTTCTCTTAACTCTAGATCCATCAAGCGCCAAAAGGATCAAATCTCTCAAGGTGCAAACTTTTATTAGTACGAAAAACTATAGGAAAGGTTTGCACTTTAAAGGGATTTGATCCCTCTTGAAACTGAATAGATCCTGAGTGAAGATGGATCTATACTGGTTTATTTTGTTACAGTGATTCCCTTTTATAGTCAGCTATTCATTTTTCACTGAAGTCGTTTTTTTAGATTTAATTTGTTAGCATTACAGCCTTGACAAATGGTTGTAGAGAATTGAAATACCTCAGATGTATCATATCAAATTCATTGACTACAAAGTACAAACCACAAATAGAAACAACAGAGAAAAGTACCTGTGAGATTCACATGACCAGTGATGCCCTTGAGCATTATTATTATTACTTTATTTTTGTTTTGTAAAATGTTATCGTGGACCAACATATGGGGACAGATGTTACAATTTGACAATTTCTTCAATATTGAGCTATTAGTATAGATTTATTTTGTAGTTGTACTTATGATTCTCGAATTTAATATATATATTTTTATTTTAATGGTGAGCATACATTATATATTTTTTATGTTAATTAATATTTTTGGGGTGATATGTGTAATAGACATGACACATCTCACCCACCTGAGCTGTAGAAAGTGCCTTTTGGCGCAGATATGAATGGGTACACTTGCCATTATCTCTACACTCGAGCTTTTTTCTGGTCTATATAGGTGAATAGGTCCCTAGAGCAAGGCATCATTAGATAGTCCTTGAATAAATATATGTCCTACATTTATAGGTTCCAGGCATAAAGGATTATCCCTTCCATTTGTCTTCTCAGGATAGGTGGTGTATGATCTATCACTTGGAAACAGTGTGCTTCTCCTTGTATTCATGATATTTTGGGCCATTTTCTAAATAAAGAGGTTATTTACCGAATATTCATTGTTTTATGTTATATATAGGCATATTCTATCGTACATTCTGTAATTGTGGAATTTGTATCATAAAAAATGGTATTTGAGTTGGGCTGATGTCAGATTGGTGCTTCATGGAGTACATCATTTCCTGTAACTATAAATTCTTATGTAAAGATCCAATTCCAGTGTGAGTCGTGACTGGACTATTGAAACAATATGTCATTCTTTTACAGGTTAAATTTTAATGGAATTGGCAGAAAGTTTTAGGAGTTATAATCCATACAAAGTTGTCTCTTAATGAAGTCACAAAGTGTTGATTTTTTTAGCTTCTGAAGGTTTTCTGCATAGGTTTGTGTCTAGCATGCATAGAAAAAATTCCAATTGCTCCCTGTAGGAAATTTTCAACAAAGAAAGGGGTCTTCTTGTTCACTTCTGAAATGTCCTAATCCATATGCTTGGCATGACCAGCTTCATTGATGGGGCAATTAGAGTTATTTAGCTCAACTTTTGTGTGCAAATCTGCCCTTGGAGCAGCAGATACATCATTCGTTTGTATTATGGAAGAGGCACCCTTACAATCATCACTAGGGTTGGCACCAAAATGTATCCCTATAGGTCTGTCCTCAAAATAAATCTTCAAATATAATTTAGAGCTGCCAACATTTCTCTTATATTCATCTTCTAGGGGACAAGGACTAAAATCTATCACATGAAGTTTGTCAAGAAATACCCCTCAGACAGATGATGATGTGCAGTTCGTTGCTGAACGTGGATTGGGCAGAGGCAGAGGCAGTGGCAAAGGTAGGGGTTTAAGTAGGGTTACTTTTGCTTTGCTATTTTGACAATAAATCAGACTGATAGAAGTACAAATTTGCCTGTACGTGGTCAAAAAAAATTGCAGGGCAATAGTGGTGTGTTTGATTGACAACCATTTCTGTATCCTTCTACTCAAATAGGTCAACGAGCCTCACTAATGCGAGCTCAAGTAATGTTTGCTCAACAAATTATCAAGGTCATTTTCCTCTTATTGATAACACAAGATAATTCATGCCTCCTTTCGGCGTTCCCTTGCACCTCTCGGTGCAATTGCTAGTTATACTAAAATAATGGATTATAATTAAATTATAAATTCAAATCAACAATAATAAACTTCAACCATCAAACTACCACAGAAAAATATTATAATTAAATTATAAATTCAAACCAACAACAATAAACTTTAACAATCAAACTACCACAGAAAAATAACACATAAAGTGACACATTACCGACTAACAACTCCCTTTGAAAGGAAAAATAAATAAAAATTCATTTATGCGCCTTTGAATCACCTGCCTTTTCAAAACTTCACTCCGTACGATTAGATATATCTCCAACACTTTGATACGTAAGAATAATCTCGAGTCTTTCGATGATTCTATATTTTCAGCCAAACATCACGATCACAGGGATTGGATTGTTCTCTATATTTCAACTGTCGAACCTATTGAGTGGGTCCTTCCATTTATCACCACACGCGTCGCTGGCGGCCGCCCAACATGCAGTGTGCGCATTCCATCAAGAAACCTCTCCGAAATCCACAAATTTCCAGTCTCATTTGGAATCGATATCAGATTTTCTTCATCTACAGCCACCTCGAAGCAGAGCCAGAATCGATATAAAGTGATCGTTTGTTCGTGTATGTTTTCGATCGAGAGATACTTTAATATCTGAAAGTCTGCACGGTTTTTTTTCCAGAAATTTGACATTAACAATGGCGTTTTCCATAGATATTGATGAAATTCGCAGACTGTTTTAGACTCTGGACGAAAATGGGGACGAGAGGTTGACTGTAACTGAAATGAATCGCTACCTGAAAAAACTTGGAATGGAAATTTCAGAAGAAGAACTGAAATATCTGGTTATACCATTGTGTGAGAGCGATGATGGTAGCTTGACATTTGATGGATTCGTTGGCCTCTGTCGCTCTGTTTTCGGGGAGAGATGGGAAGGTGAATTGAGCAATGGCGAAATTGGATGTGGAGATTTGATGGAAGCGTTCAAGGTGTATGATATCCATAACGACGGCTTCATCTCTTCCACGGAGCTTCAAGTCGTGTTGTGTAATTTAGGGTCCGTGCAGGGTGAAGAGGTGGCTATTTGCTAGAACATGATTCAGACTCCAACGGTCTATTGGACTTTTTTTGAATTCAAGAATATGATGACCTCCAAGGTCACTGCGGCTCGGGTTGATCTTCAAGAGTATGATAACCTCCGGACTTTCTCGAATTCAAAAATATGATGACACCTCTAAGGTCCCCGCGGCTCCTCTTGATATGCGCATGCCCATGGTTATTTAGATTTGAGTCTTTTTCGTTATGACTGCCCGCACAATCATAAGATGCTATATATTATTTTGCACGTTCTTCCAATTAGTTTTACACATATATATTTATAGTTTTGTTATTTTGTGTATGATTTAGTTCTTATTAGATTTTATATTCAAATTTTATAAATAGAAGTGGAGAATAAAACCATCTCCCAAGAAATAAACAATCTCATAAAATAATTCAAATTAAATTCACTTCACATCATTTTCAATCTTAAAAAATAAAATGAAACAATAATAATAAAATAGAAGTGTGAAACTTGTTGTAAAATTATGGTTGGTTTTTATATAGTGTTTTATAATTACATATATGTCTATTGAACCAAATTTTTTTGGATGAAATATTAGCATAGTCTATTTATGGGCCCTTCCCCTTCAACATCTAGAAAATTGAACTAAACTCAATAATTTGACTCTATAACCTTCTTCAAACAAGGTAAATGCAAAACTAAATGGATCTTAAACTGGTTTATGAATCCTAATCTACAAACAACTTGTTAACTGCATTAGAGGATCAAATAAGGTCCATAGAATTTTGATGTGAACTTCTTATGTACTTTATATTTGAGATAGGTTTGCTTACAATATTGAAGATCAAGAAGCACTTAATCCCCTTTTTAAAACAACACTTGGAGATATGTTATTCATCCTATTACTTCATGTGGTTTTAGTCTTTGCTAGATTCTCCTTAAGTGTGTAGAATGGCCTCTCTATTGTGACACACACAATCTACTACTTGAACCTTTGATGTGACCAATAAATATGAAGTTGTTGAAGGGAAATCTCTACTATAAATGACTTCATATAGTTTCATCTTATTAGTGTCATTATTAGTAGTATTATACCACCATTTTATAACGAGTAACCATTATGACCAAAAGTGTTGACAATCTAAAGAAAAGCATCTCAAATAGGATTCCAAGTACTTGTTGACCACCTACATGAAGGTGATAAGTTGTGCTCATGTTCAACAAGGTGAAATAGCTCTTGCCAAATTTTATTAGTGAATGTGGGGTCACAATCTAACAAGACATAAGTAGGCATACCATGTAACCTAAAAACCATATCCATGAAAACCTAGGTAATTGATGAAGGTAAATTGGTGTGGTAGGACACAAAAGTAGGCATTTTGGAAAATGATAAACTACCACCATGATGATTGATTTTCTATATGTAGTTAGGATGCCTACTACAAAATCCATAGAAATGTGAACCCAAATAATGGCTAGTATTGGTAGTGGTTGGAATTCCCCATGAACCTTAACTATCTACCCCTTTAACATGAGGCTACAAAATTATGGATTTCTTTATTCATTCCTTTCCAAAAAAAAAAAATCACATAACTCATTCCTAACTTTTGAAAAAACTAGAATAACCCACAATCAAAGATAAATACACTCTTTTAACACCCCACATTTCAACTTTGAATTTTATACCAGAAAATTACACCTTTAATATTTAAAATATCTTACTACCAATGATAACCCTTGTAACCCTTAAGTGGATTGGGGTCTTCTTAAATCCCATGGATGTGTTGAACCATACAATTAACGGACAAGGAAAAGGCTAACATAAAACCTTCCTCATATTTTCAATTCAAAACATATAGTATCACATTCACTTGTTAATTTTTTTTCTCCTAATTATACTCAAAATATTCATAACCCACATTTCTTACTTTGGTGATAGCAACCTAATAATCATACTAAATAATATTCTTTTTTTCCGGGGAAGAAAAAATGTTTCTTTATTATAATATAAAATAGTACATAATCTCGTCACATATTACATCAAAACCTAGATGTATGTAAGACATATTCAATATGGGAAGATCCTGTAATGATACAGCTACATGGTTCCCATCAATACATCAGATAGAAATATGTAAAAATCATGATGAATACATAATCCCTATTGTTCAGAATAAAGCATGAAGGAATTGAAAAGTGTGGAATCCATTGCTTAAACACTATGAGCATTCCATGAATAGGAACATCCCATAAAATAACGTCGTTCCATAATAGTCCATGTAGCCGAGAGATAAACATTCAAGTAGAAATGTGCTACATCATCACCCAATAGGAACATAGATAGGCTCACTTGATTATGTGCAAAGAAACCACGTGTTTGTGAAAAGTCTTACAGATAGAATATATAAGGATGAAAAAAAAAAAACGGAGAACCAGCTCCCACACTCACTTGTATTAATAGAACTAGGCTTGCTTGTATAGATATGTTGTATTCTGGCTCAATAGATGATAAATATAGGCTTGCTTGCAAAAAGGATAGAGACAACAACCAGATGATATAAAGCAGGTCAAGTGTAGATATAGGAAATATTTACAACCTATGGCAGAGGAATTTCAAAAGAGTCCACCAAAGCATTGTTTTGGTAGTGAGAAATATAGATAGAGCGAAAATAAGCAAGAAGGCCCTTTTTCGAGAGGAGATCTGCTCTTGAATTATTTTCCCTGTAGATGTGTTGTATAGTAAAAGTATGGAATTTTGAGAGAATATATCGAATGCAGTCAGTCCATCCATAAAGCAACAGGTCTTGAAATCTATTATCTCCCATAATCCCATCAATAATGATCTTTGAATCAACATAAATGTGTATATGCAGCATTTGAAGATGATATGCAACCCTAATCCCACACCAAAGAGCCATAATCTCAGCTAAGTTGTTTGAACAAGGACCAGCATTCCAGTATATGTGATATCACTCCACAACCGATAGCTTGATCCAAGCCCCGCAGCCACATATATCCTCCTTACATGCCCCATCAAAATATATCACTAGAAGTTGAATGTGATGGGGCCGCCCTCGAACAGACAAATCAACCACCGGGGGTACTTGACGAGGGCACTCTCCCAGCCATCTCATAACATTACTGTAGATCCTATTTATGTCCATGGGAGTGTCTTGGAAAATTTGTCGATTTCTTGCTCCCCAAATTCAAAACCTTCCTCATATTTTCAATTCAAAACATATAGTATCACATTCACTTGTTAATTTTTTTCTCCTAATTATACTCAAAATATTCATAACCCACATTTGTTACTTTGGTGATAGCAACCTAATAATCATACTAAATAATATTCTTTTTTTTTAGGGGAAGAAAAAATGTTGCTTTATTATAATATAAAATAGTACATAATCTCGTCACATATTACATCAAAACCCAGATATATGTAAGACATATTCAATATGGGAAGATCCCGTAATGATACAGCTACATGGTTCCCATCAATACATCAGATAGAAATATGTAAAAATCATGATGAATACACAGTCCCTATTGTTCAGAATAAAGCATGAAGGAATTAAAAAATGTGGAATCCATTGCTTAAAAACTATGAGCATTCCATGAATAGGAACATCCCATAAAATAACACCATTCCATAATAGTCCATGTAGCCGAGAGATAAACATTCAAGTAGAAATGTGCTACATCATCACCCAATAGGAACATAGATAGGCTCACTTGATTATGTGCAAAGAAACCACGCGTTTGTGAAAATTTGTCGATTTCTTGCTCCCCAAATTTCCCAAAAAACATAAAGAGGAAGAGATTTCTGAGGTCCTTTTGAAGCAACCCACGAAAGAATGGTCTGCATACAATCATATGGTCTCCATTTTCGATCATCCAAAAGCGCATTGAATAATCGCAAAATGGACTAACTGATTTGACAGAAGAAGAAAATGTGGTCAACTGTCTCCTCATGTTCCTTACAAAAAGGGAATATCCCATGGCCATGATACCCATGTTTTATAAGGGAATCCCAAGTGAGGATTTTCCTTTTCCATAATAACCAAACAAAAAGCAGAATCTTAGTGGGAATGTACAACATCGAAACCTAAAACAATGGAGATACCGAGGGATTCAATTGCTTCTCCTCTAATAGGCGCATATATAATTCTTTAACCTGTATACTTCCTTCCACCATATGGCCGCTCCATGTAATTTTATCACCATCATTCCTGTAGGAAAACCCAGATTTTTGCAGTCTCCACCAGTAGCTATCCCATAAGACTGTGTCCTCATCATTTAAACCAATCATCTACCCCATTTTATAAATGGGAGCACCAAGTTCCCATTGAGAGATAACATTTGATACATAGATCCATCGAATCATTACCATATATACCAGCAATTCGATCCACGCCTAAGAGAATTCGTTGTCTGTTCCCAAAGGGATATTTCAAACGGGTTACCATGATTTTTGTGACTTTAGCAAAGCTTCCCCAGATCTATGAAGATCTATTGGTAGGCCGTTGTTCTCCATAATATACGCAATGCAGAGGATCATCATTGATATATTTGAAAAATACAATCTTAGACCAAGTTTTGGTGAGGTAAATCCCCTCTGCAGACAAAGGCGATCCCACTAGCCTTAGGGTGGGTCTAGCCACAAACAAAACACGCTATGACATCAATTCCTAGCTAAGAATTGAAAAAGACTCGGCAGATCACCTACCTTAGGTCCTGCGCTGTTGTGTCGTCCAGAAGAATGGTCACCTCCCACTCCTGATCCGACAGGTCACGATCCGCTCGTTCTCACGCCCGAATACTTGCACATACACAAGAAATGAAGACGATACACAACATACTATTTCGTATTCCTAACTATCAGTCAGTTGAAGAAGACTAAATCACATGCATTAAATAAACATAACACAGAGATGGAAACAATATCATAGTCAAGTATATTAAATTAAAGAAGGAAGAGTACAACCGACACTTCGACGTTGCGATCTCCTCCAGCAGGGTTCCAGCAGAGCACGTCTCACAAGCTTGTCGGGAATTCAGACGGGGCTCTCTCTACGGGATCCTACTTGGTTCAACCTTCTCTATAACGATTACTCAGCTATAATCTCTTCTCCAAGCTCAGCTTCTTGGCTATATGTTCAGCTAATGTTTTAGCTAGCTGATGTAAAGGGAGAAAGCTTGTTTATATAGAGGGAGAAGGAGAAGTTAGGATCCCTACAATCGTGGGGGGGAGTCCTATCCTCTTAGAATGTTCCATCAACCATTTCATAAAGGTAGAGATATGTGGTTTATCGAGTTTAACCACTTGTAATGAGTCATTCCCGAGGTGGTTAAAGGAAACTTTTGCCTCCAATTTGTTAAAAAACATTCCAAAACAGGTTGGCGTGGGTACAACAGAGGGACAGAGTGCCAACTAGCGTGACCTCTAGTGTATATTTTCCCCATTGGCGTGAGGGATGAACTGGCTACCCGCGCCAATGCCAAAACATGGGTTTTTGGGTGCTTTCTAAGGAAATTTTCAACAGGAGAAATCATATCCTTATGTAGAAGGATGCAAAGAAACTATTTGCAAAGTATGATACTGCTCACAGGTCATGAGAAAGACCCTCCAATATGCGGGGTGAGGGATTGCAGGGACGGTGACAAATTGTTGTGTAACAGATGCCCCCTAAAGCATGAGGTCCGAGAGAGAGGGAGGGGTGAAATTCTTTATGAGGACGTGTTCAACCAAAACACTGTTGTCGGAAAACCTGCAAGTATGAATACAACTGATATATCTGATACATGAAATGTGGTATGGGCGCAACCATCCATAATAGAGTACAGAAATAATGAGATTCGACATATGGACACAGCCATCCAGCAGTAGGGATCAATAAATAGACTCAGGTATGGTCGCAACCATCCAATCAAAAGAGTCACAATAAGTCATAATAATTCACAAAGAACCCACAGCCTGGATTTCATTAGACAAAATCCAGGGTCTTGCGCTCCATCTCGACCCGAACATAGCACAAATTCGAGCATGTGAATATGTGAGTTGAAGTCGAACATGCAAGAACATCATCTGATTACCAGCCAATGATGAAAGTTGTTAACAGATGCGAGAGAAACTACCAATAATGACAATGGCTCTCAAGGTACAAAAGGTACAATCCACAACATGTGAACAGTGATCTGACGTCAAACACCTGTAGAGTCAATCGATCAAAGGCCAATATGTGGACCTTACGTCAAGTGCGAAGAAACTGCCATTGAGGCATGCAGGCTCCAAGGTACCCGAAGGGAGTCTCTAGATCAACTTCCTAGATAATGAGCTGGAGTCGACAGGAAGGGACCTTGATTGAAGGTGGGCCATAATGTTTCCCACATCATCAACACGAGACATAGGGATATGATTTTTGTGAATCAAGACCAACAGAAAATCAGAGGGAGGTTGAAAACTGCAGAGGCAAACTTCTCTTGAACATATCGGCGGAACGACACTGGATTTGGCAGTATTTGATATCAAGGGATTTGAGGTCATGGTGATGTGGCAAAGAGCAGATGAGCGGTCAAAAGAGATTACCCAAACCCATGGAGGCAAACAGACAATGAGATGAGATTTCCCCAACCTGACACGAATGAAGACAAGTGCCATGTTCAAGAGCGGCATACTGCCAACACGACTACAATCTTGGTTTCATTTTCCCCCACCATTTCTGGCGAGTTCCCCAATTATTTTTGGAATCAAGCTTGAAGGGGATAACATGTGCTTGTGATGTAAGTTTTTCCTTTGGAAAAATCCAACCTAGTACATTTTACGAGCCCTAGGAATGAGGAACTTGAGTAACGTCATGACGACGGAATCTGATGTCATCAGGTTTTAACGAGTCTGAAAAAGGAAGAACTCGACATCTTTTCATATTTAAAGAGTTTGAAAAGAAGGCGGAAAAGAAAAATCCAGCAGTCCCTTTTCGTAAATAGTACCTTAGATCCGAAAAGGTAGAAAACTGTGTCCGAGAAAACCTCCTAGTTGCGATAGGCTAGGGTATTCCTTTTTTGTAAATAATCTATCCTAGCCCGAAAAAGGGGTAAACGTATACTGGGTAGATATCACTTCGCAGCCAATTTAACGAGCTCAAAATGACAAGCGACTCGACAATATTTTCAGTTTTAGAGAGTCAGAAAAGAGCTGAAAGGTGACTCCAATAGTGACTTTTTCTTGTTTTTACCGAGTCCGAAAAAGTATAAAATACAACTCGTCTCTTCGTCAAAACTACGTGAAAAACTTGTCGCTGCACAAAAAGATGTGTGTAAAACATATTCCACGAAAATAATATGAAAATATATCGACAAATATGTTTTAAAACCTATTTTAGGACTTTGAAAAGTTATAAAAGACCAACAGTGGTAAGAAATATTTAATTTTCATTTTTTACCTCTTTGTAGAGCAACAATGACCCTTTTCTCTTGAGATCTTCAAGCGTCGATTGTGAACAATCTAGTGGACCAATCCAAATTTCATCTATTCCAGGTAAGAGTCGACCTCTTTTGTCATATTTTAAGTTATATTTTATTGCATTTTATTGCCATTTGAGATCTATTAGGGGAGGATTGGAAAAATTTAGGGCTCCGCGGTTGGCGTGGGTTTCGGGCACGAACCCGCGCCAATCAGCCTAGTTTTACACAGGGGTCGCGCCAACCGCACAACTCAAAATCCATATCAAATTTCAAAAAATGCAACCAATAGAATACACATTTGAATACCTAAGAGGGCTTACAATGGTCCCATGATCAATTGATGTAGGTACCAAGTGAAAAAGATGGTTATTGAGTGGAAGGAGAGAGAACATAGCGAAGAGGATGAACAAGAAATGGAAAATGAGCAATGCATGAATGCCCTTAGGAATTGTGGGCTCAAAAATTTCTTCCTGACACCATGTCTCCAGGCTCAGCCTGAATTGCTATAGTATCTTATCAACATTTGGGATGAAGATCAGGAGAAATTCATACTTCTGGATCAAGAGCTTGAGCTTGAAGTATGAGATGTATATTTCATCACTGGACTGTCACGCAGGGGTCTAGTCCCTATTCTGACTGGTACAAGGCCTTCTGTGGAAAGCATGAAAATTTTCATGAACACGGTGTGCCCAGGGGCATGAAAAGGAACAGGGAGCAGTAAAGTAGACATCCAGACCGTCCCTGATCTAGCACTGAGAGTAGTGCTACACACCATTACGCGGGATGCAAGATCGTAGGCACCGCACGAGACCACGAAGACACAATTACTTCTTGCTTCAGAGTGTATGAACCCGACCATCTTCGACTGGGCCGAAGCCGTAACCATGAACATCAAAAGACAACTCACCAAATGTAAGAAGACAAAACTAAAGCAGTTTGGGCATGGGTTGATTCTGGTATCGTTTTTCTTGGAACGATTACCCATATTTCAGTGCTAGGAGGCTATAGTCTCGGAGCCACCACTGAGAGAGCCACAGATGGCCCGATGGGCGGCACTGATTCCTAGAGCAGGGGGTGGCCAGCAGATGTCCTGGAGACCAGAGTTTTTTTATTGGTTCCGATGACAACTGATCGTTGTGGAGGATTGGCCCTACGTTGGCACAGACTTTACCGGAGACCCAGACCTCCCACCCTTGGAGGGAGAGGATTGGGATGAAGAATTCGGTAAGACTCATTTTTTATTTTTATGAGTTTTATGTTTTTTTGGTATATATGCATGTTCTGACAGTTAATCTCATATGGATGCAGATGTAATCCCAGAGCTTCCTGCCGGCATGTCTCCAATAGCGAGGCGGAATCCTCATGACTTCGATCCTCAAGGTGAGGGTATTGACAAGGAGTTAGTGCAGAACCTGGAGGGAATCACCCGTGGGGTCCCAGATTGTGCTTGTTTTAATGACGTACCTCGAGCTTATCGGAGGCACACTATAGGAGTGCCAAGCCATATCCACCACTTTCTAAGGCAGTTGGTACGGGCGGTGACGTTCTATCATGAGCACCATGCCGATTAGGCATTTAGGCTTTATTTCTACACATTTTGGAGAGACATGTTGTCTCATGATGTAACCGAAACAGACATATATTATTTTTTGTGGGTTTTATGATGCACATGGCTGTAAACATGTGATATATATATATACATCTATTTTCTACATGGGTCTATGTACATATGATGATGTTTTTATAAATTGTGCAAATGTCTATCTAGTACATTGTTTAGCTAATGTATCAGTTAAATAATCTGCATAATAAGTAATGACCCAAGAATCAGGAAAAATGTTCACAAAGGGTATAAAACCTAAAGGTTTCATTTTTATGCAAGCTTTGAAAAAAAATTAAACTATGCTTGAAAAACAGGCATGCCCCCCAGCATGGTGACTCAATTCGAGGTGTACATGCCCCCCAAGCTTCAGTCCATAGGAAATGGAGTGAAGGTTCAAAATACGAGAGTAAGAGAGACACGATTTGAATTTTGCGAGATCTAGCAAAAACTTGAATTGAACGGGAATGTGTTTCATTGTTTTAACGAGGTTTACACACTTAAAAGAACTGTCCTCATAACCAAATTCACTTTTTAACGAGGTTGAAATAGAAGAAGAACTATCCTCAAAAGTGCTTTTTTCATTTTTTAAGGAGCTTGACACAAGAAAATGAACTGTGCTCCGATGACCTTTCATTGCAACGAATAAGAGTTCATAGATTCCAAGGGGTTTGCCTCTGGTGGGAGAACAACATCTTAAAAATCAGGACCCAATGCCCCCAGCACACGATGCACAATGGCACTATCACTGAATGCGGGCACAGGACAGGTAGCCACATAATTAACCTGCGGCGGGGAAGAGACAACCAGCGGATAAAGACCTGCAAGGGATGATGGTAGACCAGATGTCATATCAGGACCAATGAATGAAGGCTGACCAATGGTCACGATCCGACCTTTGTGTGGAAAATGGATCACACGAAAGAGGGAGGAGACAACTGCCCCCATGACATAAATATAGTCGCGCCCCAAGAGCAAATTGAAATCTAAGGGGACAAGAACAACCATGACGTCGATATGGATGGTCTTCCTTCCCAAAGTAACAGGTAACTTGGGAAGGATCCCTAATGGCTGACTAGTTCCTTTGTTAAATTCCAACAGATTCTGGGTAACAGGCATAAGCGGTGGAGAACCAAAAGTTTTCCAAGTAGTAGAAAAAAAAATACTAACATATGCACCTTCATCTATAATGGTGCTGGGTACGACCACATCAAAGGTCTGTACCATGATCTCAAAAGGCACATAAGACAGAAGGCGGTATCCGACAAAGCGACTCTAATCAAAGGAAGCGACCAAGCTACTTGGAGGGGATACCATTGAACTGAGATGGTTTTCCCCTGGTGTTACCAGAGCAAGAGGAGCACTCTCCTGGACTTCCATCACGGGAGTAGGAGGAGCAACTTCTTGAACCACAAGGATAGGAGAATATTTCTCCAAGTCTAAAGAATTTGACGAAACAAGAAGAATGTGGGTGGGGATAGATCCACTCTCAACCGAAAAGACCTGATGGACCACAAATGGGGTCAGATCGACTGATCCCACGACCAATGGTTGGTTGGGAACAGATTCCTGAATTTTAATTTCTAGGGGAGCAAGTTCAAGCAAGGATGACACTTGACCGATCGAGGAATCAACTAGCAAAGGACTCGAAGAAAGCTTCTGATAACCAGCCAGAAGGCAGGGTGTAGAAATAGTGGATTTTTCCAACACTCTCTTGGATTCATCCATATAGGACAAAGGTGAATGGGATGATGCCCTTCACACAACTTACAGGGATTGGTAATCTTGCCCTATTTTTTATGAGCCTTATCAGAGTTATTCAAGGATGTGCTAGCAATATGACTTCCAGAAGCCAAAAGTGATGGCGGACGACCGTCAAACCATGCGTCAAGTACCTTGGGAATACCAGGGCAATCTCGAAGTAGATGGTTACCTTTGCAGAGAATGCAAGGGAAATTGACCTTTCATGGAAGTTCGAATGGTTCTGCAATGGATGGTTTCTTAAGTGCAGTAGCGGCGGTATGAGCCCCTTGTTTATCTGACTTCTTCTTCTTGGTCTTATTCTTCTTCTTCTTAGCCACCTGGTTACTAGAATCCAGACTTTCACCAGGTGAAGTAGAAGAGGAGGACGAAGAAATAGGCGAAGAAGGGGAGAGGTCCACCTTAGAAGCAACATGATGTTGTTCTGGTGGAGGAGACGGTTGTACAGTGGACGAAACACTCGGGACCACCGAGGTCGAGAATAACCATACAGGAAAACCAACAGTTAACCCTGGAAGGAACAAGGTTGCCATATAAGGAGCACCAACATTTCCAAAAGCGGAAAAAAGGCCAGGAATCCCTTCGGAAGGGATTCCTTGGTTAGTGAACTCCGGAAACATTTCCATTAGAAACAATTTAAAAACAACACCCCAAGGAAACCAACTTTAACCAGGAATATTTCGTGGACAGTTAATTTTTTAAGACATTGAAACAAAACTTTGTTGTTTCATATTTTAAGAGTCGAGAAATAGGCAAAAGGTGATTCTACCACTTTCAGGTTGAAACGAGCATGAAACGACATTTGCTTGATGATCTTTTCAAGTTTATGGAGTCAGTAAAGATCAAAAATGATTGCTCAGGTAGTCTAGTTAAAAGGGTGTACCAGGTTCCTGTGAACTGCCATATACACCTTGGTTATAAAATGAAAGAAGAATAAACCAAGGACTTGACGTACATGCAAGTAGTCTCCCCAAATGTTGTGTTGGGTGTATCACAGTTACAAGGCAGCAGACTCGGCTTCCTACAGATAAAAGGATTACAACCTATAGGGGTCTCCCTTTATATACTCGATGGTACGGGGAGCTCAAGTATGTACTAGCGTTGTCTGAAGCCAGATGGCGAGCGATATATGCTAGATTTTAAGACGCCAAAACATGTCTCTAACTTAGACCACTAAATGTTTCGTTAAGTTTCAATGTTGCCTTAGGTTAATTGAATAAATTTTAAGTTGATCTTGTATTTATGTTTCAATTCCAAGGTCCTACCAAATGTTGGATCTCACAAATTCCTGAATGCAAGCTACATGCCATAAAATACCATTTCGTTCAATGAAGAGCTATCTACGAGAAGGTTAGGAATTTCAAGCGATAGCAAATAATGAAATCATACAGAAGTATTCACTACAAAACTTGATGCAAACTAATGAGAACAAAAAACCTTTCCTAGAATGTCGAGTGCGAGTTATGCAAAAGATTTCTTAATTCTACAATGCAAACAAAACAAATGCAAGCACAAAATATATATATTTTTTATTTTGTCGATGTAATAGAGAAAATAGTGCACTAAATAACATGAAAAATGAATCTTCACACTAGTTCGAGAATGCCAATGCAAGATTCAAAACAAAGCAACTCAAACAACTCAAAAGCAAACAAGACAAGAACTCAAACCAATGTCACAATCTCTCAAATCGAAGAAAGATGTCAAAACAGACCCATAAAAGCAATGTGAGCTATGCTTGGAGTGATAGGAAGCAAAACTAAATGAAGGAGACAAGACTCACTCAAGACTCATTTCACCAGAAGGAACCACTCAAACGGATCCAGGGAACTAAATGAAATCAAGCAAATAACGAAGGTGACCGCAAAACAAAAGACCCAATCTCCAAAAAAAGGCTCAGCATGTCAAAGCACTAGACAGCCCTAAAGCGATGATGCTGAAAGAAATGGACAAACAACTGAAGGGAGAAATGGACAGAGCGCCAGCTGGCGCGACCTATAGTTTATATTTTCCCCATTGGTGCGAGGGATGAACTCGCTACCCGTGCCAATGCCAAAACATGGGTTTTTGGGTGCTTTTAAAGGAAATGTTCAACAGGAGAAATCATATCCTTATGCAGAAGGATGCAAAGAAAGTATTTGCAGAGTATGACACTGATCACAGGACATGGGAAAGACCCTCCAATATGCGGGGCGAGGGATTGCAGGGACGATGACAAATTGCTGTGTAACACCAAGCACCGTCACTATTTATAACCCTCCATAATGATTTAGTAAGAAGTGCATTGGCAAAGAACCAAAGGTCTAAAATACCCCAACCACCGAAAACCTTGGGAATTGCTATGTGAGTAAGTTTGCATAAATGATTTTTCTTGCGGTCCAAACCACCTGCCAAAATTAATTAGGAGATAATTGATTTCAGTTTATTCACAATAAACATAGGCAGATAAAATAGGTGAGACCAATATACCATGAGCTGTGTTAAAACTACTTGTATCAATATGAAGCGACCTCCCAAAGAGAGAAATTTGTTTGTCCATTTCATTATATTGCTCCTGAATCTCTCAATAACCAGAGCCAATCACAATTTTTATAAGCACATGGTTTGAGATTGAAGCCTAGATAGGTAAGGCCAGATAAAATATGATTCGTTCCAACTCCCATAAACCCAACTATGAAATCGATCTCATCCATGTCTCCCAGTTCATAATATAGGATCGATTTCTTTTTATTAATATTTAGACCTGTAGCCTCACCAAATCGAGATAGAATGAAGTGCATATAAAACCACTGATTCCTAATAAGCTTCCCAAAAACTACTAAATCATCAAAAAAGAGTGAATGTGTGATGCATACCGAAGATGAGAATGAAAGACCTTCAAAATAGCCTCCATTTTTTTCCATCTTCAGAATGTTGCTGAACCCATCCATAACAAGGATAAATATAAGCAGTGAAAGGGAACAACCCTACCGTAGACCATGACCAGCTAAGAAAAAATGAGTAGGAAGACCATTAATGAGAACAACATACCGAACCGAGCAGATACATGCCATAATCCATCAAATTGATACCATAGATAAACCCACCTTGAACAGCGAAAGCCGAATGAAAGACCAGTCAACCGAGTCATATGCTTTGTGAAAGTCAATCTTCATGATAATAGCCTCTAACTTTTGATCATGAATCGTGTGCATTGCCTCTTGTGCAATGGCCACTGCATCGTGTATCGATTTCCCTTTTAGGAAACCATATTGCTCAGCAACGATAGACTTTGATAATACGCCTCTCATATGATTAGCAATGATTTTCGATGAAATCTTATATATTACATTACATAATGAAATTGGTCTATGTTCATCAAAGGATATGGGATCTGATGATTTCAAAATCAGAGTAAAAAAAGTAGAGTTCATGTTCCCAGGAACAAATCCACTCACATGAACCTCTTCGATCACATTATGCAATTCATCCTTCAAAAGATCAAAGAAATGCACAAAAAACTCAACCAGCTAGCCATTCGGCCCTGGACTTTTGTCATGGGAAAAAGATTTTAGTACTTCCTCAATCTCCACAATTGTTATAGTCTTCTCCATATTCTCATTTGATGATTGTTCAAAGATTCGAGGCATATGTTCCAAGATCCAATTTTGACATTGAGGGTCAATCTTCATAGCCTGTTTATAAAAATCGGTGAAATATATGTTAGCCTCCTCTTTAATTTATTTAGTGGAATGCTTAATAGATCCATCTGTAGCCTTAATCTTCCATATAGCATTTTTGTTCTTGCGACCATTGGCATATTTGTGGAAGAAACAAGTATTCAGATCGCCCTCCCATAGCCACTGTACCCTGTTTTTTAATTTCCATGTGGTCTCCTGTATTTTAAGGATCTTTGTTTTGCGAGCTTCGAGTACATCCAGAGAATTATATACCTGAGAATCCAGAGCCTATGATTTCATATCAATATATATGTTATTAATGTTATCTTCAATGGATCGGAATTCCTTTATTAATGCAAGTTTTTTCTTTTTTTCCCATTTCTTTACCATCATCTTCAATCTTTTGAGCTTGTCAGACAGAGCATCCCAACCACCTGAACCCATCATCGCATTATTTTTATTCCGGAAATCATGTACCAACAAATTGAAATCCAGATCCTTAAGCCATATGCAGTTAAATTTGAAAGGCAACCCAGTAGCCTTCGGTTCATGGCACCAATATAGAGATATGGTCCTCTGATCAGATAGAATTGCTTGAATCACCTGTGACCGAGTGTTACCCATAATCCGGAACAGTGAGGATGAGATGACTAAGCGATCCAACCGCTTGGCTATATATTTTATACCTTTGCATTTATTATTCCAAGTTAGCATAATCAGAACAGGTTTAATATCTACCAGACCATTATCATTTAACATATTCCTAATCCTTTCAACAAATGGGTCACATCTGGCCTTCATTCCCCATAATTAATCCGAGGATAACGTTGAATTAAAGTCCCTCATAATCAGCAGATTTTTTATGGAAAAAATCCCTATTTGATCCATTAGAGCCCAAAATGCCGCTCAATTTTGACAGGGTGCATATACTCAAAAATATTCATAAACCATCGAGTACTATAATTTAAAAATAAAAATTATTATTATTCTCATTACCTTTTTACCTTATCAGATTTAATTCCTCCCTATTAAGGCATATGTCCTTACCTCACTTAAGAGAAGATGTAAAGTCAATGGATAGATATTAACTTCCTCATCATTTTCCTAACAGATATGTTAGAAATATGTTTCAAGAACTTACGGATTCTTTATAAACTTGATTTGTATTTCATGGAAGCCTTGTGTATGCGTAAAGTTATATATCATTGTATATATATATATATATATATATATATATATATATATATATATATATATATATATATATATGTATATGTATATGTATATGTATATGTATATGTATATGTATATATGTATGTATATGTATGTATGTATGTAGATGTAGGTAGATGTAGATGTAGATGTAGATGTAGATATGAATGTAGATGTAGATGTAGATATGTAGATGTAGATGTAGATGTATATGTATATGTATATGTATATATATGTATATATATATATATATATATATATATATATATATATATATATATATATATATATATATATATATTGGTTCAACGCAAGTGTGAAAGGAAAATTTGTTTTGTTTTGTTTTATTTTTATTCTAATTTATTAAGAAAAAAAATTGTAAATAAATCTAATACTATTAAAAGTATATAGTACAAGTTGGAGTTGAAGTATATGTATATGTATCTATATATATATATATATATATATATATATATATATATATATATATATATATATATATATATATATATATATATATATTGGTTCAACGCAAGTGTGAAAGGAAAATTTGTTTTTGTTTTTGTTTTTATTTTTATTCTAATTTATTAGAAAAAAAAATTGTAAATAAGTCTAATACTATTAAAAGAGTATATAGTACAAGTTGGAGTTAGAGTCAAGAAAGATTAAATAGCATGGATGCCTGAAATGACAAACTATCAACTTCGGTCTTGTTAAGTATATTTTTTTAAATAAAATTTATAATTTAATTTATTATAAAAGTGTTTTAAATAAAAATAAAAATAAAAGTAAAATAAATTATTTTTAATATAAATAAAGTATTTTTGAAGGATTTGAGTTCAAGGGGTAGAGACATATCTTGTGTTTCTCACTGTGGTGGGTTCAAATCTCTAGAGACATGCTTTATTTGGTGAAAATTGTGAAAACGTTGTATAAACGAGTTCTATTGGGTAGTCTCATTTATTTAATTTATGGGTTTAAATCCAATCAAACTTTAACAATCAAATCGCTACACGAACAGAAAACACAAAACCATTTATTACCAACTAACCACTTCTTTTGAAATATTCGAATCTAAAAACTAGATGTTAACAATCACATAATATTACACCTATAAACATGTCTATTTTGAAATATGATTTCTAGAATTTTAATAATAAGAAGATTTTAGGTGCTTTACACCTAAGTTTTCCCGTGTCCCCAAATACTCAAACCTTAATCTAGTTTTATCACAATTCTTTCATTTTTATGTGGTAGTTTTCAGTGATGGACTTGCATGAGATTTTTTTGAATCTTTCCTAGGGATAGGGGGCACCTTTTCCATTTTCATTTGGATTTTATGACACGATAACACCATGGAATTTTGGACGCCATCAACTACAAACCAGACAATCAGGTCTCTGGTACGATAACACCATGGAGTTGGACGTCATCAACTACAAACCAGACAATCAGGTCTCTGGTGGTATCTTTACAAGTTAAGAAGAGTTACTGCATGATCACGAGAAGTTGTTGGATGAGGATCATGTACCTATGGTCAATTCACACACTTCAAATAAATTTAATGTGTAAGATGACATAATTAAAAGGATGAGGTTATTCTCAAAGCACCAAAAGGTGATGGCTCTCTTTCTCATTTTCCCCCTAATACGTCCAAGTATGATTCTACTATTAATCAATGGTGAAAGAAACCATTATGTCCCATAAAATTATAGATATGGTGGTGGTAAAATATTTAGGGCTTGGCGTTGTTACAAAGATGATGGACCTTTTTCTATTAGAAAGGTTTGTAAAAAAAAATTGTTAGCTTGCAGCCATTGGAAAAATGGATTGCTAGTTTCTAGAAGTCAAAGCTTGAATGATAGCACCAATTTTCATGTCATGTATCGAGGTTGGTTATTTTCAGAAGAAAGGAAGACTCAGAGATTACTATGGGTAGAAAATGTACGTGGGAAAATCAAATTTATCTATGAAGCGTTAGAAACTAGATTTTGATCCATCAAAAGAGCCAATATACAAAGAAGATATGAACATTGTTTTTGGGTTTATCTCTCCAATTTTGGACAAAATAAGTTCTTCAATTGATAGGAAATAATCTAGGGAGATTTGTGGCCTTAAAAAGGATTTTTCTCACCAAATTTGATCAACTATGTGCATGGGTGATGGTGGAAGGAGACGTGAGCGTAGGACTGGTGGACGAAATTGAGCTAAAATATCAGGACAAAATCTAGCTTCAATCAGTAGATTACTGGAATATTTTGTTTCGCTGCTTTTCTTGTAAACAAGTAGGTCATATCCTGGAGGAATGCAAGAAATGAAATAAGAATGAGTAAGGACTGAAGGTTCCTAAAAATATTTGGATAAAGAAGACTAGGCCAAAACCGCAATAATTCTCCAAGGATAACTCTCCATCGAGTTTTTAGGAGCAACGAGACTGACATAATGATGTAGCAATATTGGAATTTCAAGATTAGCATACATTACCTAGTAAGCATGAAATCATGTCGACTATCATTGCAACTCGTGTTTCTAATATTAAGGAGCATTCCATTGAAGAAACTTTAAAAGGAGTCTCTCACGTTGACCCTATCCCTTCTCTTTCCAATCATATTAATTCATCATGGAAGGATTTTGTTCCTTCTTGTAAGCCAAGCTCGAATATCTCAGCTCTCAACTTTGCAATATTAATAAATCTGTGTATGTCAAAATTTTTGAAGGCTTCATTTGGTTTATTGTAGCGTTGTTCATGCAAGCTACAACTGCATGCATATTCTAATCTACAAATTAAAAACCCACACATAATTGGACTCAAAACTCATATATATTTCATTAAATATCAAAATATTTATAATATAATATTTGCATGATTGTCATTGGCCATTTACTCACACTCCACCCCTCACACCCACAATTTTTGTACAGAGCATCAAAATTTTTGCTTGGAATATGCATCAAAGCATCAAGTAAGTGGCTTATACATTCATTTGCAATACTCCACCAAAACCAAAATAATATCATATCTTGAAAAAAAAATATTGCAACAAGATAAGTTTCTTCATTTCTCTAGCTCTCCACTTCATACTTACTAATTTATAAAAAGCATTCAAAATCTAAAATAGGATCAAGATCTATAATAAGTCATAAGACCCATTATTTTAGTAACTAATTTTGAAAAATCAAAACTAAGACAAGTTTGTTTTATTTCCTTCTCAAGTTCTCCACATACCTACTAATTTATAAAAACATTCAAAATCTAAAATAGGATCAAGATCCATAATAAGTGAATAAGACACATTATTTTAGTAACTAATTTGGAAAAATCAAAACTAAGACTACTTTTCTTTTCTTTTTCTTTTTCTTTTTCTTTTCTCTAGCCTGATCTAAAATATTTGATGATAATGTTTCTAGAGTCAAGCTAATTATTACAAAATTAAATTATTACATGAGGGATCCAACTTCTTTAAAAAAAGTAATAATATCTAATAAAGTTTATAAAAGCTTTTTCGATGCTCCTGCATCTATTTCCCACTTTCTCCTCTCCTATTCTTATTATTCACATAAGTGCTTAGCAAGTTGATTCAACAAGCCATAACTACATGAGATATGAAGGGGGTCAAAAGTTCATCGCAGGTTTAAATATCTTGCCTTCTTTTTGTTGAAAACATTCTCCTTTTTGTGTATGGCTTGAATCTATATATATGTTGTAAAATATATCCTCAAAAAATTCTAGATAATCACAAGAATGAAAAGAAATGTGGAGAAGCCAATGATCCTCCATAATAATATCTCTCAAGTTGTTAAATAATATTTGGTTGATTTTTTTTCTTTTCAAATATTAGAACCACAAGATGGTTTCAAGTACTATGTCATCGAATATGAACTAGAAAATCTTGTTGGATGACAATCTTGTTCTTGTGATTAATTCACACACTTCGAAGAACTTTAATGTGGAGGATGCCATAATTAGCAGGGATGAGGTTATTCTCAAAGCACCAAAAGGTGATGGATCTCTTGCTCATTTTCCCCTTGGTGTGTCCAAGTAGTCTAATTCTACTCCTAATTAGTAGTGAAAGAAACCATTATATCCCATTAAATTCTAGCTATGGTGATGATAAAATATTTAGGGCTTCGCATTGTTCCAAAGATGATGGATTTTTCTATAGTCGAAAGTTTTTTCAAAAACTTTGTTACCCCGAAAGCATTTCCATAGCCCCATTTTTCATGTCATGTCCCGAGGTTGGTTATTTTAAGAAGAAATGAAGACTCAAAGGTTACTATGTGGAGAGAATGGATGTGAGAAAATAAGGTTTATCTCTAGCATTGGAAATGGTATTTTGATCCAACAAAAAAGCTAATGTTGACCCATAAGTTATGCACATTTCTTGTAGATTTACCTTTCCAATTTTGGAAAAAATAAATGCTTGAATTTATAGGAAGTAACATAGGGAGATTTGTGACCATAAAAATACATTCTCATAAAATGTGATCGAATATGTGCATGGGTGATAATGGAAGCGGGCCTGAGGGAAGGCTTGGTGGTATAAATTGAGCTAAAATATCAGGAAAATATTTGGCTTTAATCAATACATTACTGGAGGATTCCATTTCATTGCTTTTCTTGTAGACAAGTAGGTCATATCCTGGAGGAATGCAATAATAATGATCAAGGAATGAAGGTTCCTAAAAAATATTTGAGTAAATAAGACTAGGTCAAACTTGCAATAATTATCCAAGGATAACTCTCCATTGAGATCTTAGGAGCAACAAGAGTGACATAATGATGCAACAATAGAGTTTCGAGATGACGAGACATTACTTACTAAGCATGAAATACTATCAAGTATCATTGAAACTTATGTTTCTAATCTTAAGGAGAATTCAAATGAATAAAATTTAAAAGGAATATCTCAAATCTACCATATACCTTCTCTTTAAAATCATATTAATTTAGCTTGAAAGGATCTTGTTCCTTCTTGTAACCTAAGGTCCAATACAGATGATCGCAAAATTTAAAGGCCTTTGGTTTCATAGTAGATTCACATCTGTTCAGTCCCACTATTTCACTAATTACCAAAATGTTTTCATCTAATGTAAAGTCGAATTCCCCTCCATCCCTTACGGCGGGAAGAAAACAATATGAATTGAGATTGAAATCATAACTCTTTTTGGGTTGTCCTTCCAAGGGAGGATGAATTGAAGACATTTTTCCTATTAATCATGTAAGTTGTTCATAAAACCTTTTCATTGCACAAAAAAAACTATGGAATACATAAATTTATGGAAGTTTAATATTATTTTTGAGATTCTTGGAGCAAATAAAGCCCCTACTGGCGATCCCTGATAAAGATAATATCCTAAACATATAGATTTTTAGTGGTGCCTCGAAGTAAAACACCCTCAAGTGAGTCTTGCACATGTTATTAAGAGAGAAAGAAAAACATATTTTGGGTTCATGGTTGAAAGACCAGGAATTTCGTGCTAGTGGCGCATCAAGTATCTCTCAATGACTCTTCATTGGGTGGAGTCTAAAGAATAAATCCATTTCATCTTCGATCTATCTCGGATAAATTTCAATTGAAATTAAATTTAAACCCTTGAATATGGACTGGAATGTTTTGAATATCTATATTCCATATTCCAAAAGAAGACCCTTCTAGGAATCCATCAGAGATATTGTAATTCTATCACAACACCCTTTGTTTCTAGGAGGTAACCTTAATCTCACTATGTCAATTTGTGAAGGTTGTTTATGCCACCTTTTCGCAAATGCAAACCTTATGGACATAATTCAACCAAAACTCATGCCAAGGTGGAGAAACAAGAGATCTGATGTTAAAACGGTTTCAAAACAATTATTTTTATTCTTGATTTCATAATCTCTTTGGATGAATAATTTCATCATCAATTCATGGGCTTATGTGGGTGGGATTTCAGATCATTGTCCAATATTACTAAGAATTTAATCCCAATATCCACAACATGTTGCACCCTTCAGATTCATTGTGGCATGGATAGAGGAGGATTTCCTGAAATTGGTCAAAGCCTCATGGATCCATGTGAGAAAGTGATCCGGATTTATGTAGGAATGCAACAAAATACAGAAATAACCATAAACATAGAAATATCAAATCACATAAATATGATTACAAACATGATGGAAATAAAATAGCTAGGGTGCTGGTAGCGAATCTCTGAGAAGAGATGTGGCGGCTACAGACCTCTGAACTATGTTACAATGAGCCTTGAGGGCCTATTTATTATGGAGAAACAATGGATAACTCTAAACGTCAAAAAACCTAACCCTAGGAGATGAAGAGCCAAAAATATGGGCCCCGTTTGGGTAAATTGTTGTTTCAACTTCCCGGGGACATAACTTCAGCATACTATCTCCGTTTTGGGCTTCAAAATGGTTCTGGAAGTTCAGGACCCGAAAAACTGCTAAAAATAGTAAGTTGTGAAAAAACTGAAAGAGACAATGGTGGGGCCCCAAGTGGAATAGGCGGGTGGCCACCAATATCCACCTGGATCATTCCTACCCCCTTAGGAAGCAATCCTCCCCATTTAATTGAGTTCCTCCATGAGATGAGGAAACTTCTGTTGAACTTGGTCCCTCATGAACCACTTGCTTTGGTGTAGGAGTTGGCCAGCTTTGACAACCCGATATAGTTCGATCTTCTGTCGGAAAGTGTTCTTGATTTGCATGTCCATGATACAGTCTATGGTGGCCTGTTCCATGCAATCTGGGTTTAACTCTTTTGGTGTGAGTTCTTCTGCAATGTCATAGGTGTCCAATAGAGGTGGGAAGTAGGGACGAAGGTGGTCTACATTGAGTATTGGGTTTAGACCAAGAAATGGTGGAATACTGAGCTTGAAGGAATTGTTCCCTATAGCCTTGGTGATGGTGTACGACCCATATCAGAGTGGGTGAACCTTGCAATGGGGTCCAATGAGGCGCTCCTTCTGCAAATGTAGCCACACTTTTTCGCCCACCTGGAAGTTTTGTGGCACCCGATGTTGATCATGTCATTGCTTGTACTTAGCATTGGCTCTGTCCAATATGTCATGAAACTATTGGCGGATGTGCTGAATGTGGTCGATGAAGTTGTTTACTTTGTTAACATCAGACTGGACATGAGCCGAATCGGCCTGAGTAGCTGCAAATGGCATGGCTATGTCAATGGGACATAGTGGCTGGAATCCCAAGCCCACTTGAAAGGGGTTGTGGCCGGTTGAGTTGTGGAGAGCCCGGTTATAACTGTGTTATACATAGGGAAGGATCTTATCCCATGTGTGTGGATGCTTTGAATTGTACATGCACAGAATGTGTACAATAATCATGTTAACGACCTCTGTTTGGCCATCAGTTTGGGGATGGAAAGCTGTGGACTTGGTGAGCTTGGTGTCCAACATTGACCAAAGGTTGGACCAAAATGTGTTGAGGAACCTGCTGTCGCAATCTGATATGATAGACTGTGGGATTACAAAGTGCACCCACACACGTTCAAAGAAGAGTTTAGCAGTGGCTTCTACTATGATATTCTTCTTGCAGGCTGCCATAATGGCCATCTTTGAGAATCTGTCGATGACCACGAAAGCACAATTGTTTCCATGCTTAGTAGAAGGAATGCCTGACATGTAATCCATGGAGATGGATTCCCAAGGTCGACTAGGGGTAGGTAGCGAAGTATAGAGCCCTTGCTTCTTGATGGTCGGTTTGGCAATGGCGCAAGCAGTGCAGGATCTGATGTACTTCCCGACATCTTGTCGAAGGTTCGGTCATTAGAAATACTTCTACAGTACTGCCACTGTTTTCTCAACCCCAAAATGCCTAGCGACTCGACTGTAGTGTGCTTCCCATATCATCTTGGCACGCTCACTTGAAGGAACACAAAGATGTCCCAGGTGACATAATAGTGCATCTTGGAGGTGAAAATTTGGAACTCGCATACCCCCCAAGAGTGCCTTGTATGTGTAGCTAAATTCTGGATCTCTCTTGTAGAGAAGCAGCCAATCAGAAGTCTCATGCCCACAAGAGTTGAGAACGGTGGTTATGGCCACGATCGGTGGTCAGCTGAGGCAGTCTACAACATTATTGGTGCTACCCTTCTTGTCCTTGATGTTCAAATGAAATTGTTGTAGATATGTGGACCACTTCTAATTGCGATCATTCTGCAACTTCCCTTGTGTATGTATGAACTATAGGGGTCGGTGGTCTATGTGGATGATTGTCTCCTTCCCCAAAATGTAATGCTTCCATTGTCGACAAACCTGCACAATGGAATACATTTCTTTGTCATAAGTGGGATACTTTCAAACTGTGTCGGAATATGTCTCACTGTGATATGCCACTGGATGCTTGTGTTGAGTAAGAACTGCCCCAATAGCATAGTCAGAGGCATCTATCTCAATCTCAAATGGTTGTTGAGAGTCTGGTAATGTGAGCACTGGGGTAGAACAGTGGCGATGTTTCAATTCTACGAATGCCTTCTGTTGAGATTCCGACCAACAGAATTTTCCTTTAGCTCCTCCCTTGGTGACTTGACTCAAGGGCCAAGTGATATGAGAGAATCCCAACATGAACCTGCAATAGAAATTAACAAGACCCAGAAAGTTGCGAAGCTCTGTTAGGGTAGTTAGGGCTGGCCAATCCCGAATGACTTGGATCTTGGCTGGATCCACATGCACCCCCCTTTCATCAATAATTTATCCTAGATATTGAACATGGGTCATGCCAAAAGTGCACTTCTCCAAATTGGCACACAGTTTGTGTTGCCACAGTGTTTGGAGGACTTCTTGGATGTGGTGGAGGTGCTCTTCCCAAGTCTAGCTGAAGATCAGAATGTCATCCAAGTATACCACTACAAATGAGTTGGTGAATGGATGCAATATGTCATCCATCAAACTCATGAAGGTTGCAGTAGCATTTGTCAATCCGAAAGGCATGACGAGCCATTCGAAAAGGCCCTGCTTGGCTTTGAAGGCAGTATTCCACACATCAGAGGGTTCGATTGGTACCTGGTGATACCCAGACTTCAAGATGATCTTGCTGAAATATTTTTTTCGTTTGAGTTGGTCTAGAAGGTCATCAATCCCTGGGATCGGGTACCTATTCCAGACAGTGATCTTGTCCAGTGCCCGATAATCAATACAGAGTCTCTAAGTCCCATCCTTCTTCTGTACCAACACGATCAGGCTCCCATAGGGCGATGAACTTGGCCGAATGTGACCTTTCTGCAGAAACTCCTGAATCTGCCTCTTGATTTCATCATTCTCCAAAACATAGCACCTATAGATCGGTCCATTAGGTAGCGGCGCACCTGGGGTCAAGTCAATGGGGTGCTTAACCTGACAGTGTAGAGGCACCCTTGTGGGTGAGGTGAAGATGTCTCCGTACTCCTCCACAACCTTGTCCATTTATTGTTGCCATGCAGAGGAGCCATGTCTAAAGGTTGTGGCCATAGTCTTCTTCTTGCCCTAGGGGCGGATCATCAGGAAAACAAATTTCCTGGTTTGGAAAATGAGCTTACTACATTTTTTTGCAGTAACCAAAGAGATAGTGGGAGACGGTGGTACCTCTAGTATCCTGTATGATTTGTTTCCCAAAGTAACAATAACAGCGCGAGGTCGGGACTCATACATAGCATGTCGCTTCCACAAGTATGGTTGGCCTAATAATACATCAGAAACATCAATAGGAGCAATGTCACACAATACCTCATTCGTGAAGGGCTTGATGCTATAGGGAAGGTGGCACTGCTGGCTGACACAGAGATCCCATCCTTGGTGAAGCCACCAAATGGTGTATGGTTGTGGGTGCATTGTGATCGCCAAGCCCAACCGCTTCACAACATCTGCTGAAATGAGGTTCTTTTGGCTCCCATTTTTTACAATGAACTGTAGCGGGGAACCCTTTACCCACATCTGGGAGTGGAAGAGACGCTCTGCCTCCTCTGGATATTCTAGTTCCACCTTCTGGATCTTCGCAGTGGCAACAGTGGCATTGAGCTTTGCATCAATAATCTACTTCCCTTTGTCATTCGCCTTGTCAGGTTCTGATTCAGAGTCGGAGCATGCATCTGATTCAGAAGCCCTCATCTCGGCCACCAACGACTACTTGGCCCAACACTCAATTGTGTTGTGAGTGGAGCTCTTATGGAACTCACACCACTTTCTCGTGTCCTTCTTTTGCTTCGCGGTGTTATTCTTTGCTTGTGTCTTTGGCAGGTTTTCTTGGCTTTGTCCTTTGTTCTGCGGTTTGGGGGCACCTTTCCCTTGATTTTGATTCACAGATCCAAAATCTTGCTTCTTCTGTTTTAATTTCTGCTCAATCTTGGCAGCATACCGGTATGTCGTACCAAGCTAGGAGATATCGAGGAAATCCATTTCCTCCTCAATGTATCTGTGCAGACAATCGCAATACTTTAGCACCAAATGTTTCTTTGAATATTTGATACCCAACTTTGTGCACAGGGTATGGAACATATTCGTTAGCTCATGTACATCTTAATCCCTTTGTTGCTGCAAAGTGGTCCATTGTATGTACTTGTCCTCATAGCTCCCCACGGGATAGTATTGTTCCTTAATGGCATCTCGGAAATAATTCCAAGTGGGTATGGCTGAGAACAAAGAGGGTTATGTCTCGTCCTTTTTCTCACAGTAGGTTTCCCACCAGTCCTTAACATGGGGGGTAGCTTTGAGGAGTGAAAAAATAATCTTCTCCCAGTCGGAAAATTCATGAACCGAGAAATATCCTTCTAATAGATTCAACCATCTATCTACGACATCTGCATCTATTTGACCCTCAAATATGGGAATGTAAAATTTTAGCTCTACCTTAAAGGGATTCGTGCTTCCAAAGTGGCTGCTGGATGTAGATGCGCCGCTGGTGGGTAGTCGTTGAAGGATCTGGGCAAAGTTATCCATCATCGCATTCCTTTGTTTTTCGAGGGCCTCCTCGAGCAATATTTTGATAGGATCTCTTGCTCCCTCATATTTCTTTTCGTCCCCCATGGGCGTCCGTCAAGGTTTCCGAGGCTGATATTGCAAAGGTTTGACCAGATCAAGCCCTAAATCCTTATACCCCGACCTCGTTGGGGACATGCAAAGAAGGATCGAGAAAAAGCAGACCGCTTTGATACCACTGATCTGAATTTATGCAGGAACACAACAGAATACAGAAATAACCATAAACATAGAAATACAGTGGAAATAAGGCTTCATTTCATTAATATCAAATCATAGAAATCTGCTTACAAACATTATGGAAATAAAATAGCTAGGGTGCTGGTAGCAAATCTATGAGAAGAGATGTGATGGCTACAGACCTCTGAATTGTGTTACAATGAGGCTCGAGGGCCTATTTATTATGGAGAAACAATGGATAACTCTAAAGGTCCAAAAACCTAACCCTAGGAGATGAAGCGCCAAAACTATGGGTTTCGTTTGGGTAAATTGGTGTTTCAACTTCCTGGGGACGTAACTTCGGCATACTATCTCCATTTGGGGCTTCAAAACGGCTCCGGAAGTTTAGGACTAGAAAAACTACTAAAAATAGTAGGTTTTGAAAAAACTGAAAGAGACAATGGTGGGGTCCCAAGTGGAATAGGCAGGTGGCCACCAATATCCTCCTGGATCAGAAAGGGTGTATATTCCCCATGCATGGTGTAGTTCTCCAATAGCTTGAAACACCTGAAAAGGAAAATTAAGCCATGGCGCAAAGCACTAAAATAAAAATATGAATCATAATTGAGAAACATTGAATCAAATATCGCTTACTTATACTCTTTAAATGCTTCAGGCATCCTCTCAGAAGTGGAGTTGGAAGAATTGAAATCATTAGAAAATGCAAAGAGATAGCTTTTTTCTTGAGAGGAATATCTCTAGCACCAGAAATGTACAGAAATATGGATCCACGAGGGCAATGAGAATATCAAGTTTTTACATTAGTTTGTCGATGTGTGAAAGAACACAAATCCCATATGGGAAATAGAGGATGGAAATCTCGATGTGTGCCATTTTAAATCTGTTTTTATAGAACCTAATGTTTATCCAATTTTGGAGACTTTGGAAGTCCTCGATATTTTCCCTCAATCCATCACATAGGACACAAATTATACATTGATGGAGGAGGTATTTGAAGTATAGGTCTTGTATGTTCTTACCAAAATGAAAAAGGGAAATATTTTGGGCCCAAACATTTTCACGGATGAGTTTTATTTAGGATTTTAAGACTTTCTGAAGTCTAAAATTCTTAAAGTAGTAAGGGAATCATATAAGGAAGGATGTATCCAAGGGGATCTCAATTCGAATTTTATATATGTGATTCCAAAAACCCAAGAGTGTTGATCCTTCAGTGATTACATACATATTTCTTATTGTAATGTAATGTACAAGTTGATTATGAAGATCATTCCTTTAATAATTAACCCAATACTAAGTGATATCATTTCAGAAGAGTAACTCAGATTCCTCCAAAACTATCAGATTCATGGCGTAGTGTCTATAGCACAAGATTCCATGTAATTCAACAAAAAGAATAATATCCCCACCACAAATATGAAGTTACAAATGTCAAAATCTTATTACAGGGTGAATTTCACATACATTCATCTATGTATGATTGAGTTAGCTCAGTTCAATTTACACTTAGTAAATTAGATGATGCTTGCATCTCTACTATCAACTTTGCAGTATTAATAACTGTGTTTGTCAATATTTTTCAAGGCTACATGTGGTTTAAGGAAGGGTTTCCCACGATCTCCCCTCATATTTTTATTAGTCGCAGAAGTGCTCAACAAATTGATTCAACAAGTCATAACTGCATGAGATTTGAAGGGGGTGAAAATTTTGTCGGAAATTCAAATCTATTTCTTTCTTTTTGTTGAAAACATTCTCCTTTTTGTGTATGGCTCGATTCTATATATTGGTGTTTTGAAATGTATCCTAGAAAAATTCAAGATAATCACAGGAATGAAAATAAATGTGGATAATTCAACGATCCTCCATAATAATATCTCTCGTGTTGTTAAAGAATATTTGGTTTATTTTTTCTTTTCAAATAATAGAAATACAATATTGTTTTAAGTTCTTAGGTTTCTATCTTATGAAAAATTCGTATAAAGGAAAACATTGGTTATAGTTGATTTATCCATGTGGGTAATCGACTCATGTCTAGAGTGAGGAGACTGATACTGATAAATTATATAGTGGAAAGAATTCATATAGGTTGTACATCAATTACATCCATTACAAAAGGTATTAGAAATATAATCAACAAAATATGCCACAAATTTTGTTGGAAGGAAATAAGTAGAAAAATGGTATCTAACCAATGAACTAGAGGATGATTGCATAGCCCAAAATGATGGGGGATTGGGAGATAAAATAATTAAATCTTGTTTTCAAATTTTTAGAATCCAATATCATTTGGAGGCTTTTGAACAATAGATATATATAAGGGCAGACTATGAATATCAAATACTTCGAAGGGAAATCAAAGTTAGAATGCATTCATTGCACCAGAAAAATTTATCTTTCCCCTTATGTACTTTGGAAATCCCTCTGTGATTCCTTCCCTATTATAAGTATTTGGGTTGCATGGCATGTGATAAATGGAAAAAACATCTATATTGGGAAAGATCCATGGATTGGAATTGGGGACCAATATATGCTTTTGGACCATCTAATAGCCTCTTTACATTGAATGGACGTTTTTTGCTAGTTGTTGCTAGGAATAGATATGTTCAAGCATGGGGAGCCCAAGGTTGGATGTTGACAGAGGATTTGTATTTAAATAATATAGAAGCCTAGGAGTGGAAAATTTAAGTCAACTTGATTGCCTTTTCTATTATCAGAACCGATAGTGAATACATAAACAAATTAGCATGATCAAAGAACCAAACCTCGAGGGAATATACAAATAAATTAGGTTATCAAGCACAATTTAAGGCAATGGTTGAAAAGGAAGTTCTTTGGTGGTGAAAACTATTGTGGAAACACAAAGGCCCATTGAAGAGTAAACTAGCATTATGGTTAGATTTTTCAAATAAACTACTCATGTGGTACAACCGATGAAGAGGAGATAGACATATCCCAATTTTTTCCATTGTGCATAAATCATGATGGAATGGTTTCACAATTCTTGATTATTTCTCCATATTTTTTGTTTTATTTTAGAGCATGGTATTAACTAAATACTCACCACACACCACATCATGTAACAAATATTCCATTGATGACTATGTCAAAGAATGGTATTAGAATGTATCATCCTAGAATTACTTTGCCTTCTCAGTAGTATGGGTTTACTGCATTTAGTGTGAAAGCCACATGTCAATATTCCAAGACAAAAATATCCAAATTGAGGCAGTTATGTCTATGGTAAAGTCTCAGGTGAATGTACACAAAGAGATTCCAAAATAAAACCTAGAACTCCTTCCATGTTTCCACTGAAGGAAGATATGCCATAGGTCTAGCTCAATTTACTTAGCTAGGGAAATCCTTTGTTACGTGTTCAAGGTGTTATTCTTTATATAAACAACCATCTCATTAAACATATTCTATAATTCCCGGGAAGGGGTTTGAATACAAAGCAAAAAAAATTGCACTCTGGGAACTACTATATCTGGCTACCTATTTTAGGTTCCAAAACTCCAAATTTTTGTTGACTCCCAAATAGCCATAGACTGGATCAACAACAAGATTGTGATAAGAGGTCCCCATATATATCACATCTTAAGAGAAGTTGAAAGTAAGGCTAATAAGATGGATTATTTCGAAAAAAAACACACTTTAAGGGAATTGAATACTATTGCAGATATCCTCCCCAAAGAGACATTATTGGTTTGATCAAGAGCTCTTGATATCATCAAAATTCTTGATGATAAAGCACTCGAAGATATAGTCATAAATTTTTAGGCATAAATAAGTAGAATTTTTTGATTGATAGCTTAGATGATGGACACATGTTGCTTCTGACCAATGAAGCTATATAAATGTAAAGAGAACCAAAAGGGTTGTTGATGCAGGGTTAACCCCTGCCAAACCCACTATCACACACTCTCCAATGCATATAAAATGGAAATTCCAAGTTCATGCCAAGTAATCCACTCATTGGCAATTTCAACTCATGCGGAAGCTTTACTTTTACAAAATAAAACAATGGTTATAAAACCATTTTCATTCCCACTTCATGAAAACTCGAACTGTAATTAAAATCCCCACCATGGCTTAATCATTTCATTTAATATTTAATGCCAAAACCATTATATGAACCCCTTTGACTCTAGTTTTAAACACAAGCACTATAATGGTTATCCCACAACCGTTCTAAAAATTCAACCTCTTTCAAAATCTCATGAATGATTCATACCAACTCCGAAACCAAAAACATGTGTTAAAGCTTTTGGTCCACAATGTTTATTACCTCGCATAATTTCTACGCTCCTTTACTTACAATCCACTTCAACTTGTTCAAGATTTGGTTGCGCCTTCATCAAGGTTTCCTTGCCAGTTTTCATCGCTCTTTTCAATGCTATTCATCCATCATTTGTGCCTTCCGGTCCATACATTCAAATTTCAAACGTTCCATTGAAACTTCTACGCTCAATTTCAACGCAGAGTCTACCCTGCATATGCTCTAACTCAACACTGAATTCCCTTCTGCGTGTGCTCCTTTTCAAACAAATTTGAAATACATTCCCTTCAGAATTAATCTCAATTGACATTACGTCACAACAAAGATTAACGTAGATTATATCAATAAAACAGTCGCTGTGATATGAATTTCGCCTTTAAAAAAAACCTCATCGATTCTTATTGAAACAGCTCATCGATTCTTAATGGAATCTTCACACAAATGAGACGCATGTAATTTATTAACAAAGACCGTGTGTTTCAATTCAATTCAGCGGATATAACCCAATCATTAATGCCACAGCGCTACAGCTTCTGGATACTCATCTTTTAAAACAGATCAGTTCTTATCAATGTCAAAATAGATAAACAGAGTTTGATTCCAGCAATCAAAACGAATTGCTCTCTATGCTGAAGATTGTGTTTCAGCAACATCACAAATTCTTCATTGGTAACTTTTAAAGCCAGAATCACATTGATTCTTGCCAATTGAACCAGAACGCTTATACAATGGGTTCAAACACAAAATCGACCTTCCAATATTGTCTATCTCCGCTTTACTTGATGCTACAAATCTGCTAAATCTGATGCCAATTCACAACAGCATTTACTTGGACTTCATCTATTTGTTAACAGAACTGTGAAGTATTTGTCCAGCCCCAGTAAAACATTCGATTGCATTCAATTTAAAACAGAACCATATAACTCAACAATCCAAAAGGATTCAAAAACCCTTTTTATACCATAAACACGTGATTCACTCAATGTCTTAAACAGAATCTCCCTCTATCAGAATCGATTCATTTTGATGCTAAATTACCCAATCAATTCTACACAGACTCAATAATGAGACATGAATCTCAGAAATTTAAATTATGCATTAATAAACAACACTTACATAACAATCTTTCTCCTTGGCCTGATTTCCAATCGTTGGCCCTTCACAATTGCGCGCAGGCTTACAAGCAAAAGCCCTGTTCTCTACTCTATTTTTCTACTCACTCTCTCACTTATTTTCAATGCCTTTGAGGCTTAATAATTTATACAATTTTAAAATGATCTAATTTAAGTTCAATCCCTTCAAATTCTCAACAAAATCCTAAAATCACTCTTGAATCCCTAAGGATCCTCTCTCACCCATAATTAATGAAACTAATTTCTAAATTAATATTTTAGAAAAATCTCTCATCACTTTACATCCTCAACTGACCAAATTCTCTCATATTCTCATTTGAGAATTATTTACAATATTTAATTAAAAATACATAAAACCCACTCAAACCATTTATAAAAATCTAGCTCCTCTAAAATCTTAAAAACCCCTAAGTTTTAATAAAATACAATGTATTTTCTCTTTTCCTAATGCTCTTGCATCAGACTCCCAAGGTTGAAAATGATCATGATCTCCTGATCATGCGTTTAAATATTTGTCCGCTTGGATCCCACACTTTGTTCTGCAAGTCATCATCTGTTGTTGCTTGCTGCTTTTCTCCAGGTTTCCATATCTTGTTTTGCATCCTGCCTCCAGCTATGCTTTCATACTCTGCTTTTGTTTTTCCCTTGCTTAAATTCTTCTGAGATACTTTCATCATGATTCTCCTAATTAGTTCAATTTCCTTGTCCAATAATTCTTCAGATTGTTGATTTCTTGCTTTAGCTTGCTGAGCTCTGGCTTGCCGAGCTTCTATTGCCACCCAATCATTCTTACCCTCTTGTTTTCTGCAACAGAAAAACTCTTCCTGATTTTCATTTATGACAATTTCTTCTTCTTCTACCTTCATCAATTCTTTGGACTGGTATTTAAATTTCCAGTCATTGTCATCATTTCTTTTCTTCTCCTGGACTAGACATTCCTTAGTCCTTCCATCAATACCTACAATCAATAAAAAAACATCAAAGTTACAAAATCCTTGTGTCTCTTCTTCTTCTGGCAATACTTCAATCTATTGCTCTGTCATCAACACATCAGTATGTTGATCCCAATAATTTTTGAGACTATCAGTTAGTCTCTCCTCGGCATCATCCTCTTCAAGGATGTCTCTGTGCTCTAGTTCATAAAAATGAACCTCTTCATTTCCATTCATCTCTGTCTTTATACTCTGAACACTTATCCTCTGTGCTTCTAGTCTCTGCTCTAGAACACTTAACTCATGCCATAAACCTGTCATCTCCTTTGAGAAACTTTCTGTGTAACCTTCACTACCTTCACAAGCCAAGCTTTCTGTTGTCACCATCTCTTCATCTATCATCAGAACATAATTCTGATCCTCAACTTCTGCAATAAACTCAGTTATCTGTCCATCACTTTTTAATTGGCCAAATAAAAACAATTTGTCATTATCAGCATTAATAACAAATTGATCATCATCAAATACAACTTCATTGAAACAATTTCTTTCACAAAACAAGGAATTTATGAATTCCTTTTGTTTTTGTAATTCAATCTGATCATCTTCTGACAGATAATAGTCATCATATGTGACTTGGTACCCTTTGGCTTCACTCACCACAGTTTTATCACATGAACTGTCTTCTTCAATCCCTGCATTCACACATAACTTGTCAGTTTTAAAATCATAAGACCCAACTGTCTCATTTGATGATTCAGTCATCAAATCTTCCTGCTGTTCCAAGTCCTTTATACATTTCAGAAATTTTTCAATGGTATTTTCTTCAGTCTCTTTGAGCTGTCCAATTGACTGCTCAATTTCCAGCTCCTGGCCATTATCATAAGTTAAATCTCCTCTGCTTCCAATATGTTGGAAAGCAAAACCTTTCCCCAACTGTGTATGGACATTCACAAAATATTTGGCTGTCTCATTTTCCTCATCAGCAGTTTGTCCTTCTTCAATTGTTTTTCCTGCAAACATACAAAATTTGTCAGATGTAAAGCCATTTGACCTCTCGGTCTGGCTTGAATTTTTAGTATTCAAGTCATTCTCCAAATACTCAATCATTCTGATTAATCTCTCTTTCTGTTGAGCATGTATCATCTGCTCTTTCTTCATCTGTAGCTTGCGCCACTTTACTCTCTTCTTCATGAACCAACCAACTCTCTGGCTTTCCTCTATCATCATCCGCAATTTGTTGAACTGCTCCCTGAGCTCAGCTACCTCTTTCTCATACTTTTCCTGATTTAACTGCCTCTGCATGACATCTGTCTTTGCATCCTCTTTCTTCATCTTTATTCTATTGTGGCATCTCTCAGAACCTCTGCAATCTCTGCTATGACTATCAGTAGTCATCTCTTCCTTTATGAGTCTTCACTCACTCATCATGGGCTGCACTGAAACCTCTGCAATGACAAGTCCTCCTTGTCACAACTTACCTCACCAATCCTCCCCTTGGATTTGGTCTTTTGGAAAGTATCGGTCCTCGGTCTAGAACCCCTTGAGCATCCTCTCTGCTCCTTCAAGCTTTACTCCTCCGCACCCTTTCAAGAACACGTTTGTTCTCTGCATCCAACCTCTGTTGGAATTTCTCCAGGCTCTGCCACAATCTCTTTTCTCTTTTAGAAACCCTCCCTGGCTTCCTTCATCACTGCTTTTCAAAGCTGTGATCTTCTTGCTGATATGCTCCTCACTTGCCTGCAATCTGCATTTTACAAACAATATCTTCAAACAAAATCAGAATTACCTCACCTTCCAGGCTTGTTCAACATCCAAATGGACTTGTTTCTACAATTTATCCCAATGCTCTGCTGCACTGCCTGCTGTCTTTATCAGATTTAAATCTGATCACCTTGCCTTCATCACTATACCCATATGCTTATTAAATCTTCAATCACTTTAAACAGATTTTAAACCTCAAACTTTCCTCATTGTTTTAATACACATGCATTTAGAAAAATTAACTTTAAAACGAGCTATTCCTGCTTTGATACCACTTGATGTAGGGTTAACCCCTGCCAAACCCACTATCACACACTCTCCAATGCATATAAAATGGAAATTCCAAGTTCATGCCAAGTAATCCACTCATTGGAAATTTCAACTCATGCAGAAGCTTTACTTTTAAAAAATAAAATAATGGTTATAAAACCATTTGCATTCCCACTTCATGAAAACTCGAACTGTAATTAAAATCCCCACCATGGCTTAATCATTTCATTTAACATTGAATGCCAAAACCATTATATGAACCCCTTTGACTCTGGTTTTAAACACAAGCACTATAATGGTTATCCCACAGCCGTTATAACAATTCAACCTCTTTCAAAATCTCATGAATGATTCATACCAACTCCGAAAACAAAAACATGTGTTAAAGCTCTTGGTCCACAATGTTTATTACCTTGCATAATTTCTACGCTCCTTTACTTACAGTCCGCTTCAGCTTGTTCAAGATTCGGCTCGCCTTCATCAAGGTTTCCTTGCCAGTTTTCATCGCTCTTTTAAATGTTTTTCATCTATCATTTGCACCTTTCGGTCCATACATTCAAATGTAAAACGTTCCATTGAAACTTCTACGCTCAATTTCAATGCAGAGTCTACCCTGCGTATGCTATAACTCAACACTGAATTCCCTTCTGTGTGTGCTCCTTTTCAAAAAAAATTGAAATACATTCCCTTCAGAATTAATCCCAATTGGCATTACGTCACAACAAATATTAACGCAGATTATATCAATAAAACAGTCGTTGTGATATGACTTGCGCCTTTAAAAAAAAACCTCATCGATTCTCAATGGAATCTTCACACAGATGAGACGCATGTAATTTATTAACAAATACCGTGTGTTTCAATTCAATTCAGTGGATATAACCCAATCTTTAATGCCACAATGCTACAGCTCCTGGATACTCATCTTTTAAAACAGATCGGTTCTTATCAATGTCAAAATAGATAAACAGATTTTGATTCCAGCAATCAAAACGAATTGCTCTCTATGCTGAAGATTGTGTTTTAGCAACATCACAGATTCTTCATTGGTAACTTTTAAATCCAGAATCACATTGATTCTTGCCAATCGAACTAGAACGCTTATACAATGGGTTCAAACACAAAATCGACCTTCCAATCTTATCTATCTCTACTTTACTTGATGCTACAAATCTGCTAAATCCGATGCCAATTCACAACAGCATTTACTTGGACTTCATATATTTGTTAACAGAACTGTGAAGTATTTGTCCAGCCCCAGTAAAACATTTGATTGCATTCAATTTAAAACATAACCATATAACTCAACAATCCAAAAGGATTCAAAAACCCTTTTTATACCATAAACACGTGATTCACTCAATGTCTTAAACAAAATCTCCCTCTATCAGAATCGATTCATTTTGATGCTAAATTACCCAATCAATTCTCCACAGACTCAATAATGAGACATGGATTTCAGAAATTTAAATTCTGCATTAATAAACAACACTTACATAACAATCTTTCTCCTTGGCCTGATTTCCAATCGTTGGCCCTTCACAATTGCCCGCAGGCTTACAAGCAAAAGCCCCTGTTCTCTACTCTATTTTTCTACTCACTCTCTCACTTATTTTCAATGCCTTTGAGGCTTAATAATTTATACAATTTTAAAATGATCTAATTTAAGTTCAATCCCTTCAACTTCTCAACAAAATCCTAAAATCACTCTTGAATCCCTAAGGATCCTCTTTCACCCATAATTAATGAAACTAATTTCTAAATTAATATTTAGAAAAATCTCTCATCCCTTTACATCCTCAACTGACCAAATTCTCTCATATTCTCATTTGAGAATTATTTACAATATTTAATTAAAAATACATAAAACCCACTCAAACCATTTATAAAAATATAGCTCCTCTAAAATCTTAAAAACCCCTAAGTTTTAATAAAATACAATGTATTTTCTCTTTGCCTAATGCTCCTGCATCAGTTGTGGATATTGATTGCCTGGAAAGTGTCCTTTTTTGAAATTTTTTTAAGATGAGATCATTAACGTCTTCACAATGTATATATTTTCACTTGGGAAATATAATTTATTTTTTTAAGATATATTTTCACTTGGGAAATATAATTTTTTTTTCTTAAAAAAATAAGATGTTGATAATAGGGATTTAACCTCCATATAATATTCTAGAATATTCATAGTAGTATACACAAATCAATGGTTGAGATCTATTTCCAAACAAGTTTTTTTTTTTTGAGCTTTTAATTAAATTTATTAATTTAAATAAAAAAATAAAAAACAAACTAAAGCATATGAAGGTTTTTTGGACATGAAGTATAGCATATTTACAAATTAAGAATCTCCATGGTTAACAATATTGTTATATGTTTTTATTTTTTAAATGTATATATTTAACTTAAATTTCAATACTCTTTATCATTGATGATAATAATAATTATTTTAAAAAATTTATAAAATGTTAATTTTTATGGTTTCTTTTATTTTAATGAGTTAAAATATATAAATTGAATATTTTGATATTTATCAATATTTACCAACTATTTAATTTATATAGTTATACTAATTTATTCAAATTTACTCACCAACCTTTCGAAAAAGTTATCTATATCACCAACATTTTGAATCATAAGATTCTTCGTCCTGGAATATTGAATATTATGATTATATTGAATCATCCATTTCTTTTCACACGTGTCACTAACAGTGGCCTAACCCAATATGCATTAGTTATCTATATCCAACAAAATAGCTAATGTTGACCCAGAAGATATATGTTTACCTATCAAGTTTTGGAAAAAATAAATGCTTGAATTCATACGAAATAACATAGGGATATGTGTGGCCTTTAAAATAAATTGTCTCATCAAATGTGATCAAATATGTACATGGGTGATATTGCAAGCGGGCCTGGTGAAGGCATGGTGGCGGACATTGAGCCAAAATATCAGGAAAAGGTCTGGCTTGAATCAATAGATTACTGGAAGCTTATATTTCATCGCTTTTCTTGTAGAAAAGTAGGTCATATCCTAAAGGAATGAAAGAATAATGAGCAAGGAATGAAGGTTCCTAAAAATATTTGGGTAAATAAGAGTAGGCCAAACTTGCAATAATTCTCCAATGATAACTCTCTATCGAGATCTTAGGAGAAACAGGAGTGGCATAATGATGCAACAAAGAAGTTTGGAGATGACTAAACAAGACCTAGTAAGCATGAAATCCTATCAACAGTCATTCATACATGTGTTTCTAATATTAATGATCATTCAAGTGAAGAAACTTTAAAATGAATCTCTCACATTGACCCTATCCCTTCTCTTTCCAATCATATGAATTCAACGTGAAAGGATATTGTTCCTTCTTCTAAGCCAAGCTCGAATCTAGATGATCCCAAAATTTAAAAGCCTTTGGTTTCATTGTAGATTCACATCTCTCCAGTCTCATTGTTTCACTAACCTAAATATTTTATTCTATTGAAAATTCAAAGTCCCCTCCATCCCTCATGGCATGCAGAAAACAATATGAATTGAGATTGAAAGAATGACTCTCTCTAGGTTGTCCTTCCAAGGGAGTATTAACTCAAGACATTAGTCTTATCAATCATGTAGGTTTTTTATCAAACCTTTTCATTTCACAACAAAAATCTATGGAAGACATGAATTTATGGAAGTTTAATATTATTTTTGAGATTCTTGGAGCAAAAAAAGTCCCCATTGGGGTTCCCTGATGAAGACAATATCCTAAACATACAGGGTTTTCGTGGTGCCTCGAAGAAAAACACCCTAAAGCGAGTCTTGCACGTGTATTTTATTGACAATATCATGTTGCAAGAGACAATTTCATCAAGATATAAATCCAAACATATTTTGGGTTCATGGATGAAAGACTAGGCATTTTGTGCGATTAGTGCATCAAGTCAATCTCAAGGACTCTTCATTGGGTGGAGTCTAAAGAAGAAAGTCATTTCATCTTCGATCTATGGATGATAAATTTCAAATTAAATTGAAGTTAAATCCTTGAATATGGACTGTAATGTTTTGAATATCTATAGTCTATATTCCAAAAAAATCCTCTTCTAGTGATCCATTAGAGATACTAGAATTCTATCATGACACCCTATGGTTCTAGGAGGTAACCTGAAACTCAGTATGTTGATTTTTGAAGTATGGGGTTCTAATAATAACGATATATGTTAGAAGTTTGTTCATGCAAAATTTTTGAAAATGCAAACCTTATGGACATAATTCCACCAAAACTCCTACCAATGTGTAGAAAAAAGAGATGTGATGTTAACACAGTTTCAAAACAATTAGGATGATTCCTGATTTCATAATCTCTTTGGATGAATAATTTCATCATCAATTCATGGATTTATGTGGGTGGAATTTTAGATCATTGTACAATATTACTAATAATTGAATCCAAAGATCCACAACATCTTGCACCCTTTAGATTCAATGTGCCATGGATAGACGAGGATTTCCCGAAATTGGTCAAAGACTTATGGATCCATGTGCGAGAGGGTGGGGATTCTCCATGCATGGTGTAGTTCTCCAATAGCTGGAAACACCTGAAAAGGAAAATTAAGTCATTGTGCAAAGCACTAAAATAAAAATAGGAACCATCCTCGAGAATTGAACAAAATATCGCTTAGTTATACTCTTTAAGTGCTTCATACGTCCTCTTAGAAGTGGAGTTGGAAGAATTGAAATCATTAGAAAATGCTAAGAGAGAACTTCTAGCTTAAGAGGAATATCTCTAGCACTAGAAGAGTATAGAAACATGTATCCACAAGGTCAATGTGAATACCAAGATTTTCCATCGGTTTGTTGATATGTGAAAGAAAACAAACCCCATATGGGAAACAGAGGATGGAAAAGGGAATATGAAAAGTTTATTTAAAGACAAGGTGAATCTCGATGTGTGTTATTTTAAATCTCCTTTTACTGAACCTAATGTTTATCCAATTTTGGAGACTTTGGAAGTCCTAGGGATTTTCTCACAATCCATCACATAGGACACAAATGATACATTGATGGAAGAGGTATCTAAAGCATAGGTCTTGGATGCTCTTACCCAAATGCAAAAGGGAAAGAATTTGGGCCCAGATGTTTTCATTGTCGACTTTTATTTAGGATTTTACGACTTTGTGAAATTTAAAATTATTAAAGTAGTAAGGGAATCATATAAGGAAGGATGTCTGCATGGGGTTCTAAATTCGAATTTTATATACTCGATTCCAAAAAAACAGGAGTGTTGATCCTTCCGTGATTACAAACCTATTTCTTGTTGTAACGTAATGTACAGGTTGATTATGAAGATCATTTCTTTAATAATTAAGCCAGTATTAAGTGATATTATTTCAGTAGAGTAATTCATATTCCTCCAAAAATATGAGATTCATCACGCAATGTCTATAGCACAAGAGTCCATGAACTTCAACAAAATGAAGAAGATCTCTACCATAGCTATGAAGTAACTAGAAATGTCAAAATTATATGACAGGGTGAATTGGAAATATATTCATCTATGTTTGATTCAGTTACAGTTCAATCTACACTTAGTCAATTGGATGATGCTTTGTATCTCTATTTTACACTTTGAAATATTAATAAATGTGTGTACATTAATAGTTTTCAAAGATTCATGTGGTTGAAGGAAGCGTTTCTCACTATTTCCCCTCATATTATTATTAGTCACGGAAATGCTGAAAGTTGATTCAAAAAGCCATAACTGCATGAGATTTGAAGGGGGTGAAAATGTCGTCGCAAAGTCAAATATATTTCCTTATTTTTGTTGACGACATTATCCTTTTTGTGTATGGCTCGATTCTATATATTGGTGTTTTTAAATGTATCCTAGAAAAATACAAGCTAATCGCAGGAATGAAAATAAATGTGAGGAAGTCAACAATCCTCCATAATAATATCTCTCATGTTGTTAAATAACATTTGGTCGATTTTTTTTCTTTTCAAATATTAGAAATACAAGATGGTTTGAAGTAATTAGGTTTATATCTTATGAAAAATTCTTATAGAAAAAAAAAAAAAAATTGATTATGGTTGATTTGAAACTTTTTGAAGCCAAGATATCCATATGGGTAATCGACTCCTATCTAGAGCGGGGACTGATACTGATAAATTAAATGGTGGAAATCATTCCTATCGATTGGGCATAAATTACATCCATTACAAAATGGATTAGAAATACAATCACTAAAATATTCCACAAAATTTGTGGGAAGGAAACAAGTAGCCAAATGGTATCCCACCAGTTAACTGAAAGACAATTTCATAGCCAAAATGATGGGGGATTGGGGAATAAAATATTTTTTTTTAGAAAATCGTTAGCATCCAATATCCTTTGGAGACTTTTGAACAATATATCTATATAGGGACAGATTATGAAGATAAAATATTTCTAAAGGAAATCAAATTTAGAATTCATTCATTCCACGAGAAATTTTTATCTCTCCCCTTCCATAATTTGGAAATCCCTTTGTGATGCCTTCCCTATTATAGGTAATTGGGTTGCATGGCATGTGGGAAATGGAAGAAATATATATATTAGGAAAGATCCATGGATTTGGATAGAGTACCAATATATTCTTTTGGACCATCTAATCACCTCTTTACATTAGATGGATGTTTTTTCGCTAGTTGATGCTAGGAACAGGGATGTTCAAGCATGGGGAGTCCAAGGTTGGATGTTGGCAGAGGATTTGGATTTAAAAAATATTTAAGCCTAGGAGTGGAAAATTTAAGTCAACTTTCTTTCCTTTACTATTATCAGAACCAATAGTCAAGACAACAACATATTGGTGTGATCAAAGAACCCAACCTCAAGGGAATATACAACTAAAATAGGCTATGAAGCCCAATTTGAGGCAATGGTCGAAAGGGAAGTTGTTTGGTGGTGAAAACTATTGTGTAAATAGAAAGGCCCAATCAATATTAAACTAGCATTATGGCTAACTTTTTCAAATAAACTACTCACATGGTACAACTGATGAATATGAGATAGACAAGTCCCAATTGTTTTCCATTATGTGGAAATTATGATGAAATGGTTTAACAATTATTAATTATTTTTCTATATGTTTTTTTTTTGGAGCACGGTCTTAACTAAATACTCACCACACACCACATCATGGAAAAAAGCTTCCCTTGATGACTATGTCAAAGAATGGTCTCGGGATGTATTAGTCTAGAATTACTCTGCCTTTCGAGTAGTATGGGTTTAATCCATTTGGTGTGAAAGGAACATGGTGATATTCCAAGACAAAAATATCCCAATTGAGGTGGTTATGTCAATGACAAAGTCTCAAGTGAATTTGCACAAAGAGATTAAAAAAAAAGTACTAGAACTCGTTCCATGCCTCCACTGAAGGAAGATATGGCCTACGACTACTTCGATGGAGTTAGATAAGGTAGTCCTCTATTATGTGGACCTGATTTTATTCTCTATATAAATAACCATCTCATTAAACATATTCTATATTTCCTGGGAAGCGGTATGAATACAAAGGAAAAAATTTCCGCACTCTCGGGACTACTATATGTGGCTAACTATTTTGAGGTGCCAAAACTCCAGATTTTTGGTGAATTCCAAATAGCCATAGACTAGATCAACAACAAGACAATTATAAGAGGTCCCCATCTATATAACATCTTAAGAGAAGTTGAAAGTAAGGCTAATAAGATGGATTATTTCAAAACAAAACACACTTTAATGGTATTGAACACTATTGCAGATCTCCTCTCCAAAGAGCCATTAAAGGCCTGACCAAGAGATCTTGATATCATCAAAGTTCTTAATGATAAAACACTGGAAGGCATAGTCATATATTTTAAGGCATAAATAAGTAGAATTTTTAGATTCATAGCTTAGATGATGGACACATGTTTCCTTTGACAAATGAAGCTAGAAAAATGTAGAGAGAACCAAAAGGGTTGTGCATATTAATTTCCTGGAACATGTGTCTTTTTTGGACAGAAGTTTAAGATGAGACAGTTAAGGTCATCACAATGTACATATTTTCACTTGGGAAATAAAATTTATTTTTCTTTAAAAAATGAGAAGTTGATAATAGCGATTAACCTCCATAGAATATTCTAGAATCTTCTTAGTAGTATACACAAATCAAAGGTTGAGATTTATTTCCAAACTAGTTATGTTTTTTTGAGCTTTTAATTAAATTCATTAATTTAAATAAAAAATTAAAATTAAAATAAAATAAATCATATGAAGGTTTGTTGGACATGTATTATAGCCTATTTACAAATTAATAATCTCCATAGTTAACCATCTTGTTATATATATATATATATATATATATATATATATATATATATATATATATATATATATATATATATATATATATATATATATATATATATATATATATATATATATATATATATATTAAATAATTATTATTATTGTCAATGATAAAAAGTATTGAAATTTAATATATATATAACTTAGTTTTTATGATTTTTTTTATTTTAATAATTTAAATTATTATATAATGTGAGTATTTTGATATTTATCAATATTTACCAACTATATCATTTATATAGTTATACTAATTTATTCAAATTTACTCACGTGCCTTTCCAACACCCTATTTTTTGGGTTCGTAAAGGTTATCTATATCTCAAACATTTTGAATCGCAATATTCTCCATCCTGGAATCTTGAATCTTGTGATTATCTTAAATTTTCAAGAAATTGTCACAATCCACATGGATTGGATTGTTTTGTATATTTGAACTGTTAAAGCTATTTGTTGAAGTTTGCAACAAGAAACAGTGAAATTGGCATCCGGAAACAACATCCGTGACCTAGTGAAAATTAAGCACCTACACTAGGTGGGGCCCCCATAGTCTATTTTGAGGTGGAGGTTTATTTATAGATGCATGAGAAAATTTTGTTTATAGATGATGTCTATTTATAGATGACGAGAAAATTCTATTTATAGATGATGTTCTATTTTAAATGTATGTATGAGTTCGATTTATAGATCACATGTCTATTTATAGATGCATGTCGGCTATTATTATCCCTTAATAATAGTTGGACAATAAACATTAATCTATTCTCAATGAGCACTTGGAAATAGTTAACTAAAATGGAAAATCAGTTAGCTAAGTGAATTTCGAGTTAAGATGTTTCTTGGTGGGGCATGCAAGTGGACTTAGTTGTAACTGAGTGATTCGAAGTTGTAACAGAGTTGGATGTGTAGTTATGTGAGTTGTAAAGTAGTTTAACTCAGTTAAGTGAGTTAAAATCATTTGTGCTGGTTGTAACTGAATATACACTCGTGAGATATTAGTGAATTAATTATTAATTAATTCACAATCAGTGGTCTCACATGCAACTGAAGATTTACTACTGTTAACTACATGCATGTCAAATCCAATGGAGACCCAGTTGAGATGTAGGTGAAAGGGACAGTTTGAATATCAGTTGTGACATTAGTGGGTACACACAGGCAACCACACACACATTGGATGTGCCTATGAGTATTGCGCAATCAAGGTAGGAAAGCATCAATCATTCAAAGGTTCTTGACCATCAGGGATTGCGTAGTGGAGGCAGGTTGTCAGGAAGCAGTAAATTGGTGCATGTATTTGAAACTTTTTGTATGACTGTGTGAGACGATTGTATATTGTACTGAGAGCTCTTGGATTAGATTTTTGTATGATATTGTTTCATTATCCATGATATATAAATAATATATGATACTGTGGTTTTTAGGTTTATGCTTTCCCGGTAAAAATATCTGTGTTATGTGTGACTGATCTTTCTTCTTGATATTGCTATTGGCCATCGTGTTTTAAATTAAGAAAGAATTATTGTAGAAGCGATTATACATTTAACAGTGGCATATAATTGTTAGATCAGGATAATCTAGGAAATACATATATATTGTATAATTTCTACATGGTATTGGAGCACAGAAGATTGTAATTTTGAAGTAGGAGCTGAGATTGTTTGTGGAAAGGATTCGAATTTGCAGAAATATTTTCTTGGTGCTATAGTTGAGTAAACCTCAAAATGGCTTTCAATGGATTGCGGCTAGAGTATGCACTCGAGGGCAGCTCAAACTACATTTCTTGGAAGGACAAGATGGAGGTGGTGCTCGCAGATAATGGCTTGAAGGAATTCATTGACAAAGATGTTCCTAAGCCTACTTCGACAGATGTTGCATTACTTGATGCATGGAAAAAGAAAGTGGAAAGGGCGAGGAGGGATTTGGTGGAAGGAGAACGAGACCACATTGTCTCAAGCCTTCATGGGAAAGCCACACCATATGATATGTGGAAGGTTTTGATCGATCTATTCCAAAGCAGCAGCAACCATAGGAAATTGGTGCTCAAAGATAAACTCAAGAAGATTAAGATGGAAAAGAACGACACTATTCCGGTATACTTAACAAAGTTTGTCCAATGCAAGGATGAGCTTGGGAGTTTAGGAATAAGTGTTGCTGATGATGATTTGGTGAGTTTGGCTCCCTTGGGACTTCCTAAGAGTTGGCACAGTTATGAAGACTCTTTCAACAGACGGGAAAAACTGTCGGATTGGGAATGACCGTGGTCGGATCTAGTGCAGGAGGAGTTCAAGCGAAACACTAGAGATGGCTCTTCATCAAAGCATGATGATGAAGAGGATTTTGCTTTGGCTTCCAAGGAGAAGAAGGGGAAGGGGAAGAAATTCCATTCTAAATCTAAGGCTGGTGAAGATGGCAAGGAGCACAACATGTCCAAAGTGAATTGTTTTCACTGTCACGAGTATGGACATATTGCCACAAATTGTCCACAAAGGAAGAAGAACAAGATGATTGTTGGATCTGTAGATGGTGAGGCCCTTGCCTCACAATTTTAGCTTGAATTCACATTTATCGCATGCATGGTGTCAAGTGCATTGTAATCGGGGTGGTACTTGGATAGTGGTGCTTCCTTTCACATGACGGGAGATAGGAAAAATTTTAGTGACTTGGAGGAGAAAGATCTCCAGATGCATATTGAGTTGGGTGACGATGGATGATAAAGTGCGATTGGCATTGGTACCACTACCTTTTAGAGGGCGTCAGGTAAACTCTTTTATTTAAAATATGTAATGCATGTACCAGGTTTGAAGAAAAATTTAGTCCCAGTCGCAATGTTAGAGGATAGAGGCTATGATGTTGTATTTAGTGAAGGAAAATTTTTCCTGCGACACAAAGCAATAGGGAAAGCCAAGACAGTTGGGATTCAAGTTAAGAATCTTTATATACTTGATGTAGATGGGATTTCTATAGAGCTTCCTACTGTTGGGAAGTGTGAGAAAGCCATGCAATTGACCCTTGAGAGGGAGCTGGATTTTCATGTAGGTAAGAGTGAACCTCAAGATGTGGAGTAGCTACAAGATGAGGATCATGGAGTTGGAGCAACCACTCATGTAGAGAAATTCCATTCCAGAGGAGCAGAGGGAGTGCATGCAGCTATACCACTAGGTGAGAGGTGGGGCGACATGCATGGATAATCCGAAGAAGAAATCTATGGGCAGGATTCATTGAGATGTTGTGGATCTCATGAATCGAACTTGGCTACGAGAAGCCCATAGAGAAGCAGTAGTAGGATCAGTTGGATTGATGCAGTCAGATGCGTGAGGACATGAAATCAAAGTGACAGTGTCAGATACTGGAGCGCGGATCAAAGTTGACAGCAAGTGCAGAGTGCATGGATGCAGAGGTCAACAACGCAGTGGATCCAAAAGACATGTGCAGTCGGTACCAGCAGAAGTCAGAATATTTTGATTATAGATGCATTATATTGATTCAGTTGTTTGGAGGCTATTCAGTTTCGGAAGTGTTGCATGCAAGAGTTGCATGTGCGAGAAACACTAGAGAAGTTTTTCATGCAAAGGTTGCAGGGCACATGCATGGAGTTGCATGTCGCATGCAAAGACATTCCTTTCTTGTTGAGAGGGAGTGTTGAATTCTGCAATAAGAAAGAATGAAATTGCATCCGAAAACAACATCCTTGATCCTAGTGAAAATTAAGCACCTACATTAGGTGGGGCCCACACAGGCTATTTTCAGGTGGAGGTCTATTTATAAATGATGTCTATTTATAGATGATGAGAAAATTATATTTATAGATGATGTTCTATTTTAGATGTATGTGTGAGTTCTATTTATAGATCGCATGTCTATTTATAGATGCATGTCGACTATTATTATCCCTTAATAATAGTCAAACAATAAACATTAATCTATTCTCAATGAGAACTTGGAAATAGTTAACTGAAGTGGAAAATCAATTAGCTGAGTGAATTTAGAGTTAAGATGTTGGTTGGTGGGACATGCAAGTGGACTTAGTTTTAACTGAGTGATTCGAAGTTGTAACAGAGTTGGATGTGTAGTTATGTGAGTTGTAAAGTAGTTTAACTTAGTTAAGTGAGTTAAACTCATTTGTGCTAGTTGTAACTGAATATACACTAGTGAGAGATCAGTGAATTAATTATTGATTAATTCACAATCAGTAGTCTCACATGCAACTGAAGATTTACTACTGTTAACTACATGCATGTCAGATCTGGTCGAGACCCAGTTGAGATGTAGGTGAAAGGGACAGTTTGACTATCAGTTGTGACATTAGTGGGTGCACACATGCAGCCACACACACATTGGATATGCCTATGAGTGTTGTGCAGTCAAGGTATGAAAACATCAATCATTCAGAGGTTCTTGACCATCATGGATTGCGCAATGGAGGCAGGTTGTTAGGAGGCAGTAAATTGGCGCATGTATTTGCCAATTTTTGTATGACAGTGTGAGACGATTGTATATTGTACTGAGAGCTCTTGGATTATAGTTTTGTATGACATTGTTTCATGATCCATGATATATACATAATATATGATAGTGGGGTTTTTAGCTTTATGCTTTCCCGATAAAAACATTTGTGTTATGTGTGATTGATCTTTCTTCTTGATATTGCAATTGGCGATCATGTTTTAAATTCCGCAAGAATTATGGTAGAAGTGATTATGTATTTAACAGTGGCATATAATTGTTAGATCAAGAGAATCCAGACAATACATATATATTTTATAACTTCTACACTGTTAACTCAGATCTTCCATTTATCGCCACACATGTCACCGACGATGGCCCAACCTATAGGGGAAAAATTCCATCAAGTTTCCATAATTTTCTAGTTTCATATGGAATCAAATTCATATTTTATTTATCTCTAGTCACCTTGAAGCATAACTATAATCGATATAAAGTGATCATTTTTTCGTATATTTTTTCTATCTAAGATACTTTAATATCTAAAATTTTGCACTATTTTTTCAAGACACTTTATAGTAACAATTGTATTTTCCATAGTTATTGATGAAATTTTCATAATGTTTGAGACTACCGACGAAAATGGGGAGGAGAGACTGACTCTATGAAATGAAGTATGGAGTAAATGTAGCTAAATCTATTTTTTTCCTTTAATACACCTTTGTTTGTATAGAAACATGTTGCAAAGATGGTTAGTTTCAAGATCAACAATTTTCAAGCAAAGTACCTAAGAGCGCCACTTGTGGATAGTTCCCTCAAACTCAATTTATAAGAGGATCTCATCATCAAATTCCCCAACAGGTTAACCACCTAGGCCTTCCAATCACAAAACTTAGCAATAAGACTAGCCCTCCTCAATTTGGTTCTATAGGCTTTGCTCATATATTTATGTTTTACTCTTATGGCTTCCTCATCCATCCTTAACTCAATAAAGATCATGAAGCAATATTTCCTATATGAAGGAGAAAAATAGGGAAAAAATGGATGCTTTTAGCTTGGGATAAAATCTGCATGCCAAAATTAAGGGGGGGCATATGGCTAAGAGATCCTTCAAGTTTAGCTATAGTTTTAGGAGCCAAGATCTGGTGATGTTGGATCCAAGGAGGTAAATAACTCTGGAAATGTATCTAGATGAGAAAATATGTAAAGGACATTCCTATTAAGGAGCTCATAAGAATATCCTTCTCCCAAATAGGCTCATCCATTTGCAATCTAGAAAAAACTAAATGTAATTGATAAAAAACTACTTTAGGAAATGCGCGATGGACAGAAAGCTATGTTTTGGGATGACTCATGTAAACAACTCCCATTAGAGGAAATTTCAGCCTAAAAGTGGCCTCCTAAGGAAAAATATTAAAATTAATAAAATAACAGTTACAAATTTTTGAAGGAAAATAAAAAAAATAAAAAATAAAAACTACTTTTTTTAATTATATTTTTGGCTTATCTCCTTATACTTTTTCTCAAATTTCAAGTGTGGGCACTCATTGGATGCAGAATTAAATTCCACATCCAACATGAACCCATTATGCATACTTTTGAGAAGACCCACATTGATAAAAATTGAAGATACATTAGAAAAGTGTGTTGAAGTCGATTTTTTAATGTATCTTCAATTTTTACCAATGGGGATCTTCTCAAATGTATGCATAATGGGTACTCGTTGGATGTGGAATTTAATTCCACATCAAACGAGTGCCTACACTTACTAAACCTATAAGGAGATAAGCCAAAAATACAATTAAAAAAATAGTTTTTTTCTTTTCCCTTCAAAATATTTACATGTATCTCTTTTTAAATTTAAAGGATTTTTATTGGTTAACATATTATGACATGGAAATTATATGAAATTTTCATGGACACTTTTAGGCTAAAATTTCCTCTAATGCAAAATTCCAAAGGTTTAAATGACTTAAGGGATCTATGTCTCCATATGACATCCCAAGTCCTTTTCAAAGTCAAAGATTATTGTGATGCCTCTAACTTGTATCAAACATGGAGACAATGGTTCATTATGAGGGAATAGAACCCTAAGCTCAGGGAGAAGACTTGGTCAAACTTTTGGAATAAGCTTCAGAAAAGACTCATCATGATATCCAACTTAGCCAATAAACTATATTGGGATTATGGACCCAGGGGTTCCTTTTTTCATCCATGAGGCTTATAGCTTGGAAGCAGGCTTAAAATCATTTCTTAATTATTCCATCTAGATATGCATCTACAAGAGAAATCTATGGAAGAAATTTTCCATCTTCTTATGGCTCTTAATTCGAGGGAAAACCATAACCTAGGAAAATATTTAGAAACACAAGCATATGGGCCCCTTCTGCTATTCTTTGTGCCTTCACAAAGCTGAAAATGTGGAGCACCACTTATATAGTTTCCCTTGTCCCAATCATTTATGGAGCGATCTAGAAGCTAACATGAAATGATTCGGCCATGATCGATCTAATATCCTTCACACTAATAACAATTGGAGGGCTCAAGATTTTAATAATCCTATCTTGAATCACATCTGGAATCTCCTTCCAGACATACTCCTTTGTGATATTTTCAAAGAGAGAAATTGTCACATATTCAAGAATCACTCCCTCCATTAGGACACTCTTTAGATCAAAATTCAAAAGAAAGTAGAGGAACCAATTCCCAAGAAATCTTTATTAGATCCAGACCGATAGACCTTACGCAATTATACTTCGCTACTTTAGAGTTGCTTCTCTACTTCAATAGTCACGATTACCCTCTCTCTTCACCCTTGCTATAACGCCTATTCCCTCCTCCTAGAGCTACCCTTCCCCTAATTTTCTAAAGCTCAATTTTTATGGTGCTTCAAAATATAACCCAGGAACGACGAGATATAGAGGTATCTTCAGGGATCATTTGGGATCCCCTATCTAAATTTATTCAGTATTTATGGGATATAAAATTAACAATGTAGAATAATTGAAAGCCCTCGAAGGGGTATTACTAATTTCCCAAACACAAGGCTATTACACAAAACTTATGGTGGAGGGACATTCTCAACTCATTATAAATAGGATCCGCAAGATCCTACATGGCAGCCAGATCAACAAAATATCTTGTAGTTGAATACTTGAAAGCTTACTGATATGAGTAGCATCACTCCTTCCTTCCATTATGGTGATCATCCCCAATCACATCAGAAGAACTAAAAATAAAATTGCAGATAAGTTATTCAATCATGTATATATCTCATTAGCTCGGCGGATCTCCTCATGGAAATCCTTTGAAGAATCTCCTGTCAAGCAAGAATGTTGGAGCATAGCTAAGTAAGACAAATCTCCTTGAATGGTCTCTTTCTATCTATTCCTTGATGCTCTTTATCTTTATCTCTTATTGTGTAATTGGCCTATATGGCCTAGTTTTTAGTTTTTCTATCAACAAGCATAATTATGTCTTCTACCCTTTTGAAAAGGTTGATATTTTGGCTCCAGTATGATAAAGTGGACTGATTTTTTCTTGAAGCGCATAGAATCAACAATCATTTATTATTGGTAAGCTTTGAAGCACCATTTAGAAAGTGCGAAAAAAGATAATAAAAAACCCTCATCCTCATATTTCCAAGATAAAACATATAGCACTACATTATCTTTAACCATTTTAAAAACGTTTTCCTAATTATACCCAAAAATATTAGTAACCCACTTAATATTTTGATTTTAAAATAATAATTATTATTATTCTCACTACTTTTTAGTATCTCATAAATATACACTATCTAAATCAAGTCAATATAGAAGTATTATTTTAATTTTTAAGTAATAATTTTCTAAATAAATATGTTATATTTTTTCCACACTGTTGCCATAAAATTCCATATGCTCTTACCTCACCCAAGAGAAGATGTCAAGTCAATAAATAGGTATTATGTTCCACACAATTTCCCAATATAGAAGTTAGTCATATGTTCAACGAAATTTTTTTTTTCAGTAAGAAAAAAACGTTGTAGTATTACAGTTCATATTCAATCAAATACGAGTGATTACATCATAAGAAATTACACCCAATTTTAGTCCCGAAGAATCCAGCAATTGGAAACCCAATCCTCTAAGCATTCTCTAAGCATTTACCATAACAAACCATGAATAGAAAATCCCATAATGGCCTACGTTTTTACTGGAATTCAATGCCTCACAATACAAGAAACAGCTGAAACTCAGATACTGAGTGATCTCTTAGACGCCCAAATGATGAATAAACGAAATTCAGAATGGATCCTGTCTGATAAAGCCATGCCAAGAAATGTTCAAGTAAGCTTGTTCATATCCGTTGGGAGGATTCTTTTCAATCATCTCCTGATGACGCAATGCCAAGAATAGAGTCATTGCCAAGAAGCCACCAGCAACCTCGCTTGCAGAAGAAGGCTCGCTTGCACCCAACATCGAAGAAAAAAAGTAGAAAACAGACTCACTTGCAGAAGAAGGTCCCCATCATCAGTTGACTGTTAAGGAATAGGGAGTATCCGAGTGTCAGGGCAAGGGGAACCCCTGTAGAGATGAATATGAAACTCTCCAGAAGGACAATCCAGTCCTTTCTTTGATAACTTATCAGCTCTAGTATTCAAATCTCTATAGATGTGTTCAATCTATATGACTGAAATTTCTGTAGAATGTTTCTAATTCTCTGAATCCAACCAAAACAGCAATGGATTTACAGATTATAGAGACCATTGATCCCATCTATAGTAATCTTTGAGTCTCCGTATATATAGATGTCTGAGAGTTTTAGATTATATGCAATGTACAGACCTCCCCAGAGTGCCATAATTTCAGCCTTGTTGTTTGAGCTAGAGCCCCCGTTCGAATAGATTTGATAGTGGTTGTTGTTGTGAAGACAAATCCAAGCCCCAAAGCCGCATATTCCATTGATGCATGCACCATCAAAAAATAATGTCGGGAGAATGATCTGATGAGGTCTAATTCGTCCAGAAAGATCTTTTATATCAGAGACGATGCATGAATTTATATTGATCCAAGTCGAGATATCCTTGATGATCAAGGCAGAGTGAGGAAGGGAATCTTGAAAAATACATTGATTTCTAGCAATCCAGATTTCCCATATGACATAGAAAGGTGTAGTGTTTAATGGATATGCGACTCCAACCCATAATGTAATAGATTGTAGACAATCAGAAGGCTGCCAAGATGAATTGCGAATAACACCTGCGAAATGCATCCAAATCAAAAGGTTGAAAGGACAAGTAAAAAACAGGTGTGATGAGGTTTCTTCTTGCAATCGACAGAAGGGGCATCTTCCAGGACCCATAAATCCCCGCCTACATAAAACATCCCAAGTCAATATTTTATTTTTCCATAATAGCCAGATAAATAATACAATCTTGTTTGGAATATTTAGGTACCAGGCAAAGTAGAAGGGAGACGATGCAGCAGAAGGATTTGGCTGAATGAGATTTTCATAAATGTCCTTCACAATTAAGCCTGATCCAGATGTTCTTCCATTCCAAGTCAGTTGGTCACCATTTTTTTTATACGATAGTCCCAGTCCTTGTAGAAATTTTTTATACTCGTTCCATGCCGGTAAATCAATTCCATATATGCCCAGCCTATTAGCGGATTTCCAAATGGGAGCATCAAGGGACCAACAGATATGGATATGGATTCTATTGTATTTCGTGGAAGCCTTGGGTATGGAAAATAAAGGAAAAAGAAAAATTATCAATTACACGCCAAATGGATTCTATTGTATTTCGTGGAAGCCTTGGGTAGGGAAAACAAAGGAAAAAGTAAAACTATCAAATCAATTAAAATTGATTGAGTGAAATTGCTAACCAAAAATTGTCGTTAATTTTATTTTTAATTTTAATTTAAAAATAAAAATAAAATTAATTAAATTGTAAAATTGTTTTCAAATAAAAATAATAAAAATTATTATTTTAAATAAAAATTAAAAATTAATTGGTTTCAATAAAAATTAAAAAACAAATGATTTGTAATATATATATATATATATATAATTTAGTTTTAAAAAATAATAATTTTATAAATAAATATAATAAATTGATATGATATTTTTCATATATAAATATAATAAATTTATAATATTTAAGAAAGATTACATATTAGCTAGTATGTGTAGCTTAATTAAAATATAATTTGATTAAATTAAAAATAATAAACACAAAAATAAAATAACTAATAAAATATTGCATTATTAAATGTCACCACTAAAAATTAAGAAATATGATTAACTAATATTATTTATAACAACATATATACTTTGATATATATGTTTATTGTATATGTATATATATATATATATATATATATGAATATATATATATATGTCATTTTAAATTGAAAATATAGAGAAAAAGATATAATTCATAAAAATGGAAATAAAAGAAAAAATAAATAAAATTAAAAATGAAAAATTAATATCTAATAATAAAAATGGAAGTTACTAAACTACTCATAATAAAACTTTAATCAATCACCTTACAAATAAATAAATTTAAATAATGATAATAAATAACAAAAAAAAAAAAAATCTCAATGTTAAATGTTGAATAAAGAACATAAATTTATGGTAAAAAACAAACTAACAATGATGGATGTGCAAAACTAAATGTATAAAATCATGACTACTACCATAGATATAATCATTACTATATTCTGAACTTAAATATTTTTAATTAAAACCATTGCATTTGAATATTAAATTTAATTATTTTGAAAGATAAATTTTGAAAATACAATTTAATAATTTTTTTGAAAGATAAATTTTGAGAATACAATTTAAGCTCATAATTGCAATTTCAAATCTAAAATTTAATGATCAAATTATTAAGCAAGAATTACTGATTCAAATTCAAAACAAGATTAAATCTTTATATAGAAATTGCAAATTCAACCTTAAAAAATAAAATAAAAAACAATAACACTTTAAAAATCACATAGTTGTGCAAAAGAATGCAAAACACTTAACTGCGACGTTACAAAGTAACCACTCGTTTCTAGAGAAATCATTTAATCACATGCGTTTCCAACACATTGACCTTCCAATGTTCTCTTTTTTCTGGATTCGTACGGTTATCTCTTATCTCCAACATTCTAATTCGTAAGATTCTGTCCCGGAGGCTCGAGTCTAACGATTATTCTATATTTTCACCCATACATCACGATCCACGGGGATTGGATTGTTCTCTATATTTCAACCGTCAAACCTGTTGACTCGGTCCTTCCATTTATCACCACAATCGTCGCCGGCGGCCGCCCAACATGCAATGGGAGCATTCCATCAAGAAGCCTCTCAGTAATTTCATTTCAACAAATTTGGAATCGAATTCAGGTTTTCTTCATCTGCAGCAACCTCGAAGCAGAGCCAGAATCGATATAAAGTGATCGTTTGTTCGTATATGTTTTCTATAGAGAGATACTTTAATATCTGAAAGTTTGCACGATTTTTTTTCCATGCACAGTAACAATGGCGTTTTCCATAGATATTGATGAAATTCGCAGACTGTTTGAGACTGTGGACGAAAATGGGGACGAGAGGTTGACTGTAACTGAAATGAATCGCTACCTGAAAAAACTTGGAATGGAAATTTCAGAAGAAGAACTGAAATATCTGGTTATACCATTGTGTGAGAGCGATGATGGTAGCTTGACATTTGATGGATTCGTTGGCCTCTGTCGCTCTGTTTTCGGGGAGAGATGGGAAGGTGAATTGAGCAATGGCGATATTGGATGTGGAGATTTGATGGAAGCGTTCAAGGTGTATGATATCAATAACGACGGCTTCATCTCTTCCACGGAGCTTCAAGCGGTGCTCTGTAATTTAGGGTTCGTGCAGGGTGAAGAGCTGCCTATTTGCCAGCAGATGATATGCACATATGATTCAGATTCCAACGGGCTCTTGGACTTTCTTGAATTCAAGACTATGATGACCTCCAAGGTCACTGCGGCTCGGGCTGATCTTCAAGAATATGATAATCTCCGGACTTTCTCGAATTCAAGAATATGAGGACCCGCGGCTCCTGTTGATCTGCGCAGGTCCATGGTTGTTTAAACTTGAGTCTTTTTCGTCACAACTGTCTGCACAATCATAAGATGTTATATATTATTTTGCACATTTTCCCAATTAGTTTTACAAGCATATATTTATAGTTTTGTTAATTTTTTTTATGATTTAGTTTTTATTAGATTTTATATTCAAATTTTATACATATAAGTAGAGAATAAAACCATCTCCCAATAAATAAACAATCTCATAAAATATCTTAAATTAAATTCACTTCACATCATTTTCAACTTAAAAATAAAAATAAAATGAAACACTAATAATAAAATACAGGTGCGAAATTGGTTGTAAAATCATTGTTGGTTTTTATATAGTGTTTTATGGCTACATATATTTCCACTGAACCAAAAATTTCTTGGATGAAATGCTAGCATAGTAGATGCTCCCTAATTCCAATATTGCTTTTGACTAACGCCAAATGGACCTTTTTCATTCAAGATCTGGAAGGTTGAACTAATTTCAACAATTTGACTCTATAACCTAAACAAGGCAAATGTGAAACTAAGTGGATTTGGATTTTAAAATGGCCTAGGAATCTCAATCTACAAACAACTTGTCCCATGAATTAGAGAATCTAATAACGTGTATTGAAATTTGATGTAAACTTTTTATGGATTTATATTTGGGAGAAGCTTGCTTATAATATTGAAAATCAAGAAGCACGTAATCCTTTATTATAATATTGAAGATCAAGAAGCACGTAATCCCCTTTTTATAATAATGAAGATCAAGAAGCATTTAATCATTTTTTTAAAACAACAGGAGATATGTTGTTCATCTTATTACTTCATTTGTTTTTAGTTTTTGTGAGATTCTCCTTAAGTGTGTAGAATGGCCTCTCTATTGTGACATACATAATCTATTACATGAATTTTAAATGTGACCAATAAATATGAAGATGCTGAGGGGAAATTTCTACCATAAATGGCTTCATATAATTTTATTTTAGTAGTTTCATTATTAGTATTATTATACCACCATTTTATAAGGGGGAATCATTATGATCAAAAGTGTTGATAATCTAAAGAAAAGTATCTCAAATAAGATTCCAAGTACTTGTTGACCACCTATGTATGGCCACCGATGTGAAGGTGATAAGTTGTGCTCATATTCAACAAAGTTCAATAAGTTAGTGAATGTGGAGTCACAATCTAACAAGACATAAGTAGGCATACCATGTAACCTAAAAACCATATACATGAAAACCTAGGTAATTGTTGAAGGTAAATTGGTGTGGTAGGACACAAAAGTAAGCATATTTGGAAAATGATAAACTAGCACCATGATGATTGATTTTCTATATGTTGTTAGCATGCCTACTACAAAATCCATAGAAATGGGAACCCAAATAATGGTTAGTATTGATAGTGGTTGGAATTCCCCATGAACGTTAACTATCTAGTTTTGTAAAAACTAAAATAACCCACAATAAGATATAAATACACTCTTATAACGCCTTATATTTCAACTTTGAATTTTATACCAAAAAAATACACTTTTGATATTTAAAGTATCTTGCTACCAATTGTAACTCTTATAATCCTTAAATGGATTAAAGTCTTCTTAAATCCCATGGATAAATTGAACCATAAAATTAACAATCATTTATTCTCAATAAACTTCAATGCACCAATTTAATAAAGATGAGAAAAAGCTAATAGAAAACCTTCCTCATATTTTCAATTCAAAACCTATAATATCACATTCACTTATTAATATTTTTCTCCTAATCATACTCAAAATATTCATAACCCACTTTTCTTACTTTGATGATAGCAACCTAATAATCATACTCAAAAATATTCATAAGCCACTTATATTACTGTGGTGATAGCAACCTAATATTTTAATTTAAAAATAATTATTCTCATTACTTTTTACCTTATCAGATTTAATTCCTCCCTATTAAAGCACATGCTCTTACCTCACTTAAGAGAAGATGTCAAGTCAATGGATATCTATTATCTTCCTTATCTTCCTTATTGAGCTGTATTTCACGGAAGCCTTGTGTATCCGTAAAGTTTTAAAAATAGAATTTTAAATGATATATAGATAGATTGGTTCAATGAAAGTGAAAAGGAAAATTTGCTTTATTTTATTATTGTATTTTTTAAAATAAAATTTATAATTTATTTTATTATAAAATTGTTTTAAATATTTTTTTTTTAAATAAAATAAATGATTTTTAATATAAATTTAGTGTGGAAGGAGTTGAGTTTAAGGGGCAAAGATATATTTCGTGTTTTTCGCTGTGGCGGGTTTAAATTTCTAGAGACATTTTTTATTTAGTGAAAGAATTTGAATTTATGGGTTCAAATCCAAGTAGACTTTAACAATCAAATAGCTACACAAAAAACAAAACCTAAAATCATTAAACAAAATTATTACCAACTAACCACTTATTTTGAAAATTTCAAATCTAAATTCAGCAGAAACTATATTAAAAAAAAAAAAAAAAAAAACATAAATGCTTTAAATCATTACCAACTAAGGGCTCATTTAAAAAAAATATTACACCCATAAACATGTCTATTTTGGAATATGATTTCTAGAATTTTAATAATAAGAAGGTTTGAGACGGTTTACACCTAAATTTTTGTGTGTCCCCAACTACTCAAACCTTAATTTAGTTTCATCACAAGTCTTTCTTTTTATGTGGCAGTTTTCAGTGATGGACTTGCACGGGCAATTTTTATCGGGATTTGTATGAATCTTTCGTAGGGATAGGGCGCACCTTTTCTATTTTCATTTTGATTTTATGACACGATAACACCATGGAGTTGGACGTCATCGACAACAAACCAGACAATCAGGTCTCTGGTGGTATATTTACAAGTTAAGAGGAGTTACTGCATGATCAGTGGAAGTTATTGAATTCAGGTGCCTATGATCAATTCACACACATCAAAGAACTTTAATGTGGAAAATGACATAATTAAAAGGATGAGGTTATTCTCAAAGCACCAAAAGGTGAGGTTTTCCCTCATGCGTCCAATTATGTTCCATAAAATTCTAGATATGATGGTGGTAAAATATTTATGGCTTGGCGTTGTTCCAAAGATGATGGACTTTTCTCTAATAGAAAGGTTTGCTAAGAAAAATTTTTAGCTTGCGGACATTGGAAAAACAGATTGCTAGTTTCTAGAAGCCAAAGCTTGAATGATAGCCACATTTTTCATATCATGTCTCGAGGTTGGTTATTTTCAGAAGAAAAGAAGACTCGGAATGTGGGAATATCAACTTTCTCTATTAAGCGTTAGAAACTAGATTTTGATCCATCAAAAGAGCCAATATTAACCAAGAAGATATGGACATTTCTTTTGGGTTTATCTCTCCAATTTTGGACAAAATAAATTCTTGAATTGATAGGAAATAACATAGACAGATTTGTGGCCTTATAAAGGAATTCTCTCACCAAATGTGATCAAATATGTTTCAATGTTTCAATCCAAATGTGATCAAATCACCAAATGTGACCAAATATGTGCATGGGTGATGGTGGAAGGAGACGTGAGGGAAGGCCTCGTGGCAGAAATTGAGATAAAATATCAAGACAAGATCCAGCTTCAATCGGTAGATTCCTGGAATATTTTGTTTCGCTGCTTTTGTTGTAGACAAGTAGGTCATATCATGGAGGAATGCAAGAAGAATGAGTAAGGACTAAAGGTTCCTAAAAATATAGGCCAAAATATTTGGGTAAAGAAGACTAGGTTAGTTTTATTTCCTTCTCTAGTTCTCCACATACGTACTAATTTATAAAAAAAATTCTAAATCTAAAATAAGATTAAGAACCATAATAACCAAATAAAATACGTTATTTTAGTAATTAATTTGGAAAAATCAAAACTAAGACTATTTTTCTTTTCTTTTTATTATTATTTTTTTAAGCTAACCTAATCCATAATATTTGATGATAATATTTCAAGAGTCGAGCTAATTATTACAAGTTGATTCAACAAGCCATAACTACATGAGATCTGAAGGGGGTGAAAAGTTCATCGCAGGTTAAAATATCTTGCCTTCTTTTTGTTGACAATATTCTCCTTTTTAAGTATGGTTTGAATTTATATATGTGTTCTAAAATGTATCCTAGAAAAATTCTAGCTAATCAGAAGAAGGAAAATAAATGCGGAGAAGTCAATGATTCTCCATAATAATATCTCTCAGGTTGTTAAATAATATTTGGTTGATTTTTTTCTTTTTCAAATATTATAACCACAAGATGGTTTCAAGTACTATGTCATCAAATACGAACTAGACAACTTTTTTGGATGGGGATCTGATGCTTGTGATTAATTAACACACATCGAAGAACTTTACTATGGAGGATGCCATAATTAGCAGGGATGAGGTTATTCTCAAAGCACCAAAAGGTGATGGATCTCTTGCTCATTTTCCCCTTGGTGCATCCAAGTTTTCTAATTATACTCCTAATTAGTGGTGATAGAAACCACTATATCCCATAAAATTCCAGCTATGGTGATGATAAAATACTTAGGGCTTGGCATTGTTCCAAAGATGATGGATTTTGCTATAGTCGAAAGTTTTTTCAAAACCTTTGTTATCCCGCAAGCATTGGCATAGCCTCATTTTTCTTTTCAAATATTAGAAATACAATATGGTTTGAAGTACTTAGGTCTCTATCTTATGAAAAATTCTTATAAAAGAAAAGATTGGTTATGGTTGATTTAAAATTTTGAAGCCAAGATATCCATATGGGTAATCGACTCATGTCTAGAGCGAGGAGACTGATACTGATAAATTATATAGTGGAAATCATTCATATCGGTTGGACATAAATTACATCCATTACTAAAGGGATTATAGATAGAATCAATAAGATACGCCACAAATTTTGTTGGAAGGAAACAAGTAGACAAATCGTATCCGACCAATTAAGTGGAGGATGATTTCATAGCCCAAAATGATGGGTGATTGGGAAATAAAATAATTAAATCTTTTTTGCAAATTGTTAGCATCCAATATCACTTGGAGGCTTTTGAAAAATAGATCTATACAGGGGCAGACTATGAATATCAAATATTTCAAAGGGAAATCAAAGTTAGAATGCATTCATTGCACCAAAATTTGTTATCTTTCCCCTTATGTAATTTGGAAATCCCTTTGTGATGCCTTCCCTATTATAGGTAGTTGGGTTGCATGGAATGTGATAAATGGAAAAAACATATATATTGGGAAAGATCCATGGATTGGAATAGGTCTCTAATATATGCTTTCGGACCATCTAATAGCCTCTTTACATTGAATGGATGTTTTTTCACTAATTGATTCTAGGAACAGAGATGTTCAAGCATGGGGATTCCAAGATTGGATGTTGACAGAGGATTTGTATTTAAATAATATTGAAGCCTAGGAGTGGAAAATTTAAGTCAACTTGTTTTCCTTTCCTATTATTAGAACCAATAATGAAGACATAAACATATTAGCATGGTCAAAGAACCAAACCTTGAGGGAATATACAGCTAAATTAGGCTATCAAGCGTAATTTGAGGCAATGGTCGAAAGGGAAGTGTTTTGGTGATGAAAACTCTTATGGAAGCACAAAGTCCCATTGAAGAGTAAACTAGCATTATGGTTAGATTTGTCAAATAAAATACTCATGTGGTACAACTGATGAAGAGGAGATAGATAGGTCCCAATTTTGTCCATTATGCATAAATTATGATGGAATGCATAAATTATTGTTTATTTTGGAATGGTATTAGAATGTATCATTCTAATAACAATGGAGTTTGGAGATGACTAGACATTACCTAGTAAGCATGAAATCCTATAAGGGTCATTCATAATTGTGTTTCTAATCTTAAGGAGCATTCAAGTGAAGAAACTTTAAAAGAAATCTCTCACATTGACCCTATCCCTTCTCTTTCCAATCATATGAATTCATCCCGAAAGGATATTGTTCTTTCTTCTAAGCCAAGCTCAAATCTAGATGATCCCAAAATTTAAAAGCCTTTGGTTTCATAGTAGATTCACATCTGGCCAATCTCATTGTTTCACTAACATAAATTTTTTATTCTATTGAAAATTCAAATTCCTCTCCATCCCTCATGGTAGGCAGAAAACAATATGAATTGAGATTGAAAGAATGAATTGAGATTGAAAGAATGACTCTCTCTAGGTTGTCCATCCAAGGGAAAATTAACCGAAGACATTAGTCCTACCAATCATGTAGGTTGTTGATCAAACCTTTTCATTTCACAACAAAAATCTATGGAAGACATACATTTATGGAAATTTTATATTATTTTCAAGATTCTTGGAGCAGAAAAAGTTCCCAGTGGGGCTCCCTAATGAAGATAATATCCTAAACATATAGGGTTTTGGTGGTGCCTTGAAGCAAAACACCCTCAAGTGAGTCTTGCAAATGCATTTTCTTGACATTATCATGTTGCAAGAGACAATGTCATCAAGAGAGAAATCCAAACATATTTTGGGTTCATGGATGAAAGACTAGGCATTTTGTGCGATTAGTGCATCAAGTCTCTCTCAAGGACTCTTCATTTGGTGGAGTTTAAAGAAGAAATTCATTTCATCTTCGATATATCAAGGATAAATTTCAAATTAAATTAAAGTTAAACCCTTGAATATGGACTGTAATTTTTTGAATATCTATATTCTATATTCCAAAAGGATCATCTTCTAGTGATCCATAAGAGATACTAGAATTCTATCACGACACCCTATGGTTCTAGGAGGCAACCTAAACTCAGTATGTTGATGGTTGAAGTATGCGGTTCTAATAAAAAATGATATATGTTAGAATTTTGTTCATGCCACCTTTTTTAAAATGCAAACCTTATGGACATAAGTCCACAAAAACTCCTACCAAGGTGGAGAAAAAAGAGATATGACGTTAACACAGTTTTAAAACAATTAGGTTGATTCCTGATTTCATAATCTCTTTGGATGAATAATTTCATAATTAACTCATGGGTTTATGTGGGTGGAGTTTTGGATTATTGTAAAATATTATTAATAATTGAATCCCAATATCCACAACATATTTCACCCTTTAAATTCAATGTGGCATGGATAGACAAGGATTTCCATAAATTGGTCAAAGACTCATGGATCCACGTGCGAGAGGGTGGGGATTCTCCATCCATGGTGTAGTTCTCCAATAGCTTGAAACACCTAAAAATGAAAATTAAGCCATGGTGCAAAGCACTAAAATAAAAATAGGAACCATCCTTGAGAAACATGGAACAAAAATATCGCTTAGTTATACTCTTTAAATGCTTCATACGTCCTCTCAAAAGTGGAGTTGGAAGAATTGAAATCATTAGAAAATGCAAAGAGAGAACTTCTAGCTTGAGAGGAATATCTCTATCACTAGAAGAGTAAAGAAGCATGCATCCACAAGGTAAATGTGAATACCAAGCTTTTCCATCAGTTTTTTGATATGTGAAAGAACACAAACCCCATATGGGAAATAGAGGATGGAAAAGGGAATATAAAAATTTTATTTAAAGAGAAGGCGGATCTCTGTGCCATTTTAAATCTCTTTTTACTGAACCTAACGTTTATCCAATTTTGGAGACTTTGGAAGTACTCGGGATTTTCCCACAATCCATCACATAGGACACAACTGATACATTGATGGAAGAGGTATGTAAAACATAGGTCTTGGATGCTCTTACCCAAATGCAAAAGGGAAAGAATTAGGCCTAGATGTTTTCATGGTCGACTTTTATTTAGGATTTTACGACCTTTTGAAGTCTAAAATTCTTAAAGTAGTAAGGGAATCATATAAGGAAGGATGTTTGCACAGGGCTCTCAATTCGGATTTTATATACTCGATTCCCAAAAAATAGTAGTATTGATTCTTCAGTGATTACAAACCTATTTCTTGGTGTAATGTACAAGTTGATTATGAATATCATTTCTTTAATAATTAAGCCAGTACTAGGTGATATCATTTCATGAGATTAATTTAGATTCCTCCAAAGCTATCAGATTCATCACGCAGTGTCTAGAGCACAAGAGTCCATGAACTTTAAGAAAATGAAGAATATATCTTCCATAGCTATGAAATAATTAGAACTGTAAAAATTATATGACAAGGTGAATTGGAAATATATTCATCTATGTCTAATTTAGTTACGATTCAATCTACACTTACTCAATTGGATGATGCCTTGTATCTCTATTGTCAACTTTGCAATATTAATAAATTTGTGTACGTTAATAGTTTTCCAAGCTTCATGTGGTTTAAGGAAGCGTTTCTCACTATCTCCCCTCTTATTCTTATTAGTTGCGTAAATGTTGAGTAAGTTGATTCAAAAAGCAATAATTGCATGAGATTTGAAGGGGCTGAAAATTTCGTCGCAAGGTCAAATCTATTTCCTTCTTTTTGTGGACGACATTCTACTTTTTATGTATGGCTTGATTCTACATATTGGTGTTTTGAAATGTATCCTAGAAAAATAAAAGCTAATCGCATGAATGAAAATAAATGCGAAGAAGTCAACAATGCTCCATAATAATACCTTTCATGTTCTTAAATAATATTTGGTTGATTATTTTTCTTTTCAAATATTATAAATACAAGATGGTTTGAAGTAATTAGGTTTCTATCTTATGAAAAATGCTTATAAAATAAAATATTGATTATGGTTGATTTGAAACTTTGAAGCCGAGATATCCATATGGGTAATCGACTCATGTCTAGAGTGGGCACTGATACTGATAAATTATATAGTGGAAAGCATTCCTATCGATTATATAGTGGAAAGCATTCCTATCGATTGGGCATCAATTACATCCATTAAAAAATGGATTAGAAATAGAATCACTAAAATATGGCACAAATTTTGTGGAAAGGAAACAAGTAGCCAAATGGTATCCTACCAGTTAACTAGAGGACGGTTGCATGGCCAAAATGATGGGGATTGGGGAATAAAAGAATTTTTTTTTTTTAGAAAACGGTTAGCATCCAAGATCCTTTGGATACTTTTGAGAAATAGATCTATATAGGGAAAAACTATGAAGATCAAATATTTCGAAAGGAAATCAAATTTAGAATGCATTCATTGCACCAGAAATTTTTATCTCTCCCCTTCTGTAATTTGGAAATCCCTTTGTGATGCCTTCCCTATTATAGGTAGTCAGGTTGCATGGCAACTCGGAAATGGAAAAAAACATATATATTGGGAAAGATCCATGGATTGGCATAGAGGACCAATATATTCTTTTGGACCGTCTAATCACCTCTTTACATTGAATGGATGTTTTTTCGCTAGTTGATGCTAGGAACAGGGATGTTCAAGAGTATGGAGTCCAAGGTTGGATGTTGGTAGAGGATTTGGATTTAAATAATATTGAATCCTAGGAGTGGAAAATTTAAGTCAATTTTTTTGCCTTTACTATTATCAGAACCAATAGTGAAGACAACAACAGATTGGCGTGGTCAAAGTACCCAACCTCAGGGGAATATACAGCTAAAATAGGCTATCAAACCCAATTTGAGGCAATGGTCGAAAGGGAAGTTGTTTGGTGGTGAAAATTATTGTGGAAACACAAAGGCCCATTGAATATTAAACTAGCATTATGGATAAATTTTTCAAATAATCTACTCACGTGGTACAACTGATGAAGAGGAGATAAATAGGTCCCAATTGTATTCCACTATGTGGAAATTATGATGAAATGGTTTCACAATTGTTCCTTAGTTGGCCATATGTTTTTTATTTTATTTTGGAGCATGGTCTTAACTAAATACTCACCACACACCACATCATGGAACAAATATTCCCTTGATGACTATGTCAAAGAATGGTCTTGGGATGTATCATTCTATGATTACTCTACCTTTCGAATAGTATGGGTTTAATACATTTGGTGGGCAAGGAACATGGTGATCTTCCAAGACAAAAATATCCCAATTGAGGTGGTTATGTCTATGATAAATTCTCAAGTGAGTATGCATAAAGAGATTAAAAAAAAAAACTAGAACTCCTTCCATGCCTCCACTGAAGGAAGATATGGCCTACGGCTACTTCGGCGGAGTTAGATAGGGTAGTCCTCTATTATGTGGGCCCGTTGTTACTCTCTATATAAAAAACCATCTCATTAAACATATTCTATATTTCCTGGGAAGCGGTTTGAATACAAAGGAAAAATTTTCTACAATCTCGACACTAATATATGTGGCTAACTATTTTGAGGTGCCAGAAATCCATATTTTTGGTGAATCCAAAATAGCCATAGACTCTATCAACAAAAATATTATGATAAGAGGTCCCCATCTATATCACATTTTAAGAGAAGTTGAAAGTAAGACTAATAATATCAAGTATTTCAAAACAAAACACACTTTAATGGAATTGAACACTATTGCAGATCGCCTCTCCAAAGAGGAATTAAAGGTTTGATCAAGAGCTCTTGATATCATCGAAGTTCTTAATGATAAAGCACTGGAAGGTATAGTCATAGATTTTCAGGCATAAATAAGTAGAATTTTTGGATCCATAGCTTAGATGATGGACACATGTTTCTTTTGACCAATGAAGCTAGAAAAATGTAGAGAGAACCAAAAGGGTTGTGCATATTGATTGCCTAGAACGTGTGTCTTTTTTGGATAAAAGTTTAAGATGAGTCCGTTAGGTCTTCACGATGTGCATATTTTCACTTGGGAAATATAAGTTATTTTTGTTAAAAAAATAAGAAGTTTATGATAGGAATTTAACTTCCATAGAATATTCTAGAATCTTGTTAGTAGTATACACAAATCAAAGGTTGATATTTATTTCCAAACCACTTATGTTTTTTTGAGCTTTTAATTAAATTCATTAATTTAAATAAAGAATAAAAATGAAAATAAAATAAATCATATGAAGGTTTGTTGGACATGTGTTATAGCCTATTTACAAAATTAAGGATCTCCATGGTTAACCATCTTGTTATATTTTTTCTATTTTTAAATGTATATATTTAACTTAAATTCAATACTTTTTATCATTGAGGATAATAATATATAAATATATTAGTTAATTTCTATGATTTTTTTTATTTTAATAATTTAAATTATATAATGTGAGTATTTTGATATTTATGAATATTTACCAACTATATCATTTATATAGTTATACTAATTTATTCAACTTTACTCACGTGCCTTTCCAACACCCTATTTTCTGGGTTCGTAAAGGTTATTTATATCTCCAACATTTTGAATCGTAATATTCTCCATCCTAGAATATTGAATCTTGTGATTATCTTATATTTTGAAGCAATCGTGAGAATCCACATGGATTGGATTGTTTTGTATATTTGAACTATCAAAGCTATTGACTCGGTTCTTCCATTTATCGCCACACATGTCACCGACGATGGCCTAACCTATAGGGGAGAAATTCCATCGAGAAGCTTCTTAGTACTTTCATTTCCATAATCATTTGGAATCAAATTCATATTGTTTTTATCTCTAGTCACCGTGAAGCAGAGCTAGAATCGATATAAAGTGATCATTTTTTCATATATTTTTTCTATTTAATATAATTTAATATCTAAAATTTTGCACTATTGTTTCAAGACACTTTACAGTAACAATAGTATTTTCCATAGTTATTGATGAAATTTTCATATTGTTTGAGACTGTCGACGAAAATGGGGACGAGAGACTGACTGTAAATGAAATGAAGTATGGAGTAAACATAGCTAAATCTATTTTTTTCCCTTTAATACACCTTTGGTTGTATAGAAACATGTTGCAAAGATTCTCGATTTCCAGATGAACAAATTTCAAGCAAATTACTTAGGAGCACCACTTGTTGATAGTTCCCTCAAACTCAATTTATAAGAGGATCTCATCATCAAATTCCCCAACAGGTTAACCACCTAGGCCTTCCAATCATGAAACTTAGCAATAAGACTAGCCCTCCTCAATTTTGTTCTATAGGCTTTGCCCATATATTTATGTTTTACTCTTATGGTTTCCTCATCCATCCTTAACTCAATCAAGATCATGCAACAATCATTCCTATGGGAAGGAGAAAAATAAAAAAAAATGGATGCTTGTAGCTTGGGATAAAATCTAGATGCCGAAATTAAGGGGGGAGCGGGGGGGGAGGGGGGCTGTCTATGACTAAGAGATGCTTCAAGTTTAGATATAGTTTTAGGAGCCAATATTTGGTTATGTTGGGTCCAAGGAGGTAAATAACTCTGGAAATGTATCTAGATGAGAAAATATGTAAAGGAAATTCCTATGAAGGAGCTCATAAGAATACCCTTCTCCCAAACAGGCTCATCGATTTGTAATCTAGAAAAAACTAAATGTAATTGATAAAAAACTACTTTAAGAAATTTGTGATGGACATAAAGCTATGTTTTGGGAGGACTCATGGAAACAACTCCCATTGGAGAAAATTTCAGCCTAAAAGTGGTCTCCTAAGGAAAAATATTAAAAGAATAAAATAAGAGTTACAAATTTTGGAGGGAAAATTAAAAAACTATTTTTTTTAATTATATTTTTGGCTTATGTCCTTATAGGTTTTCTCAAATTTCAATTGTAGGCACTCATAGGATGAAGAATTAAATTCCACATCCAACACGAACCCATTATGCATACTTTTGAGAAGACCCACATTGATAAAAATTGAAGATACATTAAAAAAGTTTGTTGAACACAATTTTTTAATATATCTTCAATTTTTATCTATGCGGGTCTTCTCAAATGTATGCATAATGGGTACTCGTTGGATGTGGAATTTAATTCCGCATCCAACGAGTGCCTAAACTTTAAATTTTACTAAACCTATAAGGAGATAAGCCACAAATACAATTAAAAAATTAGTTTTTTTCTTTTCCCTGTAAAATATTTACATGTACCTGTTTTTAAATTTAAAGGATTTTGATTGGTTAACATATTATGACATGGAAATTATGTGAAATTTTCATGGGCACTTTTAGGCTAAAATTTCCTCTAATGCAAAATTCCAAAGACTTAAATTACTTAAGGGATTTATGTCTCCATATGACATCCCAAGTCCTTTTCAAACTCAAAGAGTATTGTGATGCCTCTAACTTGTATCAAATATGGAGACAATGGTTAATTATGAGGGAATGGAACCCCAAGCTCAGGGAGAAGACTTGGTCAAACTTTTGGAAGAAGCTTCAACAGAGACTCATCATGATATCCAACTTAGCCAATAAACTAAATTGGGATTATGGACCCAACGGCTCTTTTTTTTATCCATGAGGCTTATAGCTTGGAAGCAGGCTTCAAATCATTTCTAAATGATTCCATCTAGAGATGCATCTACAAGAGAAATCTATGGAAGAAAGTTTCCATCTTCCTATGGCTCTTAATTCAAGGTAAAACCCTAACCTGGGAAAATATTTATAAACACAAGAATATGGGCCCGTCCTGCTATTCTTTGTGCCTTCATGAAGCCGAAAATGTGGAGCACCACTTCTATAGTTTCCTTTGTCCCAATCATTTATGGAGTGATCTAGAAGCTAGCATGAACTGATTCGGCCATGATCTATCAAATATCCTTCACACTATTAAAAATTGGAGGGCTCAAGCTTTTAATAATCCTATCTTGAATCACATCTAGAATCTCCTTCCAAACCTACTCCTTTGTGCTATTTGCAAAGAGAGGAATTGTCACATACTCAAGAATCACTCCCTCTATCATGACACTCTTTAGATCACAATTCAAAAGAAAGCAGAGGAACCAATTCCCAAGATGTCTTGATTAGATCAAGGCCAATAGACCTTTGGCAATGATACCTTGCTACTTTAGAGTTCCTTCTCTACTTCAATAGTCACAATTACTCTCTCTCTTCACCCTTGCTACAATGCCTATTCCCTCCTCCTAGAGCTACCCTCCCCCTAATTTTCTAAAGCTCAATTTTGATGGTGCTTCAAATTATAACCCATGACCGGCAAGATATAGAGGTATCTTTAGGGATCATTTGGGATCCCCTATCTACATTTATTCAATATTTATGGGATATAAAAGTAACAATGTAGAATAATTGAAAGCCCTCAAAGGGGTACTACTGATTTCCCAAAATCAAGGCTAGTACACAAAACTTATGGTGGAGGGACATTCTCAACTCATTATAAACATGATCCGCAAGATCCTACATGGCACCGAGATCAGCAAAATATCTTGTAGTTGAATACTTGAAAGCTTACTCGTATGAGTAGCATCACTCCTTCCTTCCATTATGGTGATCATCCCTAATGACATCATAAGAACTAGAAATAAAATTGTAGAGAAGTTAGTCAATGAGGGACATATCTCATTAGCTTCACAAATCTCCTCATGGAAATCCTTTGAAGACTCTCCCCTCAAGCGAGAATGTTGGAACATAGCTAAGTATGACAAATCTCCCTTACCGTTCTCTTTCTATCTATTCCTTGATGCACTTTATCTATATCTCTTAGTGTGTAATTGGCTTATATAACCTAGTTTTTAGTTTTTATATCAACAAGCATAAATATATCTTCTACTATTTTGAAAAAGTTAATATTCTAGCTTTAATATGGTAAAGTGGATGAAAGTTTTCTTGAATCATATAGAATCAACAATCATTTATTATTAGTAAGCTTCAAACCACTGTTTAGAAAGTGCCAAAAAACTAATAAAAACCCTTCCTCGTCATATTTCCAAGATAAAACATATAATACTATATTATCTTTAACCTTTTATAAATGTTTTCTTAATTATACCCCAAAAAAAATCTGGGTAACCCACTTACGTTACTCTAATAATAACAACTTAATATTTTGATTTTAAAATAATAGTAATTATTATTCTCACTGCTTTTTAAGTATAGTATCCTCGTAAATATACAGTGTCTAAATCAAGTCAATCTAGAAATATTATCTTAATTTTTAAGTAAATCATTTTCCAAATAAATATGTTGTATGTTTTCCACCCTTGCCATAAAATTCCATATGCTCTTACCTCACCCAAGAGAAGATTTCAACTCAATAAATAGATATCACCTTCCACATAATTTCCCAATAGCGATGTTAGTCATATGTTCAACGAAATTACACGTCAAATGGATTCTATTGTATTTCGTGGAAGCCTTGGGTATGGAAAATAAAGGCAAAAGAATAATTATCAAATCAATTAAAATTGATTGAGTGAAATTGTCAACCAAAAATTGTCGTTAATTTTATTTTTAATTTTAAATTTAAAATAAAAAATTAACTTAATTGTAAAACTGTTTTAAAATTAAAAAAATAAAAATTATTATTTTAAATAAAAATTAAATGTTTATTATTTTAAATAAAAATTAAAAAATTATTATTCTAAATAAAAATTAAAAAACAAATAATTTTTAATTATATATATATATATATATATTATTTTTTCATATATAAACATAATAGATTTATAATATTTAAAAAAAGTTATATAGTAGTTAATAAGTGTTATTTAATTAAAATATAATTTGAATAAACTAAAAACAATAAATACAAAAATAAAACAACTAATAAAGTATTGCATTGTTAAATGTCGTCACTAAAAATTAAGAAATATGATTAATTAATATTGTTTGTATTAACATATATACTTTAATATATATGTTTATTTTTTTATATATATTTATATGTTTTATTTTTTATTAATATATATGAATTTTTATAATTAAATTTATTTAAATATGTTTTTAATATAATAATAAGTCATCTTAAATTAAAAATATAGAGAAAAACTTATAACTTATAAAAATGGAAATAATAGAAAAAATAAATAAAAATGAACTAAAATTAAAAATGAAAAATTAGTAACTAACAATATTATGACTTTAATCAATAGCCTTACAAATAAATAAATTTAAATAATAATAAAAAATAACAAAGAAATGAATTCTCAATGTTAAATTTTGGATAAAGAGCATAAATTTATGTTAAAAATAAACTAACACTGAGTAATCTAACAAAAAGAAATGCATAATATCATGACTATTGTAGGTATAATAACTACTATTTTGGGAACCTAAATTTTTCTAATTTAGATCATTACATCTCAATATTAATGATAATGTTAATAAAATTTTGAGAATACAATTTAAGCCGATGATTATAACTTCAAATCCAAACTTTAATGATCAAGCAAGAATTATTGACTCAAATTCAAAACAAGTGATTAAATCTTTATATAGAAATTGCAAATTCAACCTAAAAAATAAAGAAACAACAACACTTTAAAAATCACATAGTTGTGCAAAAGAACGGAAAACACTTAACTGCGACGTTACAAAGTAACGACTTCTTTCTAGAGAAATCATTTAATCACATCCATTTCCAACAACTTGACACTTACAATGTTCTCTATTTTCCGGATTCGTATGGTTATCTATATCTCCAAAAGAAGTTGTCTACCCAGGGTACAGAATAGCCAGAATTCAGTTCAGTAAAATTCAAAAAATGAGGTAGTTGCCAGAATTCAGTTCAGTAAAATTCAAAAAATGAGATAGTTGCAGTGTTTGGAATCTATTTTTGAGAGTGGAAATGGATTCAGCACTATCAAAATCCTTAGGACACCCAAAATACTAAATTTTAACAACTATAAACAGGATTCTGATAAAATCTTCGCTGGATTTTTTAAAAATCTCTGCCGGATTCTAAGCCATTCTGTTACTTTTTTAGACTATGGCTCTCCACAATTATGATTCGTAAGATTCTCTGTCCTAGAGGCTCCACTCTTACGATTATTCCGTATTTTCAGCCAAACATCACGATCCACAGGGATTGGAATCATGGATTGTTCTCTATATTTCAACCGTCAAACCTATTGACTGGGTCCTTCCATTTATAAGGTCCTTCCATTTATAACTACACGCGTCGCTGTCGGCCACCCAATATGAAGTGTACGCATTCCATCAAGAAGCCTCTCTGTAATTTCATTTCCACAATTTTCCAGTCTCATTTGGAATCAAATTCAGATTTCCTTCATCTACAGCCACCTCGAAGCACAGCCAGTATCGATATAAAGTGATCTTTTGTTCGTATATGTTTTCTATCCAAAGATACTTTAATATTTGAAATTTGGACCGGTAAGTTCAGTTATTTTGACTTACCTTCATTGACCTAATGTCTTAAGTTAGATAATTTAAGGAGGTAGTTTTTGAAATAGAGGATCTGTGGAGCAGAGTGGCGAGCCTACAAAAAAGGGCTCTCATCGGATGCTGGATTTTTGCTGATTCGATAGGGACTGACATGGAAGAGTGGGTTAAAGTATTTTGGAGCCTGATGGTGCGCTACAATCCGAATTTCAGCAGGATGATGAATGGGTGGTTTAGCATGTACTTCATGCACGAAGATGACTATAAGAAGGTTATGGCTCGCGCTTGGGTACGTGGTCATAGTTTTATGCAACCCATGTCGTGGTATTTCGATTTCAACCCTGTGATTGACGCACCAAAAAACAAAGCTATGTGGGTCAAGCTTTCTGGCTTGCCTTTGGAATTTTGGACCATGACAGCCCTTAGGGCTATAGGGAACTCAATCGGGTGAACCTTATTCATTCATCCTAAGGTTATCAGAACAAATGACAAAAAAATCACATGGATCCAGTAGAAGTATGTTTTGGAGGTGGTCTACCTGGGGATGTTGATTTGGTGTGGGGGGAGCATCGACACAGGGGCGTCCCTTTTCACTGTTTGATGTGTCACCAGACTGATCACTTACTGAACATATGCCCTCTGCGATTCCAGCGAAAAGTATGGTGGGGTAAAGGTGACTCAAAACAGAGATGGACCAAGACGTTTCCTCACGATGCGGGCATTCCGGGTAAGTTTTCGTCTCCATCTGATAGTATGTTTTCGAATGATTCTATTGTGGTCCGCCCCAAAGGGGTCACGTGTCTTCCATCTAAGGAGTGCCCTCTTATTGACGTCCCTGGGCCTCGACCTCACTGTCCCCTACCCTTGAATGTTTCTTTGAACAGTTTGCAATTAAATGGTACAAAAGGATCAAATGGCAATAGAAACCTGGACCGTATCATCTTGTTTGAGAATTTGCATCCTCCTGTAAGGGACGGAATTGTAGGGGGGTATTTCTTTGATGACTCGTGCCCAGTGATTTTTCAGGCCTTAGAACGGGCCCAACCACCATCTAGCATAATTATGGAGACGTCTCCTTCGATTCCGAGGTCCCCGACGATGTCGCTTCTGGAGCTAGTTTCTCCTATTCGTGAGAACCATGATTTGTCAGATGGGCTGGACTCAAAGGAAAATACTATGGGAAGTGACATAAAGGCTCTAATGGGAAATCCAGGAATTGATCTGGCTGCACTAACGGTCTTGGATAGGATTCATGTGCCCCTTCCAAGAATCTCTCCTATCTCGGCCTTTAACATAACAATGAGGAAGAAGTCTAAAGGGGGAACAAGGCATTTCAGAGGGAGAACTAAAACTAAGTCCTCGTTCCATGAGGATTTATCGGACTTTAGGGAGAGTACCATATCTGCTATTAATGATGTTCGGGCCCTTAGAGTTGGCCGCCAACAAGAGGGTTCGAAATGAATCACATTGTATCTTTAAACATCAGGGGGATGGGCACCTCCTCTAAACACATTTTCCTAAAGGATATGTTGATAGATTTGAAGCCGGGAATGCTTTTTCTACAGGAAACACTTTGTGATAGAGAGAAAGTCATGAAAATCTTGTTGAATATTAGACTGGGATGGCTGGGAACTGGGATTAATTTGGAGGGGAGGGCGGGTGGTCTTTTTGCATTTTGGAACCCTGTTGTTTTTACTCTTAAATCATACAGGTTCTTTGGTGGGATTATGCTCTCGGGCTACATCAAAGGCCTTTCCCAGAAGATCAATATAATTAACCTATATGCCCCATGTGTTAACAGAGCGATTTTTTGGGCTCGGATGAGGTTTTCGGGTATCTTGAAGATTCGAAACCTTATCATCATGGGTGATTACAATGCCATCATGGAGGATGATGAAAAATGGGGTTTAAAAGCTAAGAGTGACCCTTTGGCCGACCGCATTTGAGACATTTTTTTTTTATTAGAGGCTAAGGGATATCAGACCAGTTGAACTGACCCTAACATGGTCTAATGGTAGACAAGGGGATGCGTATATTGGAAAACGCTTGGACAAAATCATGATAAAGGAGGACCTAGCTATTTTTCTGGGGAATGTTAGATCGAGGGTGGTATCTTCGTCCATGTCAGATCATATGGCAGTGGTGTTGACCTGGCAGGGGGAAGCTTGCCGCAAAGGCATGGATTTCAAGTTTAATAGAATCTAGTTGGAGGGCCCTGGATTTGTGGAGCTGGTCAAAGATTTCTGGAAATTGGATGGTGGTGGGATTTATCCTACAGGAAGGATCAGTTTGGGGGCGAAACTTAAGGGCCTGAAGGCCATTGTTAAATCCTGGGAGAAAAACAAAAAGGAATCGATGAAGGCAGAATTAAATTTTTGCAAAGCTGAAGTTGAAAGAATTTATGAAAACATGAGAGTGGTAGCGTCGGGGGCATCCAGCTACCTGGAATTACAAAAATTGAATCTAAAAATCAAAGAAATATTAAGGGTGCAAAAGATGATGTGGAAGCTAAAATGCCGAAATCAGTGGCTGAAGGAGGGCGATCAGAATACAATTTTTTTTCATAAATGTGCAAATGGCCAGAGGAATGAGAATTCTATATGGCATATCAAAAAGAGCGATGGAAACAATATCTATTCCACGAAGGCTATCCAACAGGCTGCATACAAGCATTTTTCGGATTTTTATAAGGTGGATGAGGAGGTTGACTTCCATTGTCAGGAATGGTTCATACAAAACATGTCGATCATGTTTGATTAGGGGGAAAATGACACTGTAGGGGGGCCTATTTCAAAAACATAAGTGGCAGCGGTTTTGAAGTATTTTTCTCATGATAAAAGCCCCAGCGCGGATGGCTGGCCAGCGGAGTTTTTTTTGTTCTTTTTCGAGATTATGGCGGTCGAGCTGGTGGCAGTCACAGAACAGTCAAGGCTTACCAGGGTAATTCTCGGTGACATGAACACCACTTTTCCAGTTCTGATCCCAAAATCTCTTGTGCCGAAGCTTTTCTTTGATTTTCGCCCTATATCTCTTTGTAATGTTATATATATAATATCATCAAAGATTATTGCTAATAGGATCAAAGGGTTTCTGACTGAAGCAATGTGTAGGGAACAATACGGATTTCTGAAGGGCAGATCGATCCATGATGGGGTGGTCATTGCCCAAGAAGCAATGCATTCCATCCACACACAAAAAATGGAGGCTCTGATTATGAAGATAGACATCCATAAAGCATATAACTTTGTAGACTGGTCATTTATTCCACTTATTCTTTTAAAGTGGGTTTGTCGATGGAAAATATAAGATGGATAATGGCTTGCATTACATCGGTTAGTTTTTTTGTCATTATAAATGGGATGCCTACCCACTTCTTAAAAGCTAAAAAGGGTCTTAGATAGGGATGTGCCTTATCTCCTCTTATTTTTGTTCTCTGTATGGACAGTTTTAGCCGTAGGCTCAAGATGGCTAATGACTCGGGTTATTTTGCAGGTCTATCCTTTTCTTCATTTGTATGCATCACTCGTTCCCTTTTTGTGGATGACCTGTTGGTATTTGGAAAGATTCATAGAAAATATTGGTTCTGTTTACACTTTATCCTTATTCGATTCAAGGTTACAGCTGGTCTAGGTGTGAACAAGGAAAAATCTGTGCTAATATATGAACATGGGGATATTCAAGAGATACTTTTCATCGCAGATTTTTTGGGGGTTGGCACTAAGGACCTAAAGGAGGGGTTATCGTATTTGGGTTTCCGTTTGAAGGCTACTGCTCTCATGATTGCAGATTGGACTTGGATGAATGACAAATTCAAGAACAAAATATAGAGGTGGACAAACTGATGGCTTTCGTTGGGTGGAAGGTACACACTGGTTATGGCTATACTATCACAATTTTTGGTGTATTGAGCTCATATTTTTTACATTCCGGAGTACATTGTGGGAAATATCAATGCAATTATTGCTCAATTTATTTGGTCGAGATCGATGGATAAGAGAAAAATCCATCTGAGGGAACTGGATGCCGTCTCTATCCCTAAAAAATATGGTGGATGGGGATTGCTCACTATTAGAGTGTTCAATAAGGCATTGTTGACCAAATCGTTATGGAGGGGAATTAATGGAATGGGGATGTGGTCTTCTATCATTCAGTGTAAATATGGAAGGACCCTATCTTTAAAGAAGATCTACAGATCCAGTAGATTGATGGCATCCTTAGCGTCGGAGATTTGGAGAGGTTGTATTAAAATTGCAAAGGACTTGGCGGAGCGTCTTTGCTGGAGATTTGGAAATGGCCTTGATATTATGCTAGCTAGGGACCGGATTCAAGGGGTGGCAGTCCTACCTTTAATAAATGGTAATCTACTACATAGACTGGCACACAGATGGATTTTTTTCCTTTATCAGACAATTGAAAGATGGAGCATGGGATCCCCAATTTGGAAGTCAGGGAGTAGCATGGGTCTCCAACAAACAGAAGCAACGGAATGGGATTTGATTGTCAAGGATCTGTGTATGGCAGGCTTAAGTTATCACGGTGATGGGGACAAAATCGTCTAGGATGGACGGCTCAAGGATGGTGCGTTAATAGTGAAGGATATATATATATGGACGGGATCTTGGCTTATGTGAGAAATAAAACAGAGCCTTCCTTTTATCAGGTATGGTGCTGGGGCATTCCTTCTAAGATTCTACTCTTTATATGGCTACTATGGAGAAGGAAGATCCTGACTCGGGAGGGGCTCGAACATAGGGGTTTTTGTGGCCTTGGATGGTGCTCTCTGTGCCATTCTGACAAGGAGACGTCCTCCCATCTATTCTTCAAATGTCATTACTCTATAGTTACTTGGGAGCTTTTCTCTCCTGATGTAGGAAGAAGAGGATGGCACCTGGCGCATTTGGAAGAGGCCATTTAGGTATCGGGACTGAATGCGGGCTCCCTTAAACCACTGCCACTTTTCATAATTTGGGAAATTTGGGGAGCTCGGAACCGCAGGATTTTTGAGGGCACCTCCACATCTTTGCAAATGATTCATTCTTTGATCATGAGATGGTTGCCTATGGGGTCTAGGGATGTTGGTCAAACAAGGGATCTCTCGATTAGATTTGCTCCTCACCAAACTGAACTTTTGGCAATATTCTTTGATGGGGCTCAATAGGGAGGCAATTGTGGTTGCGGAGCTTGGGTAAAATTAAGCAATGATATCAGATATCACATATGGTGGTTCGGGGGGCCTGGATCAAACAACAGGGCGGAACTAATGGCCTTATGGAGTGGCCTCTGAATGGCCCAACACTTGGAAATCAAAGAGGTGAATATCTATGGTGACTCAAAGGTAATAAAATGTCATAGAATCACATCTTCAGAAAACTTAACACCAAGGCAGACAAGCTGTCAAAAAAATGCCTGTTCTCTTCCCCTGGCAGCTTGCACATCTTGAACATAAGAGTCGGCAGAATGAGCTCTTTCTCGATTCCGATTCCCTGAAGTGCAAATGGGACTAAACATATCAAGCGAGCGTGAATACTTATGGTGGGAAGGCGTTTTCCTTTTTTGGCTCAGGTGACTTTTCAACAGTTTTGAAACTGGTAATTATGATGCATTGACTAAGGGTTTATATGTAAGGCAAATACATCTCTGATCACGTTTTTTTTTAGTTACAGCAGCATGTGGTGTTAACAAATTATGATTAATGCTTACAGAGGCATTGTAAAATTGATTACTCCACTCCTGGCGTGAGGGTGTCATTATCCATGTTCATGTACTGTTTTATATACCTAATATATTAACAGCGTTTTTTTCTCTGGAAAAAAAGTTTGCACGATTTTTTCCCAGACACTTGACAGTACCAATGGCGTTTTCCATAGATATTGGTGAAATTCGCAGACTGTTTGAGACTGTGGATGAAAATGGGGACGAGAGGGTGACTCTAACTAGAATGAATTGTTACCTGAAAAAACTTGGAATGGAAATTTCAGCAGAAGAATTGAAATATGTGGTTATACCATTGTGTGAGAGCGGAGATGGTAGCTTGACATTTGATGGATTTGTTGGCCTCTGCCACTCTGTTTTCGGGGAGAGATGGGAAGGTGAATTGAGCAATGAAGAAATTGGATGTGGAGATTTGATGGAAGCGTTCAAGGTGTATGATATGAATAACGATGGGTTCATCTCTTCCACGGAGCTTCAAGTGGTGCTCTGTAATTTAGGGTTCGTGCAGGGTGCAGAGGTGGTTATTTGCCAGCAGATGATATGCACATATGATTCAGACTCCAACGGGCTCTTGTACTTTCTTGAATTCAAGAATATGATGACCTCCAAGGTCACTGGGGCTCGGGTTGATCTTCAAGAATATAATAACCTCCGGTCTTTCTCGAATTCAAGGATATGATGACTCCCGACTTTCTTGAATTCAAGAGTATGATGACCTGTAAAAATCCGCGGCTCCTCTTGATCTACGCAGGTCGATGGTGGGAGGGGTACTTTATTTGGATCACTCACACCATTTCACTTCATTTGCAAATATTGGATATGCCACTAATAAATATTCTAAGCTCCTAGCCCTCTACCTTGTCATACAGTTAACCATTCATTACCAGATCCACTCTCTTCATACTTATGGGGATTCTCAAGTAGTCATAATTGGATGAAAGGATCTTCCAAATTATTTATTCCAAAGAATGACAAAGGAACATCGGAACATTAGAAATCTATGAAGAGAAGGATAGCTCAGAAAATCTTCTTGAACCTTGGGTATAAATAACATGTTTTTCTATAATTTTCAACTCTCTTCCAAGACATTTGTCAAGCTTATATAATGCAGTATCAAGTTTTTGATGAAACACACAACGCTCTATTAGTTTATATCATTTATTGGTTATTTAGAGATAGATTGATGAATATAAAATTTCTTATTATTTATCATGTAAAGCTTATTTGTTTTCTTTAGAAAATAATATTTGTTTTCTCTATAAAATAGTAGAATTTTAGAGCAAAAATGCCTAATTTGACTAAAGAATGAAGGTACGGGAATGCCCGAAGGCATATATAAATCTAAATTTTGTTTTATGCTAAATAAAATTTATAGATTTATTTTTTTTTGGAAAAAAAATAATTTATAAAATAAATAAATGTTTCCTATATTTTCTATTATGTTTTCCTTATACTTTAAATTTATTAAGCAATGTTCACTTAGGATCATTAACATAAAATTTGAACATAAAAGCCTTAAGAGATAGCTTGGTTGGTTATCTCGTCTATGGAGAGGTCACTGGGTCAAATCTCCTTCAAGCCCTTGGGATTAAATCTCCTTGAAGCCTTTGGGATTAAGCCATAGATCCTTTAGAGGGTTCATCTACCTGGATTTTCCAGTGGATGTAGTGGCCACTAAATATCTGTGAACAACCCTTAAAAAAATCTCTTAAGAGGGATCAAACTATGGAGTTAGCATCCATTAAGAGGGATCAAACCCCTAAAGGTAAAATTCCCTTTTCAAAACTCCTATAAAACCAAATTTAGATGAATTTACTCTCGAATTTTTCACTCTAAAGAATGTTGGCATGCTAAAAGATTTGATCCCAAAAATGATGGATTTACCCATGATAAATATATATTAAAGAAGATTTAACATGGATTAATATTTTATTTAATGTCAAATGTCAAGGGGGAATGGCACATCTTCCACATATTGGATTGTAAAAAGTGTCTCTCTATGAATTAACATATTTTTTTTTCAATTGTTATTTTGAAATATTTTATTTACTAGTATAGACCCACTTTAACTACCAAACAAATCTCATAATATTCAAACCACTTTTTGAATCCAAAATTTGAAGAAAAACTTGCACCTACAAAAATTTCATATTTGTGAACACTTATATAGATTTGGAGTTAAGATAGATCTATTTCAAATATATATATATATATATATATATATATATATATATATATATATATATATATATATATATATAAGTATCAAGTATTTATATAGTTAATAACTAAATTTAAATGTGAAATTTTTTAATATTATTGTTACGCATACCAGCCTAGATCCATCTTAACTCCGGATCTATCAAGCACCGAGAGGGATCAAATCTCTCGAGGTGAAAACCTTTTTTTTAGTGCAAAAATTGAGGAAAGGTTTTCACCTCGAGAGATTTGATCCCTCTAGGTGCTTTATAGATCTGGAGTTAAGATGGATCTAGGCTGGTTTCAGTCGTGTGCGACCAAGAAAAATCTATTAATAATATGAGGAACATATGCTTAACTTTATCAATAATATGTAAATACATCTAATATTAATATAACCATTTTAAATATGTTAAATATGTCTAGATTTATTGAGTCATTTTAATTTTAAACTTGATTAGTTACCTCAGTTTGTTGAGATGATAAATATTGTAAAATAACTTTAATGATGAAATAAAAATTTTAAATGCAAAGTGACAATGTAATAATATTGAATGATAGAAACTGTAAATAATAAGGATGTAGTCAATTACGAATAGTCTTCATTGTGATTGATTTCAAACTATTTTCTTCTACTACTCTTATTTTCACCCTTGTTATTTGAAAAGGACAGTTGGAATCGTAAACCATTTAAATATTTAGCTCGAGTTGTTGTAGTAAACATCATACCTTGTCTCTCTTGCTCTCCAATATTAATAGGTTTAATTACTATAACACAAAAATCAATGTACATTGTCAATAATTGTTTTTGCTTACACTGAAATCATTGCACACTATTAATCCAATGACTTCAAAATCAATGTACCATCATACATCCAATTACATAAAATAAAAAATCAACATATACACTGAAATCAATGCATCTAATGCAATAAATCAAAAAATAATAGAAAACAACATCTACACTGAAATCAATGCATCTAATGCAAGTAATCAAATATGATTAGAAATCAACATCTACACTCAAATAAATGCATCTAGTGCAAGTAGGAAAATAGGATTTAAAACCAACATCTATACTGAAGTCAATGCATCTAGTGCAAGAAATCAAATAGGATTAGAAATCACCATCTACAGTGAAATAAATGCATTTAGTGCAAGAAATCAAATAGGATTATAAATCATCTACATTTAAATAAATGCATTTAGTTAAATCATCTACATTTAAATCAATGCATTTAGTGCTAGAAATCAAATATAATTAGAAATCAACATCTACATTGAAATTAATGCATCTAGTGCAAGCAATCAAATAAGATTAGAAATCACCATCTACACTGAAATCAAGGCATTTAGTGAAAGCAATCAAGTAGGATTAGAAATCACCATCTACACTGAAATCAATGCATTCAGTGAAAGCAATCAAATAGGATTAAAAATAATATAAATTGAAATCAATTCATTTAGTGCAAGAAATCAAATATAACCATAAATCAACATCTACATTAAAATTAATGCATCTAGTGAAATCAATAAAAAAGGATTAGAAATCATCATCTACACTGAAATTAATGCATTTAGTACAAGAAATCAAATAGGATTATAAATCATCTACATTAAAATCAATCCATCTAGTGCAAGTAATCAAATATCATTAGAAATCAACATCTACACCAAAATCAATGTATCTAGTGCAAGCAATCAAATAGGATTTAAAATCACCATCTACACTGAAATCAATGCATCTACTGCAAGAAATATTCTTCCCTCTCTCCCCCCATATATATCTATATATCCCTCCATCTCTCCTTCTTTGTCTCTTTATCTCACCCCACCAAACACACACTCTCTCCCACTCCATATCTATCAATTTCTTTGTCCCTCCCTCCTTCTATCCATCTATCTCTTTCTCTCTTCACCTTGCATCTATATGTATATCTCCCTCTATCTCTCTATACCAACTCCAAAACATAAACTCTCTTTCTCCAATATAAATATCTATCACTCCCTCCTCCTCTCCCTCTCTCTCTCTTCCCCTTCCCTCCCTCTCTCTCGCTTCTATATCTCTTCCCTCCTGCTACCCTTTATCCCTCTCTCTCCATATTCTTTATCACTCCCTCTTTCTCTCTCTCTCTCTCCACCTTTCACCCTCTATGTATTTATTCTTACCTCCCCCTCTCTCCCTCTCCATCTCCATTTCTCTTTCCCGACCGCTCCCCTCTCTCTCTCCCGCACCCCCTCCCCTCTCTCTCTCCCCCTTTCTCCCCCTCCCCTCTCTCTCTCTCCCTATCTTCACCTTTCAACTTTGTTACCATATGCCTCTCTCTCTCCTTCACTCCCCCCTTCTCTTCATATCTCCTTATTTGCCTCTTTATCTCACCCCAAACATACACACTTCCTCTCCATATCTCCCTTGTCACTCCCCCTCTCTCTCCTCTACTCACTCTCTATGTATTTCTTCTTCCCTCCCTATCTCCCCATCCAACTCCATCTCTATATCTCTCCCTCTCTCCCCCTCTAAATCCATATTTATATACCTCCCTCTCTCATCCTCTCTTTCAAGTCCCCTCTATTTTCCTTCCTCTATATCCCTTTCTCTTCCCCCATATATCTCTCTCTCTCTCCCCTACAATCCTCTCTCTTCCCCCATCACTATCTTCCTCTCTCTCATCGTTCCTCTCTCTCCCTTTCTCTCTTGCCTCCTTCTATTTTCCCCCCATCTCTCTCTCTCTCTCTTTCTCACACTCCAACTATGTTACTATATCTCTCTCCTCTTACCTCTCTCCCCCCATATATATCTATATATCCCTCCATCTCTCCTTATTTGTCTCTTTATCTCACCCACCAAACGCACACTCTCTCTCACTCTATATCTATCAATTTCTTTATCCCTCCCTCCTTCTCTCCATCTATCTCTTTTTCTCTTCACCTTACATCTATATCTCTATCTACCTCTATCTCTCTATATCAACTCCAAAACATAAACTCTCTTTCTCCAAACTATCTATCTATCACTCCCTCCTCTCTCTCTCTCTCTCTCTTCCCCTTCCCTCCCTCTCCCTCGCTTCTATCTCTCTTCCTTCCTACTACCCTCTATCCCTCTCTCTCCATCTTCTTTATGACTCCCTCTCTCTCTCTCTCTCTCCACCTTTCACCCTCTATGTCTGTATTCTTACCCCACCTCCCCACCCCTCTCTCCCTCTCCATCTCCATCTCAATTTCCCTACCTCTCTTCACTCTCTCTCTTCCTTTATCTCCCACCCCCCCTCTCTATCTATATTCACCTTCCAACTTTGTTACCATATGCCTCTCTCTCTCCTTCTCTCCCCCCTTCTCTCTATATCTCCTTATTTGCCTCTTTATCTCACCCCAAAACATACACACTCCCTCTTCATCTCTCCCTTGTCATTCCCCCTCTCTCTCCACTAATCACCCTCTATGTCTTTCTTCTTCCCTCCCTCTCTCCTCATCTAGCTCCATCTCTCAATCCCTCCCTCTCTCCCCCTCCAAATCCATATTTTTAGCCCTCCCTCTCTCCTCCCCTCTCTCCTCCTCTCTTTTCCTTCCTCTCTCTCCCTTTCTCTCCTACCTGCCTTTCTCTTCCCACATCTCTCTCTATCTCTCTCTCTCTCTCTCTCTCTCTCTCCCCTACAATCCTCTCTCTTCCCCCATCACTCTCTTCCTCTCTCTCCCTTTCTCCCTCGCCTCCTTCTATTTGACCCCACAAGTCTCTTTCTTTCTCTCTCTCTATGTCCTCCAATCCTCTCTCTTCCCCCATCACTCTATCTAACTCTCCAACTATCTTACTATTTCTCTCCTTTTATCCTTCTCTCCCCCCTTGTCTCCATCACTCCTATTTATCTTTATCTCACTCATAAGAATATACACTCTCTCTCCATCTCTCCCTTGTCACTCCCTCTCTATGTATTTATTCTTCCTTTCCTCGCTCCTCTTCCAACTCCATATCTCTATCCCTCCTGCTCTCCTCCTCCTCTCATCCTTCCTCTCTCTCTCTTTCTCTCCTACCTCCCTCTCCCTTCCCCCTTATTTCTCTCTCTCTCTCACTCTCTACCCTCCAATCCTCTCTCCTTCTCCCTCCCTCTCTCCTTATCTCTCTCCCACCTCCATCTTTATGTCTCCCTTTCCCCCTCTTACCCTTCTCTAACTCTCTCTCTCTTTTCATTCCTCTTCTCCCCTCTCCTTCAATTTATCTCCATATCTCCCTTGTCACTCCCCCTATTTCTCCACCTCTATCATATATCATGATATATTAATATGTATTACAATATAATAAATATAATATTGCATTAATCTAATTTTATTAAATTTAATAATATTAATATTTTAATAGTAATGTTAGGGCTAATAATGTTTTTTTTGGCATGGTATTAATAATAATTTGGTCCATGGTATTTGGCCCATATACTTCATATATAATTAGATGTTGATTTCTAATCGTATTTGATATATTTTTATTTATTTACCTTACCTCTTTATACCTCTTTTATAAATATGTTATTTGGCCCATGGTATTTACGCATAGTATTACTAATAATTTGTCCCATGATATTTGGCCCATGGTATTAATATTTGTTTAATAGGCTTCACCTAAATAAAACCTCTTTCTGAGTTTTTGTAAATATAAAGTGGTTTATTGAGTAAATATAAAAAACGGTTTTATTTATTTACCATACTTCTAGTTTATTTATATTTTTATTTATTTACCATACCTCTTGAGTCATATAAAAAGAGGTTTTATTTCTTTACCATACCTATGGTTTATTTATATTTTTATTTATTTTCCATATATTTTTTTTGAGTGTTAGTAAACCTCTTCATATTTTAAGTTTATATGGTTTAAATTTATTTTTAATGAATTTTTAATTGTTCATTTATATGTTTATGTAATTTATTGTTTAAGCCGACATTATTTAGATTTTTTTTTTGGCTTCCAACATTCTTACACATCGGGTCATACTGGGATGTACAATGTGCCTCTCGACGCAATGAATCATCATTATTTAATTATTTTTTTGTTAATATGATATACATATTACAGTTTATTTTTATTTATAAATTATTTAAAATTTTATAAATAAAAAAAAAACTAACAAATTGAAATCAACTAACTTGTTATTTTTATTATTACCTTATTACTATTTTTATTATTACTTTATTAATAATTACATTTTTAATGAAATAACTAATATTAAGTTTTTTTTTTTTAAATTTAATTTTAGATATAACATTTTATTGATCTAACTATCTACTACAACATCTATGCCATTTATAAAATTATATATCAATATTTTTTTTTTCCTTTTTTTTTTGGTATCACGAGGGAAACCAGTAACGAGAACCATACTATTTTATTTATATTTTTATTTCTTTACCATACCTCGTGAGTAATATAAAAAAAGGTTTTATTTCTTTACCATACCTATGGTTTATTTATATTTTTATTTATTTTCTATATATATATTTTTTTAGTGTTAGTAAACCTCTTCATATTATAAGGTTATATGGTTTAAATTTATTTTTAATGAATTTTTAATTGTTCGTTTATATGTTTATGTAATTTATTGTTTAAGCCGACATTATTTAGATGTAAAATGCGCCTCTCGACGCAATGAATCATCATTATTTAATTTTTTTTTGTTAATATGATATACATATTATGGTTTATTTTTCTTTATAAATTATTTAAAATTTTATTAATAAAAAAAAAACATTATAACAAATTGAAATCAACTAACTTGTTATTTTTATTATTACCTTATTACTATTTTTATTATTACTTTAGTAATAATTATTTTTTTAATGAAATAACTAATATTAAGTTTTTTTTAATTTAATTTTAGATATAACATTTTATTGATCTAACTATCTACTACAACATCTATGCCATTTATAAAATTATATATCAATATTTTTTTTTCCTTTATTTTTTTGGTATCAGGAGAGAAACTGGTAACGAGAACCATACAGTTATCGCTGCCACCCAAGATCACATAAAAACCTCCTAGTTGGATATTGTCCCCCACCAACAATCTGCTTGTTTAACAGACACTTAAACACCTACCACCTATTTACTAAATAATAATTTTAAAAAAATCACACATATCTCCTCATATTTTGTAATTTGGGTTTCATAGTTTGTAATTTGCATTCCAATATTGATTTAAAATAATAATAATAATAATAATAATAATTTACATCATCATAATTTAAACACATGTTTTAAAAAAAAGAAGAGTTTTAAAGAATCACATGTATCTCAGGCTTAGAGTTTTGTAATTTCGATTTCAGTCCCGATAAATTTATTTATGTGTTTTTCAAATTGTTAAATCGGCACTTATTTTCTCAAAAAAAAAAAGAGTTTTGAGAGAATCACATATATTTCTCTCATGATGAGAGTTTTGTAATTTTGACTTTAATTTTGAAAATTATTTATGTGTTTTTCAAATTCTTCTTTATTTATGATTGTTTTTTTGGGGAGAGATTCATAAATGGTCTATAATTTTATTAATATAAATATATATATGATACAGAAAAATTGATTAGGTTTATTTATTATTTTTATTATTTCTCTGAATTAGGTTTATTTATTATTTTTATTATTTCTTATTTTTTAAAAGAGCCAATATTGATTTTTGCAACATCTACTTTAATTATAGAATTACACATTACTCTTATTTAACCACCTAATACCTATTTTCCAAATAAGAATTTTGACACAATTACATATATCTCCTTCATATTTAGTCACATTGAAATGTTTTAACCATTAAAATTCTGTTTTATTAAAATGTGTAGGTTTCCACCATTCTTCAAAATGTAGTTAGATTTTTTAAAAATAATTTTCAATATTGATAGAATTACACGTGACATTTATTCTCAATGTAAAAAGCAACTAACACTTCTTTACAAAATCATTTATATATATATATATATACTAACTTAGAGTGTATATTATAATATTTTTAAATTTAAATTGGACATTAAAATATTTTATTTATAAAACATAGAATTGTTTCAAGGCTTAATGCTAGCAAGAGATCAAGATATCCCTTTGATAATTATGACTGAAGATTCAAAGCTTATTATTCATCATATAATAGTTGATTCCCTCCATGGTGAATAAAGGTTGAAAATGTGTAATTATCTACTTTGAATATTCTACTAAACAATTTATCACAACATATCTAATAAAATAATTCTTGAAATGTGAAATCTATACTATGAGTGTTAATTTCTCCTTAAATTTCTAGATTCCTTAATTATTGTGTTATGGTTAACATGCAATAGATAAAATATGTAGAAATTAGAGTATAACAAAATAAAACCACAAACCACAAACTAACATAAAATGTAACCTAGGAAACCGTTTTGGGAGAAAACCAAACTATAAGGTGACCATATTCTTCTCTATTTATCATAATGGAATATAGACGCAACACAAAAAAAAGTGATAGTTGTGGCTCATGAGTTGCTACAACTCACAAATCCTCTCTATTTTCTCTATCATTATCCACTCTTAACTTCTCTTCCCATCTATGAAATAAATGCACACAAATAGAAAGAAACCTCTTTTCCTCCTAGTTGTCTAGTTATAACATAACCTAATACCCTAATATTAGTTAAGTTTGACTCCTTCAAATCTTAACTAGAGTTACAATATGGACTCTTCTAGAGTGTTATTCATCATGATAACATGGCTAGTTCATTTTTCCATAAATAATGATGGATAATGTGTCATCCTCTTGAATTATGGTGGTTGAAATAGGAAGATCAACTTCCAAAAGAACTTTGGCATACAGACTCCAATTGAGGTGATTCTTATATCGCTGGAAATACATATGAGTATAGAATACCTCTAAAAGGAATTTCACTTAATCGAAATTTTTTTACCCCAAAAAAACACCCTTTGATGCCTCAAACTACTTCTAGAAGATTTCAAACCCCAATCTTCCAAACTAGGTCACATTAGTAAAATTGGTCCCATGAGCTTATTCCTCCACTTGTTCCATGGTGAAAGGATCGATATGAGTGAGGAATAATATAATTATCCAATCCAAATAAATATCATCCCCTTATTTATCACCATTAAATTTTACCATGTTCTCACAGTTAATAATCAAGAAGTTGATGCAAGGAATAATAAAAGGATACAAATGAAGGTGGGTGAATTAAGCGTTAATGGGCATGTTTCTTTGTTCCCCTTTCATCGATTATTTTTTTATGAAGTTCAAAAATCAAAGGTCCTAAGGACCCATATGTCACATCCACAAATAGGAAATGTCACTCATTCTAAGGTTGGGCTTCATACAAAGGCACTGTTCATGGTTTTCTTGGGCATGATATGAATTTCTTCCTCTGTCATTTCTGTTGTGGGTACAATGATCAACAATAAATGAGTCGTCATAGAGGTAAGTTTGAATTCAAAGTTACATTCATGTCAAATAATTTTATGAGCTAGGACATATTTGCAACATAATTTGTGGATATGAAAACCTAACAATGGAGAGTGGAATGACGGTTTTCATACCATCGATGCCTTGTTTCAAATTCTCCAGGATGCCTTGCAGAAAATTTGTACTATGTTAATGTGGATTAGAAAAAGGTAATGATTTGAAATATTGTAGATAAGTAATGAAGTGAGTAAATGATCTAGGTGGATATTCTTGGCCACCAACCTATTCCACCTAGACCTCCATTCAGTTTCATCGATTTCCTTATTTATTGCAGCATTTACTATTTTTAGCAGGTTTTTCAGTCGTAAACTTCCAAAGTAGTGTTGACCCCCTAAACATAATTTTTTTGAGGTTTGTATCATATGATATTCATAGGCATGGGCTTGGAGGAAAACTTGTAGTACTCTGAGATATATATTTCAGACGATATATTGTACACGCCAAATGGAGATATTAAGACCAAGTTACAACCCCAGGAAGTTGGCTACCCAACTAACCCCAACGGGGCCCACACACTCTTAGCGTTCCATCTCCTGGGATTAGGATTTTGGTTTTTTAGGATTTTCCCATGTTGTTCAATAAAAAAAATGACCTTGAGCCTCATTTTAACACAATTTAGATGCATGCAGTCGCTACATCTCTTCCTAGAGATAACCTACCATCACCCAAGCTAGTTTATTTTCCATTCTGTTTGTAAGATTTTTTCAATATTTGATATTAATTAAATGAATTGTTATTCCTGTTGCATCTATGCATTTATGTTTATTTTTGTATTTTATTGTGTTCCTGCATAAGTCTGGAGCAGTGGTATTAAAGTGATCTTCTCTTTCTCAATTTTTCTTTGCATGTCCCCAACGAGGTCGGGATATAAGGAGTTAGGTCTCAAGCTGGTTGAACCTTTGCAAGACAAAAGTCACAAACCCTCAAGGCCTTCCACGGAGGAATAAAAGGAAGAAAAGGGAGAAGGATATCCTATCAAAAGATTGCTTGAGAAGGATCTCCCCATCAGCTATCAGTGTCGCCTTCCCTACAGTATCAAGTCCTTCACAGATGACGTATTATGTGATATTTCTCCTCTTGATGTTTGTGATGTATTATTATCCCAACCATACTTGTGGAAGCGACAAGTTTTGTATGATTCTAGGCCTCGCGTTGTTATTGTTACTTTGGGTAATAATTTATATAGGATATCGAAGGTAGCACCACCTACCACTATCTCTTTGATCACTAAAAAAAAATGCAGTAAGCTCATTTCCAAAACTGGAAAATTTGATTTCCTAATGATCTGCCCTCAGGGATTTTTAGCCATGACCTCGAGACATGTCTCCTTTGCACGATAACAACAGATGGATAAGTTCTTGGAGGAGTACGAGCAAATATTCACCTCACCTGCAGGGGTACCTCTACAATCTAAGTTCAAGCACTCCATCAATCTAACCCTAGGCACGCCGCTACCCATTGAACCTTTATATCGGTGCTCTGTTTTGGAGAATGATGAAATCAAGAGGAAAATTCAAGATATTCTACAGAATTTCACATCTGGGAAATTCTATCGCCTTATGGGAGCCCGATCATGTTGGTGTAGAAGAAGGATGGAACTTGGAGACTCTATATTGACTATCGGGCATTGAACAAGATCACTATCCATAACAGGTGTCTTATCCCACGGATTGATGACCTTCTGGACCAACTCAAGAGGCCCAAATATTTTAGCAAGATCAACTTGAAGTCTAGGTATCACCAAGTACCAATCGAACCCTTCGATGTGTGGAAGATTTCCTTCAAAACCAAGGAGGATCTTTTTGAATGGTTGGTCATGCCTTTTGGGTTGACGAATGATTCTGTAACCTTCATGAGGTTGTTGGATGACATATTGTGACCATTCACCAACTCATTCGTAGTCGTGTATTTGGATGACATCCTAATATTCAGCCATATTTGGAAAGAGAACTTTCACCACATTCGAAAGGTTCTCCAAACACTACAGAAACACAATTCATGTGCCAATTTAGAGAAATTCACTTTTGTCATGACCTAGGTTCAATATTTGGGATACATTATTGATGAGCGGGGAGTGCATGTGGACCCAGCTAAGGTCTAGTTCATTCGGTATTGGCTAGACCCAACCACTCTAACATAGCTTCACATCTTTCTAGGTATTGCCAGTTTCTATTGCAGGTTTGTATTGGGGTTCTCTCATATCACCTAGCCTTTGAGTCAAGTCACCAAGGGAGGAGCGAAATAAAATTTCTTTTGTTCTGAATATCAATAGAAGGTGTTCACTTTGCATAAGTGCTCACATTACCAGACTTTCCGCAACCATTTGAGATCGATATTTATGCCTCTGACTATGCTATTGAGGTAGTACGTAATCATCAAGGGCATCCAGTGGCATACAAAGTGTTCTTGTAGTGTTTCAAAGTGTCCACCACATTCGAAAGGTTCTCCAAACACTACGACAACACTTTGAAACATAGTCTGGAAGTATTCCACCTATGACAATGAAATGTATTCCATTGTACAGGTCTGCCAATAATGGAAGAATTCCTTTTTGGGGAAGGGAATAGTCATCCACACAGATCACTGACCCCTGTAGTTCATATGGACACAAGGGAAGTTGAATAACGATTGTCGTCATAAATGGTACACATACCCGAAACATTTCCATTTTAACATCAAGTACAAGAAGGGAAACAACAATTACATTGCATATTTCCTCAGCCGACCACCGATCATGGTGCTAACCATTGTGCTCAACTCTTGTGGCCACGAGAATTTGGGTTGGTTGCATCTCTACAAAAGTGATCCAGAATTTGGCAACAAATACTATACGCTCCTCGAGGGTAAGAACATTCCAAATTTTCACCTCCAGGATGCATTGTTATGCTACCTGGGACACCTCTGTGTTCCTTTAAGTGAGCGTGCCAAGATGATTTTGGAGTCCCATAACATTCGAATCGCTAGACATTTTTGGGTCAAGAAAATAGTGGAAGTACTGCAAAATTATTTCTATTGGCCTAACTTTTGACATGATGTTTGGAAGTAAATCAGATCCTGCACTCCCTGCACCATTTCCAAACTAACCATCAAGAAGAAAGGCCTATATAAATTTTTTCCTACCCCAGTCGACCTTGGGAATCCATCTCCATGGATTACATGTCAGGATTCCTTTTACCAAGTGTGGAAATGACTATGTTTTTGTGGTCATCGACAAATTCTAGAAAATGGCCATTATGGTGGCCTGCAAGAATAATATCACAGCAGAATCCACTGCTAAAATTTTCTTTGAACAAGTGTGGGTACAATTTTGGATCCCACAGTCCATTATCTTAGATCGGGATAGCAAGTTCCTTAGTACATTTTTGTCAAGTCTCTGGTCGATGCTGGACACCAAGCTCACTAAGTCCACAACGTTACACCCCCAAACTGATGGCCAAACATAGGTCTTCAACATGATGATTGTACACATTCTATGCATGTACAACTTGAAGCATCCATGCACATGCGATGAAAGCCTCCCCTATTTATAGCACAGCTATAATCATGCTCTCCACATCTCAACTGGCCATGTACCCTTTGTTATCGGCTTGGTATTCCAACCATTATGTCCCATTGATGTGGCCATGCCATTTGAAGCTACTTAGGAAGATTCAGTTCATGTCCAGTCTGAAGCCTACAATGCAAACAACTTCATTGAGCACATTCAACACATCCTCCAATAGGTCCAAGACGTATTGGATAGAGCCAATGCTAAGTACGAGAAACGACATGATCAACATTGAGTGCTACACAAGTTATAGGTGGGCGACAAAGTTTGGCTACATTTGCAGAAGGAGTGCCTCGCTGGGCCCCAATGTAATATTCTCTCACTCCGATATGGGCCATAATCCCTCACCAGGGCAGTAGGGGACAATTCCTTCGAGCTCAGTATTCCACCATTCCTTTGTCTGCAACTAGTGTTCAATGTGGACTACCTTCGGCCCTACTTTCCACCATTGTTGGAAACATTTGACATTGCAAAACAACTCACACCAAAAAAGTTAAACCCAGAATGCATGGAAGAAGCCACAACTAATCAGGTCATGGATACACAGATCAAGAACACCCACCAAAAAATGATCCATCTATATCCAGTTGTTAAAGTAAGCCAACTCCTTCACCGGGGCAAGTGCTTCACCAGGGACCATATTCAATAGAAATTTTCTCATCTCATGGAAGCTTTGCACGCAATGGGGACCATTGCTTCCTAAGGGGGGAGGAATGATTCAAGTGGATATTGTTGGCCACCCACCTATTCCACCTAGACCTCTAGTCGGTTTCATCATTTTCCTTATTTATAGCAACATTTACTATTTTTAGCAGTTTTTCGGGTCCTAAACTTCTGGAGCAGTTTGGACCCCCTAAACAAAAACATTTTGAGGTCCACATCATATTGTAGCCATAGACATGGGCTTGCGATGAAACCTGTAGTACTCATAGAGATATTTCTGACGATATATCATACATGCCAAATAGAGATAATATGACAAAGTAAAGACCCTGATAAGTTGGCTACCCAACTAACCCCAATGGGGCCCACAAAATCTTGGTGTTCCATATCCTGGGGTTATAGTTTTGGTTGATTAGGTTTTTCCCATGTTTTCTAATAATAAAATTCCCTTGAGCCTCATTGTTGTTGGACACTAGGTTCAACGCTCCTCATGTGTTTCCCGATATGGGCTAACCGCCTCTTCTGGATCCTAACTCTGGCAATTGTAGCGGAGACTAACGCCTGCGGGTTTTGGTCTAATGGAAATCGTGATTCCAAAAAGTGGTATCAGAGCGATAGTTCTCAAGTTTGAAACTCACTCGGCTCGTGTTGGGGGGAAGATTGTTGGACATTGGGTTCAACGCTCCCCGTGTGTTTCGTGACATAGACTAACTGCCTCTTATGGATCCTAACCCTGGCGATTGTCGCGGAGACTAATGCCTACAGGTTTTGTTCTAACGGAAATCATGATTCCAACAATTTTAACACAGTTCAAAGGCTTGTAGCCGCCATATCTCTTCGCAGATATAAGTTACCATCGTCGGAGCTAGTTTATTTTCTATTTTGTCTATAAGCATTTTTCAGTATTTGATATTAATGAAATGAAGTGTTATTCGTGCTACTTCTATGGATTTATGTTTATTTCTGTATTTTATTTCATTCATGCATAACTCTAGATCACTAAAGAGCATGGATATACAATGCTCTATTTAGAAACTCCTCTCTGGGTTTCAAGTATGTAGTAAAAAGTATGGCAAGGGAATGTGCATTTAGATCTTGAAGTCACTTTATATCCCACATTCTTTATGGCACTGAACTCATACCCTCATGTCGAATGGATGCTTATCAAATCCATTAAGAAATTGGGCCTATGCAAGTGGGATTTGTCTCCCTACAAGCTAAATAAGTGTGGCTTTTTTTTTGTTCACTCCTTCTTTCCTGAGTTATGCCTCTAGGAAGCATTATTTGGACAATCACGACTTGGAAAAAAATGGAATTGGTATCTCAAACTTTGTGAGCCATTAATTCCAATTCAAACTCAGCAGCCTTTTGGAGCTTTAAGGACTCTTTCTGTTATCGTTTTCCAAGCTTTCATAAATAGGGCCCTTACTAGATAACAAGTAAGTTAAGGTCATTGGTAGAAGCCTACAAGCCTTACCAATGCAAGTAACCTTACTTGCCTACCTCTTTATACTAACTTATTCACTAAACTATGAGTCTCTCCCTAACGAAACTTGCTTCAGTTGGAGATTATTGGGACAAACATACAATGTCATAAGTTTTTAGCAGTGATATGCTCTGGTCTATATCCCTTACATTTGATTTCTATGTTTACGTCTTCTATTCTTTTGGGAATATGCAACATGACAATTTATTATTAGTTTTTGGTTGGGCTTTCCAAGTTATTCTACTAATAATTTAAAATTAGAGGAGAATATTGTGTGTTCTTGTATTTATTCCATAGGAATTCTATTTGCCACTACAAAGTGTGTTTGGAATTTTGTTACAATGTCTCTGATTTTTTGGTGGGTCATGGCCCCAAGTGGGATTGGTAATAGAGTAAATTTAGACTACATGGGAGTTGAGTAGAGATCCTTTGGAAAATCCCCTACATCCATGAAGTTAGAAATTGATTGTGGAGAACTAGTTGATCCACAGTAGGATCAGCTGCAAAAAAATGCATGAAAAGATCCATGCGCTTTGGCTTAATCATAATCATATGGCATCAATTTGGACATATTTTATGGAAATTTCAATTGCAAACCATGCTCTAATACAAAAGTCAAAGATTGAAATCTATTCCATTCATAAAATGGAAGATCCTTAGTTTGTGATAGGACAACAACATTCAAAACCTTCTTCTACAACCAATTCAACCAACTCTCCTGGACTCCTTATCCCAAATCTAAATGAATGTTGATAGATATCAATATGGGCTTAGTAGAGTATATTTTAGCCTCTTATCATGATATTTAAATAATATGGAATTTAAAGTTTGTAAAATTTCAGAATATTTTGACTTTTTTTATTTTTCAATAGTTTAGTGTAGAAATCATTTGTAACTCGCATTTTAAAGTTATAATTTGACTATTTTTTTTTTAATAAAACCAACAAACTATATTATTTATTATTATAATTATTTGTATTAACTAATACAATTCTAACACATATTTTCTCTTAATCATAGATTCTCATTCTAACTTAAATAATGGTAATAATATATTTTTACCCTAACCATAAATACACAACCTACATGAAAATATTTTACCCTATTTTTTTAAGTAAATATGTTATCATACCTTCCTATGGAGTTGCGTTAAAATTCCATTTATTGAAACATATTCTCATATTTCGGGGAAGCTTTGGGTACGGTCCAAGTATAAGAATAGAATGTTAAAAAATATTAAATCGATAAAAAATCAATTATTTATATTAAATCAATTCTAACAAGGCTACAAGGTAGTGACTACCTGCCGATTAGTTTAAATATAGTAATGTTGCAATGTGATGTTGGAAATGTCTATGGATAGCTATTACGGCTATTACATGCCACCTAATGTAATTATAGAGATGTTGCAATTTGTGACGGCAAAGTTTATTTTAAAGGGTTTAATTTCTTTTGTTTTAGAAAGCGCCACGATGGACTTTATTCCAAAGTCTTTTGACTTGTTAAATGTATATGTATGGTAAATGAATATATATATATATATATATATATATATATATATATATATATATATATTATAAAAAAAATTTGAAGTTTATAATATATATAATATGTTATTTTGTTTTATTTTTTTAAATAATTTTGTTATGAAAAGTTTTAAAAGGCTCGAAAGCCAAAAACGAAAAGACAGTATGTAATTTTTTTTTACTGTTTATTTAAAAAAAAAAAACACATAGTGTGTGTTGTTATTTTCATTATTTTGTAGTGAGCCTGACGGAAAAATACGGTCATGATCAAGCGTGCTCAAATGTTTTGCTCAGCATTACTGATCATTTTCATTAAAAAATAATTTTGATGTATAAGTTTAAAAAAATCTAAAATTAAAAAAATTAAAAAATATATATTATATTTAAATAATAATTCGATTCAAAAATCTCTCTAAGGTTATAATTAATATTTTTTTAAATGTGAATTGTATTAAAATGACTTTCGAAGTTCTGTACTGCATATGTTACAAATTATGTACTGTAGTAATTGTTATCACTCAGATTTTCCTTGAAGTTGTTGGGAAGAGGAAAGGGGTCCGAGGTAACCACAAACCAACTTTAGGTACAGAATCTAGCCAATTTGTACCCAGAGAGGGCTCTCTCTTTAAGTTTTGGCTTTGCTTTTGAAAGATATTAGGCTCGTTATGAAATTTTAGGGATTTTGATTGTATTTGGGTGATGGAATTCAATAGCAGAGGGGTAGCAATGAATAGTTTAAACCATTGGGCTAATGGATTCAAAGAAGATAGCTTAACTGGATTTGGTTTCTTAACAAGGGATGGTTTCACAGGGCAAGGTAATCAAATAGGGAACAATTAAAGATATAAAATGGATGGAATTGACTCGAAATGGGTGAAGGGAAATTAAGAATACTTCAACATATTTGAAAGAGAGAACTTGAATGATTATTAATAAAGAGCAATTAAGAATTCTTTACCAAATAATCAAAATGAATAAACTAGAAAACAGAAGCAATTAAGAATTCACTGTTCATACTAGTTTAGAAGAAAACATGAAGAATAACAACGATTGAAAACAAATTGCACTTAAGCACTTTCTGAATTATTCTTTTTCGTTTATCATTCAGATATGAAACATAGATGATAAAATAAACAAGTATAAAACTTTAGAACAAATGAGATAGAAGACTTATTGATCCTTTGTCTGACTCAAGAATCCTGTGAAAAGTCCTTTGCATCAATTATTTATTCAGCTAGCCATGCGAAATTTGTCCAACAGCACTTTATTCCAAAATAATCAATATTACAGCAATGTCTAAGAATCCACCCCTCAATACTCCAATTGAGGGAGTATTTATACAAAAAATTATAAAAAATATCTCCTAACAAAGTGAGATATAATTTAGGATGACTCATGAATATGTTACAAGAAAATAGAGACAGATGGTCTCGTAGATAAGAGAAAATATAACAGATGTTGTGATGTTCCTTTTTTCTATGAATGTGCTGGAGGCAGGCCCTGTGATTAAGCCCGTTGCTGTCATCTTTAGTAACTCTGTGTTGGTTGCTCTGTTTTACTGATACTCTTTACCTGTATTGATACACTTTGACCTGTTTGATCTCTGATTATCCTTTTTATCATTACTTACTGTAGTAAATAATTAAAATTCATGCAAGGATAATTTTTACAAAATGTCTAACATCTCTTCCCACCATTGTGCTTCTGGTATTCTGGTTCTCTGAAGCTTCCTCAGAGTCTCATCAATCATTGTATATCTGAAGAAAGTAGGCTGAATTGGAAATAAGTGTTTTACCTCATGTTCGTGATAAAACAAATTTTCCAGAATGTCATGAAGAATTTTGACTGTAGGTAATGCTTTTGCTACTGATGAACTTGTCGATGAACTGGCTTGATTTTTAGCATACTTATTCAATTTCTCAACATAGCTTTCATGGCTCATTAGTTTATCATCTGAAACTAAAGGACTTGGCAATCCTTTACTCTGCAAAATATCCAATCTCTTTGTAAAACCATTGATTTCTTTTTGCATATCATAACATCTTCTTTCTAAGTCTTGCATCAGAGTTCTTTTAGTAAAAACCCTTTTTATCTCCAAAATTGTTCCTGTTTTGTCTTGGATGCCTAGTTCTTCAAGCTGATATCTTTTTTTGGTATTTAAAAACTGTATGAGCTCATTGGCTTCTTCAGGCATATTTCCTAATTCTTCCCTTGCCTTTTGAACTTCATCTAGAGCTAGCTTAACTAAATCATTTTGCTCATACATTATTTGAATTGATGTCCAGACATCATTTATTGATTGAGTGATGTTTGCCCAAAGAATTTCTTTGATTTCTTTCAAAGGTTTCTCAAATGTGAGATTCCTTTCTAATGTTTTCACCAATTTTTCTAATCTGTTGATCTCTCTTGTCTTTTCTACAACACTTATTTTTGAAAGATCATACTTTTTTTCCAAGAAGGTAAATTGTAACTTTGTTTTCTAGAGTTCTGTCACTTGAAGTTTCAATTCCTCCATTGATTTTATTAATTCCTCAGTGCTTAAATTGAAAGTGTTGTCCTGCGCTAATCCTGCTGATTGACCTGCTGTTGTTGTACCTGTAATCACTTCTATTGTAGATGCTGGGATGTTTGGTGCAACTGTTGTCACGTTGGGAAGCTGAGAGGTCGACTCTCCCTGCTTATCTTTTAATGCTTTTTCAAGTTATTTTTCAGTTTCATTCAATTTCTCATTAAGTTTCAAGAGCAAATCCATCAGTTGTTTTTCAGATTTTTGCTTTATTACCTCAGCAGTTTGTGGATGCCTTGAAGGTGGAAATTTTAGCTGTTTCTTTAGTGCTGCAATATCATCATCTTTCTTTTTGATCAAGGCTTCTGTAGCCTTGACATCTTTAGGATTATGACCCAATCCAATAATTATTTCTTCCAAAGTTTTTATTCTGCTATCCTTGGCCTGGGAGGAAGCTTTTTCAAGATGTAGTTGAACAGTTGTATTATCCAAGGAATTCAGTAATCTTTGGGCCATCATTGATTTACCAGACAAGGTTGAATAAATCATCTCTCCAGTTTGCTAATGTAGTTCAATCTGATCCAAAGGATGAATATCCTTTGCCATGATTTCAAAATTGGTTCTGACATAATCTGTTGTTGTTTGTGGCTACTGCATTTTAGGCTTGAAATGGATTATCACCATTTTACCTTCTTGGATGTCATAAGCTGACATCAATCTTTGTTGATTTTTGGGAGCCATCTTCAAATATTGATTATAGTCTTGAAGTCTTAATGGATCATTTCTGGATTTTATATTTATGAATGTTTTCTTAATATCCCATGCATCCTTCGCTGGTGATCTAAAAGACAATACTTCTGCACTTTGATGTCTTTGTAGCATTTTTCTCTGTGAGTCAGTGGATGTCTCATTGATTGTGATTGTTTGTTGGCTATCTAACCCTTCTCTTCTCTGACTATTAGTGGTTTCTTGAACAAATTCTTCTTCTACTAGAGGATTTAATCTTTGTCTTTTGATATCATGTTGTTCTGAAGGTCCAATGATAGGGGTAGCTGTTTCTGCATCTCTCTTTTTACTTTTTTCTTCATTGAGAGGAGTTTGTAAGATTGAAATTTCTGCCACATTGATTTGAGTGGGAGAAGTCTGTATTTGGGCTTGTTCCTTGGAAGTTTCAGGCTGCTCTGACATTCTGAATTGCTCTGTGACCTGTGTATCAGTCTCCTTTTCCTTCCCTTTGGATGCTACTATGGATGGTGCACTGATTTCCTGCAAATTTTGCTGAGAGGTTCCAGCAGAGGAAGGACCAATTCTTGGTCTATGTACCTGCCCAAAAGAATCCAGGTCAAGTATTTTCTCAAGATATTTCATAACATTCTCAACATTGACCTGTTCATTATCTTGTTCTACTAAGGCCCCTTCCATCCATTCATCCATATTTGCAAATTGTTCAATCTCCGAAATTCTATGGTGAAGGTATGGTGACAATTTATTTTTCATTCTCCTATCACAAATAAAGCTGTTGGGATCATAAGGTACCCAGTGAAAACTTTTTTGCAATTTGAGATAATCTTATAGAATTCTTTCAGCGTCTTTCCCTACATCCCTAGTATTACAGAAAAAAGGGCCTAATTGGCTCTTGATTTTGAGTTGAGCTTTTTTCTTGGCATTACAAAAGTGGACTACGTCTGAATTTATCATTTGTCTGAAATATTCTAAGGCAAAGAGCCTCATTGGAACATACTTTGGTAGTTTGAAAGGACAGATCTCACACCCACATATTCTAATTTCTGTATGATTCTTGTATAGGTACCAATCACCTATCCTGTATTGCTTGGAAAGTTGGAGGATTTTCTTCATATCATTATTGACTCTAGGAGGGGAAACTCCAGTTAATAAGGTGGTTGCAAGGCACACAAATAGGTCAATAAACTCATTATAAGAATAAGGAGACTCAAAGGAATTATGGAAGATTGCAGACCAGAAGATTACAGACATTGGATTTCCTTTGAAGTCAAGTTTCTTGACAGGGAAGGGGAAATTCCCTGACTGATAATAGAGCATGAGATGGTCTATAACAATTTAGTATTTGAAAAGTATTTCATCTTCTAGTCTCATGAATTGATCATGAATTTTATCAGTAATGTAGGAGGCAAAGTCATATTTGACAGCAGGGGGTTGTCCAGGAGTAAAAATTGACATCAACACTAGGGTTAAATTACCAACGTATTCGCTAGTGTTGAAACCCATTACAGAAGATATCATATTCAATATGAGTCTTCCCATATCTGTGAAAAAGGTATATCCATAAGGAGGGGGCCCTTTGGGTTGATGTTCTTGGAGCATGAAAGTCTGACAGAGGCAATTCAACTCTTCTTGGGATAAATTTGTGGATTTTTCAAGTAAATATCCCATGGAAAGGGGAGTCGGGGCTTGACCAGGATGAAACTGTAACATTTCATTGATAGATTGAGCAGTTATTGGGAAAAGAACGGTTTGACTTGGGGACAAGACTGCTCGTTGATTGGGATCGTAATTGGCATGGTAGTGATAAATTATTTCAAGAAAAACATGAACTGAGGGTAAAAGATACATAGGAATATTGGATTCCCACAGTCCAAAAATGTCAGAGCCATTTAGGTAACTACCTCTGCATTGGCAAAAAATTCTGAGAGGATTTTTACTAAGGATGAGGTCTTTAATCTGGAAATCGCTATCCGCTAGAGGTAGATAGTCTAAATATTTATGGGGGGCATTCATAGGAGCAACATTCAAAGCCACACGAGTTTCCATTTTTGGTTCTTGTGGGTTCAGAAAGGAATTTGAATTTTTGATGGAAAAATGGGCAAAATTACAGGTCTAGGAACTTAGGAGTGATATAAAGACCAAATTGTACTGGGTTTTAGTCTTTTCCTGTGGAATTAAATAAAAAAGCAAGACTTGCAGGGTTCGACGGGATTTGGATAAATACCTATTTCTGGGAAGCGAATAGTGATGAAAACAGGTGTAGGCAACTGCTGATGGGTTCTGGACTATTCGACTGCAAGTTTCTTAGCAAGGTGGCGGTTGAAAATCTTCGACAGTTGGCTTTGCATGGGAACACTGGTCGCTGCACGGGATAATGAAAATGATGCGCGTTTATTTATGTTCTTCGCAAAGTCAAAGTTGGCGGGGTTTTATTTTTCGGGTGGATGACGTATGCGGGAAAGGGTTTGGAGGGCGGTAAGCGGTATGTATTGCACTGCTTTTGGGGACAGGTGGTTTTCAGTCGAGAGCTAGCGATTCCATACATCGTGCGACGCATGACGAGGCACTGTTTGGAAAACTGCTGATTGATCGCGCGTTATCATTCAGTCATGGAGGGGGTTGCGATATGGATGACAGCCGTTGATTGTGGATTGGTTGATCAGATGGCTGAGGGGAGGTAAGATGACGGGGAAATAACAAGGGCGGGTCCAATACAATTAAATATGATTTAATCATATCGGGAGGAGTATGATTGGTCAGACAAGTTCTTAATTAACCGTGAGGGTTAATTGATCTTTTTTTAATGTGGCGGGGAGGCAGGCTCTTAATTAGTTACAAATTTAACTAATTAATCCGAATTAACACAATATTAAGGTTATACTTCAACCAAAGGGGCAGGATATGTAATATTTGGGAGTTTTATATAGTTAAAATAATACAGGAACAGGTTTGATTTATATAGGAAATTAAATAATAAAGTTAAAAGTTAATATGCGAAAATGAATAAAAAGCGCTAAGTATAAAAACATTAGGATTTTGTGTTTAACTTATGCTTGAATGAAAAGGGTTTTTATGAGATATTGTGCAATTTCCCTAAGTAAAATAGGATTTTAGTTACGAAAATATTTTTTGAAAGTGAATGAATGACTTATGAATGGTTTTAAGTACTTAGGTTTTTCAATTATTGGGCCAAGGGTCCGGTCCCTCCAAAAGTCAAGGAAATGCCTTGAGCCCCTCTAATTTTCAAATGCTTTAGTACTTAGGGGAAATTAGTGAAATTTTTAGGGAAAATGAGAAGGGAAGTTAATCATTTGACCTTGTTTTGCTTGAAATTCTTCCAGTGTGTTAGCCACCTATATTTTTCCATTCTATCAGCTGGTGGCTAAATATTTTGTGCAGCCTTCAAGAAACAAATTCAGTCCTGAAGTTGTTGGTGCTTAAAGTCTGTTGGTGAGATCATGAACTGCTGGTTGGTCCTTCATACTTTTCCTTCTCTCAGCCTCTGATATTCCATGAAAATCCTAGTCAAGCACTGCTGCATCCCTTTTTCTTTTCCCTCACTTGCTTCTGATTTACCTTCATTCTTCCATTTCCCTTTATTCATGAAAACCCCACTAAACCATGTGTTATTCCTTATCCCTCCATTAATTTCTTTCCCCAAGGTTAAAAACCCATGTTTAAACCTTATCGGAATTATATTTCCTTTCGCAATTCTTTGGAAAAACCATAGAAAACACATGTTTCTATGCGTTAGGCTTAAGCCCCTCAGGCTAAGCCCTTTGTCGTTTCTTCCTCCACATGCCCGAGCGCCACGACCGACCGCTCAAGTACTGAGGCGCTAAACCGAGACGTGGTCCCACTCCGCTGTTTTCCCTTTGAAACATTCAAAAAACCCATCTTCTATAAGGTTTTGGCATAAAATATTAAACCACGTATTTTATTGCCCCGAGTCTTCCCAGCCGTCGATCTGCTCCCCAGATCCGACGGAGCGGAGTGAGCCCCACCTGGTGGACCCCTCTCCCCCGCGTCCTTTTTCAAAAACCGTGGTTTCATCCCGCACTACTCTCCGGGCAAAACTGGTTTTCTCCCATCGGCCAGCGATTCCACACGCTGGCCGACACGTGTCCTCCACCCCATTTCCAATACCGCCGCGCTATCACATCGCCCATGCATTATCCTTCGGACTATGGCCCCACAGCGGGATTCATCTCCGCTGTCGTATTTGGGCCCCCCCATCCGACGGTTGCTGATCGACTCTTCTGCCCGGCTTTTAACGGACTTTCCCACCTATTAATCTCCCCCGATGCATTCGAAAGCCGATCTCCACCGTCGATTTTCGCAGATCGACGGTTCTCATGTAACCAACCGATTCCATCGTACCATCCCCTTTTTCTCCACTGACTTTTCAGAACGCCCCCGACTGTTGATCGCAATACGATCAACGGCTCCGATTGCTCCATTTTATCGCACGCCCTCCGATGCAGATTGTCCATATAACGCAGGATTTTCTCATTTTGTTTGTATTTTGCATGTTTTAAGGTTCTTTCATCGTGTTTTAAGAAAATTTGAAAGACGAGGGTGACGACTCCCGTTCTTTCGATTCATCCAAAGAATCGGCCACAGGGTGAAGAACAATGTTAGCAACGAGGTTCATGAGCCTTGGTTGCCGCGCATCCCTGTAAAGCTTGAAGAATGCCGTCAAAATCAACGCAGAGAAAGAGTATCGGATGTTGAAGACCACAGTGAACCAGAGCAGCAGATTAGTGGACGGATTGGCGGGGATTACGGCTAAGACGGTTATCAAAAGCCTAATCCCCGACTCAGAACACAGATTAAAGGAAAACCTAAAAAGTGTTCATCAGACACATCGCCTCCACCACCATACTTTGAGGCGAATTGATTCCTCAACCACCGCAGTGCCACCTATTGCCTCAAAATGCTCAGTCAGAGGCCGAATTCATTGAACAGGATCAGATATTATGCCTCGAAACAACCAAAGAAGTTATTTCTGCCCCAAAGTTAATGACAGAATGTTTGTAGAATAACCCTGATAGTACGCAGAGCCTCAAAGGTCAACAAAAGCTCCTTCCGAGCTTACTTCTTAAGTGTAAACACATTAATGCAGTGGAACACCTGTAAAATTTCTTCATCGAGCATCCCAGGGCCAGGAAGACATTAATTCCGCATTAATTGTATTTGAGATCTTTTCATCAGATCTCACCTCCTCATCCTTCTATAAATACTCCAGAAGAAGATGAGTGAGGGGTTGGATTGTTTGGTTGTTAATGTAATTTGCTGAAGCATTGTAATGTAATTGAGCCGGAAAACTCTTGACTGTACATAGTGGTTTCATAGGCTCTTGGAGCTCTGCTTGTAACAGATAGGTTAGGTTGTGAAGAGAGATGGATTAAAACATTGGATCTGAAGATTGTAACTGGTTTGAAGCAATCAATACAAGCTGATTTATGGGATCCTGGTCTATGCTGATGGTGATGTTATTCTCACTGTGAACTTGTCATTTTATTTCAGTTTTCAATTTGTTTCATTTTCCACTATAAAGAACAGTTTAAACAGTGTTAGGACCTACTGTATATCAGTGACCTTCTCTGGCTGAGAAATATTTATCCCAATGTTTTCTTCTAATTATGTTATTTAGAAATGATTTAATTCAGTCTAAGTACAGAGATGCTGGTGTTCCCTCATCTTTTTGTCACAGCTGAATGTTACTTTCAATATACGTTGCGTAGGGAATGAATTGAGGAAATCAAAGGTTAGCCCTGAGTCCCTTTCTTGTTTGCTCAACTATTTGATTGTTTCCCTTAGGATGTGTTAAAAGCTGACTAGTTTCGAAGTACTTATCAGATCTTAGGCCATTCTGTGCTATCTTTGTGATTGCCTTGGAAGTAACTAATTAAAGAAGAGCTAGGAGAGGATCATGGTGAGCCCAGCCCACTAGTTTCTACTCCAAAGGTTTCCTTCAAGTTTCCCTTCGTTTTTATTTGTATTCTATTAGAAGTGTATCAAAGGCTGGATAGTTTCAAAGTACTTACCAGATCCTAGTTTGCTTCTATGTTTTTCTTAAGTGCCTGGTCAAAGGCTGGCTAGTTTCAAAGTACTTACCAGATCCTGGGTTGCTATTTGTTCTGCATCTGTCATTTCCCTTTCTTATTGTATCACTCCATTCCATAAATCAAGCCTTAAAGAGATCCTTAGGCATAGATGACTTGCCCCATAGATCACTCTTGAACCTGAATGTTTCAATTAAACCCTCTTATGACTCCATAGCCCAATGGATTGAAAACTTGCCATCATCTGTCTTCATGATCAAAGCTTACTCTTTTGCTTGCAACTTCTCACCTTTGAACCTATTTGCATATAGATCTTTCCGCCTCAAACAACAACTATGTTCAACCATCCGAGAAAACCAAACAAAACCCTTGGCCTTCATAACTAGCCTAATATCATCACCCCAAACTTCAAAGACAATATCCATCTTTGTACATATTGGAGAGATCCCTCTCCGGATTCAGGAGGGCTAGATCCTTGAATCCCAAAGTTGGTTGAAATGATGTTAACTCTGTGATCGGACTTTGCCAATCTTGCTTGTTACAGAGACCTAACATTTCTGGCGACTCCATTGGGGACACTATTTTTGAGTTCATAGTTGCTTTGCCAGCTTTTATAGACTCTTTAGTTTTCCATACAACCACAGAAACTCAGAAAAACCCTAAAATATTTCAAGATTGGTATGCAATAAACATGGTGGTGGACCATAAAACCTTTTACCTCCTTAGGAGCTAAAAATTTTCCACCTGGCGACTCCACACTCTGAAACTCCCAGAAGACCAAATGACTCCACTGGTAGAAGACCCTGAACTGATTGACCAGACACAGTGACCTCTTTCCTGATTTACAAACATGGATTTAGATATAGATCCAGAAGACAAACATATACGCATGATGGAAACATTGATGTGCATGCTTGGAAAAAGAGTGGATAGGTTGATGGCTAATATGAATATTGGTTATCAAGAAGAACAAATGCTTTTCCTTAAGCAAACAAAACCTCTTCCACCACAAGACATGTATGATGAACATGAAGAAAATAATCAAGAAAATTTTCCAATCATGATCGAAAAAATGATCTACATGCTTGGGAAAAGAATGGATAGGTTGATGGCTAATATGAATATCGATGATCTAGATCAAGCTCGATTTTCCCTTGATCAAACGCAAGCCCAATCACCTCAAAACCAAGACCCCGACCAAGGCATGTATTATGATCAACACTTTATAAAAAATGATGAGCAAACTGACAAAGAAAGCAACGAAGAAGGTAGTCAAGAAAAACTTGATTGCCTGCCTATGTCTTGTACCATGCTGATAAGAGAACTCCATCACCTAAATGCAAAAGATTTTAATGACACAAGCGAAGTTCCGCTAGAAGAGGCTCAAGAAGACCTCAAGCCTCAAAATCAGCCAATGCAAGACAAGCAGGACTGCTATACCTCTGTTCTAAGCAAAAAGGAAACTCCTTCTCTCTTCACAGAGAAAGAGGTTGATCTAGTATTGAACAGACAACCAGCATCCAAACCTTCATTTGAACCAAACGCTTCTGCTCATCTACCTACTCCATATTGTTGTCTTGATACAAGAAATAAACTTGTAGATCAGTTAGAAGAAAGGCAAATTGACAACCCAATATGTTCAACTGATGAAATTGTTTATTCCGATGATTTTCCAAATTTCGATCAGTCTGATGATAATGATGATTCACAAGCAAAAACTAATCATGTAGGGCAACCATCATTTGATTGGTGTTATGATTTTCACCATCATCAGCTAGAAAGTCGCAATCATCCATTTCGATCCATCATAAATGGCTTTCACATGATTGGGAATCAGCAGCCTTTCAACTCAGAAGGTGAAGAGAAGAGTAATGAAGAAATTTTTGAGCAAGAGGAAACCATTGAATACACCCCTACTCAATAATATAATAACCTCTTCACAAAGTTCGGCCCACTCAATCCAAGCATACTAGGGCCACAAGAGGACAACACTGTCAAATATGATGAGTCCTCCAGTTCAGAGGATGATGAAGATGAGGGAGAAAAAAAAATAGAAGACTATCCTGCTGTGGATATATCATCTTCTCAAGAAGAAACTTCTCCCTTCACTGATATTAGTTTGTCATATAAAGAGCCTGAATTTGTATTAGAAGCAAGCATATGTTTAGAGAAAAAAAATATTTCACTGTTTGCTATTGTGCAGGTTAAATATGACGATACTTCCAAGCTACGTGCTGAAGAGATACTCCTCAAAGCTGAAGCCTTGGAAGCAGACGATCTATCAAACATGGAGGACCGAAAAGAAGAGATCTTTCATCTTTTCTTTGTTGATCCTATGGAAGAGTGTGTGGAGATCCCAACTGGCTCAAATTATCAAACAATGATCCTTTGCAAAAGCCAGAGACATGAAAAGCTGTCACCTTCTGTGATAGCCTTGACATTGAAGGTTAACCTTCAATATGTTCTATGGATACCTATGACAAGCAGCCAGAGTTACTACTTCTTCTTGACATTACTCAGCTGGCTGCATTGGCAATTTTGTATCATATGAATATGTAAATACTCAATGTTTAGAATAGGTTAGATAGTAATGTCAATAAAGCTCAGTTTTGAGCATGTAGATAATTGTTGTTTTCTGCTTTGAAGAAAAATCAAGAAATACAAAAACAAAGAAAAGAAAGAAAAGAGGGAAAAAAGGAAAAACAAGAAAGGCAAAGCCCCATGCCAAAAAGAGAGACAAATCTGAAAGTGTGCAAGCTCAAATGCCACTCCTCAAAACACACTTCTAGTTAGTCAAACTGTTTAATCTTGACTAATTAGCTTTCAATTTTCTGCTGATAGGGTAGCGAATTTGATTTGCCAAACTGTTTAATCTTGGCTTATCAGTAGATATATTAGAATAGAAATTAAGGTTCAAACAAACTCAAAATCTGAACCAAAGTTCCCAAGAGAAAAATGACTCAAAACTGTCTTATTTTCCGAGTCATAGAAGAGAAGACCTGGTTCTAATTCGCTCAAAACTTGAACCAGAGGAAACATAAAGATATCTCAAAGAAAAAGGAAAAAACAGAGCTGTGAAAATAAGAGAAGGCCATAATAAGAAATTTTCAGATCTTAAGCCTTCTATTTTGATTTAAAATTTTCTGCAAATAATAATCTATGTGCAGCTTGTCTTTATGCCATAGATCATAGCAAGTCAAACAACTCAATCTTGACTTGACTATTTTTAAATTTCTGTTGTAGAATTTAGAGAATGAAAGTTTGTTGGACTGTTTAATCCCAACAGACAGTAGACTAGGTAGAGAAACATCTGAGCTCAACTGTTTAACCTGAGTTCAGGGAGAAATAAGGAGTAGAAATAGATTAGATTTCCTGCTTTCAAAAGAATAAAATGTTGTGAACAGAGTTTGCCAATCCAAGTGCACTCTGATGAAGAAAAAATGTTAGATCAGTAGGATTGGGGTAGGTAGAAGTTGTATTGATGAAATTCATTTTTCTTTCATGACTGATATTATTTTGCCAAAGAAAAGCAAGAGCAAGCAATGGGTCAGGCACCAGTTAGCGTCCCAGAGAAATCAAGTCTGAATTCTTGATGCCTTCAAGAAGGCACCCTCCCCAAGTGGAGCCACTGTTAGCCACCTATATTTTTCCATTCTATCAGCTGGTGGCTAAATATTCTGTGCAGCCTTCAAGAAACAAATTCAGTCCTGAAGTTGTTGGTGCTTAAAGTCTGTTGGTGAGATCATGAACTGCTGGTTGGTCCTTCATACTTTTCCTTCTCTCAACCTCTGATATTCCATGAAAATCCTAGTCAAGCACTGCTGCATCCCTTTTTCTTTTCCCTCACTTGCTTCTGATTTACCTTCATTCTTCCATTTCCCTTTATTCATGAAAACCCCACTAAACCATGTGTTATTCCTTATCCCTCCATTAATTTCTTTCCCCAAGGTTAAAAACCCATGTTTAAACCTTATCGGAATTATATTTCCTTTCGCAATTTTTTGGAAAAACCATAGAAAACACATGTTTCTATGCGTTAGGCTTAAGCCCCTCAGGCTAAGCCCTTTGCCGTTTCTTCCTCCACATGCCTGAGCGCCACGACCGACCGCTCAAGTCCTGAGGCGCTAAACCAAGACGTGGTCCCACTTCGTTGTTTTCCCTTTGAAACATTCAAAAAACCCATCTTCTATAAGGTTTTGGCGTAAAATATTAAACCACGTATTTTATTGCCCCGAGTCTTCCCAGCCGTCAATCTGCTCCCCAGATCCGACGGAGCAGAGTGAGCCCCACCTGGTGGACCCCTCTCCCCTGCGTCCTTTTTCAAAAACCGTGTTTTCATCCCACACTGCTCTCCGGGCAAAACTGGTTTTCACCCATCGGCCAACGATTCCACACGCTGGCCGACACGTGTCCTCCACCCCATTTCCAATACCGCCGCGCTATCACATCGCCCACGCATTATCCTTCGGACTATGGCCTCGCAGCGGGATTCATCTCCGCCGTTGGATTTGGGCCCCCCCATCCGACGGTTGCTGATTGACTCTTCTGCCCGGCTTTTAACGGACTTTCCCACCTATTAATCTCCCCCGACGCGTTCGAAAGCCGATCTCCACCATCGATTTTCGCAGATCGACGGTTCTCATGTAACCAATCGATTCCATCGTACCATCCCCTTTTTCTCCGCTGACTTTTCAGAACGCCCCCGACCGTTGATCGCAATATCATCAACGGCTCTGATTGCTCCATTTTCCCGCACGCCCTCCGATGCAGATTGTCCATATAACGCAGGATTTTCTCATTTTGTTTGTATTTTGCAGGTTTTAAGGTTCTTTCGTCGTGTTTTAAGAAAATTTGAAAGACGAGGGTGATGACTCCCGTTCTTTTGATTCATCCAAAGAATCGACCACAGGGTGAAGAACAATGTTAGCAACGAGGTTCATGAGCCTTAGTTGCCGTGCATCCCTGTAAAGCTTGAAGAATGCCGTCAAAATCAACGCAAAGAAATAGTATCGGATGTTGAAGACCACAGTGAACCAGAGCAGCAGATTAGTGGACGGATTGGCGGAGATTACGGCTAAGACGATTATCAAAAGCCTAATCCCCGACTCAGAACACAGATTAAAGGAAAACCTAAAAAGTGTTCATCAGACACATCGCCTCCACCGCCATAATTTGAGGCGAATTGATTCCTCAACCACCGCAGTGCCACCTATTGCCTCAAAATGCTCAGTCAGAGGCCAAATTCATTGAACAGGATAAGATATTATGCCTCGGAACAGCCAAAGAAGTTATTTCTGCCCTAAATTTAATGACAGAATGTTTGCAGAAGTAACCCTAATAGTACGCAGAGCCTCAAAGGTCAACAAAAGCTCCTTCCGAGCTTACTTCATAAGTATAAGCACATTAATGCAGTGGAACACCTATATAATTTCTTCATCGAGCCTCCCAGGGCCAGGAAGACATTAATTCTGCATTAATTGTATTTGAGATCTTCCCATCAGATCTCACCTCCTCATGCTTCTATAAATACTCCAGAAGAAGATGAGTGAGGGGTTGGATTGTTTGGTTGTTAATGTAAATTGCTGAAGCATTGTAATGTAATTGAGCCGGAAAACTCTTGACTGCAAATAGTGGTTTCATAGTCTCTTGGAGCTCTGCTTGTAACAGATAGGTTAGGTTGTGAAGAGAGATGGATTAAAACATTGGATATGAATATTGTAACTGGTTTGAAGCGATCAATACAAGCTGATTTATGGGATCCTGGTCTATGCTGATGGTGATTTTATTCTCACTGTGAACTTGTCATTTTATTTCAGTTTTCAATTTGTTTCATTTTCCACTATAAAGAACAGTTCATGATTGTTTAGGATATCTTGTATATGGTGACCTTCAAATTTGAGAAATCTTTATCCCAATGTTTTCTTCTAATTGTGTTATTTAGAAATGATTTAATTCAGTCTAAGTACAGAGATGCTGGCATTCCCTCATCTTTTTGTCACAACTGAATGTTATTTTTAAATGTTACTTTCAATATACGTTGTGTAGGGAATGAATTGAGGAAATCAAAGGTTAGCCCTGAGTCCCTTTCTTGTTTGCTGAACTATTTGATTGTTTTATGGGATGTATTCATTTTATTCAATTCCAGTACTTATCCAGATCTTATGACTGATACATTGTGTTATCTTTGTGATTGTCTTGGGTGTAACCAAGTAGAGGAGAGCTAGGAGAGGATTTGTGGTGAGCCCGACCCACTAGTTTCTACTCCAAAGGTTGCCTTCAAGTTTCTCTTTGTTTTTTATATGTTTTCTATCAGAAGTATATCAAAGGCTGGATAGTTTCAAGGTACTTACCAGATCCTAGTTTGCTTTCATGTCTTTCTTAAGTGCCTGGTCAAAGGCTAGCTAGTTTCAAAGTACTTACCAGATCCTAGGCTTCTCTTTGTTCTGCATCTGTTTATTTCCCCTTCTTGATGTATCTTTCCATTCCATAAATCAAACTCATCAGACTTAAAAAAGAGATCCTTAGGCATAGATGACTTGTAAGATTACTCTTGGTAGTCTTTAATTAAACCAGTCTTGACTCTTTATTTAATGGACTGAAAACCTGCCATCATCTTTCTTCTTGATCGAAACTTACTCTTTTGCTTGCAACTTCTCACCTTTGAACCTCTTTACCTTTGGGAATTTTCTCCTCTAACAACAATCATGTTCAATCATCCAAAAACAAACAAAACCCTTGGCCTTTATAACTAGCCTAATATCATTACCCCAAACTTCAAAGACAAATCCATCTTTGTACATATTGGAGAGATCCCTCTCCGGATTCAGGAGGGCTAGATCCTAGAATCCCAAAGTTGGTTGAAATGATGTTAACTCTGTGATCAGAATTTTGCCAATCTTGCTTATTACAGAGACCTAACACAGTGTAATATCTTCCTTGCACTTGTGATGAAATTAAAGATTAACACATTTAGAGTCATTATCCATCACATGTAATTCTACAAAAACATCTACCTACCCTACCTACTTTAACCTACCATTTTTTCTTCTTTATTAGGGTGCACTTGTTGTAAACCCTTATCACACTTTCTTTTCTTTTACATGTAGAAATCTATCTAAGTCTAACCTTATTACATCCAATGGCTCAAATTAGACTGTTGTGCTCCTTTTATTTACTCTAGCTATCTACTTATCTACCAAGATTAAACAGTTTGGTCAGATTTTATTCTCTATCTCTAAAACATAAAATTCCAATATGAACTAGCCAAGCTTAAACTGTTTGACTGTTCATCAATTGTGGCATAAGATACAAGTTGCACACAATTTGTTTATTTACATAAGAGAAAAAAGTAGTGGCATTTAGACTTGCAAACTTTCCTTGGCCTTTCTTTTGGTGGGGTTCATTTTATTTCACTTTTTTGGCCCTTTTTTTTCTTTTCACCCTTTGATTTCTCTTTTAGGGTATACCCTCTTTACATTTTTTTTTTTTTTTTTTTGAAAATATGGAAAACCTTTGCAACAAGAAAAATGTATGAACATATTACATAGCCCATCAAGTCAATCATGATATATGACACCTATTAATATAGGAGTATAACACTGGCTCCACTTGGGGATGGCTTTTTCTGGTGAAAATTCAAGAACAATAGGTCATTTGTCCTCAGAATGATTTTGACTGAACTATGGAATCTTCTTCTGCTTGTTGCTTTATTGTATGTATGACAATGATACTTCTGAAGCTTAGGGCCTTCTCTTCGAGCTTCAACTCCAGCAAGTTAATATACAATCAAAACTTGTAACATTACAAAGGATATAGTATGTACATGTTAAAAATCAAGAAACATTAAAAAATAGGATCAAATTAATGTTTCGACATTCGACCATTAACTGGCCCATCTTCAGTTTCTGTACCATCCAAGTTTTTCAAAAAATATGTATTGTTTCCTTATAAAGCATTGATAATATAAGGTCTTTTCCATAGGAAGTCAAACTTCCCATGTTTTCCCTTATCCTCTCTTCTGGAATCCCATCTTAACACTTTGTTTCCAAGTTGGAAATCTTCTACCTTGGTTCTTTTATCAAATATCTTCTTGAATTTCTCCTGCAATACTTGGGATCTCTGATATACTTCTTCTCTGGTCTGCTGCAGATTGATGGTCTGATTTATCCTCCTTTGAATATCATTAGGTTCAATCTGAGCTTCTTGAAGTAATTTCATTATAGGAACTCCTAAAGATGAAGGAAATATAGCCTCCATGCCATAGACTAACTCATAAGGACTGGTCCCAATAGATTTTTTGGTGGTGATTCTGTCTGCCCATAGTGCATTTGTAAATCTCTTGTGCCAATTTTTCTTGTTTTCCTCCAATAATTTCTTAATAATATTAATGAGACTCTTGTTGGAGGACTCAGTCATTGCATTAACTTGAAGGTAATAGGTTGTGGAATGACTTAAGGTGATATGATATTTGTTACAGAAACTTATCATTTTCTTGGATTTAAATGCAACAGCATTATCAGTTATGATTTTATCAGGACAACCAAATCTAGATAATATATTGGTTTATAAGAATCCTATGATCACAGTGTCATTGGCTTGTATGGAAGGAATTGCTTCTATCCATTTGGTGAAATAGTCCGTAGCAGTGAGGATCCATTTATGTTGGCCAGAAGAGGGGGGATGGATTTCTCCAATGAAATCCATGCCCCATTGTTGGAAGGGTCTTTCAATCGAAATTGGTTTTAGGGGTAAAGGTAATAGTTTTCTCTTGCCTTTAAAAATTTGACATTTATGGCAAGCAGTGACAAATTTATTTACATCAAGAACAAGGTTGGCCAATAAAATCCAGCCCTTAGGATCTTATCTGCATTTGATTTCCAATAAAGGTGTCCACCACAGTCTCCTACATGAAATTCATGGAGAGCCTTGTTAGCTTCATATTTTAATAAACAATTCAATAGAATACCTTCATGATTTTTCCAAAAAAGAACATTATCTAAAATACAAAACTTTGAAGATGTCATCTTTAAAAACCTTTTCTTTGTTCTGGATAACCCTGGAGGAGCTTGCAGGTTTAACAGTACATAAATTATATCAGCATACCAAGGTGAATCTAAGAAGGCCTGACTGATTTGTGGAGTCACCATCTCTTGTTCGTTATCCAGTTTATTAATGCCCAGGGCTTGACAATTTGTTTCTGTCATAAGTTTGGCCAGTCCCTGTCCTTTTATAAGTTTTGTAGGTTTTATTTCAATATCATACTCTAATATGGTAGCAATCCATTTACCTCTTTTACCCTCAATTCCATCCTGAGTTAGGATGTCTTTGATGACAGCATTTGGTACATAGGCTATCACATGGGAGTACAATATGTATATTCGAAAGTCTTTTGTGGCTTTTACAAGTGCAAAAGCTTGTTTTTTCCATGATGTTGTATTTTAATGATGCATCCCTTAGTGCTTTACTAAAAAAGGCTATAGGTTTTTCACATCCTTGATCATACTTTTGTAATAAAACAGCTGCTACAGTATGTTCTGATGCAAATGAAAATATTATGAAGTCTCTATCAAATTGTGGACTGGTAAGGACCGGTGTTTTGGTCAAAGCCATTTTGGTTTCTTCAAATGCTTGTTTGGCTTCTGCTGTCCATTTAATACTTGAATCCTTTCTTAACATGTTATTAAGCAATCTAATTAATTCAGCTAAGCTAGATATGAATCTTCTCAAAAAATTGATTTTCCCTAGGAAATGTTGAAGTTCTTTGACATTTCTAGGGTGAGGTATCTGCAGTATAGCTTCTGTTCTAGGAGGATCAATTCTAATACCATCTTTGGAGATGATATGGCCTAAAATTTTACCTTCTTCTAGACCAAACAAGGACTTCTTTGGATTCAAAGAAATACCATATTTTCTGCATTTTATGAATACTTCTCTGAGATGTTCTAAATGCTGTTGATCTGATTTAGAAAAAACAGTTAAATCATCCAGATATATAACAAAAAAATCATGAATTTCTTTTGTGAATGTGATGTCCATTGCTCTTTGGAAGGTTGCTCCTGCATTTTTAAGTCCAAATGGCATTTTAACGTACTTGAATGTACCCCATGGTGTTGTAAAAGCTGTTTTTTTCCTGGTCATCAGGATGAACCAGAATCTGGTTGTATCCTGAGAACCCATCTAGAAGTGAGATCCTAGAAGCACCTACTACCCTTTGTAAAATGTGATCCATTTTGGGTAAAGGGTAATTATCCTTCAAAGAAACTTTATTTACATTTCTTAAATCAACACATAATCTGATCTCTCCAGTTTTCTTCCTAGTAGGTACTAAATTAGATACCCACTCTGAGAACCTAATGGGAGCAATTATCCCTGCTTCATACATACATTTGATTTCTTTTTCAATTAAGGGCAGCAGTACAGGGTTAATTCTTTTGAGTTTCTGTTTGAATGGTTTTTTATTTTCTTTCAGAGGTATTGTATGCTGAATTATAGAGGTGTTATATGATTTCAAGTCTTTATAACTCCAGGCAAAGATATCCTGGAATTCTCTCACTAGTTCAACATATTTTAGTTTTTGGTCAGGAGGCAAGGATTTAGATAATTTTATCATTTTCGAATTTTCTTCAGTTCCCAAGTTATATTCCTCAATATCCACTTTTAATGGTTCCATCTTAGGTTTCTTTGGAATATCGTTAGAATAAAAAAGATCTTCCAGAGGAGTTAATCCTTTAGGCAAATGATTGACTTTTAAATTAATGACCTCATATTCTCCAATAATCTCATCAAAATCCATTTGTTTAAGGTCTTGCATTTATTTTTTGGTGAACCTTGTTGGATGAAGCATTTGAATTGCACTTTCTTCTGAAATGTATGTTTCTTGCTTATTTGTTTGATCAGATTCAATGATTGTATCTTCATCTATGTTACTGTTAGAAATTTTTTTCTCTAAAGTCAGGAATTTTTTAATTTTCTCATCAGTTGCAAACACTTTCCAGTTCTTAAAATTGTCAGGTATGGCTAGTCTGTGTCTAATCTCAGTTGTGAACTGATGATTCGAATGGTAATTTACAAGTGTTGCAAACATTTCTAGACTATGGGCGTGCAAGTTTTGTTTTCTTGAGATTTTAGCAAGCTGAGCTTGTAGAAAAGTATTAAGTATCTCTACAACTGTTCATCTATATTCTCTCAGTTTGGGATCATTTGTTAGAAAGTGTCCTTTGATATGTTGAATGATTAAATCGGAATCTCCTATGACATATACTCTAATTTCCCCTAATCTTTTAACAAGTTTAATACCTAGCAAAAGAGCTTCATATTCTGCCATATTATTGGTGCATTTAAAGTTTAATCTGTAGGCATGGCCTTTAGCATGATAATTTTCAAGGTTTTGCACCCAAACTCCAGCTCCTGCTCCTAATTTATTAACTGAACCATCAAATTCTAAGTGCCAAAGAATTTCATGTTCATAATTGGTATCGGGAGTCTCAGGAACTTTTTTAACAGTGAGATTTGGTTTTTTACTTTCTTCCGTTTTCTCTTGGGTATCTGATGTTTCATTGTTCTCAGAGATTTCCTGGATTTGAACACTAGATTTTTCATTTGTAATTTCTTTTGGTTCTGCTGCTGGAACTTCTAATTCAGTGGGAGGATCAATTTCAGCATTATAAAGAATGAATGAATCCATATCAAAGTTTACTGAGTATATGGGGAAATTTTCAGGTTTCCCCTGACTACTGACTACATATTTCATTAAATTTTCTCTGTATAGTTTCTTTGGGTGTCAAAATACTGAAATAGTAGTGTATGCCATGTCCAATTGAAGAGATCCTTGAAGCTTTACACCCCAAGATCTGGACAATAGCATGCCATATTTTGGAGGAATATCTGCTACTACTATGTCCATCAAGATTGTTTTTGTAGGGTATTGAACCAGTGAAACACACAAGTCTTTGATTAATCCTAAACATCTCACCTAACTTGAATAAAAAGAAAAGAGGTCTTTGTATGGCCTAGTGATATCTAGGTTTAATTTCTCCATTACAGATTTGGGTATTAGGTTGTGAGATGCCCCAGAATCCAACATGGCATTATGAAGTATTTTATCATGTATGTTTAAACTTACAGAAAATGGAGGAGTTCCTCCATTTACTTCAGGGCTAAAGAGTAATTTAGGTTGGTCATAAAAAACGTTTACTGAGTCTTCACTTCTAGTGATATTGAGTGATCTATTGATTTGAATTCGGTAGGCATCATGTTTAGCTAATTCAGACAATGGAACAACTATTTTTAATTTGCCTACTTCAGCCTCTAGATTAAAATGTTTTCCAGTCTGAGTTCTTGTATTTCGAAAAGTTGGATTCTCTTTATCTTCTGTATTTTATGTATTTTTCTCCTTTTCAGGAGTGGGGTTGTGGGCTGAGGTTGTTTCCGAATCAACTTCTGGGGTTTCCTATACATTTCCTTTGGCAGGAAGAGTATTAGAAATTTTTCTGTTATTAGGTTGATTATCAGATACATCTTCAATAATTGGATTAGCAGGATTAGGATCTAATCTAGAAAGAATATGTACAGGGGTAGTATTGGTTTTACCTTTGAGGGGTTGTTTTGTAGCATTCTGTTTATTGGTTTCAGGGAAATCAATTCTTCTGCTCCTCAGATTATATTGCTTATGGACTTCATAAATGGTTGTATCGTATCCCTCCTTGAAGTCAAATGATTCACATGACTGAGTTTGAAATTGTTTGAGAATGTGAGCTTCTTGATCCTCTTGGGTCAAGAAAATTTGTTGTTCATTATTGAGTCCCGTTAAGTTGTTTATTTGAGTCTCTTTTGTTGGTTCATCAGAATTTGAGGCTTCAGCATAATTTTCCTAAAATGAGGGCCTAATGTTTTGGTCAGGACCAGTGTTTCCAGTGTTTTTGTTTTGGTTCTTTCTAAAATTTGGATTTCTCCCAGTATTGCTCGTTTGACCATCCCAAGGATATTTCATTTCAATTGTTTCTACTCTATCTCCTAGCTTTTTCATCCCTTTAATAATATCATCAAGTTTCTGTTCAAAGGCCGAGGGTTCTTCTTTTAATGGTATCCTTCTTTCACTTCTGGCTTTAGTTCGTTTAGATATCAAGTTGGCTTCAACACTGACAGCTATACTTTGCATATCTTCTAAAGTCTAAGGGTATATTTCCCTAAGCTGGTACGCCATATCAGAATCAAATCCATCAGGGAATTTGACTAATGCTAAATCTGGAGGAGGTATGAGGTTTTGGGGGATAGCATTGTAAACATTATTGAGCCTAGTGCAGTAATCTTGCATAGTTTCTTGTGTTCCTCTCTTCAAATTTTCATATTTTGATAAGATTTGGAGAGGATCTTTCTTCTTTTCCCATCTGTTTAAAAATTTTCTATAAAGAGCTTCTGGGTCATTGATACTGTTTGCAAGAAGGGCTCTAAACCAGGTTCTAACTTCTCTAGTAAGACTTTAGACAAATATTCTCATTCTTACATCATCTGCATATACTTCATATATTTCAAAATAATCGGTCATTTTTTTAGTATGTTGTTGTGCACTGTAGGTACCAAAACCATCAAATGGAGTGATTTGAGTTTGTTAGTCTTGGGGCATAGCCCATAGATTGCTTGGTAATACCAAGGGAGCATATATGTTCGCCATTGTAGTAGGTAGTGATGAAACAACGACCGAGGTTGATATGGGAGTGGTGGATGGAGAGGTGGAAGGGGTGGTTTGAGGTTGAGATGTTTGAGGAAATGTTGATGAACTTGGAGAGGCTGAAGTAATTTCAGAAATATTTAGTGTTCCTTTAAAGGAAAACTCAGATTGTACAGAGTTCCGCAAATTTTTTTCAGGATGTGAACTAACAAATTCAAGTTGTAAATCTTCAATAAATACTGGGTCTTGAACCAAGTGGGTCAACCTAGATTCAGAAAAAGTTACAAATAAAGAGGTTTCAAATTTCTCATCAAAGGGTTTGTCCTCAAGGTAAATCCACTTTACAGGGCAGGAAATTGATCTATAGAGAGGCCAAGAACTATCAAAACTCTCTTGGCTCTCCTGTCTCCTAAGAATTCTGGGGATCAAATTAGGATTTTCAAACACAGGTGGTGGATTTGGATCAGGATTAGCCCTGGTGTAATGAGTCCTTTCTGAAGCCAGGTTTCTAGGTGACCTTTTTTTTGGTTTTTTTCTAAATGGATTTAACAATACAACTTCAACAATTTCTTTAAGAGGTTTCAGATATTGGATTTAGATTTTCTTAAAGATTTATTTGACTAGAGGATTTGATCAAGTGTTTGAAACCGAATGTTCAGTTCATAAACTAGACTGGAGATAGACTGAAGCAGCATTTATTTACTTATGCAATTGCAGAGCAAGAGCATTTCAAAGGCTACCTGGCTAACTTCAGGCTCCGTCTGTAGTTTATAAAATAAGCAATAGTAACAAGCAAATTATTCAAGTCCCCAGTGGAGTCGCCACTATGTTATCACTCATATTTTCCTTGAAGTTGTTGGGAAGAGGAAAGGGGTTCGAGGTAACCACACACCAACTTTAGGTACAGAATCTAGCCAATCTGTACCCAGAGAGGGCTCTCTTTTTAAGTTTTAACTTTGTTTTTGAAAGATATTAGGCTAGTTATGAAAGTTTAGGGATTTTGAATGTATTTGGGTGATGGAATTAAATAGGAGAGGGGTAGGACTGAGTAGTTTAAACCATTAGGCTAATGGAGTCAAAGAAGATAGCTTAACTGGATTTGGTTTCTTAACAAGGGATGGTTTCACAGGGCAAGGTAATCAAATAGGGAACAATTAAAGATCTAAAATGGATGGAATGGACTCGAAATGGGTGAAGGGAAATTAAGAATCCTTCAACATATTCGAAAGAGGGAACTTGAATGATTATTAATAAAGAGCAATTAGGAATTCTTTACCAAATAATAAAAATGAATAAACTAGAAAACAGGAGCAATTAAGAATTCACTGTTCATACTATTTTAGAAGAAAACATGAAGAATAACAACGATTAAAAACAGATTGCACTTAAGAACTTTCTGAATTATTCTTTTTTGTTTATCATTCAGATATGAAACATAGATGATAAAATAAGAAAGTATAAAACTTTAGAACAAATGAGATAGAATACTTATTGATCCTTTGTCTGACTCAAGAATCCTGTGAAAAGTCCTTTGCATCAATTCTTTATTCAGCTAGACATGCAAAATTTGGCCAACAACACTTTATTCCAAAATAATCAATATTACAGCAATGTCTAAGAATCCACCCCTCAATACTTCAATTAAGGGAGTATTTATACAAAAAATTATAAAAAATATCTCCTAACAAAGTGAGATATAATTTAGGATGACTCATGAATATGTTACAAGAAAATAGAGATAGATGGTCTCATACATAAGAGAAAAGATAATCGATGTTGTGCTATTCCTTTTTTTTTATGAATGTGTTAGAGGCAGGCCCTATGATTAGGCTTGTTGTTGTCCTCTTTAGTAACTCTGTGCTGGCTGCTCTGCTTTGCTAATAATCTTTACCTGTACTGATACACTTTGACCCGTTTGATCTCTGATTATCCTTTTTATCATGACTTACTGTAGTAAATAATTAAAATTCATGCAAGGAGAATTTTTACAAAATGTCTAACATATCTTCCCACCACTGTGCTTCTGGTATTCTGGTTCTTTGAAGCTTCCTCAGAGTCTGATCAGTCTCTGTATATCTGAAGAAAGTAGGCTGAATTAGAAATAAGTGTTTTACCTCATGTTCGATATAAAACAAATTTTCCAGATTGTCATGAAGAATTTTGCCTGTAGGTAATGCTTTTGCTACTGATGAACTTGTCGATGAATTGGCCTGATTGTCAGCATACTTATTCAATTTCTCAACATACCTTTCATGGCTCATTAGTTTATCATCTGAAACTAAAGGACTTGGCAATCCTTTACTCTACAAAATATCCAATCTCTTTGTAAAAGCATTGATTTATTCTTGCATATCATAGCATCTTCTTTCTAAGTTTTTCATTAGAGTTCTTTTAGTAAAAACCCTTTTTATCTCCAAAATTGTTCCTGTTCTGTCTTGGATGCCTAGTTCTTCAAGCTGATATTTGTTTTCGGTATTTAAAAACTGTATGAGCTCATTGGCTTCTTCAAGCATATTTCCTAATTCCTCCCTTGCCTTTTGAACTTCATCTAGAGCCAGCTTAACTAAATCATTTTGCTCATACATTATTTGAATTAATGGCTAGACATCATTTATTGATTGAGTGATGTTGGCCCAAAGAATTTCTTTGATTTCTTTCAAAGGTTTCTCCAATGTGAGATCCCTTTCTAATGTTTTCAGCAATTTTACTAATCTGTTGATCTCTCTTGTCTTTTCTGAAACACTTATTTTTGAGAGATCATACTTTTTTTCCAAGGAGGTAAATTGTACCTTTGTTTTCTAGAGTTCTGTCAATTTAAGTTTCAATTCCTCCATTGATTTTATTAATTCCTCAGTGCTTAAATTGGAAGTGTTGTCCTGCGTTAATCCTGCTGATTGACCTGCTGTTGTTGTACCTGTAATCACTTTTATTGTAGATGCTAGGATGTTTGGTGCTACTGTTGTCACGTTGGGAAGCTGAGACGTCGACTCTCCCTGCTTATATTTTAATGCTTTTTCAAGTTATTTTTCATTTTCATTCAATTGCTCACTAAGTTTCAAGAGAAAATCCATTAGTTATTTTTCAGAGTTTTGCTTTATTACCTCAGCAATTTGTGGATGCCTTGAAGGTGGAAATTTTAGCTGTTTCCTTAGTGCTGCAATATTATCATCTTTATTTTTTATCAAGGCTTCTGTAGCCTTAACATCTTTAGGATTATGACCCAATCCAATAATTATTTCTTCCAAATTTTTTATTCTGTTATCCTTGGCCTGGGAGGAAGCTTTTTCAAGATGCAGTTGAATAATTGTATTATCCAAGGAATTCTATAATCTTTGGGCCATCATTGATTTATCAATCAAGGTTGAATAAATCATCTCTCCGGTTTTCTTATGTAGGTCAATCTGATCCAGAGGATGAATATCCTTTGCCATGATTTCAAAATTTTTTCTAACATAATCTGCTGCTTTTTGTGGCTACTACATTTTAGGCTTGAAATGGCTCATCACCATTTTACCTTCCTGGATGTCATAAGCTGACATAAATCTTTGTTGATTTTTGAGAGCCATCTTCAAATATTGATTATAGACTTGAAGTCTTAATGGATCATTTCTGGCTTTTATATTTATAATGTTTTCTTAATATCCCATGCATCCTTCGCTGGTGATCTAAAAGATGATACTTCTGCACTTTGTTGTCTTTGTAGCTTTTTTCTCTGTGAGTCAGTGGATGTCGCACTGATTGTGAATGTTTGTTGGCTATATAACTCTTCTCTTCTCTGACTATCAGCGGTTTCTTGAACAAATTCTTCTTTTACTAGAGGATTTAATCTTTGTCTTTTGATTTCATGCTGTTCTGAAGGTCCACTGATAGAGGTAGCTGTTTTTGCATCTCTCTTTTTACTTTTTTCTTCAGTGAGAGGAGTTTGTAAGATTGAAATTTCTGCCACATTGATCTGAGTGAGAGAAGTTTGTATTTCGGCTTGTTACTTGGAATTTTCAGGCTGCTCTGACATTCTGAATTTCTCTGTGACCTGTGTATCAGTCTCCTTTTCCTTCCCTTTGGATTCTATTGTGGATGGTGCACTGATTTCCTGAAAATTTTACTGAGATGTTTCAGTAGAGGAAGGACCAATTCCTGGTCTATGTACCTGACCAAAAGAATCCAGGTCAAGTATTTTCTCAAGATCTTTCATAACATTCTCAACATTGACCTGTTAATTATCTTGTTCTACTAAGGTCCCTTCCATCCATTCATCCATATTTGAAAATTGCTCAATCTCTAGAATTCTATGGTGAAGGTATGGTGACAATTTATTTTTCATTCTCCTATCACAAATAAAGCTGTTGGGATCATAAGAGACCCAATTAAAACTTTTTTGTAATTTGAGATAATCTTCTAGAATTCTTTCAGCTTCTTTCCCTGCATCCCTAGTATTACAGACAAAAGGGCCTAATTGGCTCTTGATTCTGAGTTGAGCTTTCTTCTTGGCATTACCAAAGTGGAATATATTTGAATTTATCATTTGTCTGAAATATTCTAAGGCAAAGAGCCTCATTGGAACATACTTTGGTAGTTTGAAAGGACAGAGCTCACACCCATATATTCTAATTTCTGTATGATTCTTGTATAGGTACCAATCACCTATCCTGTATTGCTTGGAAAGTTGGAGGATTTTCTTCATATCATTATCGACTCTAGGATGAGAAACTCCAGTTAATAAGGTGGTTGCAGGGTGCACAAATAGGTCAATAAACTCATTGTAAGAATAAGGAGACTCAAAGGAATTATGGAAGATTGCAGACCAGAATATTACAGACCTTGGATTTCCTTTGATGTCAAGTTTCTTGATAGGGAAGGGGAAATTCTCTGACTGATAATAGAGCATGAGATGGTATATAACAGTGGAGTATTTTAAATTTACTCTTTCATCTTCTAGTCTCATGAACTGATCATGAATTTTATCAGCAACGTAGGAGGCAAAGTCATATTTGAAAGCAAGGGGCTGTCCAGGAGTAAAAATTGACAACAACACTAGGGTTAAATTATCAACGTATTCACTAGTGTTGAAACCCATTATAGAAGATATCATATTCAATATGAGTCTGCCCATATCTGTGAAAAAGGTATATTCATAAGGAGGGGGGCCTTTGGGTTGATGTTCTAGGAGCATGAAAGTCTGACAGAGGCGATTCAGCTCTTCTTGGGATAAATTTGTGGATTTTTCAAGTAAATCTCCCATGGAAAGGGGAGTCAGGGCTTGACTAGGATGAAACTGTAACATTTCATTGATAGATTGAGCAGTTATTGGGAAAAGAACGGTTTGACTTGGGGACAAGACTGCTCGTTGATTGGGATCGTAATTGGCATGGCAGTGATAAATTATTTCAGGAAAAACATGAAATGAGGGTAAAAGATACATAGGAAGATTGGATTCCCATAGTCCAAAAATGTCAGAGCCGTTTAGGTAACTATCTCTGCATTGGAAAAAAATTCTGAGAGGATTTTCACTAAGGATGGGGTCTTTAATCTGGAAATCCCTATCTGCTAGAGGCAGATAGTCTAAATATTTATGGGGGGCATTCAGAGGTGCAACATTCAAAGCCACACGAGTTTCCATTTCTAGTTCTTGTGGATTTAGAAAGGAATTTGGATTTTTGATGGAAAAACGGGCAAAATTACAGGTCTGGGAACTTAGGAGTGATATAAAGAGAAAATTGTACTGGGTTTTAGTCTTTTCCTATGGAATTAAATAAAAAACTAAGACTTGCAGGGTTCGACGGGAATTGGATAAATACCTGTTTCCGAGAAGCGAATAGTGATGAAAACAGGTGTAGGCAACTGCTAATGGGTTCTGGAATGTTAGACTGCAAGTTTCTACGCAAGGTGGCGGTTGAAAATCTTCGATAGTTGGCTTTGCATGGGAACACTGGTCGCTGCATGGGATATGAAAATGATGCACGTTTATTTGTTTTATTCGCAAATTCAAAGTTGGCGGGGTTTTATTTTCTGGGCAGATGACGTATGCGGGAAAAGGTTTGGAGGGTGGTAAGCGGTATGTATCACACCGCTGTTGGGGACAGGTGGTTTTTAGCCGAGAGGCAGTGATTCCATACATCCTGCGACGCGTGGCGAGGCACTGTTTGGAAAACCGTTGATTGATCGCGCGTTATCATTCAGTCGTGGAGGGGGTTGTGATATAGATGATAGTCGTTGATTGTGGATTGGTTGATCGGACGGTTGTAGGGGAGGTAAGATGACGGGGAAATAACAAGGGCGGGCCCAATACAATTAAATATGATTTAATCATATCGGGAGGAGTATGATTGGTCAGAAAAGTTCTTAATTAACCGTGAGGGTTAATTAATCTTTTTTTAATGTGGCGGGGAGGTGGGCTCTTAATTAGTTACAAATTTAACTAATTAATCTGAATTAACACAATATTAAGGTTTTATTTAAACCAAAGGGGTGGGATATGTAATATTTGGGAGTTTTATATAGTTAAAATAATACGAGAACGGGTTTGATTTATATAGGTAATTAAATAATAAAGTTAAAAGTTAATATGCGAAAATGAATGAAAAGCGCTAAGTATAAAAACATTAGGATTATGTATTTAACTTCTGCTTGAATGAAATGGGTTTTTATGAGATATTGTGCAATTTCCCTAAGTAAAATAGGATTTTACTTAGGAAAATATTTTTTGGAAGTGAATGAATGACTTATGAATGGTTTTAAGTACTCAGGCTTTTCAATTATTGGGCCGAGGGTCCGGTCCCTCCAAAAGTCAAGGAATTGCCTTGAGCCCCTCTAATTTTCAAATGCCTTAGTACTTAGGGGAAATTAGTGAAATTTTTAGGGAAAATGAGAAGAGAAGTTAATCATTTGACCTTGTTTTGCTTGAAATTCTTCCAGTGTAATATTTGCCTTGCACTTGTGATGAAAGTAAAGATTAACACATTTAGACTCATTATCCATCACATGTAATTCTGCAACAACATCTACCTACCCTACCTACTTTAACCTACCATTTTTTCTTCTTTATTAGGGTGCACTTAGAATTGCAAACCCTAAGTGCACTCATAAGGACTAGTCCCAATAGATTTTTTTGTGGTGAGTCTGTCTGCCCATAGTGCATTTGTAAGTTTCTTTTGCCAATTTTTCTTGTTTTCCTCCAATAATTTCTTAATAATATTAATGAGACTCTTGTTGGAGGACTCAGCCAGTCCATTACCTTGAGGGTAATAGGCTATGGAATGACTTAAGGTGATATAATATTTGTTGCAAAAAATTCTCATTTTCTTGGATTTAAAGGCAATAGCATTATCAGTTATGATTTTATCAAGACAGCCAAATCTAGATAATATGTTGGTTTCTAATAATTCTATGATCACAGTGCCATTGGCTTGTTTCGAAGGAATTGCTTCTATCCATTTGGTGAAATAATCTATAGCAGTGAGGATTCATGTGTTGGCCAGAAGAAGGAGGATGGATTTCTCCAATAAAGTCGAGGCCCCATTGTTGGAAGGGTTTTTCAATGGAAATTGGTTTCAGGGGTAGAGGTAATAATTTTCTCTTGTCTTCAAAAATTTGACATTTATGGCAAGCAGTGAAAAATTTCTTTACATCAGAGAACAAGGTTGGAAAATAAAATCTAGCTCTTAGGATCTTGTTTGCAGTTGAATTCCAGTAAATGTGTCCACCACAGTCTCCTGCATGAAATTCATGGAGAGCCTTGTTAGCTTCATCTTTTAATAAACAATTCAATAGAATACCTTCATGATTTTTCCAAAAATGAACATTATCTAAAATACAAAACTTTGAAGATGTCATCTTTAAAAACCTTTTCTTTGTTCTAGATAACCCTGGAGGAGCTTGCAGGTTTAACAGTACATAAATTATATCAGCATACCAAGGTGAGTCTAAGAAGGCCTGACTGATTTGTGGAGTCGCCATCTCCTGTTCGTTATCCATTTCATTAATGTCAAGGGCTTGACAATTTGTTTCTGTCATGAGTTTGGCCAATCCCTGTCCTTTTATAAGCTTTGTGAGTTTTATTTCAATATCATACTCTAATATGGTAGCAATCCATTTACCTCTTTTTCCCTCAATTCCATCCTGATTTAGGATGTCTTTGACGACAACATTTAGCACATAGGCTATCACATGGGAACACAATATGTAGATTCTAAAGTCTTTAATGGATTTTACAAGTGCAAAAGCTTGTTTTTCAATGATGTTGTATTTTAATGATGCATCTCTTAGTGCTTTACTAAAAAAGGCTATAGGCTTCTCACATCCTTGATCATCCTTTTGTAATAAAACAGCTGCTATAGTGTGTTCTGATGCAAATGAAAATATTATGAAGTCTCTATCAAATTGTGGACTGATAAGGACCGGTGTTCTGGTCAAAGCCATTTTAATTTCTTCAAATGCTTGTTTGGCTTCTACTGTCCTAGGAAAGCTTGAAGTTCTTTGACATTTCTAGGGTGAGGTATCTGCAGTATGGCTTCTATTCTAGCAGGATCAATTCTTATACCATATTTGGAGATTATATGGCCCAAGAGTTTACCTTCTTCAAGACCAAACAAGGACTTGTTTGGATTCAAAGAGATACCATATTTTCTGCATTTTTATGAATACTTGTCTGAGATGGTCTAAATGTTGCTGATCTGATTTAGAAAAAATAGTTAAATCATCCAGATATATAAAAAGAAAATCATGAATTTCTTTTACAAATGCGATGTCCATTTCTCTTTGGAAGGTTGCTCCTGCATTTTTAAGTCCAAATGGCATTTTAATGTATTTGAATGTGCCCCATGGTGTTGTAAAAGCTGTTTTTTCCTGGTCATCAGGATGAACCAGAATCTGGTTGTATCCTGAGAACCCATCTAGAAGAGAAATCCTAGAAGCACCTACTACCCTTTGTAAAATGTGATCCATTTTGGGAAAAGGGTAATTATCCTTCAAAGAAACCTTATTTACATTTCTTAAATCAACACATAATCTGATCTCTCCAGTTTTCTTCCTAGTAGGGACTAAATTAGATACCCACTCTGGAGAACTAATAGGAGCCATTATCCCTACTTCATACATTTGTTTGATTTATTTTTCAATTAAAGGCAGCAGTACAGGGTTGATTATTTTGAGTTTCTGTTTAAATGGTTTCTAATTTTCTTTCAGAGGTATTGTATGCTGAATTATAGAGGTATCATATGATTTCAAGTCTTCATAACTCCAGGCAAAGACATCCTGGAATTGACTTATTAGTTCAACATTTTTTAGTTTTTTATTAGGAGACAATGATTTACATAACTTTATCAGTTTAGGATTTTCTTTAGTTCCCAAATTATATTCCTCAATATCAGCTTTCAAGGTTCCATTTTGGGTTTCTTTGGAATATCATTAGAATCAAAAAGATCTTCCAGAGGAGTTAATCCTTTAGGCAAATGATTGTCTTTTAAATTAATGACCTCAGATTCTTCTTCAATAATCTCATCAACATCCATTTGTTTAAGGTCCTGCATTTCTTTTTTGGTGAACTTTGTTGGATGAAACATTTGAATTGCATTTTCTTCTGAAATGTCTGTTTCTTGCTCATTTATTTGATAAAATTCAATGACTGCATCTTCATCTATGTTACTGTTAGAAAATTCTTTCTCTAAAGTCAGGAAATTGTTAATCCGCTCATCACTTGCAAATACTTGCCAGTTCTTAAAATTGTCAGGTATGGCCAGTCTGTATCTAATCTCAGCTGTGAATTGATGATTAGGATCAAATGGTAATTTACAGGTGCTGGAAAATATTGCTAGACTATGGGCGTGCAAATTTTGTTTTCTTGGGATTTTAGCAAGCTGAGCTTCTAGAAAAGTATTGAGTATCTCTACAACTGTTCCTCTATATTCTCTCAGTCTATGATCGTTTGTTAGAAAGTGTCCTTTGATTTTTTGAATGATTAAATCAGAATCTCCTATGACAGATACTCTAATTGCCCCTAATCTTTTGACAAGTTTAAGACCTAGCAAAAGAGCTTCATATTCCGCCTTATTATTGGTGCACTTAAAGTTTAGTCTGTAGGCATGGCCTTTAGCATGATCATTTTCAAGTTTGTGCACCCAAACTCCAGCTCCTACTCCTAATTTGTTAACTGAACCATCAAATTCTAAATGCCAAATAATTTCATGTTCATAATTGGTATCAAGAATTTCAGGAACTTTTTTAATAGTGAGATTTGGTTTTTTTACTTTCTTTTGGTTTCTCTTAGGTATCTGATGTTTCATTTTTCTCAGAGATTTCCTAGATTTGAACACTAGATTTTTCATTTGTAATTTCTTTTGGTTTTGCTACTGGAAATTCTAACTCAGTGAGAGGATCAATTTCAGCATTATAAAGAATAAATGAATCCATATTAGAGTGTACTGAGTAGATGGGGAAATTTTCAGGTTTCTCCTGACTACTGACTACATATTTCATTAAAGTTTCTTTGTATAGTTTCTTTGGATGTCTGAATACTGAAATAGTAGTGTATGACATGTGCAATTGAAGGGATCCTTGAAGCTTTGCACCCCAAGATCTGGACAATAGCATGCCATATTTTGGAGGAATATCTGCTACTACTATGTCCATTGAGATTGTTTTTGCAGGGTATTGAACCAGTGAAACACTCAAGTCTTTGATTAATCCTAAACATCTCACCCGATTTGAATCAAAAGAAAAGAGATCTTTGTATGGTCTGGTGATATCTAAGTTTAATTTCTCCATTACAGACTTGGGCATTAGATTGTGAGATGCCCCAGAATCAAGCATGGCATTATGAAGTATTTTATCATGTATGTTTAAACTCACGTAGAATGGAGGAATTCCTCCATTAATTGGTTTTCTATTTACTTTAGGGCCAAAGAGTAATTTAGGTTGGTCATCAAAAAGGTTTATTGAGTCTTCACTTCCAGTGATCTTGAGTGATCTATTGATTTGACTTCTGTAGACATCCTGTTTAGCTAATTCAGACAATGGAACAACTATTTTTAATTTGCCTACTTCAGCCTCCATATTAAAATGTTTTTCAGTATGAGTTCTTGTAATTCGGAAAGTTGGATTCTCTTTATCTTCTGTGTTCTCGGTATTTTTCTCTTTCTCGGGAGTGGGTTTGTGGGCTGAGGTTGTTTCTGAATCAACTTCTGGAGGTTCCTCTACATTTCCTTTGGGAGGAAGAGTATTGGAAATTTGTCTATTATTCAGTTGGTTATCAGATACATCTTCAATGATTGGATTAGCAGGATTAGGATCTGATCTAGAAAGAATATGTATAGAGGTAGTATTGGTTTTACCTTTGAGCGGATGTTTTGTAGCTTTCTGTTTATTTGTTTCAGTGACATCAATTTTTCTGCTCCTCAGATTATATTGCTTTTGGAATTCATAAATGGTTGTATCATATCCCTCCTTGAAGTCAAATGATTCTCCTGAATGAGTTTCAAATTGTTTGAGAATGTGAGCTTCTTGATCCTCTTGGGTCAAGAAAACTTCCTGTTCATTATTGCGTCTAGATAAATTATTTATTTGAGTATCTTCTGTCGGTTCATCAGAACTTGAGGCTTCAACATAATTTTCCTGGAATGGGGGCCTAATGTTTTGTTCAAGACCCGTCTTTCCAGTGTTTTGGTTTTGGTTTTTTCTGAAATTTGGATTTCTCCCAGTATTGCTCGATTGACCATCCCAAGGAGATTTCCTTTCTATTGTTTCTACTCTATCTCCTAGCCTTTCCATCCCTTTAATAATAGCATCCAGTTTCTGTTCAAAAGCTGAGGGTTCTTCTTTTAATGGAATCCTCCTTTCACTTCTGGCTTTAGCTCGTTCAGATATAAGGTTGGCTTCAACACTGACAGCTATACTTTGCATATCTTCTAAAGTCTGAGGAGATATTTCCCTAAGCTGGTACACCATATCAGAATCAAATCCATCAGGGAATTAGATTAATGCTAAATTTGGAGGAGGTCTAATGTTTTGGGGAATAGCATTGTAAACATTATTGAATCTAGTGCAGTAATCCTGCACAGTTTCTTGTGTTCCTCTCTTTAGGTTTTCATATTCTGACAAAATTTGGAGAGGATCTTTCTTCTTTTCCCATCTGTTTAAAAATGTTGTATAAAGAGCTTCTGGGTCGGAGATACTGTTTGCAGGAAGGGCTCTAAACCAGGTTCTAATTTCTCCAGTGAGACTTTGAACAAATATTCTCATTCTTACATCATCAGCATCTATTTCATAAATTTCAAAATAATCGGTCATCTTTTTAGTATGCTGTTGTGCAATGTAAGTACCAAAACCATCAAAGGGAGTGATTTTACTTTGGTAGTCTTGCGGCATAGCCCCTGGATTGCCTGGTAATACCAAAGGAGCATATATGTTCGCCATTGCAGGAGGTAGTGATGAAATAATAGTTGAGGTTGGTTTGGGAGTGATGGATGGAGGAGTATAAGGGGTGGTTTGAGGTTGAGATGTTTGAGGAAATGTTGATGAACTTGGAGAGGCTGAAGTGATCACAGAAAGATTTGTTGTTCCTTAAGAGGAAAGTTCAGATTGTACGGAGTTTCTCAAATGTTTTTCAAGATGTGAAGTAACAAATTCAAGTTGTAAATCTTCAATAAATACTGGGTCTTGAACTAAGTGGGACAACTCAGATTCAGAAAAATTTACAAATAAAGAGGTTTCAAATTGCTCATCAAAAGTTTTGTCCTCAAGGTAAATCCACTTCACAGGACAGGATATTGATCTATAGAGAGGCCGAGAACTACCAGAACTTTCTTGGCTCTCCTGTCTCCTAAGAATTCTGGGGATCAGATTAGGATTTTCAAACACAGGTGGTGGATTTGGATCAGGATTAGCACTGGTGTAATGAGTCCTTTCTAAGCCAGGTTTCTAGGTGATTTTTTTTTTTGGTTTTTTGTCTATATGGAATGAACAATACAACTTCAACAATTTCTTTAAGAGGTTTCATATATTGGATTTAGATTTTCTTAAAGATTTATTTGACTAGAGGAACTAATCAAGTGTTTGAAACTGAATGTTCAGTTCATAATCTAGACTGGAGATAGACTGAAGCAGCATTTATTTACTTATGCAATTGTAGAGCAAGAGCATTTCAAAGGCTACCTAGCTAACTTCAAGAGCCGTCTTTAGTTTATAAAATAAACAATAGTAAGAAGCAAATTATTCAGGTCCCTAGTGGAGTCGCCACTATGTTATCACTCAGATTTTCCTTGAAGTTGTTGGGAAGAGGAAAGGGGTCCGAGGTAACCACAAACCAACTTTAGGTATAGAATCTAGCCAATCTGTACCTAGAGAGGGCTCTCTCTTTAATTTTTAGCTTTGTTTTTGAAAGATATTAGGCTAGTTATGAAAGTTTAGGGATTTTGATTGTATTTGGGTGATGGAATTCAATAGGAGAGGGGTAGGACTGAGAAGTTTAAACCATTGGGCTAATGGATTCAAAGAAGATAGCTTAACTGGATTTGGTTTCTTAACAAAGGATGGTCTCACAGGGCAACGTAATAAAATAGGGAACAATTAAAGATCTAAAATGGATGGAATGTCTCGAAATGGGTGAAGGGCAATTAAGAATCCTTCAACATGTTCGAAAGAGGTAACTTGAATGATTATTAATAAAGAGAAATTAAGAATTATTTTCCAAATAATCAAAATGAATAAACTAGAAAACAGGTTCAATTAAGAATTCACTGTTCATACTAGTTCAAAAGAAAACATGAAGAATAACAACGATTGAAAACAGATTGCACTTAAGAACTTTATAAATTATTATTTTTCATTTATCATTCATATATGAAACATAGATGATAAAATAAACAAGTATAAAACTTTAGAACAAATGAGATAGAAGACTTATTGATCCTTTGTCTCACTCAAGAATCCTATGAAAAGTCCTTTGCATCAATTCTTTATTCAGCTAGCCATGCAAAATTTGTCCAACAGCACTTTATTCCAAAATAATCAATATTACAGCAATTTCTAAGAATCCACCCCTCAATACTCCAATTGAGGGAGTATTTATACAAAAAATTATAAAAAATGTCTCCTAAAAAAGTGAGATATAATTTAGGATGACTCATGAATATGTTACAAGAAAATAGAGACAGATGGTCTCGTAGATAAGAGAAAAGATAACCGATGTTGTGTTGTTCCTTTTTTTTATGAATGTGCTGGAGGCAGGCCCTATCATTAAGCTTGTTGTTGTCCTCTTTAGTAACTCTGTGCTGGTTGCTCTGTTTTACTGATACTCTTTACCTGTATTGATACACTTTGACCTGTTTGATCTCTGATTATCCTTTTTATCATGACTTACTGTAGTAAATAATTAAAGTTAATGCAAGGATAATTTTTACAAAATGTCTAACATATCTTCCCACCATTGTGCTTCTGGTATTCTGGTTCTTTGAAGCTTCCTCGGAGTCTCATCAATCTCTGTATATCTGAATAAAGTAGGCTGAATTTGAAATAAGTGCTTTACCTCATGTTTGAGATAAAACAAATTTTCCAAACTGTCATGAAGAATTTTGCCTGTAGGTAATGCTTTTGCTACTGATGAACTTGTCGATGAACTGGCCTGATTGTCAGCATACTTATTCAATTTCTCAACATAGCTTTCATGGCTCATTAGTTTATCATCTGAAACTAAAGGACTTGGCAATCCTTTACTCTGCAAAATATCCAATCTCTTTGTAAAAGCATTGATTTCTTCTTGCATATCATAGTATCTTCTTTCTAAGTTTTGCATTAGAGTTCTTTTAGTAAAAACCCTTTTTATCTCCAAAATTGTTCCTATTCTGTCTTGGATGCCTAGTTCTTCAAGCTGATATCTGTTTTTGGTATTTAAAAACTGTATGAGCTCATTGGCTTCTTCAAGCATATTTCCTAATTCATCCCTTGCCTTTTGAACTTCATCTAGAGCCAGCTTAACTAAATCATTTTGCTCATACATTATTTGAATTGATGGCCAGACATCATTTATTGATTAAGTGATGTTGGCCCAAAGAATTTCTTTGATTTCTTTCAAAGGTTTCTCCAATGTGAGATCCCTTTCTAATGTTTTCAGCAATTTTTCTAATCTGTTGATCTCTCTTGTCTTTTCTACAACACTTATTTTTGAGAGATCATACTTTTTTTCCAAGGAGGTAAATTGTACCGTTGTTTTCTAGAGTTCTGTCACTTGAAGTTTCAATTCCTCCATTGATTTTATTAATTCCTCAGTGCTTAAATTGGAAGTGTTGTCCTGCGTTAATCCTGCTGATTGACCTGCTATTGTTGTACCTGTAATCACTTTTGTTGTAGATGCTAGAATGTTTGGTCCTACTGTTGTCACATTGGGAAGCTGAGAGGTCGACTCTCCCTGCTTATCTTTTAATGCTTTTTCAAGTTCTTTTTCATTTTCATTCAATTGCTCATTAAGTTTCAAGAGCAAATCCATTCGTTATTTTTCAAAATTTTTCTTTATTACCTCAGTAGTTTGTGGATGCCTTGAAGGTGGCAATTTTAGCTGTTTCCTTAGTGCTGCAATATTATCATCTTTATTTTTTATCAAGGCTTCTGTAGCCTTGACATCTTTAGGATTATGACCCAATCCAATAATTATTTCTTCCAAATTTTTTGTTCTGTTATCCTTGGCCTGGGAGAAAGATTTTTCAACATGCAGTTGAATAATTGTATTATCCAAGGAATTCTGTAATCTTTGGGCCATCATTGATTTACCAATCAAGGTTGAATAAATCATCTCTCTGATTTGCTTATGTAGTTCAATCTGATCCAGAGGATGAATATCCTTTGCCACGATTTCAAAATTGGTTATGACATAATCTGCTACTTTTTGTGGCTACTACATTTTAGGCTCTAAATGGCTCATCACCATTTTACCTTCCTGGATGTCATACGTGGACATCAATCTTTGTTGATTTTTGAGAGCCATATTCAAATATTGATTATAGACTTGAAGTCTTAATGGATCATTTCTGGCTTTTATATTTATAATGTTTTCTTAATATCCCATGCATCCTTCGTTGGTGATCTAAAAGATGATACTTCTGCACTTTTCTATCTTTGTAGCTTTTTTCTCTGTGAGTCAGTGGATGTCCCACTGATTGTGAATGTTTGTTGGATATCTAACTCTTCTCTTCTCTGACTATCAGCAGTTTCTTGAACAAATTCTTCTTTTACTAGAGGATTTAATCTTTGTCTTTTGATTTCATGTTGTTCTGAAGGTCCACTGATAGAGGTAGCTATTTCTACATCTCTCTTTTTACTTTTTTCTTCATTGAGAGGAGTTTGTAAGATTGAAATTTTTGCCACATTGATATGAGTGAGAGAAGTTTGTATTTGGGCTTGTTACTTGGAATTTTTAGGCTACTCTGACATTCTGAATTTCTCTGTGACCTATGTATCAGTCTCCTTTTCCTTCCCTTTGGATGCTATTGTGGATGGTGCACTGATTTCCTGCAAATTTTGCTGAGCTGTTCCAGCAGAGGAAGGACCAATTCCTGTTCTATGTACCGGCCCAAAAGAATCCAGGTCAAGTATTTTCTCAAGATCTTTCATAACATTCTCAACATTGACCTGTTCATTATCTTTCTCTACTAAGGTCCCTTCCATCCATTCATCCATATTTGCAAATTGTTCAATCTCTAGAATTCTATGGTGAAGGTATGGCGACAATTTATTTTTCATTCTCCTGTCACAAATAAAGTTGTTGGGATCATAAGGTACCCAATGAAAACTTTTTTTCAATTTGAGATAATATTCTAGAATTCTTTCAGCTTCTTTCCCTGCATCCCTAGTATTACAGACAAAAGGGCCTAATTGGCTCTTGATTCTGAGTTGAGCTTTCTTCTTGGCATTACCAAAGTGGAATATATTTGAATTTATCATTTTTCTGAAATATTATAAGGCAAAGAGCCTCATTGGAACATACTTTGGTAGTTTGAAAGGACAGAGCTCACACCCATATATTCTAATTTCTGTATGATTCTTGTATAGGTACCAATCACCTATCCTGTATTTCTTGGAAAGTTGGAGGATTTTCTTCATATCATTATTGACTCTAGGATGGGAAACTCTAGTTAATAAGGTGGTTGCAGGGTGCACAAATAGGTAAATAAACTCATTGTAAGAATAAGGAGACTCAAAGGAATTATGGAAGATTGCAGACCAGAAGATTACAGACCTTGGATTTCCTTTGATGTCAAGTTTCTTGACAGGGAAGGGGAAATTCTTTGACTGATAATAGAGCATGAGATGGTATATAATAGTGGAGTATTTGAAATTTACTCTTTCATCTTCTAGTCTCATGAACTGATCATGCATTTTATCAGCAACGTAGGAGGCAAAGTCATATTTGAAAGCAAGGGGTTGTCCAGGAGTAAAAATTGACAACAACACAAGGGTTAAATTATCAATGTATTCACTAGTGTTGAAACCCATTACAGAAGATATCATATTCAATATGAGTCTGCCCATATCTGTGAAAAAGGTATATTCATAAGGAGAGGGGCCTTTGGGTTGATGTTCTAGGAGCATGAAAGTCTGACAGAGGCGATTCAACTCTTCTTGGGATAAATTTGTGGATTTTTCAAGTAAATCTCCCATGGAAAGGGGAGTCAGGGCTTGACCAGGATGAAACTGTAACATTTCATTGATAGATTGAACAGTTATTGGGAAAAGAACGGTTTGACTTGGGGACAAGACTGCTCATTGATTGGGATCGTAATTAGCATGGCAGTGATAAATTATTTCAGGAAAAACATGAACTGAGGGTAAAAGATACATAGGAAGATTAGATTCCCATAGTCCAAAAATGTCAGAGCCGTTTAGGTAACTATCTCTGCATTGGAAAAAATTCTGAGAGGATTTTCACTAAGGATGAGGTCTTTAATCTGGAAATCCCTATCTGCTAGAGGCAGATAGTCTAAATCTTTATGGGGGGCATTTAGAGGTGCAACATTCAAAGCCACACAAGTTTCCATTTCTAGTTCTTGTGGATTCAGAAAGGAATTTGCATTTTTGGTGGAAAAACGGGAAAAATTACAGGTCTAGGAACTTAGGAGTGATATAAAGAGAAAATTGTACTAGGTTTTACTCTTTTCCTATGGAATTAAATAAAAAACCAAGACTTGCAGGGCTCGACGGGAATTGGAAAAATACCTGTTTCCGAGAAGCGAATAGTGATGAAAACAGGTGTAGGCAACTGCTAATGGGTTCTAGACTGTTAGACTGCAAGTTTCTACGCAAGGTGGAGGTTGAAAATCTTCGACAGTTGGCTTTGCATGGGAACACTGGTCGCTGCATGTGATAATGAGAATGATGCGCGTTTATTTGTTTTATTTGCAAAGTCAAAGTTGGAGGGGTTTTATTTTTTGGGTGGATGACGTATGCGGGAAAGGGTTTGGAGGGTGGTAAGCGGTATGTATCACACCGCTGTTGGGGACAGGTGGTTTTTAACCGAGAGGCAGCGATTCCATACATCATGCGACGCATGGCGAGACGCTGTTTGGAAAACCGTTGATTGATCGCGCGTTATCATTCAGTCGTGGAGGGGGTTGTGATATGGATGACAGTCGTTGATTGTGGATTGGTTGATCGGACGGCTGTAGGGCAGGTAAGATGACGGGGGAATAACAAGGGTGGGCCCAATACAATTAAATATGATTTAATCATATCGGGAGGAGTATGATTGGTCAGAAAAGTTCCTTAATTAACCATGAGGGTTAATTAATCTTTTTTTAATGTGGCAGGGAGGTGGGCTCTTAATTAGTTACAAATTTAACTAATTAATCTGAATTAACACAATATTAAGGTTTTATTTAAACCAAAGGGGTGGGATATGTAATATTTGGGAGTTTTATATAGTTAAAATAATACGAGAACGGGTTTGATTTATATAGGGAATTAAATAATAAAGTTAGAAGTTAATATGCCAAAATGAATGAAAAGCGCTAAGTATAAAAACATTAGGATTATGTATTTAACTTATGCTTGAATGAAAAGGGTTTTTATGAGATACTGTGCAATTTCCCTAAGTAAAATAGGATTTTACTTAGGAAACGATTTTTTGGAAGTGAATGAATGACTTATGAATGGTTTTAAGTACTTAGGCTTTTCAATTATTGGGCCGAGGGTCCGGTCCCTCCAAAAGTCAAGGAAAAGCCTTGAGCCCCTCTAATTTTCAAATTCCTTAGTACTTAGGGGAAATTAGTGAAATTTTTAGGGAAAATGAGAAGAGAAGTTAATCATTTGACCTTGTTTTGCTTGAAATTCTTCCAGTGTAATATTTTCCTTGCACTTGTGACGAAAGTAAAGATTAACACATTTAGATTCATTATCCATCACATGTAATTCTGCAACAACATCTACCTACCCTACCTACTTTAACCTACCATTTTTTGTTCTTTATTAGGGTGCACTTAGACTGGCAAACCCTTATCACACTTTCTTTTCTTTTACATTTAGAAATCTATCTAAGTCTAACCTTATTACATCCAAGGGCTCAGTTTAAACTGTTGAGCTCCTTTTATTTACTCTACCTATCTATTTATATGCCAAGATTAAACAGTTTGGTCAGATTTTTATTCTCTATTTCTAAAACATAAAATTCAAATATGAACAAGCCAAGCTTAAACTATTTGACTGTTCATCAATTGTGGCATAAGATACAAGTTGCACACAATTTGTTTATTTACAAAAGAGAAAAAAGGTAGTGGCATTTAGACTTGCACACTTTCCTTGGCCTTTCTTTTGGTGGGGTTCATTTTTCTTTTAATTTTTTGGCCATTTTTATTTTTTTTCACCCTTTGATTTATCTTTTAGGGTATACCCTCTTTACATTTTTTAAATTTTTTTGATTTTTTTGACAATATGGAAAAACTTTGCAACAAGGGAAGGTATGAACATATTACATAGCCCATCAATTCAATCATGATATATGACACCTATTGGTATAGGAGCATAACAGTAATAACTCAATTAGTCAGTCACTTATTGTAAGAGCAAATTTCAGAAATAACTGAATTTTCTAGTTATTATAAAGAGCAGATTTCAAAAATTCCATAACATAAAGTGACTATTGGAAACAGCCAAAAACGCAAAGAAAGTAGCAGTGTCCATTGAATTCGAAAACAATCACAGCAAACAATACTGTAAAATCTCAACTATTTACCAAATAAAAGAGTCACCACATGCCTGAGGACTGATTTTGACATAATGTACCAGGCCAGGCAATTAATCATATATATATATCTATATATATATATATATATATATATATATATATATATATATATAGAAAGATTCTATATCAACATAAGCTGCATACATGTAGAGATATACCCAAAAAAACAGAAGGAACCCATCCCATACACAAAAAGAAACTAATACTATTCAGAAAGGCATATGTGCGTGCAAGCACACAAAGTACCAAAGTCATAGTGAAATCTCAATATAAGTAGAGCACCAGCAATCAGAAAGGATCAAAAGAGAAAAAAAGGGTGGAGCACTAGTATACCAGAATGGCCCAATAATAGAGACCAGAAGTATGATGTAAACCAAAGTCATATTCAGTGAAGTAGAACGAAACCCTGTGCCTGTGGTAGTACATGATGCCAAAATATTTCTCAACTCCTAGCTTTGATAGTCGATCAGCCACAGATTTTTTCTTCCTGTAGACATGAAAATGTCGGTCTGGCTAAAAGAGTCACCCAAATGTCTGATCCTGTTCAGCCAATGTATCAAATGTGGAAAAGCCAACCAATTTGTTTTATCAAGAACTCAAATGATACGAGTAGTTGATTGTTGGATATGTTTGAACCTGCGTTGAACCCTCTGTTTATTGGAGCAATATCGGTTGAGAGAGAAACCTTCTTCATTGAGCGATATCGGTGAAGTGTCCTCTCAGCGATCTAGGTGGAGAATACAAGATTGGAGGCTCGACCTTGTGTATGAGCCGCTAAGACTGGAGTATTTGAATATTAAAGTAGAAAAAGAACTTAACAAAGTAAATATCAATGACCCAATAATGCTTAATATATAAGCTTTCAGTGGTAAAGTTCAGGTGAAGAAGAATCATATTGTAAAGAAAATTATAACAAAGGCGAAGAGCAAGGAAGATAAGACTAACTTTGGTCTTAGTACAGTGTTTAGACATAGAATTTGGTGCATTACTATTAATAGTGAATATAGGAATTTGCAAAAAAAAAAAATATCAACTTATAAGCTAAGGAAGCATAAACTTAGAAATGGCGATTTACTATTTTTGTTACCATAACAATATTGCCCAAATTGAGAGATGTTGTTCAAAGTTGATACATAAGAATATATGAAAAATTAATGTCCTTGCTTCGTTTGCAGAGGCGGCTACTTGTAGTGCACATTGTATGGACAAATAATATTAGTGCCTCTCCCTCTTTTATAGAGATGAATTAATGTTCCATATGTCAATTACGATTTTTTCAAAACCAATAAACAATAAGACAGAAGACTAGAAGTAGCCCAGGAATCATGTCTGCACAAATATTTTTTTCAGGAAATTTCTAAATAGATTTATAACATTTATATATATAATGTCAGATTGTAAAGACAGGTTCTATTCATTGAACATATATGTATGAAATCTGAAAATATTTGTAAATATCAAATGGAAAAGCTATATTTTTTCTCCAATAACTTGAACCTTGGAGCGATCCAATTGTACAATATGAATAGCAGACTTCTAAGGTTTGATATTCAATTATGCAAATTCTTATTGTAGATTTCATAGGTTAGCAGAAATGGAGGTGTCTGAGAACCTGATCTTTCTCCAATAAGAACAGTGTCAGAGGCATCTACTTTGTCTGGTGGCTTATCAGTTCCTTTAGCTGCTTTAGCTACTACACCACTTGGTAGAGGAGCAATAGGTGTAGCATTTAACTCTTTTGACAACAAATTTTGTTGTCTATGAAAACATTCTTGTTCTAGAAAAATGTTGCAGAGATACTGCACTTTGAGAAAGGCAGATTTGAGCAGTAAAATCTTGTACAAAAATTGAGAAGAACTTTGTACTGATTTATGGATTTCTATGTGTTTCTGTTGTAGCCAATGTTTGTAGAAGTGCTGGTGCTACAAAGAAAAGGGAAAAATTAGTAAAAATCTTGCTATTTTGGATAGCATAATTTAAATTGCATATATCTGATTTTTTGTTGAAAGATGAGGAATAATTATAAGTATACCTAGCCTTGGTAGGGCTTCCGTTGCTGTCAACAAATTGGATCTCGTTGTCTTCGTTGATTGTAAATGTACCATTGATTTTGAAATCGTGTAGCATATACATTGTTTCTTGTTTCCTTTTAACATAGTCTTGAAAAGACATATGCGCTAGGTTGGGAAGTAACTGTTTCAAGAGGAATTTGCTTCGGATGCAACATTGCAAATTGGTGTTGTTGGACTTGATTATGCAATTAAGACACTGTGAATAGGAAAAAGATGAATTTTTATTGCACTTTAGGCAATCAACTGTATTATCCTCTATCATTGTAGAGGCTGGTATTGGTGAACTGCATTCAACACAAACTGGTTCAAATGGCGTAGATTAAATGCTTGCAATTGTCAATGTTCCTTTTATCTGTTCATAGAGGAGGACAAGTAGTATATGTCAAAATAGAAACAGATGAATAAACAATTGCATATTGAGTAGTAGAGGTACTGTTTCATTTGTACTTACAAAAAATGTTGGAGGGTTCGATTTTCTGAGTTCTTCTGCTGCTTCTGCATTCAATTTTGTGATGAATGTAGCTCTCGTTGTTCGAAGTGTTCTGTCCTTCAGTTATTTCCTCTTTGTTATGTTTTTGAATAACATAATTGGAAGATGGCCTTTTTGAAATTCTTGCTCAATTTCATCATAGAGCGGTGCAAATGTTTCAAATAACTGCAACTGCAAAAGAACATAGAAAGTTTTTTTTTTTTTTTTTTTGAAACTGAATTGAAATGTAGGATGGAACTAGCAATATAAAAACATTGCAAAGTAATTTATGTTATTGTTGCTCGATTGTCATCGAAATTTCCATCTTTAATTTTCAATGTATATTGGAAACCAACTTTATGTGCTGTTGTGACAACTGCTGCAATTGTTCCAAATGGATATGTTTTTGTATTTTTTGTAAGCTATTTTACTGTTGTATCTGAAATGAATTTTTATTCTTTGCAAATTGTTGGTATGTTCTGTACGGTGCTTAGTTCACTTAGTAGCAGAATCCAATCACAATCACCGCGGTCATAATTTGTTTTGGGAAGAAATTTAAAATTTGTAATAGATATTGCTTTTCCTACTGATATTTTTTGTCCATGTTGTTCAATAAGCTTAGTTGGTATGGACAATGTGATTGTCATGATTCCTTCGGCATTTGTCAAATCTGCACGTAGTATTTGTCGTGCTTTGTGGACTTTATCAAGATATGTGCTATAGATAACCATAACATCTCCATTGAACATTTTTCCAGTTTTGTGAATGTTTAGTTCTTTAATGGTAACTGGAACTAAATATGTTTCTTTCGATCTGTGTATTGATTATGTTGATGTTGCAAAAGAAACAATTAGAAGTAAAATATATTGGTGATAAATATGAATGCTATGTGGATGGTGCGTATAAGAATTTGTTTCAAATTTACTTACTTTTCTGATTCAGTTGCACTTGATATTTGTTGTTCTTTGTCTATTCTAGCTTGTTTTCCAGAACTGCGAGATGAAAAAGATACGACGTCACTGAATGGTGCGCTTGAACGCAAGGACGAAGTGTTTGGTAAATTTTAATAACTAAAAATAAAAATAAAAGTATAATCCTACTGTATATTGTACAGGAAACTGAATATTAGTTATTGAAAGAAATATTAATTTCATTTAAAAACTTCGATAATGGAATACTTATAAACTATACAATATTAAATTCAGAAAATTATATTAGTGCAATAGAGATATATACTGATCTGAGTTGCAAATATTAAAAGTTTTTTTTGGCTGAGAGAAAAAAATGATTCAATTCCAGTACTATAGAAACGTGTAAACGCATCTAGTACAGATGTATGAAAGTTCAGGTACTGCTGATTAGCATGAAAACATTTACATATGCATCAAAGACTAAGTAAGTTGGGCGTAATAAGAAAATCTGGATGTGTTTCTTGATCAAGCTCACTTTCCAATGTTGTTACTTATTATGGGTGGTTGGAAGTTTACAAAATAAATATGTTGATCAAGATATATGTCATTTGAGCTTGTTGTACTACCCAATGAAAAATAACATAGAAACACCATAGGACAAAAGAAACAAAAAAAAAAGGTATAGATAAAATTTCAAAGATAATAGGGATATTAAGAGAAATAATGATGAGATTGGAAAAAAAAAATTCAAATTGCACAATGTGAATTAAGATGCATATGGATTATGAAATAATTTAGTTTGATGTAACTGAAATAGAGTTATAATTTTGGAAGAAATTTAATTTGTATTTGATATTATCTTTATTGCAATTTAGAGGTTGACAAGAAGCAACATGGGAAATTGGAGGAGATCTTAGTGAAAAAGGGTTCAAATTTAAAGTGAACAGGAAGCTTGACAAGTTTCTAGAGGAAGGGTGAGGAAAAGGAATTAAAGGTTGACAAGAAAAGAAGAACAAGAAGACTGGGATTCATAGAATTATGCATGTAATAGTTCTGATGCAAATGAGCAATTGGTGATGATTGTCAAGTTTAAGCATGGAACATTATTGAGATGATGAAAAGGGAAACAAATTGTGTCGTAGTGCTAAAATACTGTAGAGAATAAGATTCAGTATTCAGTGGTGTTTATTGTTAGATAACTCCAAAGTGGTTATATATAGTTTGCAATTTGCAATGGGGCGTGTCTCATTTGTGCATGAAAATATTACAATGGGTTGAAAGACAAATTCAAGAAAGAAAGTGAATTTTGTGATGCTTGAGAAATAAATCATTGATGCATAGTATAATTCTATATGAAGAACAGTGCTATAGAAGTCAGCACTAGTAATATAAGAACAGGTCTTGCAATAGTTTTGTAGAAAGAAATAAACAATTAAACATAGAGATATCTCTATACATATGCATTGAAGGGTAAGTAATTTTAGTGCAGTAAGAAAACCTGGATGTGTTTATTTCTTTTTGTGACTTGTCTTTGCCTATTTGACTCATTGTACAAAGCTATAGTAATCTGCAACACATACAATTAGAAGTCAAAGTCATAGTAGTTAAAAGGCTATTATGCAGCTTTCAAAGAGTTTTTTTAGAAACAAATTAAAGATATGTTTGGTAATAATGCTCACTATTGATTTCATTTGTATAATAAGGACATGAGTATGCAAGTCTGATACTATTGACTAGAAAAAAGCATTAGACTACTTTCATTTGCACTATGTTTGTGTTGCATTTTTGTCTTCAATGATGAGACAAATAGTATCATGGTTGCTCCAATATGTATCTAACCTGAAAGTCTTATAGCTACAATTTATGTTTGACCATATGTGATCAATGATTGATAATTGTTGATTGTTATTTGTCTCTAAAAGAAAATGAAGGTTGTAATTGTGCATATACGATCTTAGTTTGTTTGTTTTGTTGTTGCTTTAAAGCATATTGATGTTGAAATCGCCGACAATTGCTATTGTTTGATTTGAATGTATTTTGCATAATGCTTTTGAAAGAAGATCCAATGTATTGTTCAATGTTGCATATGACGCAACATAGACATTCAAGACTATAATATCCATGTCATGAAGAAGCATATTTTCTAGTGTAGCTTCAATGCTTTTTTCTTCAAGATGAATATGGTTCAAGATCTTTATATGCTTTTTAATACAAATTAGGAAACCATGTTTACTATGATTTGATATGCAATTGAATGTTTCAAGTCTTTTTAGTAGCATTGAATTATTCAAATGTGTTTCTTGTAAACATAGGATGTCATATTGCATTAGATCATAGTCATTTAAAAAATCATCAATATGTATTTGTAAGCTACAAGTGTTTAGAGAAATAATTGAAATGTATGCTTTTGTTTCCAATAACGAATAGTTGTAGTCTAGTTTCCACTTTGCGTTTCTGTGTAAACATTCCATTTCAACAGAAAGTTTGTGTTGAATTTAAAAGTTTTTTTTCTTAAGTGGAATAAGCAAATACAATGATTATATGTTTCTCACACGAGAAAGAGATGTATATACTAATCCATGGCATTGTATTCCTAAAGGATCAAATGCAATATTTTCTAGTGTCAAGCCTTGTGATCTGTGTATTGTACGTGCACATGCTAGTTGGATTGGGAATTGTTTTCTGATTTTCAAGCTGCCTGTTTTTGCTAATACAGAAATTGGCTTTGTTGTGCGCAGTATGGGAATCCAATCACTAGAAATTTCTCTGCTATATAGAAAAGCAAATTTATTTGCTTGTTGACGGCCAACACGTTAATCATAGAATTTGATCCATATTACGCCAAAGTTGTCTAATTTTACATATGCTTTAATGATACCATCTGCACCGTTGACTAGACCGTCTTGTAAGTCATAGTTTCCTGCATATATTTCAACTAGCATGTTAAGTTTTAGGACAATTTGTGAAGGCAATGTTGCTATTTGTGCATGAGATGGTATGTGTCCATGGTTTTCTTCTTCGTAATCAATTGCATTAATTACAATTTCATCACCAGGAACAATAGACAACATTTTCTTGTTATGTAATGATACATCTTTATTCCTAAAAAAAAGATAGGGGAAAGTAGGATCATTAGGAGCATTTCAAATACAATGTCTATTTAGGTAATTCAAATCATCTTTTGTTTGATTACTTAAGCGCATCCTATTCAAAATGCTAATGAATTTTTCATTTGTTTGACGCATTGCAATGTGAAATTCATAGTATTTTACATGTTCTTTCCAAAAGTCATATGTTATTGGTTGCCTTCTTATTGTAGGTTGTTCAAATATTAGTGAATCTTGTATAGGTTGTGCTTGGTACAAGTCACCACAAAATATGATATCAATGTTTCCCAAGTATTTTGTTTGATTGTGATTAATTTTTCTTAGTCGATCATCAATTTGATATAGAAAACAACTTCCAATTAGAGATACTTCATCAATGAGAACAACCCTTAATTCTTCGTACAGTTGTGTTAATTTGTCTAATACATCGTTGCTAAGTGGAATAAAACTAGTTTTGTTGAAAGGCATTAGCAATGCAGAATGAATTGTAACTCCACCTGCATTATATGCAGCTTTACCTGTATATGCTAATATCAAACCTTTTGGATTCAAAGGGTTTGTATTGTAATGTTCATTGTAGATGCGCATGAGCATTTGGAATATTGCTTTTGCTGTGAATGTTTTTCCAGTACCAGCTCCTCCAGTCAAAAATAAGTAGAATGGTTTGTGTATGTTCTTTCGTTTTTTCATTGCAATGTCTTTGAGTATTGCTTGTTGTTCTTTACTAAGAATTCTCCTAATATTGTAGTATTCTTCATTGCTAAGCGTAAATGGATGTTCTGTAAATTGAAAACCAATGTTAAGATGTCTTTTTTTCTCATTGCATTGGGGAAATTTCGAATCTTTAGCCAAGTCATACTTCTCAGTAACATCATTAGATATTTCAGGTTTTTTTATTGTATGATTAGAAGTTGCAGTGCTGCTATCAATTTTTTGAATTGCTTCTTCCAAATCACCCCATTTCTTGTTCATGTTATATGTGAACTTAGTTTCATTGTTTTTTATTGTGTTCTTATGCAACATGTATGCACTCTTCCATCTAGAGGAGTCTTGCTTTAGTGCATTTTCATTGTTTTCAAATGGAACATATAGCAAAAGTTTTTCTCTGTAATAGTTTTCATAGTCAATGTGTTTTTTGTATTTAATGAATCGAATTACTTTTTCTTTTTTTCTTTTTGATATTCGTCTACCATCTTTCCTATACTTTGATACAAATTCGGCTAAACATATATGCTTAATAGCATTAGGCCTATTAATATAGTAATCAATTATAGAACTGCACATAACATCTTCAGAGTTGTCAGGAATTTGTTTCAAAAGAGTAGTTGGTTTAAGTATAAATGTGCGTTTGTCTATTGGTGTTGTGTTTATAAAGTTGCATTCTCTTGAACTGTGATTCAATGGTAGTGATAGAGCTATGTGGACTGCTTGTTGAGCTGAAATTTGTTGAAGGTTAAGAACAGCATTGCCTAGAGATCGTATCATTTGAATAGCATCAATTTTGCTCTTTTCATGTTCTTTTCGTATCCTTTTGAATGCATTTGTCATAGATCTGTCAAATTTGGTCATATATGAAGTGCAATATGAAGCTGCAGCATATGCATTTAAAACATATTAAGCATCTGTATTTGCATTTCATAGGTGTGGCATATTGTATGCAAAGCTATTATTCCATATTTCTGATGGTTTTCGTTGCAAGAATACCATTGGTTGTGTTAATGTACTTTGTATTAATTCGATGTAATCAGTTTCTGTTAACTGGAATTCATATAAGAAATCTTCACGACTAGTTGATTTGTCATAGTGTTTTTTCTCTAAGGTGCTTTGCAAGGACACAAATTTTTCATTTATTGAGCCATGTACCGAAGTAATTGGTTCAAGAATCCTTGTTCTTTTCATTGGTAGCATCGGAAATTTGTATCTACATTGTGATGCTTTTCTTTTTTTATAGATTTTGGTATGATGATGTTCATGTATCTTTGCGAGTTCTGGATCAAGGTGATTTTTGCTACAAGTTATATAGTTATCCAAGAAGTTTTCAATTTCTAAGTTAGTATTAATTCCATATACTGGAGCATTTTCTATCCATATAAGAGCATGTTCATGTGCACTACCTCTATTTTGGAACTTAGTTACAAAGTAGTAATCTAATATTTTGCCAAAAAATATGCTATCTTGACAGATCAATTGCTTCAATGCATTTGTCTTATGTCTATAGTAACGTGTACATGTTACTGGGTCCTTTCTGACAAGATAATCAATGTTGCATTCCTCAATTGTTTCAATGTGTTTCTCTTTATTTCTATTGTTATGTAATTTCGTAAGATTTTGTACTAGTGGTGTCCACAGATGCTCTGCACTTGTAAATGTAACAAAGAAAGTTGGAGGACCTAATTGTCGTATCATTGCAAATATATGTTTCTGCATTTGTTGATGGTAATCAGGAGAAATTCTTATGTGTTTGAAATCTATGTATCCAATGTGACTTTTTAGTAACTTTTCTAAGTTGGGCTTGTACTTAACATCTTTTGCTAACAACTTTATTCCTTGTAATTTTCCTTTTCTTATTCGTACTGAGATGCATGACATGACCTTTTCAATGAGTATTTGCATTGTCTTGAAGAACAAATTTGTGATGTGATAGGAAAAGTGACCACTGCAATGCACTAGTTCCCATTTTACTATTTCTTGGTAACGAAATCTTTGTAGTATATCATCGTCACGTGGATTTCCAAAGAATAGTGTTGGGAAACTCATTTCTTTTGCATGTTTGTCTTTGAATATCCCAAGTGGTCGTTGTTCCTCAGCTGGTGCTATTTCAATAATCTTGTCGTGTAAATCATGAATTAGTTGTGAAGCTATGAATCCATGTACCAAGGTTTTAGTTGGCCTTTCACTTTCTGAAATGATATCAGTTTCACTTTTGCTATCAATGCTGTCATCGTCAGATTTATTACCTTTATTGTCCAATTCAAGCATATGATTCCAATTGCTATTAATGGAAATGTTTTCAGTTTTATACGAATTTTGAGAACATAGTTCTTTAAGTGATCTCATGACAATATGCACATGCACTTTTCCTGTTTGATATACATTCTTGTATTCTAGTCGCCGTTTTAATGCAATAGCAATTGTGATTGTATTGTTTATGGATTGTGGCAATTCTTTTTTGACAATGTCCATCTGGATAGGCACATTGATTATTGAACCAGTTAAGCCCATTTGTGATCGCTTCTTCCCACATTGTCTTATTTGTGCAAAGGGAATTCTCAATGCAACAAGTCTTTCCTCAAGCTCTGAAATTCTTGTTACAGTTTGCAATGGCTTGTTACATCTTATTTGTTGAGGTGTTGCAAAGCGAGGCAACTTTGCATTCACAAGTTTTGTTTTGCAAGATCTACAAATGGTATTTAAATGCAATGTCTTACATATTGGACATTTGGTTTTTGGTGTGTCTTCAATTTGTCGTTTGTAAATTTCTATGGGAGTACTTTTTCATGATGAACAATTTTTATCTGCTATTTTATTTCTATTTTGTCCAGTTTTATTTGGGTCATTTGTACGTATCATTTGTTTCAATTTGCGCAAGTTTATTCTATTGTTGGTGTTTTCGTGCATTTGTACTATTATATGTTGCAGATTGCACCGATTTGTATTTTGATTTGATAGTAATGGTTCATAATGAATGTGTGATGTACTTGTTTCAAATGATAATATGTTGTATGTTTGGTTGAAATTTGTTTTTGATTGGTAGTAATTCACAATTGTTTTATTGGTAAATGACCATATTTGTATGTTTACATTGAATATGATCGATGTCCATTGGAAGAAAAATGGTGTTCCCTCAACTCCTCCTTTTTTCATATGGCATTGCCATATTAATTGGGTATTGTTGCCAGCCTGCAACCATTTTTTGACTTTGTATAGTTTCATTTGTTAAGTGTTTTTCTATACAATTTAATGCATCGTTGCTCCTAGCCATTAGTGCATTGCAAAAATATTGGACAATGTAGAGTCTGAAAGATTGTTCATCAAATTCAGGTGCTATTAAATGACAAATTGCACTAAACATGCTATTAGAACATTTCAACATAGCTTTTTTTGTTATATGCAATCCATGAATTTTCATTTCATGAACAACGGATTCATAATGGTTTTCAAGAAATTTGCAAAGAGGTGACAAGGAATAATTTGGTACAAATTTGCATATACATAATCCTTTGTATAATAGGGGTTCAAAATGTCCACTAATGGGATATGTATCATGAAACAAAATGTTTAGTGGAATTGTATCTAAATCGTGGTTGAAGAACAAATACCTTGTTTTCATTGTTGGCGACCAGACTCTAATTGGTATGTTCAACCACTTTGATAGCCACCGTATACAGAATGTGTCTCCCCATAGGCCTCTTTCAGTTTGGAAATTGCTATTAGATGCAGAAAAACGCATTCTACGAAGGTATGTGTCAACATCGTGAATTCCATGAAGTTGATATAACATGATAGGATCTAGTTCATATTGGTATGATTATTTTGCCTCTGTGTCATTTTTCTGTAGAAAATTGAGAAAATTGTCTATTTTTCCATTGCACAGTTCAATAGACGAGCAACGAAAGTGCAGAAGCACTTCAAATGCATTGAAAAAAAAATCTCCAGGAGTATATGCAAATTGTTGTAGTCTAAAGAGACTATGGTTCATTAAAACGATATCAATATTAGTATCTATGCGATGTTTTTTTGCTAGATGGTAGTTTTCAATGTCTATGATTTCAACCATTTTTTTCTATGTATTTATTCTTCAAATTCATATGGTGATTTGTTTACTAAGTAATATGTATCTTAGATTTTTTTTCCTCAAAGATGAGAAGAGCTTCTATAATATTTTTTTCTTTATTGAATATATCTCTATGATAATGTTTACTAGCACAAAATACTAATTTTACTATTATATTGTATCTTTGATTTCAAAACAGTAAAATAAGAGAAGAAAAGTTGCAAGTAACTAGTTCCTATTTTGCATCTCTCTCTATTTCAAAAGTATCACTGCAAAACAAAGAAGATGCAACGTTGATTATTGTCTCTGAAAACATGAATCTCACATACAAGCTATGTATTCTAGAAATAATTCACTTTTGTATACAATAGAAAGCATGAAATATAGATTGTATGTGTCTTGATTAGTAAAGCTAATCTTGCTAGTTGTAAACAACATAGTTGTAATTACGAATATGTATGTACAGTTAGATATGCATTGTAGCATAATAGCATCTTGAAGGAAACAATATGCTTCATACAAATAGCTGAACGTGAGAATTGACTTAGTTATTACAAAGCATTCATCCCTTATGCAAGTCCCAACTTTATTTCACCAAAGCATGTACTTGCAAGTCAATGTAGCAAATATTGGACAAGATAGGTCAACATAATATGGACTAATTCTATCATTATATTTTTAAAATTTGGTGGTTACACCACTTTTTGTGATAAGACAAAATATTCATTTCAATGATGAATAAATGTATTCTATGATGATTGCTAACAACTAGTCATTGTTCTATGGACATTATGTTGTGTAACCAGCTCCAAAAAGAGAAGAAAAGAGATATAAACGCCTTAGAAATGAGCCACTTCGAGGGGGCAACCTCCAATACATTACATAAATGAACAATTCTTGGATGATACAAATGAACAAAACCTCCTTCTATATATAGGAGTCCATGGGGCCACAATATAATCCTAGTGGGCTACAATGTAATCCTAGCCGACCTAACATTAATAATTTAAGGGCACAATAATAATAAAATGGGGGTTACAAGGGTACAATAATAACAATAAGGGGGTTACACTAACAACAATAAGGGACTATACTAGTAATATAGGGACCTAACATGCCCCTCTCCTTCAAAGAAAGTGTTGTCCTCAACGCTTGAGTAGCTCTGGGTGCTTTTGTATAAAATTCTCATCCTCCCATGTAGAATCTTCAGTGGGTAAGTTCTTCCACTTGATGAGATACTCTGAAATTGATCGATTCCGTAGCTATCGAGTTCTTGTTTCCATGACCACTTCAGGTTCCAATATTATTTTCCTTCCTCATCAAGTTCTGGCAATATTGTTTGAACTGGAAGATTTTCACCTATAACCTTCTTTAAGCATGAAACATGGAAAACTGGATGTACTCGCGAAGAAGCAGGAAGCTCCGATTTGTATGCCATAGTACCAATCTTTTGCAACACCTTGTAAGGACCATAGTACTTTGGTGATAATTTATTATCCTTCTTAGCTTGCTTGAGGGACATTTGTTTGTATGGTTGTAGCCGTAAAAATACCCAATCTCCTACATCAAAACTTCTCTCGCTGCGATGTTGATCTGCCTGTTGTTTCATTCGATTTTGTGCCAAATTCGGGTTATCCTTTAAGAGTTGGAGAACTTCTTGTTGATGCTCGATGTGATCTTCCACTGCTTGAACCTTCTAATTTTCTCTTAAATATGATGTGATGGATGTTGGATGATATCCATAAAGTGCCATAAATGGGGTCATTTTTGCTGCAGTATGGAAGGAAGTGTTATACCACCATTCAGCGAGAGGTAACCACTTGACCCATTGTGTTTGTTTATGAGATACAAAACAACGAAGATATCCTTCCAAACATTTATTTACTATCTCAGTTTGACCATCAGATTGAGGATGATAAGATGAGCTATGAGCTAATTGAGTACCCAAACAAGAAAATAACTCTGTCAAAAAATTTCCAGTAAAAATGGGATCTCTGTCGCTCACAATAACCCTTGGGCTTCCATGTAGTTTTTGAATTCTATCCATAAATGTAGTAGCAACTGTACTTGCTTTAAATGGATGAGATAATGCACAAAAGTGTGCATACTTGGTAAGTCTATCAGCTACCACCATGATGACACTCTTTCCTTCGGACTTAGGTAAACCTGTGATAAAATCCATTGAAATCTCCTCCCAACGTTGACTTGGAATGGATAAAGGTTGTAGAAGTCCTGGGGTCTTAATTGTTTCCACTTTAGTCTGTTGGCAAACCAAACATTCCGCCACAAACTTTCGAATATCAGATTTAAGGCCATCCCAAAAAAATTCTTTCTTCACCCTGTGGTAAGTTTTTAAAAATCCTGAGTGTCCTCCTAAAGGAGAAGTGTGCAATTCCAGAAGAATCTTTTGTTTTAGTTTGGAATTCTTGCAAAGATATAAGCGATCTTTGTACCATAAGGAATCATTTTTCCAAATAAATGTATCAGATGTACTAGGATCTTGCTGCAACTTTTGAATGAGTTTCCATACATCTTTGTCCTTCTTCCATTCATCTCTTGCTTTGGTTATCCAATCTGGTTGGATAATAGAAATGGCACAAAGCAATGCTTCCACCTCTTCATTCTTTCTTGAGAGTGCATCTGCAACAACATTTATCTTCCCTTTTTTGTAGATTATTTCAAAGTGCATAACCCAACATCTTTGTGACCCATTTTTGCTGCTCTTCTAAAGATATTCTTTGTTCCAAAAAGTGTTTAAGAGTATCATGATCAGTTTTTACCTTGAAGTGTCTTCCCATTAGGTAAGTTCGCCATTTCTTTAGTGCATGCAGTATTGCTAACATTTCCTTCTCATAAATAGGTTTCTGTAAATACTTTCCCTTGATTGGACGACTTTCAAAATCAATAGGTCTTACTTCCTGCATTAAAACTGCACCAATTCCATTTCCTGAGGCATCACATTCCACAATAAAGGTTTTTGTGAAGTCTGGCGTAGCTAAGACCGATGCATGGCACATTGCCTCCTTAAGACGTTCAAAGGCCTTAGTTGCTTCAGGAGTCCATGAAAATGCATCTTTCTTCAATAATGTTGTTAGAGGTGCTGCTATTCTCCCATAGTTCTTAACAAACTTGCGATAATACCCTGTTAACCCGAGAAATCCTCGCAACTTCTTTATGGTTGTGGGGACTTTCCATTCCTTAATGGCTTTAATTTTGTTAGGGTCTACTTTAACACCCTCGTGAGATACAATGTGACCCAAATATTCCACCTCTTGTAATCCAAAGAAACATTTGGATTTTTTTGCATATAATTGTTTCTCCTGCAATAGTTTGAGCACCCTGTCAACATGTTCAACATGATCCTTCCAAGACCTGCTGTAGATTAGTATATCATCAAAAAATACTAGCAAAAATTTTCTAAGGAAGGGCTTGAAGATGGAATTCATCAACCCTTGAAATGTAGAAGGTGCATTGGTAAGACCAAAAGGCATGACCAAAAATTCATAATGACCCTCATGAGTTCGAAATGCTGTTTTTGGAATATCTTCAGTCTTCATTCTAATTTGATGATATCCTGAACGCAGATCCAACTTGGTAAAATAAATTGCTCCATGTAATTCATCCAATAATTCATCAATCACAGGAATGGGAAATTTGTCTTTAATGGTGAGCTTATTGAGCTCCCTATAATCCGGACAAATTCGCCATGATCCATCCTTCTTGTGTACCAAAACTATAGGAGCAGAAAAAGAACTTTGACTAGGTTTAATTATACCCGCCTCTAACATTTCTGCAATCATACGTTCAATTTAGCTCTTTTGGAAGTAAGGATATCTATAAGGCCTAATGTTTGGAGGAACACTTCCTGGAATCAAATGAATAGCATGATCATGATCACGAATAGGTGGGAGTCCTTTGGGAGTTTCAAACACCTTGGAATGATTGTCCAAGACTTGTTGGAGATATGCAGAAATAGATGATTTTGATGTCGGAACTTCTAGTGAGCATAATTGTGCAATTACACCTCGTTGTTGTTTCTTTAGAAGCTTTGTCATGACATTAGAGCTTATTATCCTTCCCGGCTTCCCTTCAATACCTCGCAATTCGACTTCTTTTCCTTCTGAAAAAATTTTCAAGAAAAGTTCTTGAAAATTAAAAGCTACCGTCCCCAAAGATTGTAACCATTGTACTCCTAGTACAACATCAACACCTCCCATAGGAATGGAAAGCATTGGACTAGTCAATACATATTCCCCATGGTTAGCTTGATATTATGGCATTTTCTAGAGCAATTTATAGTTCCTCCATTTGCAACCATCACTTGACATTCTGGTGCTGGGTATAGGAAACAATTTAATTCCTTGGCTACCTTACAATGAATAAAATTATGGGTGCTACCTGAATCAATCAACACTATTACCCTTTTCTTCTTGATCTGTCTTGCTATCTTGAGAGTTTGAGGAGTGGTAATTCCTGCCAGTGCATTACATGATATGGTCGGATTCATTTCTTCCTCTTCTATGGCTGGTTCCTGGTGTATATCCTCTTCTTTTTCATTTTCTTCTTCTTCTTCACAATCTATGTAAAATAATTTCTTTTCAGCACACTTATGACCTTTAGTGTATTTGCTATCACAACTGTAGCAAAACCCTTTTGCTCTTTTTTCTTCCAATTGTTGTGGTGTCAACCTTGTAGGTTGTGGAAATCTAGGCGTAGCAACACTTCCTTCTTTATAGAATTGAGTGGTAGGCTTCCTTGTCGCCATAATTTTACATTCAACTTTTCTTGCCAACCTGAATGCCTTCTCCAATGAATCAGGTTCCAAAACCTGAACTTCATGTTGGATGTTATCCTTTAAAGTGCCTATGAAGAGATCAATCCTGTGTTCCTCTGGAATATCAGTTACCCTTATATTCAATTTTTGGAAGTCCTCAATGTCCTCCCCCACTAAACCCTTTTGTTTGAGATTTGTCAATTGGCTAAAGAAGGTGTTGCTCTTTGTATCCTCATAATGTGCTATCATTTCCTCCGTAAAAATTGACCAAGTGACAATTTTTTTACGGGAGCAAAGCCATTGATACCATACAAATGTATTTTCTTCTAAATGTAAAGTTGCAATGCGTACCTTTTGTGTGTTTTGCACGTTATGGAGATCAAAATATTGCTCCATCTGTAGTATCCATGTTACAGGATCCTTTCCATCAAACTTCCTCGTATCCATTTTTGGAATATGGTGGTTCTTCCCGCCAACATTAGAGGTTATGAAATCACGATTAACATTTATTTTGTTCTCATCATGAGGTTCTTCTACTATATTTCCGCCATTAGGAATCGTTTCTTGTTTTAAGCTTGTCATCAAGCCTTCCATGTATTCTTTTATATCATTCTTTATGTTTTCCATGTTGTCTTTCATGTTTTCATCGATCTTAGCTTCCATGTCATCAATCTTAGCTTCCATGCCCACTTCCATGCCATCCATCTTAGATTCCAAACCATTCATCTTAGCTTCCACGCCTTTCGTCAAACCATCCATCTTAGTTTCCATTCCTTTCTTCAAAACTTCCATTTCATTTTTTGTTGTTCTTTGCGAGAGCGAAATTTGTTGCACTTGCTCTTGTAATTTTGATATGTCATGTTGCCATTCTTCGTCTTCATGAGTCATAGTAGAGCCTTCTAAAGGCTTAATGGGAGTTGAATTATTTTTAGGGACCATTTTAGAATCCAATACTGATATCTATTCTACAATATTCCCTTGGAATCAATTCAACTTGATTCTTCAAACAAGACTTATGCAATTGGAAAAAAATACACACCTTTTACTTGCTTTTTAGGAGCTCTGTATTGAAATTCAATTATATCTGTAATTGAGAATCTTCAATATCTAAAATTCACTTCTGTAGTAGCCTTTTGAACTGTCTTTCAAATGCCACAGATATGATCTGATTTGGATTCTTCAAGACAAAGTTATTTCCAATCTCCCACAATGACCCAACTTTGGACTGGTTCAGTATAGCGAACTTGTACGGATTTCCACGTGTCACTGTTTTGTCCTTCGTCTCTAAAATTGATAGCCAAAATACTGCGGTCCGTGTACTTGCAACCACTTTTTACGGCACTCAAATCCGATGCCAAGAGAGAGAGTTATTGAAATTTTCCCACGATCACCTCTTTGAGATGAAATTCAGGAGCCTGAAAAAGCACTACCTTCCACAGATTATATCTCCAAAAATATTGCGAACCAGGCTCTGAAATTTTTTGCAACTTTCTTCAGGATTTCAGCTTCGCACCATATGAATTTCAGATTCTGAACCTTCATAGAAACGTTTTTATAGCGCAAATGCCACGATGACCTGTTTAGGAGCCTGAAAAAATACCTAACTTCCACAGATCATATCTCCGAAAATATTGCGAACCAAGCTCTGAAATTTTTATACAAACTTCCTCAAGATTTCAGCTTCGTACCCTAAAAATTTCAGCTTCTGAAGCTTCGTATAAAAAAAGTTATAGCGAAAATGCCACGATGACCTGTTTGGAGCAGCGAAACCCTAGAATCCAAAGCTCTGATACCAAATGTTGTGTAACCAGCTCCAAAAAGAGAAGGAAAGAGATATAAACGCCTTAGAAATGAGCCACTTCGAGGGGGAAACCTCCAATACATTACATAAATGAACAATTCTTGGATGATACAAATGAACAAAACCTCCTTCTATATATAGAAGTCCATGGGGCCACAATATAATCCTAGTGGGGCCACAATGTAATCCTAGCCGACCTAACAATAATAATGTAAGGGCACAATAATAACAATATGGGGGTTACAGGGGTACAATAATAACAATAAGGGGGGCTACACTAACATAATAAGGGGTTATACTATTAATATAGGGACTTAACACATTAACAATGATGGTGTATACAACAACAACATTTGGATCATCTGAAGTCGTATCGATACGACCTGGTAGCACATCTAGATTTAAAGTATTGACTATTTGTTTTTTTCTTTTCTTTCCTTCGTGTTGATCTTTGACAACTGCTTATTATTTTTTGCATATTAACAAATGTACTGCATACAACAACAACATTTGCACCATTTGAAGCTACAGCTAAACCACTTCTTACAAGGTCTACATGCAAAGTATCCAACACTTGGTTGCTTTGTTTCTATAGTCTATTTTGATATTAGCGGTGTATTCTTCTCCTATTAGTTGTTGTAGCGTCTTTGAAAGTTGCATGTCACTACATTCCATCGTTCCAAATTTATATATTCCATTCAATGCAGCAAGTGGCACCTAACTTTGTTAAAACATCAAGAAAAAAACAACAAATTAAGTATCTAAAGGTATCAACTGACTGAAGAATAAGAGCAATACCAGAAGTTGAGACATAGTAACTTGTGCAGCATAATGTGGATAATAGATGACATAGAAAAATCTTGATTTATACTATATGCAATCTTTAAGATCCTATAATAATAACTTAGGGCATGGGACTAAGACTACCACCACCATAGGTCCATAGCAATAAGACTAATGTGACTATTTGGGTAGCTACTCTAATTTGCTATAAATCTCTAGACTATAGTGTAACAAGTACTATTCTCAGTAAGCTATAACTACATAACCTATAAACCACCCTTGCCTTTGCATATGTTCTATTTTCTACTTCTGTTTTGACTGCTCCTAGTGTTGCTTTTAATCGATCAATTAAACTGATTACTCTTGTTAGGTGTCTTGTATTCTGGAAGCAATTGTTTAAAGATTAATTCTGACTAACTTTCAACTAAGGTTCTTGCATTTTATTGCCTCCATAATATGCACAAGATGCAATAATTTCTTGGAGGATACCAATGAGTGCAAAATAGCTTCATTTTGGGTGGCTCTGAAAGGGCATATTGCTTTAGTTTTATTTTTAGTGTAATATGTGCTGCCACATATAAAAGGGCTGAGAGTCTTTGTAACAGTGTCATATGTTTTTATCTTAAAAAGCATAGCAAAGTGCGAAATAGAATAGGTTTACATAGAAGTATTATTTTTTTTTTAACTGAGAGACATAGAATCAAATTTTGTGCACTGTGTCTTGCAGCAGTCACTATTTTGTAAAACTCTCTATGAGAGGAAGACATTGTAACAACAGTTTTTGTTGTTAAGGAATAGAAGTATTTCTTTTCTCTCTGCTGTTGTCATCACATTTAATATTTGTTTCAAATTTTCACGCCTTTGGATGTTATTTAACGTCTAGCAACTCTGTCATTAGCCATCGAATGCAAAAACCAGCAAACGATGCAATAGAGACCTTCGAATTTTGCATCATAAATTCAAGGTCGAAGTGCTTTTAGATAGAAATGATAATAATCATGCTAATATGTTGTTGTATGAAAAAGAACATAGTTTTTGATCTGCTAACACCGAAGCTACAAAAGAAGTGAAATTTGATTCAGAAAATGATGATGATAATAATCTACATTTTTTGATGAACGGAGGCTTTAGTAAACAAAGTCGTTAATATTGCAAACGGATAAGCTTCCTCAAAGGAGGGGAACTCCCCCAAGATTGAAGATGATAAGATGTCGAAGTTTCATAATCTCAAATCAAATCCTTTTTCATGAAATCAAAAGCTTAAAAAGGTGAAAAGACTATTTTTTCGGAAAATCGCATTCAAATGAGTTGAAAATTTGAAGTTGAAAGAAAAATCAAAGATGTGTTGGAGCAAGTTGAGAAAGAATTGAGAAAAGAAATTGCAAAGAAAGAGATAGAACATGAAGTTTCTATCTCAAATGCTCATAATCAATTACAGGAAGTTCAACACAAAATTCAGGCGATATTTCAAGAACTTGCAAAAGAAAAGACGGAACATGAAGTTTCTATCTCAAATGCTCAGAATCAATTACAGGAAGTTCAACACAAAATTTAGGCGATATTTCAAGAACTTGCAAAGAAAGAGACGGAACATGAAGTTTCTATCTCAAATGCTCAGAATCAATTACAGGAAGTTCCACACAAAATTCAGGCGATATTTCAAGAACTTGCAAAGAAAGAGACGGAACATGAAGTTTCTATCTCAAATGCTCAGAATCAATTACAGGAAGTTCAACACGAAATTTAGACAATATTTCAAGAATCAGACTAAACACCTAAAGATTGGGAACTGGAAAACTATGAACCTTATCATAGATTGTAGATGCAAGAAACGGGACTGTAGTGATCACTCGGGAATTACTTCAAGAGCATGATCATACGTCGAATTTGGAGAACCTCAATCAAAACTTTTCTCACAAAATTGAAAGCTTAAGAGAACGGGACTGTAGCGATCACTCGGGAATTACTTCAAGAGCATGATCATACATCGAATTTGGAGAACCTCAATCAAGACTTTTCTGTCAATATCGAAAGCTTAAGAGAACAAAATATTATTTTTTCAGAAAATTTCACTCAAACTCGCCTTCCTAGCAGTACTGTACTGTCGAGGTCAGTTAAAATTGCAAAAAAGGAAAAAAAAAGCCAAATAATGCAGAGCCAATGCATTTTGACAGCCAGATAAATGGTATAGAATCCCGTCTGGCAAGGATTTATAAGATGAAAAAATTTATTCTATATCAAATTATATATATATATTAATTTTCAATCAAATAATAAAATAATGCGATGGAAACAAACTTCAAAACATACACTCTTTGAGATATATTTTTTTGTTGAAAAGTAAAATTACGATGTAATTTTTGTTGAAAATGGAAAAAAACTTCAAAACATACAGTCTGTGTGATGTAATTTTTGTTGAAAAGTAAAATTACGACGTAATATTGAAGGTTTTAGAAAAAATTAAAATTACAACGAAGTAATTTTTAATTAAATAATAATTTTAAAAAAAAAAATTACGAAAAGTATTTTATCTTTTTGAAAATTAAAATTATGGCAAAAACTTTTTAAGTCAAACAAAAACATAGTTTTTGATCTGCTAACACCAAAGTTACAAATGAAGTGGAATTTGATTCAGAAAATGATGATGATAATAATCTACATTTTTTAATGAACGGAGGCTTTAGTAAACAAAGTCGTTCCAAGGGAACTGACTTTGAATCCTCCGAGGCTGATACAAATGGTATTCTCATGCTAGAGACCTAACAAAATTATGTTTTCTATGTTTTCTCTGTATGATATAATCTTGAGAAGTACTTGTAGGAATTTTGTAAATTTGTTAAAAAGAAACAAGAATTGTAGGACGTACCAACTTTGTCAAATTCGAATGGAATTGCAATCATCAATGTTCCATCGGCTATCATTTAAAAACACAGTCCATAATATGTAGATTGCAGGTAGAATATCATCCACTTTGCACTCAGAATCAAATTAAGAAAGAGAATTTAATATGTGGGATTACGTGAAAGAGTAAGAGAAATTATGCTTAGCAAACCTTGCAATCGAAGGTGCATAGTTTCAGCCTAACTTGCGAAAGCTTGCTTGCAGAGTGTCAAGTCGCACAATAAATCTACTTGCAGATGTGTTGAGCAGAATACAAATATTTCGACGGCCAAGAATAGAAAATATAAAGAGCGGAAATAAAATTCATAGAGCTTCAAGAAAAATAACAGCTGCAAAGTAGAAACTGGTACAATTGCCATAATTTTATGCTATTTAATTTTGAATTAATGGTTGTTGATATCAAGAGATCTACATGGGATGTCTGTGACATCGACTAGATCCTCCAACTCAGATCTGCACTTTCATAATGAATATCATAAATTACATATTCGATGCGGAAAACCTTATTGTTAATAATGATTCTATGTATAATTAATAACATTGAAATTTGAGTTTTATTTTTTCATGATGGTTTTCGCAGCAGAATAGGTGGACAGCTGTGAGCATTTGTACAATCAAGAAATGACCGATGATAAATGTAGATTCGACACAACTTCTAATCATACAAGTAATAAAAGCTCCATGCATCACAATTTTATTTATGATGTTCTTATTAGCATGTGGCTGATGTGTACTTAGTAATGCTATATATGACAGCGGGTCAGTCAAGAGAAGTTCACCACTGATGTCAAGTACCTCGCGGGTCAGCTTCCTTCGTCACTGTACAATATATAGTACAAACATAACTTAATTTACTCGTTTTGACTTACGATAAAAGTCTTTAATAATTACCTATGGCCTTATAACCTTATCTTTATTACCTATGGTTTCAACCATACTACATTCTGAATAAAGCATATTTGAAGGGTAAAGTTAATGTGGTAAGACTTGAACGTTGTTAATCTCATATTAATTGAAAAGGTTTATAATCTTCAATGCACAAGCCTCCGTACAACACTAATGGAGTGAATTGCCCAGACTCACATGCATTTCTATGCGTAGGAAACGGAAAGCGAATTAGTTAAAATAGCAAGTTGAACAGAATTAATAGAGCCATAAAAATTGGCACGAAACAATTAACGACATAAGATCCCGAGAAATATCAAAACCATTAAATTGATATAATAACCCACAGTACAATTAATACTCATGGCTGAAATATCTCATAGGTGTGGAGTTCGAAAACTGTCAAACTGTGAAGTTAATCTACATACATAAGAAAATGGTATAGGTTAGTTCAAATATAACTAATTTAAGTAATAATCATCAACACATTAATGTTTATCATGTAATTGGTGAAAATTTGAATCTAAATTAGAAAAATAAGAATTATTCACTATAACTATTTAACATAATCCCAATTACTAAAATTATTTTTAAAAAATCACAATTTTAAGTATTATTATTTGTATTAGATTTATTTAACATTTCAACAAATTTCAATCCTAATAATTTTTTACAATTAATTTTTTTTAAATAATTTTTTAATTTTTTTATAATTAAAATAAATAATAATACAAAAATGATAAAGTTTATTTAGAACATAATTTAATTTAAATTTTAAATTTCTATAATTGTGTTCTCTATTATTGCTTGTATACACTGTTGTTGTGTAATGTTATATCATAGAATCTCAAATATTTATAGCAAAATGTTAAATAAATACATCGAGGAAATTTAAATTATTAAACTTTATTCAACTCATTTGTTTTCAACAATTTTCCAGGCCAACGATGCATCTTGTAACAGAAATCAGTTTATTGACTCAGAATTTTCCATTCAATAGTGATGATCTTACAAAACTGTAATGGTATATCGCATGCTCACAAGGTAGTAGATGCTATTTTTATAATGTGTGTGATAAACTTTTGGAGAAGCCACGTAGCAATCGGAGATCGACGAATCCTTGTAATAAATGTTAAAATTCACATTTTAACTTTTGCGATGCGATGAATAAATATAAAGGAAAAATAACAATCGCATCGCAAGTCTTAAATGGTGCGCAAGATAAATAGAATATGATTCATGCCGATTTTTCAATTGCGATGATCACATCGCAATTTGTTTGAGTGAAAACGTTTTTTCCAAATCCCAATCGTATCGGAGATTTTAAATGAAGTGGACTGTTATAATCTATCTCCGAAAATGCGATTGCGATTGAGCACAATCGCATCGTAATTTTGTAGTGAGAGGAATGCAATGTTTAATCTTTTTCCTGAGACGCGATTGTGATAAATCGCATCGCATTGTTATAAATAGAAAAAGTGCAATACTTAATATTATTCCGAAATGCGATTGCGATTGAATTCGATTGCATCGGAACTTCTCAAAGCAATAACAACTCTTTAAAAGAACTTTTCTGAATTTCCAATTGCGATTTACTATTCATTTTAACATATTTCTAAGTATAAAGTTTTTCTAATATGTTCAAAAAATGTTAAAAGGTCTTTTAACTCATCGGATCGGAAAGTTTTTAAAACTTGTAAACTTTGTGAATAAAATGTGATATGCATCTTTTTATTTATGGAAAAGATATAAAAAGGGGACCTATTTTTAAATGGCATTTATTCTAAAATTTTAAAAATGGGGAGGGTTGTTGTACAGTACAACAATTGGCGATTCACTGGAAGAAAAAGTTATCTCTGAAAAAATGAAATGAATACTATATTTAAAGTAAGTAAAAATTTCTAAAGATAAGGAAAACTTTTCTTAAGATAATTCAAATAAAATCTAACTATGAAAAAGAATAAAAATCACTTACAATTTCTTTCTAATTCTTCAAGGATAAAAACATTTTTTGGGTTATCTCAAGCTTTGATTAGTTGATAATAATAAAGTAAGTGGATTTTCTCAAGTTTAGCTTATGTAATATACTCTATTGTCACAGGTATTGCCTCTGCTGCCAGCAAACGTCTATAGTCTCGACAGGGTTAGCTTTTAACCATTAACTATTCATTGTCCCATCTAATTAAGACTATGAATTACTAAAAATAGTTGTAATTAAACTTAACAAGCCAGCTCGTGATGAGACTCCTTGTCTTAGTTTATAAGCCATTACCCTGTTTTGGTATGCAATATTGGTAATGTCAGTTTGATTACTTCATATGATCATGGTAAGCAGGCTCGTGATGAGACCTCTTATCTCCTAAATTTGGTCATATAATTTCTTTAGAATTACATTCTAAAAAATCACAATCGAAATGGATGGGGTGAAATAGTTGTATCCTTAAGAATAAATGGATGACAATTTTCAGATTTTTTGTTTGCCAAAGCTTGAAAAAGTATTTACTTTTTAAAGATAACGTTTCTGTGCTTAATAAACTTATAATGATTTACATTTTCCACAAAGTTTCATAAGATCATGCAAATGCTTTAAAAAAAGTTTCAAAGTTTAACATTTTATTGAAACTATATAAAAATTGTAATCAATTCCGTAAAAAAAATTATTTTACTTAAAATAAGTATTTATAACATTCTTTCTAAGACAATTTTCTAATAGTAAAAAATTCAATTAAAGACTATTAACAAACTTTATTTTACAAAAACAAATGAAAATTGCAGAAAGGGATATGTACAAGTAAGAAGGGGTTACCTCCGCTTGAAAATAATTTCTTTAAGACAAGCCCGTTTATAGGAAGAGATTCTCTCTTTCATGTTAAATCTTGAAGTATGAATGTATATGAACCTATCTTTTCAGCAATCTGAAATGGTCCAAGCCACATCTTTTGGAATTTGGTATGCTTACCTTCTTCCTCGTGTGCTTTATCCCATTTCAGAACAAGATCACCAATTGACAAATTTTTTGAGCCAGTGGAATTTGAATCAAAAGAGGATTTAACAAGCTATTGATGTTTTTCATGAACAATTCTTGCTTTTTCTCGTTTGAGGAAGGATTTTCTTCAATGAATTGCACCAGAGATAATGATGGAAGAGCTAGATTTGATGGTATTACAACTTCTTTACCATAGACTAAATTGAAAGGTGAAGTTCCAATAGAAGCTTTAAGAGCAATACGATCAGCCCATAATGCAAAGATTAAAGACTTGTGCCAATTCTTTTGGCTTTTATCAATATTCCTTTTAATGATTTTGAGGAGATTTTTATCAGTGGATTCAGCTAAACCATTACCTTGTGGATAATAGTTAGCTAAATATTTCAATTTAAAACCTCTCTTAATTGAAAATTCCATTATACTATTACCAGAAAAACAAGATGCATTATCACAGGATAGAGCGTTAGGTACACAAAACCTGGTAATGATGAATTGATCGATGAAATCAATAATTGCGTCAGAGTTGGCTACCTTTAGAGGAATTGCTTCTACCCATTTTGTGAAGTAATATGTTGCTGTGAGAATGTACTTATGCTGCTTGGAAGAATGAGGAGTTATCTCACCAATAATATCAAGCCCCCATTTCTCAAATGGTTGTTCAATGTTTACTGGCTGTAGAGGAAACGCTGGCTTCCTCTGCCTTCCACTAGCAGTTTGGAAAATCTTGCACTTTCTCACATAATCATGAGAATCTTTAAAAAGGGTAGGCCAATAATATCCAGTATGGATGATTTTGTGGGCTGTGCTATTGCCTCCAAAATGACCTCCTGCTGGTCCATCGTGTAGTTCCTGCAAAGCCTTCTTTGCCTCAGTCTTTTCAATACATCTTAGTAAGATTGAATCATAATTTTTTCTGAATAACACATTATCAATGATTTCATATTTAGTAGCTTTTAATCTTAAAGCACATTTATTCTTATAGCTGAGATTAGAAGGAGCATACCCATTTTTCAAGTAAAATATCAGATCAACATACTGAGATTCAGAATCTATAACACTTATCTGACTTACTGAAATAGCATTCTTTGGATCTTGATTTTCTGATATATTATGAGCTCCTGCTAATAATCTGCAAAAAGCTTGTCCTCTAACAATATTTGTTGGTTTAATGTCAATATCATATTCTTGCAAGGTTGTTACTCAATTAGCCTTTTTTTCTCCTACTTCTCTTTGAATTAGTAATTGTCTTACTGCTGAGAAAGGAACAGTCACTTTTATGTGCGTTTTTAAGAGAAAAGGCCTAAAATTCTTGATTGACTTATATACAGCGAAAGCTTGTTTTTCAAGATCAGAATAATTCAGCTCAACTCCTTGCAGATTTGAGCTGAAGAAAGAAATTGGTGCTTTGATTTTTTGATCATTGAGCTCTGTTCAAACAGCAGCATAAGAAGTTTCAGTTGCCAAAGTATATAGAATAAAATCATTGGAAAAATTGGGAGTATTCAATGCAGGTGCATCAATAATTTCTTTCCTGATTTCATTGAAGGCTTCTTTTTCTTTATGACCCCATTTGAATACTGAGTTTATCCTAATCATATTCTGCATAGGAAAAACAATTAAAGAAAAATCTGGAATGAATCTTTTTACAAAATTAATCTGACCTAGAAATGATTGCATGGAATTTTTATTGTGAGGTAAAGAAATGTCAAAAATTTCTTTAACTCTATTAGGATCGATATATATACCATCTTTTGATACAACAAACCCTAAGAGTTTTCCTTGATCAAGAGCAAAGAAATATTTCTTTGGGTTTAATGAAATACCAAATCTCCTACATCTTTCAAATATTTGTTTCAGATTTTGTAGATGATTGGATCTTTTCTTTGAATAAACTGTTATATCATCAAGATAAATGACAACTGATTTATTAATCATACCCTTAAATGCTATGTCCATGGCCCTCTGGAAAGTAGCTTCTGCATTCACTAAACCAAAAGGCATTTTCTAATAAGGCTAGGTTCCCCATTTGGTTCTAAATGTGGTTTTTAGCCTATCATCTGGATGTACTAGAATTTGATTATACCCTGAAAATCCATCAAGGAAAGACATAAGTTCAGAACCAGCTACATTTTCAAGAATTTTCTCCATAGTTGGCAATGGGAAATTTTCCTTTTGACATGCCTTATTTAAATTCCTGAAATCAATACAGATTCTAATATTGCCATTTTTCTTCCTAACAGGTACCATATTGGAAACCCAATTGGAATGCCTTACAGGACAAATGATTTTGGATTTCAGAAGCTTGTTGAGTTCTGTTTTGATTTGATCTTCAAGATTTGGATGAATCTTTCTCAATTTCTGTTGCACAGGTTTAACATCGGATAGCATTAGAATTGTGTGTTGAATTACAGAAGTATCATAAGTCTTTAAATCATCATAATTCCAAGTGAAGACATTTTTGTATTTACTCAGAAGTTTAATGAAAGTAGATCGTTCTTCTGAATTTAAATTGAGACCTAGATTAACATTTTGAGGTTTAGAATCAGAACCAAATTTGACTAATTCAAACTTCAAAGTTGGACTTTGAATTTTGGAATTAGTAACTTTGTTGAATCTGTCTTTAATATCATAAAGATATTCTAATTTGACAACAGATTTGTGAATCAGATTCTCATTATTCCTTGAAGTAATTTGCAGATCATGATCATCTTCATCAATAATTTGTTCATCGTATGATTTCTCATAAGTTAAGAAATTCAAAATATCTTGATCATGGTAAAATACTCTCTAGTTAGTAATATTATCTGGGACAGATGGACGAAAAATTAACTCTACTGAAAATCTATCCCGACTGCAATCTTCAGCAGGAAGGTGATTAGATGCAACATTAGCTAACAAGTCAGCTGATGTGTTTTGATTCCTGGGAATAGAAGAAATATTAAATTTTATAAATTGAGTGGTAAGATATTGTACTAGGGTTTGATAGTGTTTAATATGTCCTAAAAGACAATGGATAGTATTCCTCACTTGTCTTATGACAATTTCAGAATCTCCATAAACTTTCAGGTATTTTACATCTAACCCTATGGCCTTATAAAGCCCTTGAATCAAGGCTTCATATTCAGCAACATTATTAGTACACTCAAATTCTAATCTACATGATAACATAGTATAGTTTTTTCTCCTTTTGGATCAATTAGGATGCATTCTGCTCCTGCTCCATCATTAGATTTCGATCCATCAAAATATAATGACCAAAATAAATTTCTATATATGGATTTATCTACAAAAGAATCATAATTTTTTACAATTCTGGAAGAATCGGATTGCGAAAAATTCTCAATTTGAGAAACAAAAGTATTTACAGAGAATGGTGATTGTCGTGCAGCAAAATTTCCAAGAAAAGACTCAGCAGAATAACCTCCAAGAATATTATTGTTGAAATCTACAGGTTCATTTGGTTGCTCGAATTCAGTTACAGTGTGTGTCATATGTTTCTCTCGTTCGACTTTGATTTGATTAGGTTTCCCTTTGTAGGGAAGCCACGTATGTGAATAATTGGTTGAGATATAACTATTAAGTTTCGCAGACCAGTCCCTGCTTAAGACTAAGCCATAGAATTATGGAATATCTACAATTAGAATATCAATTCTTTGAACAATCCTAGGATCAACGGCTAGTCTAATGGTGACTAAATTGATTTCTCCAATAACTTGAACCTTGGAGCGATCCAATTGTACAATATGAACAACAGACTTTTGAGGTTCGATATTCAACTTAGCACAAACAGAAGAAGACATTATATTGGAAGATGCTCCTGAATCAATCAAACAATTATGAAAATTCTTTGTAGATTTCATAGGCTAACATAAATGGAGGTGTCTGGGAACCTGATCTCTCTCCAATAAGAACAGTGTCGGATGCATTTACTTTGTCTGGTGGCTTACCAATTCCTTTAGCTGCTTTAGCTACTACACCACTTGGTAGAGGAGCAATAGGTGTAGCATTTAACTCTTTTAACAACAACTTTTGTTGATGTTTCAGTTTGCTAAGTTCATGTATTGAAATATTCGCTCTAGTATTTTTCATGTCCTCAACAATATTATAATCCATCGGATCTGATACTACCAGAGTTTTGGATGATGATGTGGGAGGATTGGGAGACGATGGCTAATTGTGAGTGGGTAATGAAGAAGTCTTTTTTGCAGGAGTTTTGTCCTTGGTATTTGGAGTTGTATTTTTCTTTTTTGGAATAGTTTGAGCAGGTTCCGATGTAGATTTTCTCCTCGTATTTACAGGCATAGCTTCCTGTTCTATGTCACTATCTGAATTGGGGAGAATGAAATCCCACATTCCATTTAATTCAACTTCTTCTTCTCTTTCATCTTCTTCATATGATATTAGAGGATTGTCTTCTTCTTCTTCATCTTCTAATTCTGCATTGGAAATTGCATTGGGAGGCTTTGATTCACTTTGATTTCTCCTGAAATTTCTAAATGGTTTCTTTGTAGACGTTTATGCTACCTGCTTCTTGATCTCAACCATTTCATTAGACATGGTTTTGAGGACCTTCTATAAACCTTCCATGTCATATGGATCTCTTGGTGTTTTTTTCTTGGAATCATCTTTAAAAGTGACTTTCTTTGATTTTATTTTGTCAACAGCGTTTTTCTTATCAAAAGCTATCATCTGCTTTTCCACTGAAATAGCTTCCTTCATATTTTCAGGTAGAGTTGCCTTTCCAGCTCTATCTACGAAAATTTATATATTTGAGGGTAAAGCGTTAATGTACCATTCACTTCTAACTTGTTCACTTGGTTTAGATGTTGCAGGGATCTTGTTCAAGAGTTTATTAAACCGTGAGTTAAATTATTTAATGGGTTACTTTGATTGAGTCTTTAAATTGGAGAGATCGTTAATCAAGGTAGAAACAGATCTATCATCTCCATATTTAGTTAAAAAATTTTCCTCAAACATATCCCAATCAGTGATAGAATCAGCAGGTAAGGAAAAGTACCAAGATCATGTTGTTCCTTGTAAAGTATAGGGAAATAATCGGACAACAACATCTTCATGCTCCACTTGATTCAGATTTACAGCAAGCATGAAATTATTGATATGTTCTTCTGCTGATATACCACTATCTGGACTAAAATTTGGGAGCCATTTTTCAGGATGATCAGGTAGATAATGCAAAGGTGCAGCCATATTCACAGCTCTTGGTCTGGTCCATGGTCTTTGTGCTGGTTGTGCCATTCTTGTAACGACAATAGACGAACTAGAAAGGATAACTGGTATATTAGTAGTAACTGTTGAAGTACCAGAATAAACAATTAACGATTGAGTAGATGTGGTTTGAGGAGATGAAGATTGAGCAGATGTAGTCTGAGCAGAGGAGGAAGATTGAGAACATGTAGATGAGACTACTGTACTTTCTTGATTTGGAGATTGGGAAACAGTTATTTGAATATGCGATGAAGAACTAGCACCACTTTCTGTTTCTGGTGGAGTTTTTCTTGATTTGACCCTACTAGGAATAGGAAATTCTTTTGGGGAAATTCCAAGCTTTTCACTTTGTGATCTAGTAAGAGCTCTAGAAGAAACAAACTGCGAAGTGACACTACCTTCAGATAATTCAGACTCTTCTAATGATAATGAGAAACTTTGAAGCTTATGGGTCAAAGCCTCAACTTCAGGGGACTCAGGAATTGGATTATCTCATTGTTCTGAAACTTTGGTAGTGGGTGTTTGAATACTTTTCTCAATTTCTTCTCTTGTGATTTGAGATGTGGAAGAAATTGAAGATGATGAGGGTGATGTGCTCTTAGAATGGCTTTCGGATTTAGATTTATCTTCCATTCATAGCTTTGGCCCTCCTTCTAGCGCCAAAAATGTTGAAACCTCGAAAATCGCTGCTTCAAACATCGAGGGATAACCACTCGGTTAGGACCTTAAGACAACTCCTTTTCCGTTTGGAATGGTGGCTCTGACTGGATTTGTAGGACCAGTTTCCTAGTAATTTTAATGGGTTGGTAATGGAATGATTGGATGGGGGAAATGGGACTAAATGACTTGAAATGAAAATTCTAGCTAATCTAATTGAAATACTAATAAAAAAATTCTAAAACTAACTCAGGCATCATATGTGAATACAACTTAAAATTATTTCAATTGAACAATAACCATAAAAATGTATTATATCTTAATTGAAATGTGCAGCAACGAATAAAGATAACTCTGTTTAAGAAATTAAACAGAGTTATATTAGCATATTGTATTCATCATTGTATATCATTTACATACACTTATGAAAGATAAATATTTCTAATATACTAAAAAATGATATATATAAAGAAATATTGTAAAACAAAGCACACATAAACGATAGAAAATTTAAAAGAGAATATCATATGACAAAAGAAATTAACAGTGAATAGATAGAAATACCGTATCCATCTTGAGACTTTCAAATGAAATCTAATACTCTAATCCAGCAATTCCAATGAAAAATCAACTCCAAGGTACAAAAATGCAACTCTTAAACAATAATTTTGAACAAAATCACCAGATGTGACCCTTTATAAAAGAATATAGAAGTAAATGGAGTACAAAAATGTAATCTCCAAGTCAAAAAATATTACAAATTAAGGACCCCTTTCTAAATGCATGAAAGGGGTTTAAATAGGTATTCAATAAAACAAAATAACTAAAACTATTCCTACAATCTATCTAAGATAAAATATCTTAAACTAAAATGCGAGCTTGTAGTAGACTGGCTCATTAATCATCGATTGAGGTGGATGAACGAAGTTGGCAGACATTGAGCATATCTTGGACTTGTGTTGGCCAACTCATTTTTTAATGTAACTGTCCAATGTATGTAGCACCAGAGAATTCAGGAATGATACATTGAATAGCATTCGAAAGGAATTTGATGGCCATCTGTTGGCTGTGTGGCTTGATCAGATAAGACCACATATTATCCCATGAAATTCCTTGAAGTTTTCTAATATTTTGATTTTTATCGATTATCTCTTGCTTCCACCTGGAATCATCTTCTTTTGATTTAGGTAACTTGCCTGGGGTACAATCTGAGATCAAATTGGTAGCGTACAGGCTGTCATTAATCAATTGTGTTGTATTATTCATTAAACTTTTAGCCCTTGATGTGGCTCTTTCTGATTTCATTAACTGTTCTTCCCATTCCATAAATAGAATTTCCTTGTGTCTCTCTTCAATTATAGGAAGGTTAGCTTTCCTTCCTTGCTCTGTATCCTGTCATGAAAGAAACTCAGAAATTTTATCATCAACATCTTCAATTTCTTGCCTAAGAGTGACTGATTTATCTATCAAAAATGATGTAATTTCGCACAAAGGCTCAATTTGTGTCAACTTTAAACAAAATTCATTTAAGTGTTGAGATAGAAATTTATTGATTTCAAGAGCTTCATTAATGAATTTAGCTAGCTTGAGATACTCCTTTAACTTGTCCATTTCTGTTTGGAACATTTTTTCCTATTCAACCTTTGAATTTCTCTCATTTTGTAAAATATTTTGTAGCTTTTCTACTTCTTGAGTCAACTGCTGTTGTTTGCCCAAGGCTTGTTCATCAATATTTTTCTTTTCAAGGCTGGGTTGCTCTTCTAGTTGTTTAGCTCTGAGTTCTGCATCCTGTACCCGCTGTTCCAACTGAATAATCTTTTGCTGATCACCTGCAACCTGTTCTTCAAATATAGCAATTTGCATATCCTTTTGTTTTACTAGCTATGAAACTTCGGAAGCTTTATCTATAGTGGCAGCACTATAGGCACCAGCATACTGAGGCAATTTTGTGAGATCCTCATATGGATCCACCTCAACATTTTTATAAACAACATTTAGCAATTCCCCCTATGATGCCAAAAGAGCATCTTGATCTGTTCTCCTCCTTTTCCTTTGTTTTCTTACCACAACCCTATGTTTGGGACTGTAGAATATATCTAGAGGGATTTCTTCTATCTTTAGCATAATTTCTCCAGTGGGCTTTTCAGGAATGATTTCCACATCCTGATCTTTGGGATCATCAACTTGAGGATTTTTTTGCAATCCTATATGTTGTGCAAATTGTTGATATTGATTTAGCAAATGAGAAGAAACAACCAATTCAGTGTCTACTTGTCCTCCAAGTTGAGAACCTGCATCATTCTTGGGTGCTTGTTCAGTGTTTTTACTTTGTGTACTTCCCTTTTCAATATGTACCTGGGCATCAGTGCTAGTGTTCCCTTTTTCTATTTTCACTAAAGGCTTCTGTGTATCTTTTTGAGAAGTTGTTTCTGTTTTGGCAGTGTCGACTTTACTGTTGTCATCCTTTTTCCCTAAAACAGGATCATCTCCTTCTACTTCTTTACCAGAAGTACTTCTTGCTTGTTGTGATGCTTTCTCCTGTATGGGAGCTCTCAACTGATCAAGAGGCACATTAAGTAACCTTTGGCTTCTATACAAAAATAAAATAAAATCAAGTCCTCGGCCTGTAACTTGGACTTGGCTGAATCAAAGACTTGGGATATATCATCCATGGAAACAAATAAATCATCAAAAATGTCTGGTTCATGCTCGAATCGGGCAATCGAAACAGAGGTAGTAAAATCATATGCCACTTTCCTTGGGTTGTATTGTCTTCCAGGAATTGTTGAAAACTTAAGATTAGAAATATTACCAACTTCTTTCTCAGCATGAGCAAAACTATTAAGAGTATAGTCACCACACTTAAAAGGGAAGGTAGGCCACATAAGCTTTTTATTGCTTTTCAAAATTCTAGACATTCCTTCAACTGTCAGTTGATAGGAAATCTCCTAAGATAACAGCTTATCTGGAACATATAGGGGAAGGATATGTGGCTGAACAATACTCCCAAAAATTCTGATATAAGTGAAATTTTCTTCTCCGAACCAATCTTCGATAGAAGACAAATCAGTCTTGGCTTTATTGGACAGTCTAGGAGGGAAATGACCAAAAATGGTTTGGTAGATTGGAATTAGAAAACCATGGCAGACTCTGTAAACATGAATTTTGAAATGTTCTTTCCATAAGAAATTATGATACACATGAATATGAATAGGTTCTTTTGGATTCCATTTCCAACCTAGCATGGGAAACTCAGAATTGAAATAGAGGGCGTCCAAAATATAAGCACAAAAATGGAAAGGGGAAGAATTCCCTGAATTCTTATCTTTTCTATACTCTAGGATTCGATTAGCTATCTTATCCGAAAAAATGACAGCCCAATCCATAATTTCAGAAATAACAGCAGAATGAATTAACGAGACCATTTGAATAGAAAATCTAGCAGAGTTGTCGTTTCCGAACAACCTACACATCATTGCTATGGCATAACAATATGGAGGTGCGAGAGACTCCACAGAGTACATACCTGATGCCTCTTGCTTATGTTTCTCAGGGTTATTCCTCCATTCTTTGATTGGCTCTGCCTGGTTTGGATGTTCTGCAGCATATTCCTTAAGGAATTCTTTGTTGTAAATATTTTGTGGATTGAGAAGATGGTACATTGCTTTATTATCTTCTTCCCTGAATGACCCGAACATTAATCCAGAAGCAGAAACAAAAGTCCTATTTTGAATGGTCACATTGTCAATGACCCATCTAATAACATCATAGTAGGGAAAAATATTCGCCCAGGCAGCAACTCGGTGTAAAAATGAATTTTCCAATGCACTATGTTGAGTTTCAGAGTCAGAGTCTGAATTTTCTTCATCAGGAACAGTTGCTTTGGGCACAATAACCCTAGGTTTCTCTTTTTCAAGCAAATTGTGTACATTCTCCCATGTCATCTTCCCCAATCCTTGACAGGAGGTATCTATGACTAGCTTGAGCTTCGCCAATTTTTCCTTGGGCGACATGTTTAGCACAGGAACATTTGCAACAAAAGCAGCTTTAGACTTTCTGCTTCTCTTTGACATTTCAGAGTCGGGTAAAATCTCTCTAGTTCTGCGAATGAAAGGATTCAAACTTTTGTTCTACAATTCAAATGAATGCTTTCAGCTGAAATCAAACACAATAATGAGAACAGCTACAAAAATTTTAATTACCATTTAATCTCCTTGCATTTTCAACATAAATGCTCTCCAAGGGGTGACATTCACGTATTGAGAACAAAATAACCCATGATCCTCCATCTGATTTTGAATTAATATTGTCATACAATCGAAGATCAACGAATCCTTGTAATAAATGTTCAAATTCACTTTTTATCTTTTGCGATGTGATGAATAAATATAAAGGAAAAATAACAATCGCATCGCAAGTCTTCAATGGTGCACAAGATAAATAGAATATGATTCATGCCGATTTTCCGATTGCGATGATCGCATCACAATTTGTTTGAGTGAAATTTTTTTTACCAAATACCGATCGCATCGGAGATTTAAAATGAATTGGACTCTTATAATCTATCTCCGAAACTGAGATTTTGATTGAGCGCAATCGCATCGGAATTTTGCAATGAGAGGAATGCAATGTTTAATATTTTTCTCGATACGCGATTGCGATAAATCACATCGCATTGTTATAAATAGAAAAAGTGCAATACTTAATATTATTCTGAAATGTGATTGCAATTGAGTGCGATCGCATCGGAACTTCTCAAAGAAATAACAACTCTTTAAAAGAACTTTTCCGAAGTTCCCATTGCGATTTCCTATTCATTTTAACATATTTCTAAGTATAAAATTTTTCTAATATGTTCAAAATATGTTAAAAGGTCTTTTAACTCATAGGATCGGAAAGTTTTTAAAACTTGTAAACTTTGTGAATAAAATGTGAATATTTTTCCTTTATATTTATTCATCGCATCGCAAGTCTTCAATGGTGCACAAGATAAATAGAATATGATTCATGTCGATTTTCCGATTGCGATGATCGCATCGCAATTTGTTTGAGTGAAAACGTTTTTACCAAATCTCGATCACATCAGAGATTTAAAATGAAGTGGATTGTTATAATCTATCTCCGAAAATGCGATTGCAATTGAGCGCAATCGCATCAGAATTTTGCAATGAGAGGAATGCAATGTTTAATATTTTTCCCGAGACGTGATTGCGATAAATCGCATCGCATTGTTATAAATAGAAAAAGTGCAATAGTTAATATTATTCCGAAATGCGATTTCGATTGAGTGCGATCGCATCAGAACTTCTCAAAGCAATAAAAACTATTTAAAAGAACTTTTCTGAATTTCCGATTGTGATTTTCTATTCATTTTAACATATTTCTAAGTATAAAATTTTTCTAATATGGTCAAAATATGTTAAAAGGTATTTTAACTCATCGGATCAGAAAGTTTTTAAAACTTGTAAACTTTGTGAATAAAATGTGAATATTTTGCCTTTATATTTATTCATCGCATTGCAAGTCTTCAATGGTGCGCAAGATAAATCGTGATCACATCGGAACTTCTCAAAGCAATAACAACTCTTTAAAAGAACTTTTTTGAATTTCTGATTGCGATTTACTATTCATTTTAACATATTTCTAAGTATAAATTTGTTCTAATATGTTCAAAATATGTTAAAAGGTCTTTTAACTCATCGGATCGGAAAGTTTTTAAAACTTGTAAACTTTGTGAATAAAATGTGAATATTTTGCCTTAATATTTATTCATCGCATCGCAAGTATTCAATGGTGCCCAAGATAAATAGAAGGTGCATCGCAATTTGTTTGAGTGAAAACATTTTTACCAAATCCCGATCGCATCGGAGATTTAAAATGAAGTGGACTGTTATAATCTATCTCCAAAAATGTGATTTTGATTGAGCGCAATCACATCGGAATTTTGCAATGAGAGGAATGCAATGTTTGATCTTTTTCCCGAGAAGCGATTGCGATAAATCGCATCGCATTGTTATAAATAGAAAAAATGCAATACTTAATATTATTCCGAAATGCAATTGCGATTGAGCGCGATCGCATCGGAACTTCTCAAAGCAATAACAACTCTTTAAAAGAACTTTTCCGAATTTCCGATTGTGATTTACTATTCATTTTAACATATTTCTAAGTATAAAATTTTTCTAATATGTTCAAAATATGTTAGAAGGTCTTTTAACTCATCGGATCAGAAAGTTTTTAAAACTTGTAACACCCCCATACACAAAGACATTTTTCAGACCCGATATTGTTTTATCCACGCCATTGTATATTTCATGCGCCTCCATAAGGTGACGTCATAACCTTTCATTTGTAACACGAAATGTGTTATTGCATTTCGGTTTAAATAGGTTTGAAGTCCAGGGTGGATGTTTTACGATGGTTTAATTTTTATTAACATTTACTTATAATGTTTTTCATCGCGCGAACATAAGGTTGTGTAATAGTTGACATACATAAATAGATTCCATACTCTCAAAATGTTTACAACTTAAATTTAACATTCTAACTCGTTTTTCCAAAAATCCACGCGATCCAATTATTTTTTAACACGTCATCAATCCCAAACTTCCCATTTCGTGTGAGATTTAAGTGTTGTCTCTATGTATGTGCGTGCTATGTGACAGACCATAATGGGCGGCTTGTACGGGGAAAATGTTTTCAACATTGTCTCGTTATTTTGCTTAATGCGACTCCAGATAAAGTACAAGACCTGCAGGATAGATATGAATGTTTTTGTAATGACAGTACAAATAATGGTGATAAAATCTAGGCGTTTTGCAATAACAAGTGAAATTTTTTGGCCAATTAGATAACAGGTAATTCAAATTAAAATAATTAAAATAAATAAACAATAATAAATCTTATCGTAAACCATGGCAAAAATATAAAAAAATTGAAAACATATGTCTAATCAATGTGAAATAATGTCACAATCAGGAGAAACCTGATGCGTAGTATCCTGCCAGTGGCAAGTACAATAATTGATGAATGAAAATGTTAATGAAGAGTGTGTCATTTTTTTATTTTAAATTTTAATTTCAAAATAAAATTTAATTGATATCCCTACAATTTAATCTTAAAAAACAATATCTAATAATAATAATGTTAATTATATTGGTAGGTGTGTAAACTTTAATAATTTTTATTAAATTTTAATTAATTAAAGGAAATGTGATATTAACACATGTTATATTGAGCATGTGGTATTGATAGGTCATTTTATTGTAACAAAATCTATTTATAAGGTAATAATTTACATGGTATAGTGGTGGTGAATCTCCATGGTTGATAATATGGTTAGCATGTGGTATTGTGGTGGGCTGGTTGCAGGTGTTAGAGACAATCTTCCAAATTTCGAGATTATTTCTTCTGTCTCAGTTGAAAATTCTTCTAGGGAATTCTTTGGAGTTTTAGTCATTCAACCTCCAAACTTATCTCTTCTGCTAAAAATGCAGTCACCTAAAATAAAACCTCCGCGATTTGAAACTCACGCATATATTTCACAGAGATACAGAGGAAATCAAATTTCTTCAATTCAATTATTCCATAGCCAAATCCTCTTCCTCCACACATTCAAAACGTACATAAAAATATTGTTCATACAATCATTCAAATCCGATTCAAAGGATCGAATTTGTCTAATTTTGGATAAAATCCCTCTCCACGATATTCTCCCTAAAAATATCAACTAAAAACTAAATACATTGAATTAATTACAAAGCAGTTCAAATCTCTAAATAATAGTTCAAACTCTATCTACTAAAACTGTAAATTGACAGCTAAAGGAACCTGCTCCTTTGCTTGTAAACTTTTTTTGTATTTTTGGAATAAAATTGAAGTCCTTTTCCTCGAGGCCTCATGTTCCTGCATCATATTGGTAACCCATGATATTAGCCCATGGTATTGTAACAAATTTATTTACAAGTTAAGAATCTACATGATAAAGTTGGGTTGAATCTCCATGCTTGAGAATATTCTTACATATTTATTAAAATGTATTTTTAATAATAATTTTTTAAGTTGTGTAGTGCATTTAGATAGGCCTAAAAATTAAAGATAAGTATTTTCTTGTAAGTCATTACAAACATAAATTCAAAAAACTAAATAATCAAATAATTATGCAAACCACTTTCATAGGCCTAATGGTTAAGGATAAGTATTATCTTATAAGACATTACATAAGATGTCAAGGAGAGAACATCTTATTAATGAATGCAAAAACCAACAGGGGATGGGACTGCCATTTTCCACCCTATCATAGAATGGCTGAGCCAAATATCTCTTCAGCCAGTCACACCGTGTCATATTGTAATACCCCCATATTTCAATTAATTTACTTTTAACTTTCGTAAGTCACATTCGATTGTTATGAAAGAAACTAAATATTTGTTAAGACTATTTATTGAATTTGATTTTATAATTCATGAATAAAATTACATGTTCATAATTACTATAGATGTTTGGTAAATAATTCCAACATCCTAGAGAAGTTAGAAAGAGAAGTTGAAAAATTATAGTTACCTTCTCCTCTGAATATAAATAAGAAGATCTCAATGAGGATAAGGGATTCTATGAAATAAGAAAAAAGGGTAACAGTTGAGTGTTGCAAAAGGAGAGTGTCGAGAACTAGTTTCTGACTAGTGGAACTCTATAACCCAATCGAAGTAAAGGCTCAACAGGAGTCCTGAGGCCAAATTCTGTTGATTAATCTAATACCTTAGGCTCTGGTGAGGAGAACAGGGGGGGTTGAGGATGTGATTTCCTCACTCATGGTTGGGCGGCACAAACAGGATTAACTCAATTTTTTGAGATAAGTATTATTGTATGTTTTAAAATTGATGAGTAATTCTAACAATCGATGAATACATGAAAAGGAAAAAGAATAATAGATATTCTTAGTTATGTGATTTAGCAGAGAAATGTATATATGGGTATTTGTGTAATGTTGTTGAATGATTTCTTAGAATAAAAATGATGAGAATATAACAACATAGTGGTAGAAAGTATATGTAATGATTGGTAGAAACTCTATGTAATGATAAAGAAGAACAATGACATTCTAATGATGGTGTTTATGGAAGAAACCAAGGCTATATAGTGAACCCTAGGAATGGTGTCATAAAATTCTATTCTTGTCCCAAGTAGACAACTCACTGAGAGAAATAACACAACGGTGGTACCCTCTGAAAAAATAATTAGCAAGGAAACATAAATTAAAATATTTTAAAATTTTCTCTAAGAGAACTATAGGAAAGTAGTATCGGATAAACCATTCATTGGTAATAAAATGCATTAAACACAGAGTTATCTAGGGAGGGAAAGTCGTGAAGGTTTGGACTCCAGTCCCAAAGAGGGGTCGAGTCCAGAGTCCAAAGTCCTTCAGGATGAGGGAAGAAATTTCTTAAACCATTACCAATGTACTTTGATCAAAGAGATAATGTATATGTATATATATAATGAACATAAACCAAAAAGAGAAAACTAGAAATCAAATGAGTGTAAATTGCCGATGCAAAAATTTCTTTGCCATAACGAATAGTAATCATATGTTCCTATCAACCAAGCATAAATTATACAGTAAAACTGGAAAAGATTTGAATGCACTGAAACATATTTTCCCATCGAAATGTATGTAACCAAAAAAACCCTTATAGGGATAAATTATACATAACCCAGTAAGTAATCAAACATCGGTTTTGTTGCTGATAAGAAAACAACTATTTTCCATTACCCTGCAATTATGTATAAGCATGCAAGAACCACCTACCCGACAGGATGACAGGCATTGATTTATAAATTTAAAACTAGAAGACCCCATAAATACATGTAACCCATTTTAGAGTTAACAGTCTCTGAATGGAGTTAAATTACACTGCTATAAACTTAGTATCAAATATCCATTTAAAAATAAACAACATTTGCAGCCTCTAAACTATTTCAAGCAAATGACAATAGTCACGGAAACCCTCGAAGAGGCAAGGTCAAATCGTTAGTGGGTAGATGGTGGAATATGCCTAAAATACCTTCATAAAAACCACGAGACGGTTTCTACCTTGGTCCCAAAGCAATATTAACCTGAATAGCATGAACACCAAGTAAGATGGATGAAAAATCACCTGGTGAGATCGAGTAATCCATTGGGAGAGACATGTAGTTCACTGGTCAGGACTTCTGGAACCAGAACGTTCCCTTGCAAAGAAACACAAAAAAAATAATGAAAATTAGTAATTGCATAACATAGAAAAAACCTTATGAATACATAACACAACATTTTCAAAGGTTACCTGTGCCAAGTAGGAGAGAGGCCTCCTGTAGCAACCATGCTTGAGCATTTCGTTCCTCCATTGATATGTGAATCCCCAACCTATAAACAAAAATGACTAATAAAAATTGCCAGGGTTGAAAAAATGGAAATTCCATAAAAAGAAACTTATGCAACGAGCAAGTCTTAATGTATATGAAACTTAACCTCGCCCAGATTCGACCTACATTTGCCATGGAATAGTTGCAGAGATCGTGTTACAGAACTAAGCGAACGGAGGTCACCACGTGAATGTGAATGTTTTTATGAGGGAGGAGGCAGGGGTACCATTATCCTAACTCCCCTCCAAGTGATTGAGACCGTCAGATTGATAAAAGTAGATCCAATGGCTGACAATGTGACACTTGTTGCCTAGAAGCACTCACAGTCACTGGTAAGAAAGATTGAGAAGGGACTGAGCAAGAACCATCGATAAACTGGAAGAAGAGGTCAGAGACGGTGCCAGCTAGCTCATCGAAGTGGTATTTACCATACTATATAAAATTTATGATATAATGGTTGCATTAACGTTAACAGTGGTATTTAACCCATGTGATAGAACTCCAATATTAATGTAAAATATGACATGAGAAGGTTGAGTTTAATGGCAAACTTTGTTTTGAGATTAACTTTAGAAATTTGACTGAGTCCTAAGTCACAGACCATCGATATAATTGCTATTATATGGAAAATCATGGATTATGTACATACTTTCCAAATCATTTTTAAAAGATTAATATCATATGTTGCCTTCATTTGAATGGTAGTAAACTAATTCGTTTGAGTAGTAGTAAAGTATTACTTGTGAATATAAATATTTTATTATTATTATTATTATTGATATGGTAAGTGCTGCTATGGTGTAGGTGTAGATTATAAGAGGTATCAGAGTGAAGTTAATACATTGGGATTGAATGGGAAATATACCACAATAATAACAAGTATGTTGAAATTGTGCATAGTGACAAAAAATAGGAAAGAAGATTGTGTATCAGTCGTGATGAGGAAGGGATTTGGAAACCAGATACCCAGAGCTACAAGAGGAGATAATCCCCTACCAAATCTAAAAATTAACCCGGAAATGTGGGTACAATTAAGTGTGGACTGGCACCGTCAAACCAGTAGATGTTTGGAGGAACAATAATGCCAGACTAGCCGATTTTTGGACATTGTCTAGAAGCTGCAAACTGAGATGGCTCGAGTCAAATATGATAATGATAGATTAATGCGTGAGCAAGACAAAATTTTAAAGAGTCTCTCCGACAGATAGAATAATCACACCTATCAACCCAGGCTTGAACAAAGCACTTACAATGAAGGTGAGAATAAAAAATAGGTTGACAATCTTGAAGGAAGAGTGTATACTGATGCAAAGTCAGGAAATGTTTCGAATCAGCATGAAGTGAAGAAGTAGAAAGTGGAACTACAAGGAGATTTTAGGAAGATAAAACCCCCCATATTTGATGGATAAGCTGAGGAGGATGCGGAAGAATGGCTTATTAGCATGAATAATTATTTCCAGTTCTATGAATATAGTAGTAAACTTAAATCTCGGTTAGGTATCTATCAACTTCGAGAAAAATCTAGAATGTTGTGGGAGGAAGTTAAGAATGCTCGAGGAATAGAATATCAGAATGTGACCTGGGATGAATTGGAGCAGTACTTTAAGGATAAATACTTAACGCAAGGATTTTACAATGAAAAATCCATATAATTCCATGATCTAAGGTTGGGATGGATGACCATGGACAATTTCATAACCAAATTCACATCCTTATTAAGGTACGTATCATATCTGCGGGTTGAGAAAGAAAAGGTACGATGATTCTTGAGTAGCTTGCATGCCCAGTTCAAAGAAAGAATTGATTTTGTCAATCCAAAAGCCATGGATGAGGAGATTTGAAAAGCACAAATGTGCTATCAATATTCAAAATAGAAAGGAGATTCCAACAAAATTTGGTTTCCAAGGAAAATTCAGAAGGGTACTCATAGTTTTAAGAGTAACAGACTGGGTAATTTCAATAAATCTGCAAGGAATATGTCAAATAAGAAGCCTGGAATGAATCAGAAAAGACCCAAATGGAAGTCAGAATACATGCCTACTGAGGCATCCAGCAGACCATACCGTGGTCAAACAAAAAAACCCCCATTATAGTGTTGTGGTTGTGGTGAATCTCACTACTAAAAATTTTCCCCACCAGGGAAAAATGAATCCATAGCTAATCTGTAGGAAGCATCCACTGCTAGAGATGTGGAAAAATTTATGCCAAGGATCAATGCAACGTTATAGGATCGGTAAGCAAACTATCAACCGACCATGATAGAACTTGAAGGTAAGCTACTTTCACAGTTTGTATTTGTTTTGGTTGATCCTGGAGCGAATTTAAGTTACATAAGCCCCAAAGTAGTTGAAAAGTGTAATTTACAAATTCAGAAATTTAAAATTCCTTTGTTGGTGCAACTAGCTACTAGGGAAAAAAGGACGGTTAATTCCAAATTAACCAACTGCTCCCTAGACATCGGAAGCCAGCATATAAATGCATAATTGAATATTTTACGCTTGTGTTCCTATGACTTATTACTGGGATTGGATTGGATGGTGGGGCATTGCTCCCTGGTAGACTACAAACAAAAAACCATCAATATTTTGTTGATGATGGTACTCACTAGGAGATTCAAGGAATCAAGAAACCCCTTCAATTGTGACTAATTAATGCATCTCATTTATGCAAATGCATTAGAAAGGGGTGTCATATTTATGCTATTTAGGTGGGATTTTCCAAATTAAGGACAAAACCCTGTATTGGAAGACATTTTGGTGATTTAAGAATTTACTGTTTTTTTTCCTGAAAGTATACCGAGATTACCCCCAAGACGGTATATCGATTTCATGATAGAATTGATGCCAGGGGCAGCACTCGTGTCATGAGCCCCATACCGGATGAGTGTACCAAATTTGACTAAATTGAAGATGCAATTGCAAGAACTATTAGAAAAGGGATACATCCATCCTAGAGTATCCCCTTCGGGGGCACTGGTAATTTTTGTTAAGAAGAAGGATCATATATCTCATATGTGTATAGAATATAGGTAGCCTAACAAACTAACCATTAAAAACAAATACATGTTACCACGGATAGACGATCTCTTTGATCAAGTGAAGGGTGCAACTGTATTTTCCAAAATAGATCTGAGATTTGGATATCATTAGATATGGATAAAGGACGAAGACATATACAAGACATCCTTTCTAACTCGATACAGGAACTATGAGTTCGTGGTCTTACCTTTCAGATTAACTAATGCACCTGCACCTTTCATCAGTCTAATGCATGGCATTTTTCATCTGTTTTTGGACAAGTTTGTTTTGACTTTTATTGATGAGATATTATTTTATTCTAAGACCATGGAATACTAAAAAGAGAATTTACGCATTGTGCTGAAATGTTATAGGACAATCAAATTTATGCCAAATTAAATAAATGTGATTTATATAAAGAATAGATCCAGTATCTAGGCCATGCAATTTCAGCTAAAGGGATATCGGTGGACCTAGAGAAGATAAACACTATCATGGAGTGGTTGGTACCTAGGAACGTAGTAGACATACATTCCTTCATGGGTTTAGTTAGGTACTACCAACGTTTCATAGAAGTCTTCTCCCAAATTTTTTTTCCTATAAGTTCCTTACAACAGAAAGGACAAACTTTCAAGTGGACCAATGATTGCCAAAACATGTTTGAATGGTTAAAAAAATTATTAACTATTTCCCCTATATTAAAGATAGCTAACCCAAATAAGGAATTTGAGGTCTCCACCAATGCATGTCAAAAGGAGTGGGTGCATTACTAACCCAAGACAGAAAAGTGATTGGATATGAATCTAGGAAGCTGAAGGAACATGAACAACAATATTTCACTTATGATATAGAGTTAACAGTTGTGATTCATGCACTCAAGATATGGAGGCATTACCTATTAGGAAATATATTTCTATTCAAAACCAATCACAATAGTATGACTAGCTACTTCAATCAATCTGACCTTAATTCTTGCCGGGCGAGGTGGAACGCATTCCTAAGTCTACTTCTATATCAGGAAACTGTCCCATATGAATAATCTTATGTTGGTTATCCATTCTTAACTGGATCGGTGACCACTCTAACTGGGGTTTTCCCATGCAATCCCATGTTTTATTAGGAAACACATTAGCATTAGACCCTAAATACAGGATTACTTGATCCATGGCGTAGTCCCCAATCTGTGCAGTTAATCTTATTTCTCTTCATGTCCTCTTCTTTTTTCAGCACAACTTATTTATTGCATGTGGCTCACTCCGCGATTCTTCCCTTCCTATGCAGCATTATATCGACTCCTAGAGACTTTCAACATCCTTTTGATCTCTCAAAAATTTCATGCAGGTCTGCAAAAATTATTTTAATATAGCTAGATCAAACTCCTTTGTCACAGTAATTAGCTGGGTTTTGTCCTTCTTTAGTATGAACTTCTGCAATGGCTCTGTTCTAGATTTGGATGCTCCAGGGTCCATGAAGCTTTGATTTGTGTCCATAAATGTCTCCTTTTCTCTCTACATGTTGAACCCAATATTCATATCTCCATCCTTTCTGACTCATGTATCCCCCATATGACTTTTACCTGTTGACTTATCTTCCCCTATAACGGTGCCACTTCGGGTTAATATATTACCACCATATTCTTCTTCGTGTGGCTTAGTGGTCATTATCTGTAAGTTCTGTGTGGGTTTTTTATTCCTATTCTCCTGCATATTTTCTATCAGAATGGGACAATCTTCAATTACATGATCAAAATATCTATAACACCTGCAAGAGGGAGTAGTGGGGTTCTAAAAATCCATCTCGAAGTGTCCAGCTTCGCCATAGTTATAACATATGATTTTACCATGTCCTCGGCCAATGCCTCTTCCTCGTCCATGTCTACGACCTTGGAACCCTCTATGCCCTACATTCTGGCCATGTTCCTTGTGTGTGCGCCCTTCACCTTGCATTCTATGCTCGCCTACAGTTTGTTCCATCATCAAATCATAACTGCAACAATTATTTTCATCATTCCCTACCGATCGACAGAAGTTACAAAATAGATGCTTTAGTGTCTAAACATACTTTTGCAAAAAATAACAATCTTCTGTGGGATTTTGACCTGCAACCTTACATATATTACACCATACACTTGATCTTGGGTTCAATGGATTAGGCACTCCACTATTGATGTAGTCTTTGTACACAGGGCACTGATCCTTATAAGTGACTTTTCCCTTACATTTGATACACCATACTCCTGAGCATATTTTTTTACCATAATTTCTTACCCTTCTTCAGATCTTGCAACTCCAAATGCATTGTTGTTAGTTGGCTCTGAATATGATGAGTGATGTACCCCTACATGGGTAGAAACCAGCGAAGCTTCTAACTTCATAGAAATTTCCAAAGCTTCGACCTGTGTTGTTATCTTATGTTGTGTCAAAGGTAGCCTGATATGTGGAAATATCGCAGCTATAAACCATTCCTTATGTTTCTCATCAGGACTTTGTAATTTCACTTGTCCTATTAACATCTTGAACCTTTGATCTAATTCCCAAAAATATTCAGTTACCGCTTGTTTGATCTCCTTTATCTTTGTAATACACCGCGACTGCAATTTTGGCTTCTTAAATTATACATTGAGTGCTTTCTTCGTCTCATCCAGTGTGACAGCCTGATGCGTTGTAGAATACTTCATATACCATGTTAGCACCCTTTCCTGTAGCTTTGTGACAAGCTGCTCCTTCCTTATGTCATCATCGGTGACCTGTCGCACTTTCCATACCGCTTCAGTGACAAACCAAAATTGTGCAGGATCTTCTGATCCCTGGCCTCTAAAAACAAGCATTCTAACCTCATTAGTGTTTTGGAGGTAAATCTCCTCTACGGACAGAGGTGATCCCACTAGCCCTAGAGTGGGTTTAGCAACAATCGAAACATGCAAAGCTATTGATTCCTAGTTACAAAGGATAGAATCGTGATAGATCGCTTACAATGATTCCTTCGTTGTTGTTGTCGAAGAAGAAGTGGCACTTCCGTTCCTAGCTGGACAGGTCACAATCTATGAGCTCGCTACATCCAGATACCTGTACACATGAAAAGAAGAGAGACAACATGCAACGTAATATTTCACACTTTATAACTATCGATCAGTCAGAGAGGAATGAATGAAGTTGCATTATATAATGGACAAACACAATCATGGAACCAATAGTAGAGTCATGTATATTAAGATACGAGAGAACGATTACAACCGATGCTCTGACTTCGTGATCTTCCTTCGACAAGGTTCCAGTGGGACGTGTCTCATAAAGCTCGCCAGGGATTTGAAAAAACTCTCTCTCTCTCTCAAGGTTCTCCTTAACTCTACTCTTGATTGTCACTCAACAATAATTTCCTTCCCAAAAGTTCAGCTAGCCAGCAAATGGAGAGGGTAGGCTTTTATAGAGGGAGAAGGAGAGGTTAGGCTCCCTATAATCATGGGGGAGAGTCCTATCTCTTAGGAAGGTCCCATGAGAGGTGGAAAACCTCTTCCTAAACAAGGAGATTTGGAGCCAAATATCCCAACCTCTTTTTGATGATTCATTCCCGAGGCGGTTAAAGGAAACTTCTGCCTCAATTTGTTAAAAAAAATTCCAAAACAGGTTGGCACAGGCACAACACAGGGATAGAGCACCAGCTGGCGCGCCCACTAGTGTATATTTTCCCCATTGGCACGAGGGATGAACTAGCTACTCGCGCCAATGCCAAAACATGGGTTTTTGGGGCTTTGTTGAGGAAACATTCTCAAGGAGAATTCTTGCCCTTATGTAGAAGGTTGCCATCAAGGTGTTTTCAGGACATTTTACTATTCATAGGTCATGGGAATAGTCCTCCAATGTATGGGACAAGGGATTGCAGGGACGGTGACAAAATGCCGTGTAACAGATGCCCCCTAAAGCATGAGGTCCGAGAGAGAGGGAGGGGTGAAATGCTTTATCAGAACGCGTTCAACTGAAAACACTATTGTCAGAAGACCTACAAGTAAAAATACAACTAATATCTCTGATACATGATATGTGGTATGGGTGCAGCCATCCAGCAAAATAAGGATCAATAAGTAGACTTAGGTATGGTCGCAGCCATCCAATGAAAAGAGTCATGTAATAAGTCATAATAATCCACAAAGAACCCGCAGCCTGGATTTCATCAGAAAAAATCCAGGGTCTTGTGCGCCATCTCGATCCGAACAAAGTACAAGTTCGAGCATGCAAATATGTGAGCTAAAGTCGAACATGCAAGAACATCGTCTGATTACCAGCCAATGATGAAAACTGTTAACAGACACGAGAGAAACCACCAATAATGACAATGGATCTCAAGGTACAGGAGGTACAATCCATGGAATGTGAACAAGGATCTGGCGTTGAACACCTGCAGAATCATCCGATCGAAGGCCAATAATGAAAACCTTGTGTCGAATGCGAAGAACCTGCCATTGAGGCATGCAGGCTCCAAGGCGCCTGAAGGGAGTCTCTAGATCAGCTTCATAGATAATGAGCTGAAGTCGACAGGAAGTGACTTGATCGAAGGTGGGCCATAATGTTTCCCACATCATCAACACGAGACAGAGGAACATGATGTTTGTGAATCAAGACCAACGGAGAATCAGAGGGAGGTCAAAAACTGCAGAGGCCAACTTCTCTTGAACATATCGGCGACACGACACTGGATTTGGTAGTATTTGACATCAAAGGATCTGAGGTCATGGTGACATGGCAAAGAGCAAATGAGCGGTCAAAAGAGATTACCCAAACCCATGGAGGCAAGCAGATAACGAGATGAGATGTCCCCAACCCGACACGAATGTAGACAAGTGCCATGTTCAAGAGCGACATACTTCCAACACGACTACAATCTTGGTTCCATTTTCCCCCACCATTTCTGGCGAGTACCCCAATTATTTTGTTAAAACAAGCTTGAAGGGGATAGCATATGCTTACAATGTAAGTTTCTTCTTCGGACAAATCCAACCTAGTACATTTAACGAGCCCTAGGAAGGAGGAACTCGAGTAACGTCATGACGACGGAGTCCGATGTCATCAGTTTTTAACAAGTCTGACAATGGAAGAACTCGACGTCCTTTCATGTTTAGAGAGTTTGAAAAGATAGCCGAAAATAAAACGCCAGCAATCCCTTTTCGTAGATAGTTCCTCAGATCCGTAAAGGTAGAAAATTGTGTCAGAGAAAACCTACTAGTCACGACAGGCTAGGGTATTCCTTTTTCGTAAAATAATCCATCCTAACCCGAAAAAGGGGTAAACGTATACTGGGTAGATATCACTTCGCAGCCAATTTAACGAGCTCAAAAAGACAAGTGACTCGGCAATCTTTTTAGTTTTAGAGAGTCAGAAAAGAGCTGAAAGGTGACTCCAGTAGTGACTTTTTCATGTTTTTACTGAGTCCAAAAAAGTATAAAATACAACTCGTCTCTTCATCAAAACCATGTGAAAAACCTGTTGCTGCACAAAAAGACACGTGTAAAACATATTCGACGAAAATAATGCGAAAATATATCGAAAAACATGTTTAAAAACCCATTTAGGACTTTTAAGAGCTATAAAAGACTAACATTGGTAAAAAATATTTACTTTTCACCTTTTACCTCTTTGCAAAGCAACAGTGACCCATTTCTGCTTCGATCTTCGGGTAACAAGTGCGGTCAATCCATTGGACCAAATCGAATTCCGTCCAGTTCAGGTAGGAGCCGACCTCTTTGTCCATATTTTAAGTTACATTTTACTATATTTTATTATTGTTTGAGGTCCTTTAGGGAAGGATTTTCAAATTTTAGGGCTTCGTGGTTAGCACGGGTTCCGGGCATGGACCCACGCCAATCCACTTTGTCTTACATAGAGGTCGTGCCAATTGGTGCGATTGTTAGCCAAACAGCCACGCCAATGGCGCAACACAAAATCCGGCTAAAATTTCTCAAAAATCAACCAATGAAATGTAATTTTGGATACCCAGGGAGGTTTATAACATTCCTATGATTGATTGATGCAGCTATCTAGCAAAAAGAATGGTTATTGAATGGAAAGAGAGAGAACATAGTGAAGAAGATGAGCTGGCAATGGGAAACGAGCATTGTATGAATGCGCTTCGAAAATGCAGGCTAAAAAATTTCTTTCTGGCGCCATGTCTCTGGGCTTAGCCCGAATTGCTACAGTATCTCATCAGTATTTGGGATGAGGATGAGGAGAAATTCAAACTTCGAGACCAAGAACTTGAGCTCGAGTATCAGATGTATACTTCATCACTGGACTGTCACACAAGGGTCCAGTCCCTATTCTGACTGATACCAGGCCTTCAGGAGAAAACATGGAAATGGTCATGAACAGGGTGTGCCCAGGAACATGCAAAGGAACAAGGAGCAGGAAAGTAGACATTCAGACCGTCCCCGCGGGCTGCGGGATCGCAAGCACCACACGAGGCTACAAAGACGCAGCTACTTCTTGCATCGGAGTGTATGAACCCAACTATCTTTGATTGGGCCACGGTCGTGACCATGAACATTAAACAGCAACTCACAAAATTCAAGAAGACCAAACTGAAACAGTTTGGATATGGGTCGATTTTGGTGCAGTTCTTCCTGGAACGATTACCAATTTTTTAGCGCCAGGAGGCCATAGTCCTGGATCCACCACTGAGAGAGCCACGGATGGCTCGATGGGCAGCATTTATGCCTAGGGCAGGGGGCGGCTAGCAGATGTCCTGGCAGCCTGAGTTCTTTGACTGGCTTCGACGACAGTTGATCGTCGTGGAGGATTGGCCCTATGCAGGCACCAATTTTACTGGGGACCCAAACCTTCCGCTCCCAAAGGGAGAGGAATGGGATGAGGAGCTAGGTAAGACTCTTTTTAATTTTATGAGTTTTATAATTTTTTAGTATACACGCATGTTCTAACAACTAATCCTATATGTATGCAGATTTTGGCCTAGAGAGGCCCACCGGAATGTCACCAATAGCGAGGAGGACCCCTCTCGCTTATGACCCTCAAGTTGAGGGGGGCGAGGGGGACAAGCTCGCACAGAAACAAGAGGGGATCGCTCACGGAGTTCTGTATTATGCTCGTTTAGCTGATGTTCCCTTAGCTTATCAGGCACACCATGGGGGTGCCAAGTCATCTCCACTTCTTACTGAGGCAGTTGGTGCTAGCAGTGACATGTTACCACAAGCACCATGCCAATTAGTCACCTAGGCTTTCTATTTGCATATTTTTGAGAGACATGTCATCTCCAGATGTAACTAAAACAAACATGTATATTTTTGGTTTTGTATATGATGCACACGTTGCAAACACTCGACATATATATATACATCTATTTTCTACATGGATCTACTTTACATATGTAATGATGTTTTATATGTTATGCAAATGTCTAATACAATGTTATCTAATGTATCAGCTAAATAACCTGCATAAGTAACGACCCAATGGAAAAGTTAAAAGTTCGCAAAATGCATCAAACCAACATATTTTATTTTTACACAAGCTTAAAAGCACAAATTCAAACTATGCTTGAAAATGAGTTTTATGTTTTATGCAAGCTTAAATACAAATGTAAACTATGCTTGAAGATGGGTTTCATTTTTACACAAGCTCGAAACACAAAGTAAAGTATCCTTGAAATGAGTTTTCATTTTTATGCAAGCTTGAAAACACCAAATAAACTATGCTTTAAATGACAAGGAAAACTGGGCATGCCCCTAGCATGGTGACTCAATTCGAGGTGTACATGCCCCCCAAACTTTAGTCCAAATGAAAAATGGAGTGAAGGTTCAAATTATGATTTCAAGTGAAAGACTCGACTGGGATTTTACGAGATCTAATCAAAGACTCGAATTGAACAAGGAATGTGTTTCATTGTTTTAATGAGGTTGACACATTAAAAGAACCATCCTCATATCCGAATTCATTTTTTAACAAGGTTGACATAGTAAACGAACCGTCCTCGGAATGAGCTTGTTTCATTTTTTAAGGAGCTTGACACAAGAAAACGAACTCTGCTCCGACAGACCTTGTTTCATGGTTTAAGGAGCTTGACACAAGCAGATGAACCATGCTCTGAGAGACCTTGTTTCATGGTTTAAGGAGCTTGACACAAGCAGATGAACCATGCTCTAAAAAGCCTCATCATAATGAATAAGAAGTCATAGCTTCCAAGGGTTGCCCGTCCGATGGAAGGAAAACATCTTGGAAGTCTGGACCTAGTGCCCCCAGCACACGATGTACAACGGCACTGTCAATGAATATGGGCACAGGACAGGTAGCCACATAATTTACATGTGGCAGGGATGACACAACCAGCAGATAAATATCCGGCAGGGATGATGGTGGATTAGCTTCCATATTAGGACCAAAGAACGGTAGTTGATCGATGGTCACGATCCGACCTTGGTGCGTAAAACACATCACACGAAAGAGGGAGGAGACAAGTGCTCCCATGGCATAAGTATAATCGCGGCCCAAGAGTAAGTTAAATTCCAAGGGGCCAGGAACAACCATCACGTCCATATGGACATTTTTCCCTCCCAAAGTAACAGGTAACTTCGGAAGGATCCCTAACGGTTGACTAGTTCTTTTGTTAAATGCCAACAGATTCTGGGTAACAAGCACAAGCGGAGGCGAACCAAACACTTTCCAAGTAGTTGAAGACAAAATACTAACAAAGGCGCCTTCATCTATAATGGTGGTGGGTACAACCAAATGGGAGGCCTGTACCGTGATCTCAAAGGGCACATAAGAAGGAAGGCAATAACCTACGAATCGACCCCAGTCGAAGGAAGCGACCAAACTACTTGGAGGGGCTACCATCGAATGGAGATGGTCTTCCCATGGTGTTACGGGAGAAGAAGGAGCATCCTCCGCCACCTGCATCCTGGAGGTAGAAGGAGTATCCTTCGGGACCTCCATTATGGGAGGCGGACGAGTAGCTTCCAGAGGTACAGGGACAGGAGAATCTTTCTCCAAGTCCGAGGAATCTGAAGAAACAAGAAGAACATGAGAGATGTGAGATCCACTCTCAATGGAAAAGACCTGGTGCACTGCAGATGGGGCCAGCTCAACCGATCCCACGACCAATGGTTTGTCAGGGATGGATTCATGGTGGCAAATTTTTGGGGGAGCGGGATCAAGCAAGGATGACTCTTGACTGATCGTTGAATCAATTGGTGAAGGACTCAAAGAAAGTTGTTTGTAACCAGCCGAAAGGCATGGTGCAGAAACAATCATGTTTTCTAAAACTCTCTTGGTTTCATCCATATACGAACAAAGGTGAATGGCATGATGCCCTTCACACAACTTACAGGGATTGGTGAGCTTACCCTGAATCTTATGAGCTTTACTAGCACTAGCTGAAGACGTGCCCCCAACCTGACCCTTGGAAGCCAAAGGCAACAGTGGACGACCGTTGGACCATACTTCGAGCACCTTGGGAATGCCAGGGCAATCTCGAAGAAGATGGTTTCCCTGGCACAACATGCAAGGGAACTTAACTTTTTGCGGAGGGTTGGAAGGTTCATCGAGAGCAGGTGTTATAGAAGCAACAGCTACAGAATTAGCCTCTCGCTTATCTGACTTCTTCTTCTTAGTCTTCTTCTTCTTCTTCTTAGCCACTTGGGTACTAGAATCCAAACTTTCACTAGGCGAAGTAGAAGATGAGGACGAAGAAACAAGCGAAGAAGGGGATACGTCCACCTTCGAATCAACATGGCGTTGCTCAGCCGGAGGAGTGGATGGTACAGTAGCCGGAACACTTGAGACCACAGAGGTTGAAAAAAACCAAACAAGCAACCCAACAGTTAACCCAAGGAGGGATAACGTGGCCATATAAGGAGCACCAATATTTCCTAAAGTAGGAAAAGGAATAGAACTCCCTTCAAGGGGGACTCCTTGATTGGAAAACTCTGGAAAAGTTGCCATCAGAAACGACCTTGAAATAAAACACTAAGGACAAAAATTCTAACCAAGAATATTCCATGGGCAATTAATTTTTTAAGACACTGAAACCAGACTCTGTTGTTTAATATTTTAAGAGTCGAGAAACAAGCAAAAGGTGACTCTATCGCTTTCAGGTTGGACACGAGCTTGAAAGGACAAGAGCTCAATGATCTTTTTAGTTAAAAGAGCTAATAAATATCAAAGTGACTGCTCTGGTAATCTAGGTAAATGGGTGTAACAAATATCCGTGAACTGCCATATACACCTTGCTAAAAATGAAAGAGAAATCAACCAAGGACTTAACGTATGTGCAGGTAATCTCCCCAAATTCTGTGTTTGGTGTATCACGGGTAAGAGGTGGCAGACTCGGCTTCCTATGGATAACGGATTTGCAACCTAATGTGGTCTCCCTTTATATACGCGACGGTACGGGGAGCACAAGTTCGTACTAGCACTATCTGTAGCCAGATGGCAAGCGACAACTGCTAGGCTTAAAGATGTCGGAACACGTCCCTAACTTAGACTACTAGATGTTTCGTTAAGTTTCAATGCTGCCTTAGGTTAATTCGGTAAACTTTAAAGTTGATCTTCAATTTACGTTTCAATTTCAAGGCCCTATCGAATTTTGGATCTCATAAAACCTCCAGATGCAAACTACATGCCACAAAACATCATTTTTTTCAATGAAGCGCTATCTACGGGAGAGTTGAGGGCTTTCAAATGATAGCGAAATGAACACACAAAAACATCCACTACCAATTTCAATGCAAGCTAATGAAACTGGAAAACTTTTCTCTAGAATTATACAAAACTAGTAATGTGAAAGAGTTTTCAATTTTCACTATGCCAATCAAAAATGCAAAAGATTTTTATTTTGTATTCTTCAATATATTAGAGAAAATTCACTAAATAAATGAGAAACTAATGGAAACATCAATTTGAGAATGATAAAGAGAGAGCTAAAACAAAACAAGTTCACTCAACTAAAACAAACATAATCAAGACTCAAACCAATGACGAAATCCCTCAAAGCGAGGAAGAATCTCAAAAGAGACTCAAACAAGTCGTGTGATCTAGGCTTGGAGCAACACAAAGTGAAATTGAACGAAAGAGAGGACAGTCACTCAATAAACACAATGACTCAATCTAATTCAGCAAGATGAATGTAAAGAAGTAGAAACAAAGTTGACCGGGAAAGCAAAGACCCAAAACTCCCACAAGAGGCTCAACACACTGAAGCATCTAGAAGCCCTAGGGCTAAAATGAAAAACTGACAGGAAATGGCAAACAATCGGAGGACAAGGGCTAAACACAGTCAAAAATTACTTCAAAGCACTCAAACAATCATAAAAACAACCTAGGACCAAAACTCAAGCTCAGAGAGTCCAAGAACAGGCAAACCCTAAAACCAAGCAAGGTTGGCGCACCTGTCTAGCTTTAATCTGTGCCAAACAGGGGATGGCGCAGGTGCCTAACTAGCAACTTGCGCCCTCTGGTGCGACTGTCAGAGGGATAATCACGCTAATTAGGTTTACCCTAGAAAACTATGAAAAGGAACGAACAGAGGCTAGATCTGGTCTTCTAGGGGCTGAACAAGGTTTTAACACAAAGGAAGGTGAACCAGAAAAGCAGACTAATCGAACAAAAAGCCAAATTCAACCCAATGGAGGAAGGACCAATTCCCACTGGTCCCCAGCGGAGTCACCAAATTGTTGTGGAGGTAAATCCCCTCTACGGATAGAGGTGATCCCTCTAGCCCTAGAGTGGTTCTAGCAACAATTAAAACACGCAAAGCTATTGATTCCTAGTTACAAAGGATAGAATCATGATAGATCGCTTACTATGATTCCTTCATTACTGTTGTCGAAGAAGAAGTGGCATTTCCGTTCCTAGCTATACAGTTCACGATCTGTGAGCTCGCTGCATCCAGAAACCTGTACACATGCAAAGAAGAGAGACAACATGCAACGTAATATTTCACACTTTATAACTATTGATCAGTTAGAGAGGAACAAATGAAATTGCATTATATAATGGACAAACAAAATCATGGAACCAATAGTAGAGTCATTTATATTAAGATATGAGAGAACGATTACAACTGATGCTCTGACGTCATGATCTTCCTTCGACAGGGTTCCAACGGGACGTGTCTCACAAAGCTCGTCGGGGATTTGACAAAACTCTCTTTCTCTCAGGGTTCTCCTTAGCTCTGCTCTTGATTGTCACTCAGCTATAATTTCCTTCCCAAAAGTTCAACTAGCTAGCAAATGGAGAGGGCAGGATTTTATAGAGGGAGAAGGAGAGGTTAGGCTCCCTATAATCATGGGGGAGATTCCTATCTCTTAGGAAGGTCCCATGAGAGGTGGAAAGCCTCTTCCTAAACAAGGATATCCGAAGCCAAATAGCCCAACCTCTTTTTGATGATTCATTGCCGAGGTGGTTAAAGGAAACTTCCACCTCAATTTGTTAAAAAACATTCCAAAATAGGTTGGTGTGGGCACAACACAACTGGTGTGCCCACTAGTGTATATTTTCCCCATTGGCACGAGGGATGAACTGGCTACTCACGCCAATGTTAAAACATGGGTTTTTGGGGATTTTCTGAGGAAATGTTCTCAAGGATAATTCTTGCCCTTATGTAGAAGGATGCCATCAAGGTGTTTTCAGGACATTTTACTGTTCACGGGTCATGGGAATAGTCCTCCAATGTACGGGACAAGGGATTGCAGGGACGGTGAAAAAATGTTGTGTAACAATTAGCCATATCTCTTGGGGGAGGGGGAGGTGTAGGTGGGGGTGGAGGTGAAGGTGGATAGAAAGTATGGGGATGGGGATGTGGTCTGAGGGGATTAGCGGGATGGAGAATCCCCTAGTTGCCCTGATTATCTCCAGATTCTAATTGTGACGCACCTCTAGGGGTTGTGGGGTTGCCTTCTCCTTCTTTGCTTTTAGATCCACTAAAAAATGGATAGTAATCAGTCTCAATGAATTTTTTGCTATCTACCCTAAATCGTTTACCACTTATTGTAGATCCAGACTTACTTCCTCTAAACAACAATCTGATTGCATTTGTCGTACGCCCTTTTCACATACCAAAATATTAACCCATAGCTTTAAGGAATTCCAATACTTACCTCGCTTGAAAAATCTTTGCTCAACTTCATTGTAGGATACAATTGTATCAATAGCGAACTCAGTAATAAATCCTCAAAGAATTTTATCAATCTAGAAATCAACAACTCTTGAGATCTTGTTATCAATCTCCTTGAGTTGTTGCAACAGTTCATAGCTCCACGCAGTAGATTCATCATTCTCAAGAAAGGTCTTATTCTCAGTCAATCTTTAAAACCATTCATGTAGCTCATTAGAGAATAACGAGAAGAAGATCTCATGTTGATCTGTAAAAATATATCTCGACAACCAAGCTTCAGTTGACAGTCGTAGATTTCTGTTTTCTTGAACTCTGAACTCCCGTACTTTTAGATCTACCCACTATTGTATTTATTTTCTTATCGGATGCCACATCCACATATCCATTAATCAGATCTCGGTCATGGAAACATACCCATTTATTGGTTTTAAAGGGTAAAGACCCAAGTTCAGAGTAGTTGCACTACCAACAAAACCCTCTATTAGCGGCCCTTTCGGCAACGATCTGCAGCGCAGACCGCAGTCTCACCCGAGGAAATATTGGGGGATGCTATAACCAAGTTTCTGCATCCAGAGGGACAATATGACATGGATTTATTGTTATGCTTCTTCCTTAGGCTTTTCCGATCTACATGGATGCAATTATCTACTTTTACAGTTGATTCCTTAATCATTACTGAATACTGTCGTGCACTTCGCATTTACTAGTCTTATGTAGTATTTAACACCATAAAATAGCATATAAACAATATAAAATTCCTCTCTATGCATAAAACAATATACAATACTTTGTGATGCATAAAACAACTTCAAATATAGATAACAAACAAATTGTGCAAATAACACAGAAATACTCTAGAACCTTCCTTTCCTTTATTAATGATGAATATTTTTAGTACAATCCTTCCTCAACCTGTGCACATAGTTGTGGTTGGTCTACACACACATTTGTAGACCAAGGCCTCCACACACATAGTTGTGGAGCCTTCCCTTTGACCCAAAACACAAAAAATAGTGTAAATTAGAGAATCAATACATTCATGCCTATCTATCACTTTACTCACTATGAAATCTCTTTATATAGCCTTTACATGCTTACAATATCATGGTCCACATACCATGGGTGAACATAAACTAACAAAATAAACCTGATCCCTTTACAAAAAGAGGGGATTTGAACTACTGCAAAGCCCCTAAAACTCCTAAAATTTTGCGTGATTGATTTTATTCACTTGTTCACATTCTCCGCTTCCTCAAAATGCGGAGCCTTAGTAGCAAAATTGGACCAAGTTGGTCCCTACCAAACAGGGATTGAACTAGTTGAACCTTTGTAATACCAGCGTCGCAAACCCCGACGACCTCCCATAGTGGAAGAAAATAATGATGAGGAATCAGGATATCCTTTCAAAATATTTCTCAAAGAATCCTTCGAGTGACAGAGGAATGCGATGATGGACAAATTTCCTAGATCCTTCAGATAGGGCGCCTCTGCATAGAAGAAGCAGATGGACAAGATCGTGGAGGAGTACAGTGATGTCTTCACCTTACCCACAGGGGTACCTCTACGCTGTCAGGGCAAGCACCCCATTGATCTGATCCTAGGTGCGTCACCTCCCAATGAACCTATTTATCAACGCTCTATTTTGGAGAACGATGAAATAAAGAGGCAAATTCAGGAGCTATGGAAAAATGGGTACATCAGGCCAAGTACATCACCCTGTGGGATCCTGATCTTGTTGGTACCGAAGAAGGATGGGACCTTGAGACTCTGTATTGACTATTGGTTGTTGAACAAGATCATTGTCCAGAATAGGTCATCAATCCCATGGATTGATGACCTTTTGGAACAAGTCAAGTTGGCTAAATATTTCATCAATATCGACTTGAAGTCTAAGTATTACCAAGTACCAGTCGAACCCTCTGATGTGTGGAATCCCACATTCAAATCCAAAGAGGGCCTTTTCAAATGGTCGGTCATGCCTTTCGGGTTGACAAATGTCCCTAAAACCTTCATGAGATTGATGGACGACATCTTGTGACCCTTCAAAAACTCATTCATGGTGGTGTATTTGGATGAAATCCTTATCTTCAACAAAATTTTGGAAGTGCACCTCTACCATATTCTACAAGTCCTCCAATCTCTTCAACAACACAAATCGTGTGCCAATTTGGAAAAATGCACTCTTGGCATTACCCAGGTCCAATATATAGGGTACATCATTGATGAGAGGGGTGTGAATTTGGACCCAACAAAGATACAAGTCTTTTGTGATTGGCCAACCCCAACCACTCTAACAGAGCTTCACATCTTTCATGGCCTTTCCAATTTCTCCCATGGGTTCATGTTGGGGTTCTCTCTTATCACTTGGCCTTTGGGTCAAGTAACTTAGGGCAAAGTGAAAGAAAAATTCTTTTGGTTTGAATACAACCAAAAGGAATTTTTCGAGTTGAAGCATCACCTCTTCTCTGCACCATTGATCACATTACCATACCTGTAGCAACCATTTGAGATAGAGACATATGCTTTTGATTGTGTTATTGGTGTAGCTCTTACTTAGCAGGGGCATCCAGTGGAATATCACATTGAGACACTTTCAGACACAATCCAAAAGTATCCAACTTATGACAAAGAGATGTATTCCATTGTGTATGTCTTCCGAAAATGGAAGAATTACATTATAGGGAAAGAAACGGTCATCCATACAGACCACCAACCTGTGCAATTCATATAGACACAAGGGAAGTTGCAAAACGATCACCATAAAAAATGGTCCACATACCTGCAATAGTTCCACCTTAACATTAAGTATAAGAACAGCAGCACCAATAATGTTGCACACTGCCTCAACTGACCATCGGTCATGGTGCTAACTAGTGTGCTCAACTCTTGTGGGAATGATACTTTAGAGTGGTTGCATTCGTACAAGAATGATCCAGAATTCGGCAACACATAACAAACACTCCTGGAAGAAAATAAAGTTCCAAATTTTCACATCCAGGATACATTGTTATGTCACCTAGGACACCTTTGTGTTCCTTCAAACGAGCATGCCAAGATGATTTGGGAGGGGCACTACAGTTAGGTTGTTGGACACTTCGGAGTAGAGAAAATAGTGGCAATGTTAAAGAAGTATTTTTTTTGGCCGGACCTTCGACAATATTTTGGGAAGTACATCAAATACTGCACTGCTTGTACCATTTCCAAATCGACCATCAAGAAGCAAGGCCTATATACTCCTCTGCCTACTCTTATTCGACCTTGAGAATCCATATATATGGATTACATGTCGGGCCTCCCTTCGACTGAGCATGGAAATGACCGTGTTTTCATGGTCGTCGACAGATTCTCTAAGAAGGGCATTATGGTGGCCTGCAAGAAGAGTATCACAGTAGAAGCCACCGCTAAGCTCTTGTTTGAATGAGTGTGTCTACACTTTGGGATCCCATATTCCATTATCTCAGATCAGGACAATAGGTTCCTAAGTACATTTTCGTCAAGTCTCTGGTCGATGTTGGATACCAAACTCACTAAGTCCATGACTTTCCACCCCCAAATGGATGGACAAACAAAGGTCGTCAACATAATGATTGCAGACATTATGCGCATGTACAACTCGAAGCATCCTCATTTATGAGACGAAAGCCTCCCCTATCTCCAACACAACTACAACAGAGCTCTCCATAGTTCAACTAGCCACATCCCCTTTCAGGTGGGGTTGTGATTCCAGCCACTATGTCCCATTGATGTGTCCATACCATTTGTAGTTAATTAGACAGCTTCGACACATGTTCAGTTTGAAACCGACATAGCTAACAACGTCATTGAGGGAATTTAGTGCATCCCCAAGAAGGTCCATGACATATTGGAAAAGGCCAATGCTAAGTACAAGCAGTGACATGATTAGCATCGGGTGCCACACAAGTTCTAGGTGGGTGACAAAGTTTGGCTACATTTGTAGAAGGAGTGCCTTGTTGGGTCCCACCATAAGCTTCGGATGCTCTGATATGGTCCATATACCTGAGTGGTTGGGATGGCTCCTGGGAGTTTTTTGCTGATGTTGAAGGTATGTGTGATGTTTTTCTATCAATTTCACTTCCTTAAGGTCACCTAGGAGGTTGAATCATATCATACTAGCCTCTCGTCACATGTTTACCCATGCTGGTCGGCTACTTAGGTAGATGTGGGAGGAGGGTATTACAAGCACAACCTGTGGATAGTTCCCTCAAGTTCAATTTATAATAGGATCTCATTATCAAGTTCCCCAACAAGTTAACCAACTAGACCTTCCAATCACAAAACTTGGCAATAAGACTAGTCGTCAGGTTTTCTATATAGGATTTTCCCATGTATTTATGCTTTATTCTTATGGCTTCCTCATCCATCCTTAACTCAATCAATATAATGTGAAATTATTTCCTATGGGAAGGAGAAAAATAGGAAAAAAAGGGACGCTTTTAGCTTGGGATAAAATTTGCATGCCCAAATTGCGGGGGGGGGGGGGGGGTGCATATGGCTAAGAGATCCTTCAAGTTTATTTATAATTCTAGGAGCCAGGATCTCGTGATGTTGGATCCAAGGAGGTAAATACCTATGGAAATGTATCTAGATGAGAAAATATGTAAATCACATTCCTATTAAGGATCTCATAATAATTCCCTTCTTCCAAGCAGGCTCATCCATTTGCAATCCAACAAAAAAAAAATGCATTTGATACAAAACTACTTTAGGAAATTAGTGATGGAAAAACAATTATGTTTTGGGAGGACTCATGGAAACAACTCCCAAAATTCCAAAGGATTAAATTACTTAAGGGATATATGTCTCCACATGACATCCCAAGTCCTTTTCAAAGTCAAAGACTATTGGGATGCCTCTAACTTGTATCAAACATAGAGACAATGGTTTATTATGAGGGAATGGAACCCCAAGCTCGGGGAGGAGACTTGGTCAAAATTTTGGAAGAAGCTTTAGAAAATATTCATTATGATATCCAACTTAGCCAATAAACTATATTTGAATTATGGACTTGACAATTCCTTTTTCATCCATGAGGCTTATATAACTTGGAAGCAAGTTTCAAATAATTTCCAAATGATTCCATCTAGAGATGCATCTAATAGGTAAATCTATGGAAGAAAATTTTCATCTTCCTATGGATCCTAATTCAAGGGAAAACCTTAACCTAAGAAAATATTTAGAAACAAAAACATATGGACCCCTCCTGCTATTCTTTGTGCCTTGAGGAAGCTAAAAATGTAGAGCACCACTTCTATCATTTCCCTGGTACCAATCATTTATGGAGCGATCTAGAAACTAGCATGAACTGATCTGGCCATGATTTATCTAATATCCCTCACACCATTAACAATTGGAGGGATCAATATTTTAATAATCCTATATTGAATCACATATGGAATCTCTTTCCAGACCTACTCCTTTGGGCTATTTTCAAAGAGAGTAATCGTCACATATTCAACAATCACTCACTCCATCATGAAAATCTTTAGATCACAATTCAAAAGAAGGTAGAGGAACCAATTCCCACGAAGTCTTGATCAGATCAAGAACAACAGACCTCAGGAAATGATACTTTTCAACTTTAGAGTTTCTTCTCTACTCGAAGAGTCACGATTACCCCCTCTCTTCACCCTTGCTACAATACATATTCCTTCCTCCTAGAGCCACCCTCCGCCTAGTTTTATAAAGCTCAATTTTGATGGTGCTTCAAAAGATAACCTAGGAAATGAAAGATATAGAGGTATCTTCAGGGATCATTTGAGATCCCCTATCTACATTATGGGATATAAAAGTAGCAATGCAAAATAATTGAAAGCCCTTGAAGGGGTACTATTGATTTCCCAAAATCAACGCTACATAAAACTTATGGTGGAGGGACATTCTCAACTCATTATAAACATGATCCGCAAGATCCTACATGGCACTAACATCGACAAAATATCTTGTAGTTGGAGATTTGAAAGCTTACTCATATGAGTAGCATTGCTCCTTCCTTCCATTCTGATGATCATCCTTAATCACATAGGAAGAACTAGAAATAAAATTGCAGATAAGTTAGCCAATTAGGGATCTATCTCATCAGCTTCACAAATCTCCTCACGACAATCCTTTGAAGACTCTCCCCTCAAGCAAGAATGTTGGAGCATAGCTAAGTAGGACAAATCTCCTTGACTGGTCTCTTTCTATCTATTCCTTGAAGATCCTTGTCTATGTCTCTCAGTCTATAATTAGCTTATGTAACCTAATTTTTAATTTTTAGATTTTAATTTTTATATCAATAAACATAAATATGTCTTCTACACTTTGAAAAGGTTTAGAATTTAGCTCTGGTATAATTAAATGAATTAGAATCTTCTGCAATCTCATAGAATCAAAAATAGAATCTTCTGTAATCTCATAGAATCAAAAATCATTTATTCTTGGTAAACTTCAACACACCATTTAAAAAGGTGCAAAGAATGCTAGTAGAAAATGAAACATATAACACTACATTATCTTTAACTTTTTATAAATTTTCTCCTAATTATACCTAAAAATCTCAGTAACGCGCATTATCTTAAACATTTAATAAATGTTCTCCTAATTATACCTAAAAATCTGAGTAACCCACTTATATTATTCAAATAATAACAACCTAATATTTTTATTTTAATAATAATTATTATTATAACTATTGCCTAAGGTATTAGGCATCAGGTTTTTCCTGATAGCGACATTAGTTTGTGTTCCAAATAGAAAAATTAAAAAAATTTACAATGTTACACATTATAAATTGAAAATTATAATTTTTTAAAAATATTTTAATGTAATTATCTCAAAATTTATTGATTGATAACTTCAACACATTATTGCAAAGCTCATAGATATTAGTGCCTTTTCATTAACTATTTGAAATCAAAATTCCTTTCAACTTTCCTTTCGAATTAGTGCTTTATTATTTATTTAAGGGTGCTGGTACATCGTATCGAGATCCACCATAGTATTAACGCAGTTTTTTAGTGCTTTATTATTTATTTAAGGGTGTTGGTACATCGTATCGAGATCCACCATAGTATTGACGTGGTTTTTTACGAATTGTATTTATGAAAATGTACAAATTCACATGAGTGTATCAATTCAACCGCGGAAAAATCCTTTCATTCATCGATCATTGACACCTGGACGACGTAAATTAACTCTTGCCTAGGGTTTTATGATCCATAAAGCACCTCAGCTCAGATGAAGGTTTATTTTCTCCTTTCTTTTTGGTTGAACGAGTTTTCCTTTGAGCAAAAACTTCGGTAGTCACCCATATCGATTTTTGTGATTGTATGAGCATATCCAGAATGCAGCACTTCCATCCCCACAGAGACCTCTAACAATTTTCCCACAGAAACTACCGGCAATTCAATTTCCAGCTATATCGCTTTATTTTATTAGTGATATGGTTCTTACTTCCAACATTTTCACTTCGGAAGTTCTGGTTATTTACTATGAGTAATCTCCAAATTTAAATTTGATCCCCAAATTTTTCGTGGATGCATCTATGTTCAGGAATGAGGAAAGTATTTTCTTTACACAGAGGCATCCGGTTGATAAATTTCGGATTTCCCTTTTGGGGAACCAACACTTATTCTGGGGATAACCCAATAGTTCATCAGCACGGTGAAAGTTACTGCTTCCTTCAGTTCAATTTCAATATATATATATATAGAGCACTTCACTTCACTTCACTTCAGCTCTATCATTGTATATTATATTCGTTTATAAAATTTGATTATGGACATTAGTGAGCAGAATATACATTTGTAGTTATTAGAAAATTGAATATTAGAATTTGTAATTATGGAATGTATAATTTCCACTACGCTCATTGCGTTTTCAGAACGCAGGAACTTGATTCTAATTTACCAGGTTCACCCCGAGTATATCACAAAATTCTCATACGGCATTCATTTAAGGTAAGGTTTACTTCGTTCTCGGTATTCATATGGTTTTTGCAATTTCTTTTTTTCTTGATGTTCTAGCGAGTAAAATTTTGATTGTGTTGAGTTTGAAACTCAGACAGATGTTAAAGGAAATGCACCATACTACTTATTTCCCTATTAGAACCAGTATTTGAGAGTTAGAGAAAGTATAATTACGACCTTTTTGCATTTTCTTTTTTTCTTGATGTTCTAGCGAGTAAAATTTTGACTGTGTTGAGTTTGAAACTCAAGACGGATGTTAAAGGAAATGCACCATACTACTTATTTCCCTATTAGAACCAGTATTTGAGAGTTAGAGAAGGTATAATTACGACCTTTGAAGATCATTGAAAATGTTTATAAATTATTTGCCCCGTATTCTGCTTTCTGAATTCTAGATTTCCGTTTTAAGCATACGTTCAAATATATTTCTGGTGATTATGTTCACAAGATAGCAGTCACCCTCATATTTATTTTTGGCACTGGTTCATATAACAATTGAAGCAATGCCTTTTGAAATTTGTTTGTTTTAAAACCCCCTTGTTCAACTTGAAAGTCGTATTTTCAAAGCGAAGGAATATATATATAGAGAGAGTAAATTAAATAATTAATGTTAATGGTATTGGTATGAGGTACGTGGGGAGGACACGTGAGATATATTACTCTATTAAGCCAGGCATTTTTCTAATTACCTTTCATCTTTCAAGTAAACATCAAATATATGCATTTTAAAATATGTTATCCAAAATACCAAGATTTGTACTAATTTTTTTTCCTGTTCTTTGCAGCCCCAGCGCTCCTACACGCATTAGCTACAACAAGAACACATCGTAGTCCAGACATCACTCCAATGTTGTTCTCAATTTTTGTATCAGATTTTGCTAATTGGATCCTCCTCACTCAAGGTCCAGCATGTCTACAAAATTTTGCCAGAACAAGAAAGCATACAAATACACATATGACACCCAAGTTTTTTCCAAAGCAATATTAGAAACAAAAATTACTCGTTATATTTATCATCTTTCCTCTAGTTGTTTACAAAGACTTTCAGAGTTATTATATGTATTTTGAAACTTGGTGCATATATCTTTAACAAAGAGAATATGTCTTTACAATTTGACATTAAATATGTAAATATTATAAACCTGTTTACATATCTCTTGAATGCATTTATAATGCCAATAGCAAGAATTTATATTTTCCTTGAACGCATTTATAATGCCAATAGCAAGAATTTATATTTTCCAAATTCTGATTTAATTGATACTCAAAAAATCTTGTGCCATAGTAATATGTTTATTTTTTACCCCAAAATTTGCTTGAAACCAAATGCTACCATGTGTTCAAAATAGAAAATGTTTAATTCATTTAGAGTTGTTTTAATAATTTTGACATAATTGTTAGCATCAAAATACTTCTAATTTATTTATAATACTTAAAAATAGTTTTGACATAGTTATTTGTTTTTCAACTTTTTCAATAACCCTAATATTTTGTCTTAGTTTAACTGTGACATCCATGCCATTATTAGCCACGGCTCATATTAAATTATCTTAATTTGAACTCTCCTTGAGTTTGTAATTCAATTTCAGAGTTGATGACATATGGTGCAATAACGTTTTCCAGTTTTTAACTATATTATTTTCTAATAATCTAGTTCTTTGTACAAAATCAACATATTTCCACTTAGGTGATCCCTTCTTGCACATAAATTTCTCTCTTTACAATTTGTTTTTTTTATTATTATTTATTTACCCCACATAATTATTAAGAATAGTTTCTAATGGAATTCATTTAAAGTTTACTATGAGATCTACAATGAAATAAACTCTTCGATTTTTAACTTATTTACGTCATCTTTCAGGTTCCGATTTCAATCTCTTCCTCATTTTTCCTGTTTTAGCATGCTAATGCTTTGTTTGAAGACCAGAAATCTCTACATGACTTAGGTTCTAGACTATAAGCTTAGATATTTTGTTTAGCGTCTTTCATAGCGTACACTATTCCTTGTCAGTTTTATTTAAGACGCTGTTCCTTATCAGTTTTATTTTGGACTTTAATACTAGTTTTATTTTGAACTTTAATATTATATATACTGCTTTCCAACATTTTTGTTTAAAACTTATAAATACTGGACAATATAAATTACTTATACTAATACATATATTTTTATTAATTTTAGTGTCTCTAATTTATTTAATAAATTATTTTACACTTATTTAATAAATAGTATTATGTGAGTATTGTGTTCGATAATTTTTATAATTGTTATCTTTTAAGTATTTTTATATATGCTTAATAATCTTATCATTATTATATTCTAATTAATTGTCATATTGTTATTATGTTTTAGTTAATTAATATTACAATTTATATTAAATCAATTTATTTTTTGGAATTTGTACTCATCACTATTATTGTAACTTAGAAATATTAGAAATGTCTTTTTAAAAGTTTAATTTAATTTTAAAAAACAAAATATAAAAAACCAACAACAAATTATATTTTTTTAATTGATAGATTTAATTTTATTTTTTTATATAAATTAGTGCAATTATATAAATTCACATTATAACATCTCTAAGATTTCTATATTTACATTAAGCGGCAGGTAGTAGTATCACGATCTGAATCAAATAGATATAAAAATATTATAAATTAAGTAAATAATTTTATAAATAAATAAGTTATATGTTTTCCACACGATTGTCATAAAGTTCCACCGTATTGAACATGTGCTCTTACCTCACTCCAAGAGAAGATGTCAAGTCAGGCATATGTTCTTACGTCACCAAAGAGAAGATGTCAAGTCAATGAATAGATATTATCTTCCACATAATTTCCCCAAGAGAGACGTTAGTCATATGTTCAACGAAGTTACTCGCCAAATGGTATTTCGTGGAAGCCTTGCCAAAGGAAAAAGAAAATTTATTAAATCAATTAAAATTGATTGAGTGAAATTGTTAAAAAAGATTTGTTGTTAATTTTCGAATAAAAATTATAATTAATTTAATTAAAATAAAAATTAAAAATTAATTGTCTTAAATAAAAATAATAAAAAATTAATAATGTTTAAAGAAATGCAAAACTAATATTTAAAAAAAAATGCTTTTAAAAAATACTTGTTTCATAAATAAATTTATATGATATTTTTATATATATAAATATAATAAATTTATAATATTTAACCGAGTTATATAATAGTTAGGATGTGTTCTTTAAGTTAAATATAATATGATTAAATTAAAAAAATAATAAACACAAAAATAGAGTCACTAATAAAATATTATGTTATAAAATTTTATTATTAAAAAAAAAAAATGATTAATTAATATTGTTTAGGTTAATATATATGTTATATATATATATATGTGTGTTTTATTTTTTATTAATATATATAATTTTTTATAATTAAATTTATTAAAATATGTTTTAATATAATAATCAGTTATCTTAAATTGAATATATAGAAAAAAATTATAACTTATAAAATGGAAATAATAGAAAAAAGACATAAAAGTAAAAATAAAAATAAAATAAAATTAAAAATGAAAAATTGGTAATTAATAGAAATGGAAATTACAAAACAACTTATAAATAAATTTCAACCAATTACCTTACAAAGAAATAAATTTATATAATAATAAAAAAAACAAAAATTAAATTATCAATGCTAAATTATGAATAAGTATAGATTTATAGTCAAAGACAAACTAATAAATTTATAGTTAACTATTTTAAAACCCAAATATTTATAATTAACTATTTTAAAGCTGAAATATTTTTAATTTGAACATTTCATCTAAATATTATAAATAATATTAATAATTATTTTTAAAGAATATAATTAGGCCGATAAGCCTTCTCTTTTAAAGAGATACGGTTTTCCATCGTCAACATATTTAATGTGCGGCTGACACTTGTACCCTGGGAGTTTTTACCTCTGGCTGACACCTGTTGCATGACACCTGTTCTCCCAAATCCTTCCGACCGGTCATGGCAGTCCAGAAACGACGAATCTCCGACTTCCACTACAACCGATTCAGAAACAATGCCGCCTTTTTCCGACTGCAGTCCATAAACGCTGAAGATTCAGAAATACTGTCGCCTTTTTCCTACTTCCTCAATGCCGCCTTCCAATTTCTTCACACTGATTCTGCAAAATCTAATGAACTGTTCTCATCTTCAGAAAACCCAGAATTATCTTCACCCACAGAAGAAGAAATCGCTAACGCAGAGCACAGTCGCCAGCAACGCAGAAGAGCAGGTAATGCCCTTTCTTTCTTCATCGTTTTACTTCTGACATTGTTTCTGTTCTGGTTCTATTTTACTATTCTGGTTCTGGTTCTCCGTTTTCTAAGATCAGAAGCTCTGCACAATCTTCGTCTTCCAGCTACTCTGCTTTCCGAGTTTCCTTTAGCTTGGAGTTTTAGAGGTTTCCAGAAGTTGATACTTATGGTCTAAATTCCACACTTAAAATCTTTAACAGGAATTTATTTCATATTACATGCATTGTAATTTGAGATCTGAACTTATTAGTTCTGACCCAGTTCGCTTTCTTTCATTTGGAGCATTTGGCAGTTCTCTGTTTTCTAAGATCAGAAGCTTTACACAATCTTCGTCTTCCAGCTACTCTGCTTTCCGAGTTTCCTTTAGCTTGGAGTTTTAGAGGTTTCCAGAAGTTGATCCTTACAGAAACTTCTTGATCCAGGGTCTTGATCTGTCCAGAAAGCCATCCCGCAACAAGTCTACAGTCCCCAAAGGTCTAGAGATCTGAGATTCCATTTTCTGCACCTATGCCAACCAAGATAAGACTGACCTTCGTCTCTGCCATATTATTATTCCCGTGACCAATCCCACAGGTAAAGGAATAATGATGTTTGTCTGTCAAATAATCAATCTTGGGTGATGGCATTATGCCTGCCTTTTACGATTTACTGCTTGTTTTCCTCCTTTTTGTTTGAACTGCTTCAAGAAACATGCCCTGAGGGGTGACTTCGGTGCCACGTTTAAGGGGTAGCTATTCTGCTATAGTTGCCTGCACATGCATCTAGCCTCACGTTGTCAAAACTCAGGAAATTTTGGTGGGCTAAACCACAGCAAGATTAGAACCATGGCAGACAACTCAATACTTTGAGCATGAAGGTTTTCCAGAAAATCTCACAACTTAATACTTGTTGACCTCACCATTGAACCAATGCCCCATTGGCTTGATTGCTTGGTTTGATCATGCAAGTAACCTTAGGACTTAAACAACCTTTGGTCGAGTACAAACCAGATCATAAGGACATCGACATTTTTAAAAACATTTGACTTAAAAAATGGGGTCCAGGCCTCAGAACTTCTGTTCTCAAAGCATACCAGAAACTAACAAATAAAATTCCTAAAATCTTACTAGAAATGACACAGAAATACAACAGAAAACGGATATTTTCTCGCAGCCGCCATGTCCAAAATATTCATAAAGAAATTAAGTTTCCTTTAGCTTGGAGTTTTAGAGGTTTCCAGAAGTTGATACTTATGGTCTAAATTCCACATTTAAGATCTTTAACAGGAATTTATTTCATATTACATGCATTGTAATTTGAGATCTGAACTTATTAGTTCTGACCCAGTTCGCTTTCTTTGATTTGGAGCATTTGGCAGTTGTTGTTGGAGCTTTTTAAGGCATTTATTTCAATTGCAATATGTTGAATATTCCCAGCATCACTTAGAAGTGATTCATTGTTTTGTATTGATATCTAGCAGTGACTTTTGTTCTTGAGACCAAAGCTTTGGTTCCTTGTTGGTTTGTGCATTTTCAAGCATACATAGGTCAAATGTAACTCAATATCCAAATTTAACAATCTCCCATAAAATGTCTCCTGCTAAGGATTTGGGTTTAATGCTTTCTAATTTCTCCCCTTCCAGCCGTGTCCACAATGAATCCAACTTGTTTATGCCATTTCCTTCTCGTCCATATCTGCCAGTTGTTTTCATGCGAGGCTATATATAGGGAGTCTTACTATAGATTGATGTGCCAAAATAATATTTGATGATTGGAGGCATTTCTTCATTATTGTTCCATTTCCTTCATTTCATTAACTCGGCAAAGTGCCTTGAGACTATGCTGACCACATTGGAGGGTTTTTCCAACTACTTCCATCAAAATTGGGCACACTATTCATATTTCCACACAGGCATTTAAATTTCCAGGAGCTTTCACAACATTAACGGGAAGCAATCAACCCTAGGTTTTATGTAATAACTACAAATCTAACTACCATCCAGCTACTCTGCTTTCCGAGTTTCCTTTATCTTGGATTTTTAGAGATATGACTTGATCGCATTCATGCAAGACTGCAAGACTGTTTTAGAGATATGCTTTAGACTGATATAAGAGGCATTGCCTATGCTTTTGAATGTCTAAAGCAGTCTTGCTTTTGAATGATATAAGTTTTGAATGCTTTAGACTGAGATCACAGTCATATCTGCAAGACTGTTTTAGAGATATGCTTTACACTAATATAAGAGGCATTGCCTATGCTAGAAACATATCAGAGCTTCAATAGACATCACCACTGGCAATTTAGTATATATCAAATATCCAAGACAGTCCAGAGAGCTCTTCAACTAGCATATGGCTATACTTCAATCTGATCAGTCCAGATCGTGTAATTTGAGGTCAACATAGTATTAAGCCATCTACTCCATTTTTCCAAAATTCAATATTTTCAACATCTGCCCTGAATGGCATGTTTTAATAAGGGAATTTTCCAAGTCCTGGATGAAGAGATACCCCTCGGACATATAAATAAACTTAAGGAAATCCGTCTTATGTGCCACCTCAGTCACATAGGATGTTTCCCAAAACAACGTTCAACAAAATAAAATCTCACAACCAAATTGACCTTATCTGGTTTTGCGCCTCAGGTTCCATGGATTTGGGTTAGGATTGTGGTTGGGGTTGACTTTGCTTCTCATGCTTACACAGTGCCGTACATCAGCCTCTGCAATTCACTATATACAGCTACAAGAATGCAACTATGAACTCTCGATACCAGCTAGGATAGTCTTCCCTAGAGTTGTACAATTTAGCTTAGGATAGTCTTCCCTGGAGTTGTAATATATGTCTATATGCTTGTCGTCAAACAAATTGACATAACAATTCAGTGATTTTTTTTTTATTCTTTCATATCTGTATAAAACCTTTGCCATGTTTGTAGGCATGTCTTAGAGCCTAAATTAATTGCACATTCCTCTGTATTTTATTCCAAAAAATATTTGTAACTCTGCTTGCTCGAACAAATCCTCCAGAAAATCACAAATTTAGTGATCATATCTAAGGGAGTCATCTGTTTTAGTACCACGGTTACCGCGTGCAAAACATGGATTTCTAAGGAGACATGGATTTATTGTGGCCTCCTCTTTATTATTCCATTTAATTATAGATCTAAGTGTTCATTATGGACAAATCTATTAGATAACGATTACATAAATGCTAATTTATGCTTTTCTTACAATTTATTTAATGCATTAATATCTCTTCCAATGCATTAAAATGAATTGCAGGTACTACCATTGCAAATCAAAAATTTGAACTTTGCTACCGTGATGGAGCCAATTTTGACCGAGAATGCCATACTGAAATTGCTAGATGGTTCGACTGAGATGCAACCTCTACTGCAAGTAGTAAACATCGGATCTATCTATTCATCAAAAACCAGCGCTTCCCACTACCACATCACTCTCTCTGATGGCACATATCAACACAGGACTTTGCTCCCATTTGCTTATGGCGCACAAGTCGCATCTGAAGACATTCAGATCGGTTCAATCATTTCACTTAAAAAATCAACTTGCACAGTGTCCCAAAACTCTACGTAAGATTAGGCTTTCTTTTGAACTTTTCCCTTTACTCTGCATTATTTCTGAATAAAAAATCAATTTAACATTCATTTTAATTTTAAGTAATTTCTTCATCCATTTCAGATCCATTCGCATTCTAGAACTTGAAGTTGTGTACCATAGTAGACCTTTGGTTAAGGACTTGTCATCGCTATTGCATGCACAGGCAAGCGAATCTCATTCAAGTTCTTCATCATCACAAAATATTCTTCCAAATACTTCAACTCCAACAAGCACACCTGCAACATCGCTTGTACCATTTACATCACTCAATCCGTACCGGAAATATTGGTCGATTCAAGGTAGAGTATTATCAAAAACACCATTGAAAAACTACAACACTGCACGTGGGTCAGGAAAAGTTTTCGGCTTTGACCTCATTGGTCGTGACAAAGATGAAATCCATCTTTCTGCATTTGTTGATTTAGCTGAATCTCTGTACAATCTGATTGAAGTTGGGCAACTATATATCGTCTCCAATGGAACAATAAATCAAACAAACCCAAACTACAACCATCTAAACAACAAATGGGAGATTTACTTGCTTGCTACATCAACTGTGACACCATGTTTAGAAGATGATCCAAGCTTTCCTTACCAAATCTTTCATTTCAGGACTATTGCTGAAGTCAAATCCACAAACCCAAATACGCTTGTCGATGTTTTTGGTGTCGTTACCTCCACCTCCCCTGCTTCTACAATAAGGAGAAGAGATGGAACTAAAATATTAAAAAAAACAGTAATATTGAAGGACAAGTCAGGTTTCAGCATTGATTTAACAATATGGGGAGATCAATGTCTCTCTATAGGAAAGGACCTTGCTGGAATCCACTCCTCTGACAACCCACCAATCCTTTGTGTCAAAGGAGGCCGGGTAATTGAATTTAATGGAATCACCATTGGGACAATTTCCACTACCGCTCTTCTTATAAATCCAGACATTGAAGAAACTCAACAACTTCAATCTTGGTTCCGTGATACAGGATACAGCGCTTCGTCTCCTTCATTGAGCAGAAATTATACTATGTCTTCCAAGCGAGCTTTACCACAAAAGACCATTAAGGAAATATGTAGCATGGAAATCTTCGAGAAAGCAGTATGGGTTTCGGTTCATGCCACAATAACTCGTCTACGCATGGACGATTTCTATTTTCTTGCTTTTCCATTGGATTACAATGAGAAACAATGCATGAAAAAAGTAAGCCACCATTCTAACAATCTCTGGCATTGTACAAAATGCAATGGCGACTTTTCAGAATGCGACTACCATTACAAACTAAAGATCGAATTGCATGACCACACTGGCCAGCTTCAAAATGACACTGTCTTCAATGATGCGGGAAATGAACTCATGGGGATCACAGCTAAAGACTTGTTCCTCCTTTCCATTGAACCAACTGATCTTCAGAAAATATGTAGTCGTATATCAGGCCGTCACTTCTCTCTGTCACTTTCCATTAAAAAAGAAAACTACAATGGTGTTGAGCATTTCCAATCTATTCTGCTAAGTTCAGAAGAAATTCACTATGATGATGCATGCACGAAAATCCTAAAAGACATTGCCACACTTACCATTTCACAACGCTCTGTTGCTCGTCGCCTTTGACCTCAGTTCTTATATGTACACCTTTTTATTTCTCTAGATAGAAAAGAACATCCCTTTATAGTTCCTTTCTCCATACCATTGTAAAATACAACCATGTTGTTGTACTGAACAGTTACTTTTACAATAAATTTTCTGAATGACTACAACTATGTATATTTACCCTTTCACATTTCAATAATATAAATACTTATGTTTGGCACTACAAAAAAGGTTTATACCGACATCTATTTCAAAGTGATTTTAAACTCTTTCTAGCACTTATTTTTACTTATTTAGAAATTCCAGCTTTCAACACAATGTCATACATTTCATATGCATTCATACCTCAATTTGTAATTTTTAATTCTCACACCTCATCCCTAACATAGATTTATTTCTACTTTGTTAGATATGTCATCAAACAATGAAGATGCGGAAAAAAAAGCACGACGTCGCCTTCTTTATGCTCAAAACAAAGAAGCGATAAATGCGCGGCGACGATTATAAAAAATGAAAAGAGACTCCCTCTTCCCAAAACCTATATAACCCCCCCCTCAATGAAGAACACCGTCGCTTTAGGCAAAAAATAGATAGCCTTTCTCCATTGCATGTTTGCACACTATGCAAAGAATCATATCCAGGAATGAAGACAAAATGTTCAAATGGTACCCTTTCTTGTTACCGATGTGCAACCTCAAAAAATTCAAACCGTTTCACTCATTCCAACAACATGGACCCTGGCGAACAACCATATGTCCTTCAGAATTTAACACAAATTGAAGAAATTTTGATTGCACGTGTAAATCCGATTCTACAAGTAACGCATGCTCGTGGTGGTCAATACAAATATAGCGGCCATACAATCAGCTTCCCTCAAGACATTACTACTATTGTGAAATATCTACCTCGCCTTGTTTCTGAATTAGACGTCCTCATTGTTAGAAGACAAAACCCTTCTCAAACATCTTATGAATTCATTGTTTGTAAATCACGTGTTCTAGCAGCACTAGAATACAAACTCACTCATGATCCCTACTACAAAGATGTTGAACTCAACCCATCTGCAATTTCCGCTCTACCAGATCAACCTACTGATACTTCTGATCTTGTTCATAATGTAAGCACGTCTTCATTTATATCCCAGGAAAACATAGTCGATTCTACTCATGATCTTGATGCCATTCTACCTTCATTAGATATCCAGCCTTCTTCATTTGTTCCAATTCTTCCAAACTCCTGTAATGAACTTGATCGCATTCATGCTTACTTGCACTCCACGAATTCGGAATCAGCAAATTCAATTGAATGGCCTACAATATCTCTATCGCCTATCAATGAATACACCACTGAGGGCCTCTTCTCCATGGCATTTCCCACACTTTTCCCAACAGGCATTGCCATGATCGCACAACCAAGAATTACAAAAGTTGAACTGCACGAATATGCCTGTCATCTGTTACGCTACCATGATAATCGCTTCGGCCGGCATCCAAGATTCCGTTACTACATATATAACATGCTGATGCGCCACCGTAGCCAATCAAATGCCAATGTTTTTGTTAAAAAAAACATTGAAAACAATTTCCCAACTACTGTATCAGATTTGCAGCAATGTCTTCGCAACCTTTCAAATTCAAAAATTCCAGAAATGGTCATGCACTTTGGCTCGTCCCTACGAGGTACACGCTCTTTCTGGAACAAGCGTCGTAATGAGCTAACTGACATGATCACATAGCTTGGGAGCCCAACGTTTTTCTTCACTCTAAGTGCTGCTGATACCAAATGGCCTGATCTGCACAATATTATGCCTGCCGAGGTGCCCTCTAATACAAATGCTCATTACAGGTGGAGAATTCAAAATATAATTAACAATCCACATTTAACATCCCAATACATGCATTGCAGATTTACAATTTTCCTCGAGGAAGTTTTACAAAAAGGCCTCCATGCAACCGACTATTGGTGCAGGTACTTTTGATTACCATTGCTTTTTAAACAAAATATTAAACTTTAGTAGAATTAAACAATAATATTTTCCGAAATTGCATACAGATACGAATGGCAGCATCGAGGATCTGCACACATACATGAATTCCTTTGGTTGAAAGATGCACCAAATATGGACTCCCTCAATTGGAACAATGAGATAGAAGTTCTCAATGCTCAAAAATATTTTGACCATTATGTAACTGCTTGGAACCCACGACAACTCCAACATTGCACAGCTTTACTCCACCAATCAGCAGAGCAGGACCCATGTCTTCTCAACACACAATCAATATTTGCATCAACACAGACAGATGACTATGAAGATCTTGTCAACTGTGTCCAACGCCATACAAAGTGCCATGCATCTTCTTGTCTTCGCAAAAAAAACAAAGTTCTTACATGTCGCTACGGAGTACCATGGGATTTAACTCCCACATCTTCACTGCTAATGGACAACAAAGGTTAGAAAATCTACAAGGCTGCATGTAACGATGATAGATTGAACATCCATAATGCCGATCTACTTTCCATCTGGAGAGCAAATGTTGATTGTCAGCCAGTGCTTTCACGCCATGCCGTGTTAGCTTATATTTCTAAATATGCAGCCAAAGTAGAAACAAAGTCAGAAAGCTATAGCCAAATGTTATTCGCCTCTTGAACAACGTCACTCCAGAAGCACCTACTGTCACTGTTGTCCGAAAACTCCTTACAGAAAGCATAGCAGAAAGAGATATTGGAGCACAATAAATATGCCATATGTTGCAAAAATTACCTCTCACATTCTGTAGTCGTACATTTGTATCTCTAAATGTTAATAGAACTATATTCAGACGTGTTCTAGATGGTTATGAAAATCCACCCTCAACACCACCATTTATTATCGCATACATGAATAGGCCTTCTTCATTAGATCAATTGCCCCTCATAGAAGTTGCACGCTCTTGGTCATTTTCTCCTCGTCGTAGACAAAACCAGTGGAAACAGATAACTCCTCCCATAGTTCTCCATATCTTGCCACGATACACCACAATCCCTTCCCCTACTGATCCAAGCTACACGAACTTCTGCTGGACTGAATTAATATTGTATTTCCCCTTTTGTACCCTCCCCAATGACATTAGATGCAGCAATGAGGAAATCATTGCGCATTGGGAACAAAAGAAAGGAACATATACAGCATGACAAGTTAACCGTGAAAATCAAAACCCACAATCTCCACAATCAGAAGATGAATCTACTCCTGTATCTAGCCCTCCTAACATCCCCCTTGACCCTGTTCAAATGAATGAATGGGAAATCGTCTCTCACCTTCACCCAGGCAAGAACATCGTAATTGATGCCCTTGAAATCATTGGCAATCGTGAATTTGACCTCAACCATCATTGGTCTCATACTTCCCTACCTCTCCACTTGCAAGAAACTACCATCAATTTCATTGAATATAATCGCTCATCTATTCAAAATCAACATCATCCCTCTTCAAACCTTTCCGTAAATCACAATTTATCTCCTACCCAACAAAAAGCTTTCACACATATTACTTCTCATTTCAAAAACCCTCTTCCACAACCCCCAACTAGAACCATTATACAAGGGACAACCGGAACGGGCAAATCTGCTCTAATAAAATCTCTACAACGTGCATTCATCGAACTCTCCTCACCAAATATAAGCCCATTGTTGGTACTTGCACCTACCGGTGTTGCAGCTTTCAACATAAATGCACTTACAATTCATTCTGCCCTTCACATCCCTATCCAAACAATGCATCCTCTTGAAGGACAACCACTCCTCCACATCCAAGAACAACTCCGCCATATTCAGTACATACTCATTAATGAAATGAGTTTTATTGGGCCAAAAATGATTTCCCGTATTGATGATCGCTTACGAGAGGCCTTTCCCCTCCATCGAAATGCACCATTTGGTAATCGATCCATTATCCTTGTTGGGGATTTAGGCCATCTACCACCTGTAAAAGACATTCCTCTTTATGCTGGCACATCACGTGGTACTGCACTTTGGCGCAGCTTTGATACAGTCATTACGCTCACAACTATTTTTCGCCAACAAGGTGCTAACCCTTCCCAGATTTCCTTCCGCAACATTCTCACAAATCTCAGGGATGGGACATCTACAATCGAAGATTGGAAGCTACTAATGTCAAGAACAGATTCCTCTATTACACATGAAGATAAAAAAAGATTTGAGGACTCCATGCATTTATATGCAACAAACAGTTCAGTTGCCTTACATAACAAATCAATGTTGAATAAATTACACAAACCAGTGGCTGTGTGCTCAGCGGAGAAACATGTGGAACAAACATTCACTACAAGTGAAGAAGAACAACTAGACAGAACACTCCTGTTATTCAATGGACAAAAAGTTATGCTTACCTGCAATTTATGGGTACATGCAGGGCTTGTAAATGGCGCACTTGGCACAGTCATTTCAATATGCTATGCACCTGACTCAAAGCCTCCAGAATTGCCATCCTTCGTGGTCGTTGATTTCAAACAATACAGAGGAACAACATGGGACATTGCACACCCCACATATGTGCCCATTTCTCCTATCACAAGGGGCACACGTCGACAGATACCACTTCGAATGGCATGGGCTTTAACAATACACAAGTCACAGGGAATGACATTAGATAAAGCAACAATTGACATTGGCCCGAAAGAACGCCAAGGTCTAACATTCACCGCCATTTCAAGAGTTAGATCTCTAACAGACCTTCGAATCCATCCAGCATTTCCATTTTCACGCATTTCACGCATGAAATAAAATCCACATCTACAACGCAGAAAGCAAGAAGAGTCGTTGCTCACATCGAAATCTATATAGACAAATACAATCTATCCAACAGTACACTCTTCATTGCATCTTTTCCAAGAGGTAACCAAACCCTCACCTTATCCAAATTGCATATACAATTAATTTTTTTTACATTTGTTCTATTACTCGTTATGCCCCTAATGTTTAAAATAATTTTATGATTACTTTAGTTATTTTTGAACTCTATAATTAGTTTACTTTTACCATTCATTAACACTAACAATAACTATTTACCTTCTTTCATGCTAAATAGATATGGATTCAAGGGATTTAAACATCCTCTATGAATGCTGCCAGGAGATTCACCAGCATGAACGAACTTTACATGATATACAGCTCAGATTCCTTGCACTCCATTCATTGCCTCTGTACCGTTTGCGTGGAACTATTGCACTATTGCAAAAGATTCGAAGAATTCTAAGGAAAACAATCCACATAAATGAAAGAGATAGACAACAGAAAATGCGAGCTGAATGGCAAGAACTCCTTTCTGAACGTGGAGTCACTATAGACACCAATTGGTGTTGCCGATGTCGTGCATCATCATGTATTTATGATTAGATATTTACTTTCAACAAACTTTTGCTGTTCACATGTATATATCTCTTCACCTTCAAATTTGTATATCTATGTGAATATAAATTATAATCCATTCCATTTCAAGGTTTTCACATTTTCCTCATGCTAGTATGTTCTATTCTATCTTGAATACTTTATATTTTTCAACATATTTAATACTCACCTTCTACAAATAGTTGTAACTTGTAAGTTAACTTCAGTAGATCATTAAATAGACAAATACAATCTATCCAACAATACACTCTTCATTGCATCTTCTCCAAGAGGTAACCAAACCCTCACATTATCCAAATTGCATATACAATTACTTTTTTTTACATTTCTTCTATTACTCGTTATGCCCCTAATGTTTAAAAGAATTTTATGATTACTTTAGTTATTTTTGAACTCTATAATTAGTTTACTTTTACCATTCATTAACACTAACAATAACTATTTACCTTCTTTCATGCTAAACAGATATGGATTCAAGGGATTTAAACATCCTCTATGAATGCTGCCAAGAGATTCACCAGCATGAACGAACTTTACATGATATACAACTCAGATTCCTTGCACCCCATTCATTGCCTCTGTACCGTTTGCGTGGAACTATTGCACTATTGCAAAAGATTCGAAGAATTCTAAGGAAAACAATCCACATAAATGAAAGAGATAGACAACGGAAAATGCGAGCTGAATGGAAAGAACTCCTTTCTGAACATGGAGTCACTACAGACACCAATTGGTGTTGCCGATGCCATGCATCATCATGTATTTATGATTAGATATTTACTTTCAACAAACTTTTGTTGTTCACATGTATATATCTCTTCACCCTTAAATTTGTATATCTATGTGAATATAAATTATAATCCATTCCGTTTCAAGGTTTTCACATTTTCCTCATGCTATTATGTTCTATTCTATCTTGAAAACTTTATATTTCTCAACATATTTAATACTCACCTTCTGCAGACAGTTGTAACATGTAAGTTAACTTCAGTAGATCATTAAATACTTGGTATACTTGCCAACTATCCGTAAATGTTGAACTCCTCCCAGGTTGCTATTAATAGAGGGCCTCCCCTTCTATTTCTCAGGAGCAGAGCTAATATATGCAGTAATTCTTTTCTTCCTTCTATTAATTTTCAGTCTATTTTATTATCTTTCTATTCTGTTCTCCGTAACGATGTTATAATCTTGCTGTATCTGGTTTGATTCCACATTACTGAAAGTCACCACACTTTCAGGTTTTCATATTTCTCTAATTGTCTGACATTACTTTTTGCATACAGGTTCTAAAACACACGCATGATGTATTTCCAAACATGTCTATTAAAAATTTGTATTTGTATGGGCAATTGTATATAAAATTTGTTCAAGCTTCATGACTGTATTTGTGCCTTGTTCCCTTTTTGCTTTAAAATACAATTCACCCCGCCCTCAAGCTTGTTAGGGAGAATTAGATTACTGGTACCATGCCAACCCCATCAATTTCAAGGCACTTTCAGTTACCTAATTTTGATGAAATAATGCAGTAGCAGTAACGTTAATGCAACCATGCTTAATAGTAACAACCATACAAAGAAATACATTTATGTTATCACATAGATTGAAGAATGTAAGCCCTGATTTACTTCTTCAAGATGGCTATTTACTTTACAGTACTTTGTTTTCTACTAACTAACAAGATTCTTGGATATTAACCACTAATCTTAGATCACTTTTGCATCTCAGACTCTCTACACAACTCGTCAAATAAGTCTCTACCTGCATACCTAACAATTGAACAATAAACCTGTTACTGCACAACTGAGAATTTAACATCATCTTTCTGCAAAATTCTACAAAATCTCCTTCACCTCAAAAGCTACAATTACTTAAAATTAATAATTAACAAGCAATACTCCTATCGGCCTCTCCTTGCACCACCTGAAGCAACTGCTAGTTTAAACAAATTTAACTATTAAAAATATTTTTTTGGTGGTAAAAAATTATAAGCTCAAATCCAAACCATCTAAACTTTAATAATTTGATCTAAACCTAAATAATCAAATTATTAAGGAAAAAAATACTGATCCAAATTCAAAACAACTAATTAAATCTCTATATAGAAATTACAAATTCAACCACTTTAAATTTGATACAGTTGTTCAAAAGAACGGAAAACACTTAACTGCGACGTTACAAAGTAACCACTTGTTTCTAGAGAAATCATTTAATCACATGCCTTTCCAACACCTTGACTCTTCCAATGTTCTCCATTTTCTGGATTCGTACGGTTATCCATATCTCCAACGTTCTGATTCCTAAGATTCTCTGTCCTGGAGGCTCGACTCTTACGATTATTCCATATTTTCAGCCAAACATCACGATCCACAGGGATTGGAATCATTGATTATTCTCTATATTTCAACTGTCAAACCTATTGACTGGATCCTTTCATTTATGACCACACGCGTCGCCGGCGGGCGCCCAACATGCAGTCGGCGCATTCCATCAAGAAGCATCTCCGTAATTTCATTTCTACAATTTTCCTTTGGAATCGAATTCAGATTTTCTTCATCTCTAGCCACCTCGAATCGATATAAAGTGATCGTTTCTTCGTATATGTTTTCTATCCTGAGATACTTTAATATCTGAAAGTTTGCACGTTCTTTTCGAAACACTTGACAGTAACAATGGCGTTTTCCATAGATATTGTTGAAATTCGCAGACTGTTTGAGACTGTAGACGAAAATGGGGACGAGAGGGTGACTGTAACTGAAATGAATCGTTACATGAAAAAACTTGGAATGGAAATTTCAGAAGAAGAATTGAAATATCTGGTTATACCATTGTCTGAGAGCGAAGATGGGAGCTTGACATTTGATGGATTTGTTGGCCTCTGTCACTCTGTTTTCGGGGAGAGATCGGTAGGTGAATTGAGCAATGGCGAAATTGGATGTGGAGACTTGATGGAAGCGTTCAAGGTGTATGATATCAATAACGACGGCTTCATCTCTTGCACAGAGCTTCAAGTGGTGCTCCGTAATTTAGGGTTCGTGCAGGGGGAAGACGTGGCCATTTGCCAGCAGATGATATGCACATATGATTCAGATTCCAACGGGCTCTTGGACTTTTTTGAATTCAAGAATATGATGACCTCCAAGGTCACTGCGGCTCGGGCTGATCTTCCAGAATATGATAATCTCCGGACTTTCTCGAATTCAAGAATATGATGACCTCCAGACTTTCTTGAATTCAAGAATATGAGGACCTCTAAGGTCCCCGCGGCTCCTGTTGATCTGCGCAGGTCTATGGTTATTTAAATTTGAGTCTTTTTCGTTACAACTGTCTGCACAATGATAAGATGCTAGCTATATATTTTTTTGCACATTCTTCCAATTAGTTTTACACCTATATATATTTATAGTTTTGTTATTTTGTGTATGATTTAGTTTTTATTAGATTTTATATTCAAATTTTATAAATGGAAGTGGAGAATAAAACCATCTCCCAAGAAATAAACAATCTCATAAAATATCTCAAATTAAATTCACTTCACATCCTTTTTCAACTTGAAAATAAAATAAAATGAATCCAATAATAATAAAATAGAGATATGAAACTACTTGTAAAATCACTGTTGGTTTTTATATAGTGTCTTATTGGTATATATATTCATTGAACCAAAAAAATTTGGATGAAATGTTAGCATAGTGGGAGCAATACTATAGCACATGGCTTTATATTGAGAGATATATAATGGGAAAAAATGACATAATATATTGGGGATATATAGGGGGTAAAGGGTTTTTATATTAGAAAGTATAAAAAATGGATGGCAAAGTTAATGAAAAAATCTGAAGGGGTATAAAAAATGTTAATAAAAAAAATGGATACCTACAATATATAATGAAAGTAGGGGTTTTTTTAAATGAGAAGGTGTATTGGGTTTATATTGGTAGGGGATTAAATAATGTGATTTTTAGAGGTATTTTTCAAGATGTACTCAAATGTATTGTTTAATATGCTATGATCACACACGATATGTTAGAGGTTCATTGAGTGAATCCCCCGTGGTTGATGTTTTCTAACGCCTTTGACTAGAGCCAAATGGACCCTTCTCCTTCAAGATTTGGAAGATTGAACTAAACTCAACAATTTGACCCCATAACCTTCTTCAAACAAGGCAAATGTAAAACTAAATGGATCTTAAACTTGCCTAGGAATCCTAATCTACAAATAACATGTCACATGCATTGGAGAATCTAATAAGGTCCATAGAAATTTGATGTGAACTTCTTATGGACTTTATATTTGAGAAAAATTTGCTTATAATATTGAAGATCAAAAAGCACTTAATCCTATTTTTATAAAAATACTTGGAGATATGTTGTTCATCCTATTACTTCATGCCTTTTTAGTCTTCGTTACATTCTCCTTAAGTGTGTAGAATGGCCTTTCTATTGTAACACATATAATCTACTAGTTGAACCTTCAATGTGACCAATAAATATGAAGTTGTTGAAGGGAAATTTCTACCATAAACCATTATGACCAAAAGTGTTGTCAATCTAAATAAAAGCATCTCAAATAGGATTCCAAGTACTTGTTGACCACCTATGTATGACCACTACTGTGAAGTTGATAAGTTGTTCTCATGTTCAACAAGCTGCCCTACAGTTTAAATAGCTCTTGCCAAATTGTTTAGTGAATGTGGGGTTACTATCTAACAGAACATAAGTAGACATATCGTGTAACCTAAAAACCATATCCATGAAAGCCTAGGTAATTGTTGAAGGTAAATTGGTGTGATAGGACACAAAAGTAGACATATTTGGAAAATGATAAACTACCACCATGATGATTGATTTGCTCTATGTTGTTAGCATGTCTACTACAAAATTCATAGAAATGTGAACCCAAATAATAGCAAATATTGGTAGTGGTTGGAATTCCCCATGAACCTTATACCCCTTATTCCATTAATATATTTAACATAAAACTATAAAATTATAATTATAATTTTTTTTATCATTCCTAAATAGTTTAAATAGTTTAGTAAAAACTAAAATAACTCATAATAAAATATAAATACACTCCTCTAACGCCCCCACATTCCAACTTTGAATTTTGTACCAAAAATTAAACCTTTTATATTTAAAGGTATCTTGCTACCCAGTGTAACCCTTAAGTGGATTGAGGTTTTCTTAAATTTCAGGAATGAGTTGGGGTTTTCTTAAATCTCATGGATGAGTTGAACCATAGAATTAACAATCATTCATTCTTAATAAGCTTCAATGCACCCGTTTGGTGGGGAAAAGGCTAATAGAAAACCTTGGAAATCATTCATTCTTAATAAGCTTCAATCCACCCGTTTGGTGGGAAAAAGGCTAATAAAAAACCTTTATCATATTTTCAATTTAAAACATATAGCAGGGCAATTATTAAAAATGGCTAATAAAAAACCTTTATCATATTTTCAATTTAAAACATATAGCAGGGCAATCATTCATTCTTAATAAGCTTCAATCCACCCGTTTGGTGGGAAAAAGGCTAATAGAAAACCTTAATCATACTAAAAAAAAATTCATAACCCACATTTTCTTACTTTGGTGATAGAAACTTAATAATCATACTCAATTTTCCTACTTTGGTGATAGAAACCTAATAATCGTACTCAAAAATATTCATAACCCACTTATGTTACTATGGTGATGGCAACCTAATATTATAATTTACAAATAATAATTATTATTATTCTCATTACTTTATTCCTTATCAGATTTTCTAGGTGAATATATTATCCTATCTTCCACACAATCTCCATGAATTTCCACCTTATTAAGGCATATGCTCTTACCTCACTTAAGAGATGTCAAGTCAATGGATAGATACTATCTTTTACATAAATTTCTCAACATAGATGTTTGGCATATCAGATTTTCTAGGTGAATATATTATCCTATCTTCCACACAATCTCCATGAATTTCCACCTTATTAAGGCATATGCTCTTACCTCACTTAAGAGATGTCAAGTCAATGGATAGATACTATCTTTTACATAAATTTCTCAACATAGATGTTTGGCATATGTTTCATGAAATTATGGATTCTTTATATCGTGGTTTAACTAGATTGTTTTTTCGCCTTGAAAATTATAGAAAATTTCGGTAAGATTTTAAGAAAATCCGGCAAGGATTTTTGTAAATCGACGGTATAACTATCAAACTTTAATATTTTGGGTGCCCTAGAGTTTTTGATGGTGCTAAATCCATTTCCACCATCAAAATCATGATTCAAACACTTTTACTGTAGAATTTCTTTAATTTTTTTGGCCCAAATTCTGGCCAATTTTGGCCATCCGAACAATTCCTCCATCTGAAACAACTCCATTCTTTATTAACTTAAACTATATTTCGCGGAAGCCTTGAGTATACCTTTTAAAAATAGAATTTCAAAAATATATATATATATATATGAATGAGTATTTTTATTTTTATTATATATATTATATTTAAATGTTTTAAAATGAAATTTATAACTTGTTTTATTATAAAAGTGTTTTAAATAAAATAAAATTAAAAATAAAATATAAATATATATGTACGTGAAGAACATTATTTTCAGGAGATATGTTTTTTCCATAAATAAATAATAAATATGATATTTTTCATAAATTAATAATAGTTAATAATAATTATTTGGAATTTAAATATATTTTATTTAGATTATCTTATAAAAATTTAATAAATTTTTTTATAAATAAATTATATTTTTAAATAATAAAGTAAATAATATTTTTTAATAATAAGTTTATGTTGCATAATATAGTTTGAATGGGTTTAAGAGTTAAGAATAGTTTTTTAAAGAATTTATGGGTTCAAATAGAAGTAGATTTTAACAATATGAAAATATAACATAAAACATTAAAAAAATATTATTACCAGCTAATCACTTCTTTTGAAAAATTCAAATCTAAAAACTAGACGTTAACAATCACATGGCTAAGCATAATATATATATATAAACACTTAAACTAAGTCATTACCAACTAACCACTTATTTCGATAAAAAATATTATGTTGATACGTATGTCTATTTTGGAATAGAGCTTCTAAAATTTTAATAGTAGGGGGGTGTGAGCCGGGTTACACCTAGACTTTCTTGTGTCCACAACTCTTTCATTTTTAGGTGGCAGTTTCTGGTGATAGACTTGTAAGGTAAATTTTTATCGATCTTTTTTTCAATCTTTCCTAGGGCTAGGTGGCACCTTTTCCATTTTCATTTTCATTTTGTGACATAATAACACCATGAAGTTAGACGCCATCGACTACAAACCAGACAATCTGGCCTCAGGTGGAATTTTTACATGTTAGGAGGAGTTATTGCACGATGAAAGGAAGTTGTTGGATGAGCATCAGGTGCTTGCGATCAATTCACACACTTCAAAGAACTTTAATGTGGAAGATAGGATGAGGTTATTCTTAAAGCACCAAAAGGTGATGGATTTCTTGCTCAATTTCCCCCTGATACGTCCAAGTCCGATTCTACTACTAATTAGCGGTGACAGAAACCATTATGTCCCATAAAATTCTAGCTATGGTGGTGGTAAAATATTTAGGGCTTGGCATTGTTCCAAAGATGATAGATTGTGCTCTAGTCGAAAAGTTTTCCAAAAATGTTGTTAGCCTCCAGGCATTGGAAAAATGGACTGCTAATTTCTAGAAGTCAAAGCTTGAATGATAGCCCAAATTTTCATGTCATGTCTCGAGGTTGGTTATTTTCATAAGAAAGGAAGACTCAAAGGTTACTATGGGCAGAAAATGGATGTGGTAAAATAAACTTTATCTATGCAGAAATGGAAACTAGATATTGATCCAAAAAAAGAGCCAATATTGACCCACAATATATGGGCATTACTTTTGGGCTTACCTCTCCAATTTTGGACAAAATAAATTCTTGAATTGATAGGAAATAAAATAGGGAGTTTTGTGGCCTTAAAAATAAATTGTCTCAACAAATGTGATTTAATATGTGCATCGGTGATGGTGGAAGTAGACCTGACAGAAGGCCTGATGGAAAAAATTGAGCTAAAATATCTGGTCAAGATCTGGCTTCAATCAGTATATTACCAGAAGATTCCATTTCGTTGTTTTTCTTGTAGACAAGTAGGTCATATCCTGGAGGAATGCAAGAAGAATGAGCAAGGACTAAAGTCTCCTAAAAATATTTTTTCGTAAAGAAGACTTGGCCAAACTTGCAATAATTCTCTAAGGATAACTCTCCATCGAGTTTTTAGGAGCAACAAGAGTGACATAATGATGCAACAATGGAGTTTCGAGATAACCAGATATTACCTAGTAAGCATGAAATCATATCGATTATCATTGAAACTCATGTTTATAATCTTAAGGAGCATTCAAGTAAAGAAAATTTAAAAGGAACCTCTCATGTTGACCCTATCCCTTTGCTTTCCAATCATATTAATTCATCCTGGTAGGATTTTGTTCCTTCTTGTAAGCCAAGCCTAAATATTTGTTGTCAACTTTTCAATATTAATAAATGTGCATATGTCAAAAAAAATTAAGCCTTTATGTGGTTTATGGAAAATTTTCCCACTATCTCCTCTCATATTCTTATTATTCATTAAAATTATTAGCAATTTGATTCAACAAGACATAACTACATGAGATCTAAAGCGGGTGAAAAGTTCATTGCTAGTTCAAATCTATTGCCTCATTTTTCTTGATGACGTTTTTCATTTATTTCTCATTTTTTGTATAGTAGGTTCCATCAAAAGTATGCAACATGGGTACTCCTTGGATGAGGAATTAAGCTTTGCATCCAACGAGTGTTCCCACTCGAAATTTGAGTAAACCCATGGGGAGCTAAGTTTAAAATACGAGTTGAAAAAGTACTTTTTCATTTTTTCCCTCTAAAATTTGATGATCTAATCTAATATTATTTTATTATTTCCACTATTATTTTAAATTTCCTTAGGAGGCCCATTTTATACCTCAAAATTTCTCTAATGATGGTTTCACGGTCGAGTTTTATTTTGGATTTTACAACTTTATAAAGTCTAAAATTCTTAAAGTAGTAAGGGAATCATATAAGCAAGGATGTATGAATGGGGCTCTCAATTTGACGTTTATATATGTGATTCCTAAAAAATAGGAGTGTTGATACTTCAACGATTACAAACCCATTTCTTGTTTTAATGTAATGTACAATTTGATTATGAAGATCATTTCCTTAGAATATTGTGAGAGGGGAGCAGCTAGTGGATTTCCTTCTGTGCCCCTACAGTGGGCATCGTCATGGTTCTTGATCCACCTTCGTTGCCCGCTCCTCCGCGATCTTTCGATCTAGTTTTTTTTCTTTCAGCATGGCAGCAACCGGAAGGGGGGAACCCGCTACCCCCCCTAGAACTTCCATTAACACCGCTGATCTAAACAAGTCTGACATCTCTGCCTCCTCCCAGGCAACGCAGACCAAGTATGATAAAACTGAGGCTCATCCTGTCAATCCAACCCACAGTGAAGCCAATGCCAATGCGACGCCCACGGTGATGTCCTCCACCTACATTCCCATCGAGCCCAAGTGACCCGAGATCCACTTCCCTGTTGAACATATCAATAGTAGAATTCAGTACATGCATGATCATGCCCTAACAAGAAAGTTCATAGGGTTTTGGCCCATTGAAAAAGCCTTGTACGGCTGGATCGCTGCCAAATGGAAGCCAAAGGGCCAAGTTACTCTTTAGCTTGGACCCAAAGGTTTCTTCAACATCATCTTCACTTGTCTCGAAGAAAAAAATCGTGTTATGGATGGAGGGAATTATTTCTTCAATGTTGTAGGGCTATTTCTACATGACTAGGTAGAGTGGTTCAACCCCGACAAAGAAGATTTCAACTGGGTTCCAGTGTGGATCTGCCTCTACTCTCTGCCGCAAGAATACTGGGAAGAAATCACCTTGAAGAAAATTTGCAACAGTATGGGATCCTTCATCAAAATCGTGGAAGAAACAAAAAACAAGAGATACACTGCCTATGCCCGCATCTGCGTCTACATGCATCTCGCAAAGGCTCTCCTAGATTCGGTAAGTTTATGGCATGAATATTTTGAATGGATCCAATCTATTTATTGTGAGCGTGTTCCTTTCTGCTGTCGCAAATGTCATATGCATGGTCATTTGTTCAGAGATTGCCCTCAGAACTCCCTTACTAAACCCTCTGGCAACTCCACTCCCCCTGATTCGGATGGATTCACCAAAGTCGCCCCCAGGAAATGGCATGCAAAGAAGAGCTCCAATACCCCTGCTCCCTCATAGCCCTCCACTAGTAACAACTTCAATTTCCTTGCTAATATTGATGCAGACTTGAACCAACCCTCGATTCCCCCTCAATCTACCCCCATCCCCTCCCCTGCTTTTGGATCCATCCCTCCTCTTGACATCCCCCTGCTTGACCTCACGATGCAGCACAAGACGCTTGCAGTCACTCAGAAAGATAAAAAATTGGAGATCCCGAGCTTAGCCATTGCCCAGACTCAGGTTGATCTCCCTAAACCCAAATCTAACATTGAAATTGACCCTCAAGTCACCCCCAGTCAAACCATTCCCTTAGACATTGGCACTTCCATGACTCCCACTCCTACATGGATGAGGAACCGAAAACCATTGACTTTGGGGACCTGAATCTCACAGGGTTGGAAAAAGCTTGTAAATCCAAGGAATATCATACAATACCTCCAAGAGAGATCGACAACCTGGAGGAAGCCCTTCTCAAAGCACAACTGATCAAAGGAAGCACCCAGCTAGGGGTCCAAGGGGAACATATTCCTAGGGAAAAAATGAATATTATCAGAGAATCAAGAAAGAAGGGAAGACCGATGGATCTTCAAAGGCTGATAATCCTGGGGGATTAGCTAGTTGAATCTGGAAGATATCCAAAGTTAACGAAGTTCTTCAAGGCTATGAATCAAATTCATACATGATGAAGCTCACTTCATGGAATATTCTAGGGATCAATAGTCCCTCAAAGTGCCATATGATAAAGAACTGCATAAGACCTGATAAACCCTCCATATTTTTTATGCAGGAAACCAAATGTATCAGTTCCACCTTTCATTCTATTTTATCTAGGCTCTAGCTTGGCTATAATACCATAGATGTCAATGAGATTGGAGCCTCTAGAGGACTAGAAATCGCCTAGAATCCATTCCTCTTCTCCCTCTCAAATTTCCACGCCTCTCATCACTTTATTCAAGCTTCCTTCCATTTACTTGGCACCAATCTGAAGGGCCTCCTCACCCACATCTATTTTCCCCAAACCACTACCCATAAAATCCATCTTCTTGAAGACTTGGTCTCCCTCTCCGCTCTGAATCCCCATCCCTTCTGGATTCTAGGGAGAGATTTCAATATGATTACCAACCTCAGAGAAAAGCGAGGGGGATGCCTGCACTTGGACACATACTGTCGCAAATTCAAGGACTTTATCCTCCACAATCATCTGATTGACATTCCCACTACTAATGGGATCCACACTTGGAACAACCATAGGAGCGAATCTCAACACATTGCCTCCAGATTGGACTGCTTCCTTGTTTCAGATTTTGTTATCTCGGCTTGGGGCGACATTTTATCTATCATTCTTCCTTCTGTTGGCTTTGATCATTGGCCAATTCAAATTCAATGGGAAATACCAGGTCGAGGCCTCCGCAAACCCTTCTGTTTTGAACAATTATTGCTTCCCAATCCTGGCTTTAGAGAAATGGTAGTTGGATGGTGGCATAGCATCATCCCCAATGAAGGCTCCACCATGTATAAATTCCAACAAAATCTCAAGGTCATTAAGGCCAGACTTAAGCATTGGAACCAACACACCTTTGGTAACATCTTAAGGAGCGACCAGATCTGGAGGCAAGAATGGCTGACCTCTAACAAAGATTCATAAATATGAGGCGCACAGAGGAGATGGAAAAATAGGAGCACCAAATCAAGAGCCAAATTGAGGAATGGGAGGTACAAGAGGAGATCCTCTGGAAACAAAAATCTCGATTCCAATGGCTCAAAGAAGAATAAAACAACACGAAATTTTGCATCGATCAACCATTCAGAGAATAATGGTTAATCGAATCTCCCTTCTAAAAAATGATCAAGGCAACAGTCTGGAAATGCATGAGGAGTTTGAACAGGAACTTCTCAACCACATCAAGGAGACACTGATAGAACCCAAACTAGACCGCCAAGAAGCCATTAGAAACATTACTCAGCACATTCCTTCCTTGATCACCGAGGAACACAATCAAATGTTGCTGAGAGCATTTCAACTGCAGGAAGTGGATCAAGCCATGGCCCAACTCAAAGCTGGAAATGCCCCCAGTCCGGATGGTTTCACTACCAATTTCTTCCACTTTTTCTGGGAAGATATCAAGACTGAAATCTAGGCTTTGGTTGAAGAATCCAGAACTATGCACTGGATGCTCCCAACCCTTAATGCCACCTTCCTCACTCTCAGTCCCAAAGAAGAGCAGGTGATGACCCCCAGCAAATATAGACCAATTTCCCTCTGCAATTTTCTATACAACCTCGTCGCCAAAGTAATTTCCAATCGTCTTAAACCCTTGCTTCCCCTCCTCATTTTGAAGGAGAAAACTAGATACGTCAAAGGACAACACATCCTCGATGGCATCATCCTCACCCATCAGGTCGTGCACTCATTGAAGACTTGAAAAAATCTAGGTATGCTTCTCAATATTGATCTTTCCAAGGCCTTCGACAAGCTCAGTTGGGACTACATCCAACAAATGTTGACAGCCTTTTTCTTCAATAAAAACTGGATCCGCTGGGTTATGAGTCTCATTTCTTCACCTATATTTTCCATTCTACTCAATGGCTCCCCTTCAGCTCCGTTCTCTCCCTCCAGAGGTATCCGGCAAGGCGATCCTTTGTCCCCCTTTCTCTTTGTGCTGATGGTGGAAGGTCTTAGTAGGCTCATAAAGTCCCATGTATGCTCAAGATCCTTAAAAGGTCTCTGCCTCCACCTACGCCCTCCCATCACCCATCAGCAATTCGTTGACGACAATATGCTCTTTGGTCACCCTCAGTGCAGGAACCTCCTCCTTCAAATCCATCTTGGATTGCTTCTCTCTAGTCGTTGGTACTTTCGCGAATAACTATAAGTCCCAGATCTTCTTCTTCAACACGCCCCTCCTCACTCAACATAACATTGCTCGCATCCTAGGTTTTTCCATCTCCTCCCTCCCTTCCAAGTATCTGGGTGCTCCCCTCGCAGATTTAGCTATCAAGCATACCTCTTGGAAAGAACTACTCGAAAGACTGGATGCTCGTCTCTCTCTTTGGACCCATCGTGCCCTCAATCTTGCGAGTCACCTCATCCTCGTCAAATATGTTCTTCAGTCCATGCCACTTTATCTGTTTTCCATGCTCATTGCCCATAAATGGGTGCTCAAAGCTATTAGGAATCTCCAACACACTTTTCTTTGGGGATGCAACAAGGCTAAGAGGAAATGGGATCTAGTCAGTTGGAAAGACATCTGCGCCCCAAAAAACGTAGGCGGGCTAGGATTGAGAGATCCTCAGCACAGTAATGAAGTCATGGGAGCCAAAATTTGGTGGCAATGGATCTCCAATCAAGACACCCCTTGGGTGTAGCTCTGGACCTCCAAATACACTAACAATTGGCCCACTAGGGATCTCATCTGCTTTGACGTCAAGAAGGATGGCTCCCTTATTTAGAAGGTAGCCAAGCAACAACGAGCCCTGGTACGAGACCATAGATTCTGGGAGGTAAGGTCGGGAAATCAGGCAAACTTCTGGAATGACTCTTGGTAGCAAATGCCCATTTTGTCCACCCTTTTCCCCAACTTTGATTGGCAGGGCATCACAATGCGCCTTCAGCATCCTCAAATCAATCGCTTCTGGGGATCATAGAATCATTCACAAACTCCTTCTCAATTCCGTCAATGGCTTATAGCAGATCAAATCTAGGAGCAATATGGTCTTCACCTCACCAAATATATCAAGCAAGAACTCGATAAACGCTGAATCCACCAGGCAGAGGGGGATGATATTATTCGGTGGGGCTACACTCCAAAGGGCACCTTCTCCACAAAATAAGCTTACCAGCCTCTCCTCCCCAACCATCCTGATCAACATGATAACATTTGGGACAAAATCTAGCATCCCAGAATATGGCCCAAGATCTCCACGTTCCTTTAGCTCCTCAGCAAAAGGCACATTCTCACTTGGGACAATATCTATAGGGGGGGTTTGTCGGCCCCTCCTAATGCCCCAGTTGAGGAAGTAAGGAAGAATCTAGTGAGCATCTCTTCAATGAATGCTCCCTTGCCATCACTCTATGGGACAAGGTGGTGCTGCTCTGTAGGAGGTCAGATAGAGTTCCTGGAAACATCCTCAATACCATCTGGTGATGACCTCCTACTCCCTATCACTGTGACATTCTCAACGCTCTATGGAATATCCTCCCTGGGCACATCCTTTGGACCATTGGGAAAGATTGTAATCGTAGAATCTTCAGGGATCTGAGCACTCCACCTGACATTTTTTGGAACTCCATTTGCTACAATATCCAAGAGACTTTAGCCCTCCATCGTTGGCAGGAAATTGATCTCCCCTCCCAGCCTAGAGAGAAAATCATTTGGGATAGTTGTAATATTAGGCTCCACTCATTCCCTATCTCTAAGCCCCCCTCAAACCAAACTCCTCACTCTCCTAGCTCTTGGTCTCCTCTCCCGCCTGGGTTCTTCAAGCTCATCGATGGAGCCTCCAAAGGGAATCTGTGAATCTGTGAATTTTTAGAAACTCTATGGGAAATGTGCTTTTGGTGTTTTTCAGCTCTCTAGGGTGGGACACCAACAACTTTACTAAATTGGAGGGCATGCTGCAAGGACTTCTGCTCGCTCAATACAACAACTTCTTCCCATTTTCTATAGAGGTTGACTCCCAAATCATCATTGACATGGCCACCTGTCTTCAAGCCGGGTCTTCGGCCACGAAACTATCCAAAAGTTGGTGTATTGCCTCGAGAATCTCTTTTTTGAGGCAATGGATCCACAATCACTCCGCGATCAACTTCAAACACATCCAGAGAAATTCCAACAAAGGATTCTCTCACACTACTCCTCTCAGATCTAGCACTCTCTCCTTCCTAGATGATGAAGCACTCAAACATAGCTGCACTACTTTGGTGCACCAAGATCTGCTCCCCCCGGATGCGGGTGTTTGACAGAGAAGAAGGAGGCCAAGGGGTGACCATGTGAGATGACACACGACGGCTCCACATGACCATCCTTGGGATGCAGACCTGTGTTAATTACTGGCGTGAGGGCGCCATTGTTTCACCCTCCACCACCCTTACTGTGACGTACCAACTCTCCTTCGTATTAACTCTGTCTGCCATGGCTTTTAAGTCTGTCACCTCGGCCCTCTCCACTTTATTTCGACCCTCCTGCTTAATCTATATGCATCTTTCCATCTCCGCCCCTCCGCCTCTGGTGCATTATTCCCGTTCGCTCAAGGCTCGTCCTCGTTCTGGAAGCTACTCTCCCCCAAAGCCTACTTCGGCCCCCTTCTGGTCTGGCGACTTGGCTCCTTGGACAATAATGCCTCGGCGCCATAGGATGAGGTGTAGAAGAGCTGGGGGGCATGGCTAGGCCTCCCATCCTCCTCAGTTGCTCTCCCTTGGTCATGACCTGAACCTCTCAATTGGCTGGAACAAGCCCGATAGCTCCCCCTTGTCAACCTGAATGCTCAGCTTTCTCTTCAGCTCCCTGCCACCGATTCTCTCCCATCCCTCTCCCGCAGCAAGAAAAGGCCTCACAAATCCACCATTTCTCCTGAGCCAACCTTCATCCCCTACAAGATGAAGGCCCTTCCTGTGCAAAGTGCCTCCAGTGGAAGCAAAGACTCCAGCGACTTCGACAGTGATAGCGGTAGCAGTGGCTCGGGAAATTCGGACCAGCCCAAGCATCAGGCCTCTGCAGGCATTCCTGGCATTCCAGCTTCGCCACATCCTCAGTTCACTGACCACACGTTGAGCAAGAAGAGGGAGGATGGGAGTTACGTGTGTAGAATCGTGGAAGAGGTACCAACCTCCAGCAATAAGAATGCAGGCTCTCGATAGGCTCGGTTTTTTCTTTTCTATCAACGTGCTCTTGTTTAGGAATTGTCTTTCATGGGATATGTGTTTAATTTTGAAAACTACAACTACTGGCTTCCCGCTATGGGCAACAATCACTCTTTGGTTTCTAAGGACTATTTTCCCCGACAGGGGCAGTCCAAATCCTGCTCAAAGACTCTTGAAACTTCCCTCTGGTTTGGACTTGTCCATTCCATAGGAAGAGACCTATAACTTTTTGTTCAATATGATATAATATAAATAGCTTAACTTAGAAGAAAAAAAAAAGATCATTTCCTTAAGAGTTAATCCAATACTAAATGATCATTTCAAAAGAGTAATTCAAATTCCTCCAAAACTGTCAGATTCATGACGTAGTGTCTATAGCACAAGAGTCCGTGAATTTAACCAAAAAAAACAAGATCCCTACCATAGCTATGAAGTTAGAATTGTCAAAATCATATGATAGGGTGAATTGGGCATACATTTATCTATGTCTGATTCATCTAGGGTTCAATCTACTCTTAGTTAATTAGATGATGGCTTGCATCTCTACAGTCAACTTTGAAATATTAATAAATGTGTGCATGTCAATATTTTTCAAAGCTTCATGTGGCTTAAGGCACGGTTTCCCATTGTTTCCCCTCATATTCTTATTAGTCGTGGAAGTGCTCAGCAAGTTGATTCAACAAGGCATAATTGCATGAGATTTGAAGGGGGTGAAAATGCCATTGTAGGTTCAAATGTTTTTCCTTCATTTTGTTGACGACATTCTCCTTTTTGTGTATGGCTCAATTCTATATATTAGTTTTCTGAAATGTATACTAGAAAAATTCAAGCTAATCTGAGGAATGAAAATAAATGTGGAGAAGTCAACAATCCTCCATAATAATATCTCTCATGTTGTTAAAGAATATTTAGTTTCTTTTTATTCTTTTCAAATATTAGAAATACAAGATGGTTTGAAGTACTTAGGTTTTTATCTTATGACAAATTCTTATAAAATAAAAGATTGGTTATGGTTGATCTAAAAGGTTGAAGCCAATATATCCATGTGGGTAATCGAATCTTGTCTAGAGTGGGGAGACCGATACTGATAAAGTTTGTAGTGTAAATAATTCCTATTAATTGGGCATTAATTACATCCATTACAAAATGGATTAGAAATAGAATCAATAAAATATTCCACAAATTTTATGGGAAGGAAACAAGTAGCCAAATGGTATCCCACTTATTAACTGGAGGACGATTGCAGAGCCCAAAATTATGGGGGATTTGGGATTAAAATAATTAAATATTTTTTGCAAATGGTTAGCATCCAAGAGCCTTTGGATTATTTTGAACAATAGATCTACAAAGGGACAAATTATGAAGATCAAATATTTCGAAGGGAAATCAAAGTTAGAATGCATCCATTGCACCAAAAATTTTCATCCCTCCTCTTCCATAATTTGGAAAGCCCTCTGTGATGCTTTCCCTATTATAGGTAGTTGGGTTACATGACATGTGGGAAATGGAAAAACATATGTATTGGGACAGATCCATGGATTCGCATAGGGTACCAATATGTGCTTTCAGGCCATCTAATTGCCTCTTTACATTAAGTGGGTGTATTTTTGCTAGTTGATGCTAGGAACAAGGATGTTAAAGCATGGGGAATCCAAGGTTAGATGTTGATAGGGGATTTGGCTTTAACTAATATTGAAGCCTAGGAGTGGAAAATTTATGTCAACTTACTTGCCTCGGCTATTATCAAAACCAGTATTGAGGAAAACAAAAAATTTGCATGGCCAAAGAACCCAACCTTGGGGGAATATACAACTAAAATATGTTATCAAGCCTAATTTTAGGCAATGGTTGAAAGAGAAGTTGTTTGGTGGTGAAAAATATTGTGGAAACACAAATTCCCATTGAAGAGTAAACTAGCATTATGGTTAGATTTTTCAAATAAAATAATCTTGTGAGACAATTGATGAAGAGGAGATGGACAAATCCCAATTGTTGTCCATTGTGAAAAAATTAGGATGAAATGGCTTCACAATTTTTCATCAGTTTTCCATATGTATTTTTTGTTTTAGAGCATGGTCTTAACTAAATACTCACCACACAACACATCATGGAATAAAGCTTCCCTTGCTGACTATGTCAAAGAATGGTCTTAGGATGTATCAGTCTAGAATTACTATGCCTTCCTAGTGGTATGGGTTTACTCCATCTATTGGGCAAGGAACATGGTGATCTTCCAAGACAAAAACATCCAATTGAGGTGGTTATGTTTGTGATCAAGTCTTAAGTGAACGTGCACAAAGAGATTCCAAAAAAAACTAGTTCTCACATGCCTCCACTGAAGGAATATATGGCCTAGGGCTACATCGATGGAGTTATCTAGGGTAATCCTCCATTATATGAACCCAATAGTATTCTCTATACAAACATCCATCTCGTTAAACATATTCGATATTTCCTAGGAAGGGGTTTGAATACAAAGGAAAAATATTTTACACTTTGGGCAATATTGTATGTGGCTAACTATTTTGAGGTGCCAAACTCCATATTTTTGGTGACTCCCAAATATCCATAGACTAGATCAAAAACAAGATCATGATAAGAGGTCCCCATCTATATCACATGTAGAAGTTGAAATTAAGGCTAATAAGATGGATTGTTTTGAAGAAAAACACACTTTAAGGGAATTAAACACTATTGCAGATCGCCTCTCCAAAGAGGTATTATAGATTTGATCAATAGCTCTTGATATCATCAAAATTCTTGATGATAAAGAACTAGAAGGTATAGTCATAGAGTTTCATACCTAAAGAGGTAGAATTTTCAGATGCATGGCTTAGATGATGGACACGTGTTTCTTTTTACCAATGAAGCTAGAAAAATGTAAAGATAACCAAAAGGGCTGTAGATATTGATTACTTGGAATGTGTGTCTTTTTTGGACAAAATTTTAATACGAGACTATTAAGTTCTTCACTATGTACAAATTTTCGCTTGGGAAATATAAGTTATTTTCTTACTGATCAGGTGATCATGTCCAAGAGGAAAAAAATGCTCAAAATTGGAACTGCTCAGAATTAGTTGCAACCTAAACGACCAGATAGGCCTCATCGTTGCGATTTTGGCACCAAGAATGGCAATAAAATCCGATGTCGTATGAAGAAGATATTTAAGTTTTAAAATGCCCAATGACCTTCAAAATAGGACTTTTGAACACAAAAAAAAATTGTCATCTCAGATATTTTATGTGGAAAATTTCATTATTTTATTAAGGTTTTGAGGGCCTATTACAGGGTGCCATGTGGCCTGCCCAGAGGTTTCCACGTGGCCCCCGGCCTATGGTTCAATTTTTGTTTAAAAAAAAATTGGTGGGCAACCCTGACTTGAGCTGAACGCGTTTGGGTCAGTCGGGCAGGACCCGACCTGAATGCGTATGGGTTGGGCAGCATTGAACATATATGGGTCATCAAATAGTGGGCTCCTGAACGAGTCGGGTCAGTTAAACGAGCGGAGGTTGACCCGACCCGAATGCCTATGGGTCACTATCGGGCAAGTCGTTTATTTGAACTGGGGGAAAATATGGAAGTTAAGCCCTCGGGGTTATGGGTTTAAAACCCCATGACCAGGTGTCATAACCAAGGGCTAAATCCAATTAAACCGGTGGAAAACAAAAGGGTCTAACCCCTTAGGGCTAGCCCAACCCTTCATGTAACCCTGGTGCCGTCACCCTAGAACCAATTCCTTAAATTGGTGGAGAAAATGGTTGGAGAAGACCGTGATTCATGTGCCAGCGCACATTAACATTTATTGTAACTGTTTTGAAACAATTTTTCATGTGGTTTTCTCGGTAGTGACCATGTGAATACCCCCTCTTACCATTAATGTTACACCAAACAGTTACCGCTATATTTGGGGCGAAGTCCACCAATTCTGGCAGTGTGCCACTTTTTTCAAACTTAACTGGAGTTCCTCCATATTTGGAGGAGGGTTTTGGGGATAATTAGGCAGAAATTTGTTTTGAGCATATCTTCTTCAATATTGGACCAATTTGGACGAAATTTTGGTCAATTTTGGGTATTCTGAGCATTTTGGAGAATTTGGGATAGGTTACATAGCCAACAGAGGTGTTCTTTAGCCATTTTTTTCTTTAGGGAAACTTGGAGAGCCATCAGGGCCATGAGGGAAATGGAGCTGCATTGGGCTACACTTCACTGTTTGAGGTGAAATAAAAGCCATTCTTAGCTTATTTATGTATTCTGAATTTAATTTCATAGTTGGTTTTTCCTATTTAGGCATTTTTCTCACTGTAATACCAATTTGGGAAACTTAATAGAGCAAGGACATGCCCATTGGGAGCCTTGGACCTGACAGATGTAGCCCAAGAGGGGTGAACTGCCTCATCATGTTGTTGTGTTGTTATGGTGAAGTTATGTTGTTTTGTATTTTGGATTTAATATGTTAAACAATAATTTCAATTAATATTCACTCATACATAAACTCAAAATAAGTTACCAAAAACACTTTGTTTAATTTGCAAGACATGATAAAAACTTTGCATAGCATTACAAATACTTTCATTTTCAGATCAGATGGTATCAGAGCTCAAGATTTGAGCCTTAGGAGCTAGAGTTTTACTCAACATTTGTTTTGTGCAAAGATATAGTTGATTGTTTGCAAGTTTTGATGCTTACTAGGCTTAAACTCAAGAGAGGTGAAGGACACTTGGTTAGTGCACAAAGTAATCCTCAACCAAGAAGGGCCAGAGAGCCACCTCCAAGAGCCATAGAAGTAGCTTCAAGCATGTCTTCAAGAGAGCGAGAAGCTCCTGAAGATATGGATCCCAAAGAAGAAGAACAAGTATTCCGAAAAGCTTTCCTAGACATGACAGAGATGGTAAGGATACTCTACCAAGAAAGGAATGATAGACTTTCTAAAGAAGGGTCTAGCCACCAGAAAGAAGGAGAGGGTTATTCAGGAGGAAAGAAAAGTGATGACAAGTCAAAGAAAGGACACAGAGGAAATGGTGATCCACCATCCCCATCGTCATCCTCTACCTCGGTGAATCAATCTCACAAGTATAAAACCACTGGTAAAAGTCCATTTTTAAAGCTTGATGTTAAATTTGAGTTGCCTATGTTTAATGGTGAAGTCAATGCAGCGAAACTTGACAATTGGATAAGACAGTTGGAAGTTTATTTGAGGATACAGAACATTCATGAAGACGATACCAAGATTCAATTAGCCTCTTTAAGAATGGAAGGAGCAAAATTGGTATGGTGGGAATCTAAGACCAAGGATGAAATGAAAAAACATGGTAAGATCACTTTATCATGGGTTGAATTTATTTCCATAATTAAGCAAAAATTTTATCCATTAGCTCATTTACAAAAGGCTATCATGAATTGGAAAAGTTTTAGAGAACTTAAAGGACAAAGTGTTCAATATTACACTCAAGAGTTTAGAAGAAGGGCTTTACTACTTGGAATTGATTTTCATAGTCAAGATACCTTGCTGAAATATATAGGTTGTTTACACACTTATCTTATACATACTATCATTATGTTCAATCCTACTAGTCTAGACGAAGTTTGTGTGCAAGCTACACATTTAGAGGCTAGAGGGAAACAATCTTTTGATGAGAATATGGATAGTGAATTCAAAGGCAAAGGAAGGAAAAGAAATAAAAACTCTAGGAAAGAAAAAGGAAATTTCTTTTGTAAAGACTATTCCAAAACAAGCCACGATGAAGACCATTGCTAGAAACTTCATCCAGAGATGAAACCAGAGAAATTTAAAAACAAAGATAAGGCCAAAGAAAAGGGAAAAACTATTGCAACTGCTGAACAAGACTTAGGGTCTGAATTAGGTGATGAAACTAAAAGCATAGACATGATACTAAAGAACATAAAGGGGAAATAGATTATAAATGAAACAAATCCCAGTTCTAGCACTTTGAATTGTCACATAGAAGCTCAAAATGAAAAGAGGAGGATAGAGCTATGTCATATAAGGATAATCTCAAAACACACAAAGATAGACACACTATTTGATAGTGGGTCTCAAGAAAATCTCATCTCAGAAGACTTAGTCAAGAAGCTGAAACTTGAAACCATTCCACATCCTAAGCCATATCCACTTGGATGGATTTGCAAGGATGCTAATTTACAAGTCTCAAGGAAGTGCATGTTGCGCTTCGCCATAACAGCTCATTATGTTGATTAGGTTGAATTAGATGTGGTACCGCTTGACATTACAGGTGTTGTGTTGGGTAGTCCATATTTATATGAAAGAAAAGTGATCTTCCATCGCCATGAGAACAAGTACCATTTGTTCAAGGATGGTAATGAGTTTATTGTGAGAGTACATCGGAAGAAGCTAGAATCTTCTTTAGTCAACGCAAGACAATTGAAAAGGCTTGTCAATGCAAGTCAAAATCTGACTTTGTTAATGGTTAAGCCAAAATATTTTGTACATTCTTCTTTTCATTTTATTGCTGATATAAATGATGATATGTTTCAGCCTGAAAGCAAGTCGTCTTGGGAAGAAGATGACAAGTTGTTGCAGAAAGTGCCTTTGGTGTCGATTGGTGCAGAGAACAAAGTGTTGGTGCAAGGTGGTGCCAGAATCCAAGAGAGGGTAAAGCATGCAAGAAAAGTGGGCACAAAGTTTAGCATGGGTCAATGCTGGTTTCAGAATGGCAAGTTGGTATGGCGAGAAAATTTGGTCGGGATTCAACACAAGTACATGACTCATTCGGCAAAAATTCGCCATGAGGAAAGTTGGCAAGGTGAATCTCAATTTCAGTTTTCTTTGAAGGTAGACCATTGTAGAAATAGTATGTATTCTGCAAATTATAGTTTTTGTTAAGAAAATTTCAAAAAATTGCATTATGACTCAGTCAAGGTTAGCAACGATTAGTCAGCGGATTCAAGGAAGAATTTATCTTTTTATGAGAAGCTCAATTTGATGAAGTCAGGAAGATTTCAGTGGTTCAAGGTTCGAAGAGTGGAGAATCAGTCTCCTCATCTTCAATTTCTGCAAATCAAAGAGCTTTTGGGGTCCAAAAGCTTCCCATTTGGGAGGTGTGATCAGGTGATCATGTCCAAGAGGAAAAAAATGCTCAAAATTGGAACTTCTCATAATTGGTTGCAACATGAACGAATGGATAGGCCTCGTTACTGCGATTCTGGCACCATGAACAAGACTCAAATTTGATGTCGTATGAAGAAGATATTGAAGTTTTAAAATGCCCAATGACCTTAAAAACAAGACTTTTGAACACAAAAAAAATTTGTCATCTCAGAAATTTTATGTGGCAAATTCCATTTTTTTTATTAAGGTTTTGAGGGCCTATTATAGTGTGCCACGTGGCCTGCCTGGAGGCTTCCACGTGGCCCTAGGCCTATGGTTCAAGTTTTGTTTAAAAAAAATGTTGGTGGGCAGCCCCGACCCAAGCTGAACGCGTTTGGGTCAGTTGGGCACGACTCAACCTGAATGCATATGGGTCAAGCAACACTGAATGTATATGGGTCATCAAATAGCGGGCTCCTGAATGAGTCAGGTCAGTTAAACGGGCGGAGGTCGACCTGACCTGAATGCCTATGGGCCACTATCAGGCAAGTCGTTTGTTTGAACCGGCAAAAAACATGGAAGTTAAGCCCTCAGGGCTATGGGTTTAAAACCCCGTGACTAGGCGTCATAACCAAGGGCTAAATCCAATTAGACTAGCGAAAAAAGAAAGGGGCTAGCCCCTTAGGTCTAGCCCGACCCTTCATGTAACCCTGGCGTCGTGACCCTGGCACTAAGTCCTTTAACCGGCGGATAAAACGGTTGGAGAAGACCGTGATACATGTTCCAGCGCACATTAACATTTATTGTAACTGTTTTGAAACCGTTTGTCATGCAGTTTTCTCAGTGGTGACCATGTGAACGCCCCCTCTTACCATTAATGTTACACCAAATAGTTACCGCTATCTTTGGGGCAGAGTCTGCCAATTCCGGTAGTATGCCACTTTTGTCGAACTTAACTGGAGTTCCTCCAGATTTGGAGGAGGGTTTTGGGGATAATTAGGCAGAAATTTTTTTTAAGCACTTTTTCTTCAATATTGGACCAATTTGGATGCAATTTTGGTCAATTTTGGGTATTTTGAGCATGTTGGAGAGTGTGGGATAGGTTTTAGAGCTAGCATAGGTGTTATTCAGCCATTTTTTCTTCAAGAGAGCCTGGAGAGCCTTCAGGGCCACGAGGGAAATGGAGTTGCATTGGGCTACACTTCACTGTTTGAGGTGAAATAAAAGCCATTCTTAGCTTATTTATGTCTTTTGAATTCAATTTCACAGCTGGTTTTGCCTATTTAGGCATTTTTCTCACTATAATACCAATTTTAGCAACTTAATAGAGCAAGGACATGCCCATTGGGAGCCTTGGACCCGACAGATGTAGCCCAGGAGGGGTGAAGTGCCTCATCATGTTACTGTGTTGTTATGGTGAAGTTATGCTACTGTGTATTTCTGATTTAAGATGTTAAACAGTAATTTTAATTAACATTCCCTCACACATAAACTCAAAAACAGTTACGAAAAACACTTTGTTTAATTTGCAAGACACGATAAACACTTTGCACACTTACTTAATTAGAAATGGATACTTTGCACATCATTACAAATACTTTCATTTTCAGATCACTTACAAAAAATAAGAAGTTGATAATAGGGATTCAACCTCCATAGAATATTCTAGAATATTCTTAGTAGTATACACAAATCAAAGGTTGAGATTTATTTCTAAACTAGTTATGTTTTTGGGAGTTTTTAATTAAATTCATTAATTTAAAAAGGTTGAAAACATGTTAATAGGATACCCTTATATGATGATTCCATTAATAAAAATGTTTTTAACCTTTCCTCGATGGAATTAGGTCATGATACCTGTAGGATTCTCAGCAAAGGTTTGGGATTTTTTGTTGCTCCTAAAGGTATTCCAAATGAGAGCATTTTGTGTAGCATTGAGGAGGGAATTCAAGGTTTACCTTTGGATGAAAAAGAGGCTCTTAGACAGGAATGCTCCCTAATTCTAAGGAAAGCTAAACCCCCTAAAAGTAACCTTAGCAAGGAGGAGATAGGTGCTCTTAGAGCCCTTCGCAATAACAATGAAATTGTGGTCCTTAAGGATGAAAAAGGAGGGGCTGCTATCGTTTTAGATAAGGTGGATTATATTAGGAAAATGATTGAGCATCTTAATTGTAGCAGCTACGAGAAGTTGATGTCCAACCCCTTGCCGAAGGTCTTAAGAGAAGTTCAGAAGGAAATCTTGAACTCTCATCTCGATGATAAATTGAAGAAGAAATTGACTCCCTCCTATGAAGTCATTCCGAAAATTTATGGGCTTCCTAGAACTCATAAGGAGGGGGTTCCCCTTAGACCAATTGTCAATACCATTGGATCCCCCACCTATGAACTGGCGAAATATGTCGCAAAAATTCTCAAACCTCTCGTTGGGAACACTGAGTCCTTCATTAATGACTCAAGTGAATTATATAAGCTTATTAAAGGAGAGAGGGTGGAGGAGAGCGACATCCTCATAAGCTTTGATGTGGTTTCATTGTTTACCGAAATCCCTTTAGATGAAGCAGTGAAGGTTATTAATGAGGTCACAGATCCTGAAACAACTAAGCTTGTTGAGGTTTGTTTACGATCCACCTTCTTCAGCTTCTAAGGAGAGTTCTATGAGCAGGTATCTGGTGTCACAATGGGATCACCTCTCTCACCTATTGTGGCCAACCTATTTATGGAAAACTTCGAAAAGAAAGCCCTTGCCTCCTTTCCCTTAAGTCCAGCTTGGTGGAAAATATTTGTAGACAGCAATAACATTAAGTGGTCGCATGGTAGGGATAATCTCGAGAAATCCTTCAATCACCTCAACTCAATTTCCTCAGAAATTAAGTTTACCATGGAAATGCAAGAAAACAGGAGCATTCCTTTCTTGGATGTCCTGGTTACCAGAAAAGAAGATGGAACATTAAGGTATCAGGTTTTTAGGAAGAAGACCCATACTGACAACTACCTTCATGCTGAGTCATACCATCATCCTGCTCAAAAATTTGGTGTCCTTAACACTCTTGTTGTAAGAGCCCTGAGGATATCTAATGAGGAGCATATGGAGGATGAAATCTCTCATATGATATTTGTCTTCTTGGGTATAGGGTATAAGGAAAGAGAAATCAGAAAAGCCATAAACAAAGCAAAAAGTACTGCCGTATCCAAGAGACGCCAGGATCCTCAAGAGAACGGTGGAAGGGTTTTTCTGCCATACATTAAAGGTGTGACAGATAAGATTGTCAGGGTTTTGGGAAGGAGTGACATTTTTGCACAGTTCTCAGTAGCAAGAACCATTAGAAAAAATATGCGCTCAGTTAAATATCACATTAGTTAGGAGCAGCTTAAAGGTGTTTACAAGATTAAGTGCTCATGTGGGAAGAGTTATATTGGTGAAACCGGGTTCTCTCTTCAAAAGCGTCTGAAAGAGCATGGTGCCGATATTAAACATGAGCGATCTAGAACCTCGGCTCTTGTTGATCACTCCTCGAAAAAAAAACATCACTTACATCTTGAGGATGCTAAAATCATTGCAAGGGAGGAACACTATCAAAGACGAAAGATTAGAGAAGCATTGGAGATTATAAAACACTCGGATAACATAAATAGGGACGGAGGATATGAGATTAGTGACAGTTGGCGACCTCTAATTAGACAAATTTGCTCCTTAGGTTCGTCCTCATCCCAGGTATAATTTCGCAGGTTTTCTTCTTCTCCTGATTAGTAATAAATTTAGGGACATGTCATAAAAAACACTTATTATTTCACTCACTTGTAATAATTATCTTTATTAATTAATTTTATCTATTAATGAAAATTAATTAATTAATAATTATTATCAAGGAATGGAAGTAAGTTAGGATAAAAATTCAAATCAAATTAAATTAAAAAATAAAAAATTTAAATTTATTAAGATTTAATTAACTTAATAAAATATATTTAATATAAATTTATTAGTTGTATTAATATTTATTAATTATTATCATTTATTTATTAACATACATTTAAACATATATTTATATAGTTAGTTTATTATACTAATTTAGGTAAAGATTTAGATTTAGTTAAAAAAATTTAGACATTAGTATATAATTTCTTAACATATTATGAAATTATTATAAAGATTAAAAAAATTAAAAAAAAATTAACAATAATTAAAAAAAATTAAAATTTAGGGTTATTATATTATAAAATTTAGGGTTATTATATTATAATTAAAATTAATTTAGTAACACTTAAGTGGTTTATAATAAATGAAAATTAAAAATTAAAATAATAATAAATAATTATAATTAGTTTCAAAAAAAAATTATTATTTAAATTGATTTAAATTTTTTAAAAATATTTATTATTTGAAATTAAAATTAATTTATAAAAAATTTAAAAATAAATTATGAGACTTTAAAAATAAAAATAAAATAATAATTTATTTTAAATAAATTATAAAATCGAGGCTCTCCTCATCATCTCAGCTCTTCACTATTTATACCTTGACCTTTTGTGATCTTCTTTCATTCTTCATTCATTTCTCGTCCTAAAGATGGATCTCCATTGGGATTTGAAACATCGACCATTGTTTTATGATACTGTGGATAATCCGGATTCTGCAATCAACAAAAACCACAGAAGTTTGAAAACCATAAAAAAAACATATGAACTAGTGTAATGTAAAACGATTTATGGTTTTTTGGACATGTTGTATAGCCTATTTACAAATTAAAAATCTTCATGACTAACAATCTTGTGATATGCTTTTACTTTTAAAATGTATATATATTTAACTTATATTTGAATACTTTTTATTATTATCAACAATAATAATCATTATTTTAAATAAAATTATAAATTAATTATTTAATTTATATAGATATACTAATTTATTCAACTTTACTCACTTACATTTCCAACACCTTATTTTTTGGGTTCTTAAAGGTTATCTATATCTCCAACATTTTGGATAGTAAGATTTTTTGTCCTAGAATATTGAATCTTGTGATTATCTTATATTTTCAAGAAAACATCATGATCCAAGGGGATTGGATTGTTTTGTTTATTTGAAATATCAAAGCTATTGACTGAGTCCTTCCATTTATTGACACATGTGTCACCGACGAATGGACTGACCTACAGGGGGGAATTCCATCCATTAGCCTCTTAGTAATTTCATTTCCATGATTTTCTTGTTTCATTTGGAATCAAAATCATATTTTCCTTATCTCTAGATGCATCAACGTAGAGCCAAAATTGATATAAAGTGATCATTTTTTCATATATTTTTTCTATCTAAGATAGTATAATATGTGAAATTTTGCACTATTTTTTCAAGAAAATTTTTAGTAACAATGGTGTTTTCCATAGATATTGATGAACTTCACAGACTATTTGAGATTGTTGACGAAAATGGGGATGAGAGACTGACTGTAAATAAAATTAAGTATGGAGTTACATGTTTGTTTATGAAAAAACAAGTTGCAAATATGTTTGGTTTCCGAATCAAAAAAATTAAATCAAAGTATTTAGGAGCACCACCTGTGGATAGTTCCCTCAAACTCATCATCACATTCCCCTACAAGTCAACCAACTATACCTTCCAATCACAAAACTTGGCAATAAGAATAGTCCTCCTCAAGTTGGTTCTATATCCTTTTCCCATATATTTGTGCTTTACTCTTATGGCTTCCTCATCCATCCTTAACTCAATCAATATCATGTGGAAGTATTTCCTATGAGAAGGAGAAAAATAGGAAAAAATTGGATGCCTATAGCTTGGGATAAAATCTGCATGCCCAAATTAAGGGGGTATATGGCTAAGAGATCCTTCAAGTTTAGTTATATTTCTAGGAGCCAAGATCTAGTGATTTTGGATACGAGGTCAATACCTCTAGAAATGTATCTATATGAGAAAATATGTAAAGCACATTCCTGTTAAGGAGACCATAATAATTCTCTTCTCCCAATCAGGCTCACCCATTTGCAATCTAGCAAAAAGAAATTTGTTTGGTACAAAACTACTTTAGGAAATCTGTGATGGACACACAACTATTTTTTGGGAGGACTCATGGAAACATCTCCCAAAATTCCAAAGGATTAAATGACTTAAGGCATCTATGTATCCACATGACATCCCAAGTCATTTTCAAAGTCAATGACTATTGGGATGCCTCTAACCTGTATCAAACATGGAGAAAATGGTTAATTTCGAGGGAATGGAACTCCAAGGTTAGGGAGAAGACTTGGTCAAACTTTTGGAAGAAGCTTCAGCAAAGAATCATCATGATATAAACTATATTGGGATTATGTACCAAGTGGTTCCTTTTTCATCCATGAGGATTATAGCTTGGAAGTGGGTTTCAAATAATTTCCAAATGATTTCATCTATAGATGCATGTAACATAGAAATATATGGAAGAAAGTTTCCAGCTTCATATGGCTCTTAATTCAGTGGAAAACCTTAACCTGGGAAAATATTTAGAAACAAAAGCATATGGGCCCCTCCTATTATTATTTGTGCCTTCAAGAAGCTGAAAATGTGGAGCACCACTTCTATAGTTTCCCATGTCCCAATCATTTATGGAGCAATCTAGAAGCTAGCATGAAGAGATTCGGCCATGATCTATCTAATATCCCTCACCATTAAAAATTGGAGGGCTCAAGATTTTAATAATCCTATCTTAAACCGCATCTGGAATACCCTTCCTTACCTACTCCTTTGGGCTATTTGCAAAGGAACCAATTCCCACAAAGTCTTGATCAGATAAAGACCGAAAAACCTTAGGCAATGATACTTTTCTACTTTATAGTTGCTTCTCTAATCCAAGAGTCATGATTATCCCCTCTCTTCACCCTTGCTACAATGCCTATTCCCTCCTAGAGCCACCGTCCCCTTGATTTTCTAAAGCTCAATTTTTATGGTGCTTCAAAAGATAACCCAGGAAAGGCGAGATATAGAGGTATCTTCAGGGGTCATTTGGGATCCCCTATCTACATTTATGCAGGCTTTATGGGATATAAAAGTAACAATGCAGAATAATTGATATCCCTCGAAGGGGTACTATTTATTTCCCAAAATCAAGGCTACACAAAAATTATGGTGGAGGGACATTCTCAACTCATTATAAACATGATCCGCAAGATCCTACATGACACCTAGATCAACAAAATATCTTGTAGTTGCAGTCTTGAAATCTTACTCATATGAGTGGCATCGCTCCTTCCTTCTATCTTGATGATCATCCCTAATCACATCAGAACTAGAAATAAAAATTTCCAGATATATTTATGTTATAATCACATAAGACAAAAATTTGTCGATGTGTTTCAAACCAACCAGTGTGGTTCAGCTTCAGGACAAGGTGAGATATCAGATCCAGTCATTGAGCTTGAATAGATGTAGAGAATGCCAAACTAGTCGTTCGAATAACAACTAGTTTGACTAGGTAGGAAAATTAAAATAGTGAAGGCGGTGGTGTAAAGTTTTTAATAATTTTTATTAACATAATGGAATTTTAGATTAAAAAATTAAATAACGATAATTTGTTTATCATTCATTTTTCCTTCCAGTCAAACTAGTTGTTATTCCAATTGCTAGTTTGACCTTATCTACATCTATTTAAGCTCAATGATTGGATCTGATCTCTCATCTCTTCGTGAAGATGAACCACACTAGTTGATTCGAAACGTATTGACAAATTTATGTCTCATGTTATTATTATCAAAATATATCTGGAAAATTCCTATGGATCACAGACACTCGAATTCAAATATAGAAATAAAATTGCAAATAATTTTGCCAATGATGAATCTGTCTCATTAGCTTCGTAGATCTCCTCATGATAATCCTTTGAAAACTCTCCCCTCATGCAAAAATGTTAGAGCATAGCTAAGTAAGACAAATCTCCCTGATCAATTTCTTTTTATCTATTCCTTGATGCTCTTTATATGTATTTATGAGTATGTAATTAGCCTATATGATAAAGTAAATTGGAATTTTCTTAAATCCCATATAATCAACAATCATTTATTCTTAATAATCTTAGACGCACCATTTAAAAGGATGCCAAAAAATATATATTTCCAAGATAAAACATATATCACTCCATTATCTTTAACCTTTTATAAATGTTCTCCTTATGATACCAAAAAAAATTGGTAACCAGCTTATATTACTCTAATAATAAAAAAACTAATATTTTGATTTTAAAATAATAATAATTATTATTGCCATTACCTTTTAGTATCCCATAAATATACACTATCTAAATCAAATCAATATAGAAACATTATCTTAATTTCTAAATAAATATGTTATATATTTTCCACGTAGTTACCATAAAATTCCACTTTCCACTTTATTCTTACCTCACCCAAGAGAAGATGTCAAGTCAATAAATAGATGTTATCTTCCACATAATTTCCCCAAGAGAGACGTTAGTCATATGTTCAACGAAATTACAGGCCAAATGGATTCTATTTTAGCTGTATTTCGTGGAAGCCTTGGGCATGGAAAATGAAGGAAAACCATTTTATTGAATCAATTAATTGAGTGAACGAAAAACGTTCGGAAATTTTATTTTTAATTTAAGAATAAAATTTATAATCAATTTAATTTTAAAATTGTTTTAAATAAAAATTAAAAATTAATAGGTTTGAGTAAAAAATAAAAAATAAACAAGTTTTAATATAAGAAAAATTTTAGATTATAAAAAAATTATTTTATAAATAAACATAATAAATTGATATGATATTTATTATATATAAATATAATAAATTTATAATATTTAATAAAAATTGTATATTAGCTAATACTTTGTTTAGTTTAAATATAATTTAATTAAATTAAAAAACAATAAATACAAAAATAATAAAATTAATTAAATATTGTATTGTTGAATACAATCACAAAAATATTTATGATTAACATATTTATATATATATATATATATTATAAGTAATAAAGAGAACATTATAAATAATAAAAATAGAAATAATAGAAAATAAAAATAAAAAATAAATAAAAATAAAAATAAAAAAATAGTAATTACTAAATTTCCAATCAAAAAACTATTACTGTATTAAAAAAATAAATAATAATACTATGACTAATACAAATATAATAATAACTATTTTAAATCCCCGTAGTCTAACTAGCCAGAGGAATCGCCCTGAAAATCATGAAAATTCCGATAAGATTTTCAGAAAATCTCGCAGGAAATTTTCTAAATCCATGTTATAACTATCAAAGTTTAATATTTTGGGTGTCCTCCAGGTTTTTGATGGTGCTGAATCCATTTCCAAAAATCTCAAATATTTTTAATTTAAATTATTTTATATGAATATTAATAATAATATTAACCACTATTTTTAAAAATAAAATTTGAAAATACAAATTTAAGCTGGTTTAATTATTAAAAATACAATGTAACAATGTTCTCTATTTTCTGGATTCTTACGATTATATATATCTCCAACGTTCTGATTCGTAAGATTCTCCGTCCTGGAAGCTCGAGTCTTACGATGATTTCTATATTTTCAGCAGAATTGGATTGTTCTCTATATTTCAACCGTCAAAACTATTGACTCGGTCCTTCCATTTAACACCACACGCATCGCCGGCGGCCGCCCAACATGCAGTGTGCGCATTCCATCAAGAAGCCTCTCCGTAATTTCATTTCCACAATTTTCTAGTCTCATTAGGAATCGTAATCAGATTTCCTTCATCGGCATCCATATCGAAGCACAGCCAGAATCCACATAATCACCCTCATTATTATTTTAAAAGAAAATTTAAATAATATATATATATATATATATATATATATATATATATTTTAGAAAGTATATATATATAATCACCCTCCATACTAAATAAATCTAGTTTTAATCTATGTTGTTATTAAATCAATATAGATTTAAGTTGGTTATATATATGCCCGTGCATAATGTGTCAACTGCAACTTCAAGTTCAACGTGAAAGGAAAGAAATACACTCATACAATATTTTAATCATAACAACATTTTGTTTGGTTTTACTTAGAAAATGGTTATTAATATTTTGTAAATATTATTTATTATTTGTATTTACAATTTCATAAATTACATATATTTTTCTAAATAAAAAATGAAAATAAAAATAATTGTTTTTATTAAATAAAAATAAAAATAATTGTTTTTATTAATATTTTGTAAATATTATATATTAATTGTATTGATAACTTAATAAATTACATATATTTTTCAAAACAGAAAATGAGAATAAAAATAAAAATTAAATTAATTGTTGTATTTTTGTCTATATATAATTTGTATAAAATTCTATTATTTATATGGATATTGAAAGTTAAATAAATTACATATTTCTTTCAAAATGAAAATATAAGAACTTTTTAATTTCAATTGTTTTATTTTTATCTATATAAAATTATGTTACTTATATGAACATTAAAATCTTATATATATATATATATATATATATATATATATGAATTATATTTCTTTTTCTCACTAAATTGTCATATCAATATTACTTATGAGTCAATTTGATGTTGACTAACGAAGGAATTACACATCTCTATGATATTAAAAGGTAGAAAGCAATTATATATCAAAATAATTTTTATTTTTTTGGATGACATTAGCTCTTAATATTAATATTATTTTTACATACCATAAGTCAAACCAATATGGAATAATGAAGGAATTGCACATTTCCTTAATCTTTAGAAAACAATTATAGAATTTATTACTTTCAATTACTTTATTTTTTAATATGAATATTATTTTTAAATACCACTTATGAATAATGAAGAAATTAACATATCTCTCATATTAAAAAATAGAAACCAATTATAAACTGAATTGGAAACTTTTTATTTTCAATTACTTATATTTGTATAAAATTGATATAAAATTAAAATTAAAAAAAAATATATATTATATTTATAACTAATATTAAAAAAATCAATATTATTACTCTATTTTTAATCATTTTTAATTTCCAAATATAAATATTATTTTTAAATAACAACAATTCACTTACAATAAACTAAGCACTTGGATTTCAACCTATAAAAAGCAATGTTATGCTTTCACAATGAGAAATATAAACATGAAAAAGTCTTAACATTTCATAAATTTGTAATATATTGGTGTATATTTTACCATATACATGGTAAGTGTATGTCTTAAGTTGTTTGGTAAATGAATTTTTCAATGTGAATGGTTAAAAAAAATCTAGAAAGAGAGAATTTTGCAAGTTTTTTTAGATTTTTATTTGAAATAGATAATTTAATTTCAATTTCAATATTATAAGATCATTAATGTATTTTTATTTTTAATTTTTGTTTATTTTTGTGTTTGAAGGTATATTATACACTTTAGTTTAAGGAGATGTGTAATTTTTTTATTGTTTGAAATGAAATAGGGTTTTTTTTTAATTGTTGGACACCTAATATGTTAGGGTTGTTGTGGAGGAATACCAATAGTAGTAGAAGTCTAAGAGACCTTTTGGAAGATGAAAAATAAGGGCCAAAATTTTTATTAATATGTGCACCATTTTATTAATAAAAATTTCACACTTATCTTTCATTCAGTCCTACACAGTCCAACAATGGTATCAAATTTGGTTATTCTCGCTTAGAAATTTCTCTGCCTTTCTGAGAACATCAGTCTAGTATCCCTTTCGTCCCCATCTTTGTTTTATGTGCGGAAAAACCTCCTACTATTATGGGTGTTACTATGGATGTTATTCTCTAGTCTAACAGTCGTTGTGCTCATTTTTCTGCTTAGTACACTCCACAAAACCTATCCACACTTGAATTTGGTCACTAGATTTGGAGTTATTAGCAGTACCATGGCTGCTCTCGGGCATTTCTCTAAGTCCAAATAGATTTTCCTTATAGTGTTGCTATCAATCAATTGGTTACTTCCTTATCACATACTAACTCATGGCGATGATGATGATCATGGTGATCATAAGCCCAGTTTGAGAGTGAGAAGTTTGATTATTGTGAAAATTTGGTGTTTGATAATTGTCTTTTTGGGGGACTTTTGCAAGGTAAATTTCTCACTATTTTTGCAAATGGAATGAGAGTCTTCTGGTGTTGGGCACTCAATTCACAAGAAATGTGTTCATGGGCACTACTCTCATGAATTTTGTGAGTGATTCCAATGACACATTTGATAAATTGAGTAATAAGGAATACCCATTTTCATTCATGTTATCCATCGTTGAATACCTTATGAAAATTCTACAGACTACATGATCATGTGTGTTAATAAAAAATGGAAAACAAACAAGGATATGGATAAAGTCAGAAATCCAAAAGAGGATGGAGCATCTTCAACATCTGGGTATCATCTCCACTCATTATTCAAGGGTATAATGATCAACATTCCAGAGAGAAAGGGTGATGCATGGTAACCCTTGTGGATGTTGTTCTTACATAATATTTTCACTGTGATTTCTGTGGGAATACATCTACTTAGGACAATTCTGCAATGCTTGCTCCTTTTTTATGTGTCCTACACTTTTGCATTTGGATATTCATCCCAATTGGGGTATCAAGATTTTCATAGACGTCGCCATAGAGGGGAAAGTAATTGATTGGATATATTCCATCTCCATGGTTCTTGCCACCAGTTTATTCGTCTATGTTGCCATCAACCACTTTCTCAAACCTGCAAGTTATTTGTGGTGTTGGGAGCGGGATTGCTTGCCATGGTCATGATCTGGGATAGCTAACCTCCCAATCCCACTACAACTTTAATTGATATCCATGATCATGCCATTTTAGACCAAGGGCAGTACAAGTCTTTCTCCTTCACAATATTATTCTTTCATAAATGAATTGAGAATTTTTTTTGGATTTCCACCCAACTTGTAAGCAGGGTTTTCCAATCTAGGATTTCGTAGCTAAATTCATGGGGTCTCAATCAATCATTATAAAATTTTAAGGACCAAAATCCTCCTAAAATGGGGATATGTGATCTATATTGGATAATTATGTTATTTTTCATCCATCCCAATTATTTCATAGTGGAAAAAATGGAGGAATTGACTCAGTGGACCATTTTTATCAGTGGTTCCCTGTTTGGAAATTTGGGGTTTGAAACCTTCTAGAAGAAATTTAAGGAATCAAATGGATTTTTTGGGGGTAAAACTTTGTCTCATAAGAATTGCACACCATAGTGATATTCTAAACAAAAATACCTTTCCAACAACATAAGAATATCCTTGATCGTAATTTGTATGTAAAATTTATGCCATCAAAATTTTACCTTCATGTTTTGACCACCATTATTTGAGAGAATTCCATGTCAATCCCCATTATTCATGGAAAATGGGTTATCCACATGATCATGATGAATAAAACTATAGAAGAGTTGATATTGTGGCTCTATTTAAGGGTTAAAGGAGTCAAAATTGACCATTAGTAGGCTATCGGGTTGTGTTATAACAGAGACACTAGGATGAACAAGTTTTCCATTATATTCATGGGAAAATTGTTCCATTAATGAGTAAGGTAGTTGAAAATGGATATAGAGATAGAAAATAAAGAGGGTTTGTGCATTGTGGTAGCCCGCGGGATACAGGTCTCACTTTTTTGTACTTGCATCCATTTTCCATTTAGAGAAAGAGAGCATAAAAACCTCACCTTTGAATCGTGGTTTCTATTGAAAGGGTTTCCTAGGTTACATCTTTTGTAAATTGTGATTTGTAAGTTTTATTTCATTGTTATATATTTTCTACATAATTAACCTATTGCATGCATAATCCTAACATAATAATTAAAAAATATAAAAATTTAAGGAGAAAATAACCCTCATAGTGTATATTTTAGATTTTAAGTATAATTTCATCAAATATGTTGTCAGAAATTGTCCTATTAGCCAAAGACCTCTAAGAATCTACCTTCCAACATAATCCACATATCCAAATTTTTATGTGCATTCCAATTGAATTAGGGAGTACATTCAATACATGAGAGATCACACATTAATTAATAAATTCATGGGCATTTAACTCTCAACTATGAGATTCAAAAAAAGTTAAAACCAAAGGGACATATAAATTTAAGTTGAGGGAAAAAGGATTTTTCACCATTATCTTTTCCAATGTGGAAGTACACATGAGTTTTTTTGAAAAGGACCCATGCTTCTTCAACTCTGTGGGATTATTAGGTTTTGGAAGGAGAGATTTATTATAGACAAAGAGGATTTTATGATAGCCCTAGTTTGGATATACTTGTACTTCCTTCCCAAATAATTATGGGATGAAGATTAGTAGGTGTCATGAATTCTCTGGGTCATGTTTCCAAAGTCTCAAAAGCTATTAAATAAGAAAGATACATATCTTATATGTGCATATACATATATGAATATCTCAAATAACCTTACCTATTGAATTGATATCTAATATCAAAATGGGCCTTGGATGCAAATATTGGACTATGAAAACATTATATTATGTTGTTGTAGATGTCACGAAGAGAGGAATCTCTAAAATTATTTCACCCTGTTGGTTCCTGAGACCAGTCCATATCAATGCTAAGATGGAAATTAGGATGGCTTCTCTAGACTGATTAATCACCACTGTAGACCAAATCCTCCACTCTCGTGGACACATTCTAGTAAAAACCTTATCATGAGCAACAAATTTGAACTATTTACAATCTATAATCCCCGAGCCCTCCTTTGAACACGTCCCCTTAAGAGATAAGCATGCCTAATACCAACAACACCAAATAATCCTCTAATGTTCCTCCTATTACCTCCTTAAAACCCCTGAATTTGAATCCTCGAGAAACCTTACAGAACTATTGTAAGTTTCTAAAAAATAATGATGGCATAGAAGAAATGGATTTAGATTCTTTGTACCTCCCAAAAATTTCTAAGGCATGGAAAGATAAAGACCCAAACTCGTTCTTAGAGCATCAATTCAAAATAATAAGGACAATCATTCTCAAATCAAGGTAGCGACCCCAAAGACTGTCAATAGGAAAAACCAGTGCCAATCCTATAAAGGTTGATGTCCAACCTATCAAGGAGACTACAAAGCAACACAAGGATGATAATAATTTTTTTTTAAGAGAAATAGATAAATTATAGAAGAAATTCGCGATGCTTTTGTTAACTCAAGTAGTATAAAGTTTATCTCGGAGGTTTATCTCTCCACCAAATCATCTCCACCATGAATACAATCTCCTAGAATATCATATTCCAAGATTTCAAGTGCGAGTAAAGGCTTCTCAAATACAAGTGGCTCATTGAACATCCAACCTTCTTGAAGATTCAAGAAACTAAAACTCCCTATGAATTTGTATGTATGTTAATATAAAAATGAGGTCAAGGATGCCAATCAGTAGTTATTGAAACTCAAGATCAATCTAGAGGCATTCTATCATCTAGAACTCTCAAGAGGTATCCATCCTTAACATTTTTTCTTCTTTCATAATTTTGACTATACAATTTTAGCTTATAGGATCATCATAAAATTGTTTTATTTCAAATGTATATAGCTTTTAACTTCCCAGATACAAGTTTCATTTTCTTAGATCCATTAAGCGTCTTAGGCGTCTAATATCCCTGGCATCTTGGAACCTCAGGACAATTGTAGTTTGGTAAAATATTTAGAAGAAGGAAAAGGGTAGTGTTAGAAATCTAGAAATATAATCTAGCCTCTTCCAAGGTGTCACAACTTCTTCTCATTTAATCGACCTCAATATCACCAATGATACTTATACTTGGAACAATCATAGAGGTGGCTCCTAGAAAATAGCTTCAAAACTATATAGGTATCTCATATATGAAAATGTCATGTCCAGGGACATTTTCATGAAGGCTTCCATCCTCCCCACCCAATCACTTGCCAATAAAATTAGACATCAAAATCAAGTCCCTCCCCAGAAATAGGCATTTTTGTTTAGAGTGTTTTTGGCTCCAACATCTCAACTTCCAATCCATCATCAAGGATTGGTAAGATTGACTATCCAAATTTGAAGGATCGATTATATTATGCCTACAAAGGAAGTTGAAGTGCATTAAATATAAACTCAAAACCTAGAATAAGGAAAAATTCATGAACAACATAGAGGAAAAACAAAACCTAGAAGCCTAGATGGAGCACATCGAGTAATAATCCATTCACCAAGGAAGATTAAAGGACCTAATAAAAGAGGAAGCATGTACTCTCCCTCTACTTTAAGAAAGAAGGAAACATGAAGAAATACATGGGAAATAAAAATTAGAATGATATGGCTAAAGGAAGGAGAGTGAAATACTACTTTCCTCCATAATTTGAGGCTTCAACATTAGCATCAAAATCATAAAGTTTCCTTAAAAACCATTAAGGTCTCAAATTTTAGAATCATGAGGACATGTCTGATGTGTTGGTTCAATATTATAAACAGCTACTATCTAACCCCAAGCTAGACCTCTTGGAGGTTATGCACAAAATAGCTCAGTACATTCCACCTCTAGTCACCAAAGAGAAGAACAAGGATCTCTTAATATAGATATTTATTGAACACATTGAAGAGGTAATAAAATATATTCCTCTAAACAAGGCCCTTGGACCGAACGACTTCACTATTGACTTTTTTCGGGCCTGTTGGTAAATAATAAAAACATGATATCTAGAAAGAAATGGAGGAATCAAGGAGATTGAAAACCATCAAGAAAGATCTTGACGCTACCTTCTTCGTTTTAGTTACCAGAAAGGAAAAATTAAAGGAACCGCATGTATTCTATCTTGTTTCTCTTTGTAATGTAATCTATAAACTAGCCACCAAGATAATACCCATTTTCCTCAAAACCAACCTGCCTCGTCTCATTTCAATGGAACAAACTAGTTCTATAGAGGGGCATCAAATTCTAGATGGTATAATGGCTGCATATGAAACCTTTCACTCTTTAAAATACTCCAATAAACCCGGCATGCTTCTAAAACTTGATCTCTCTAAGATGTTTAAGAAACTTAGTTGGAGCTATCTCTTAAGAATTCCCTATGCCTTTGGCTTTGACCCTGATTGGAATTTTTCGATTAGGACCCACATATCTTAACATTCTTCTCTATTTTTCTAAATAGATCGCCTATTGTACCCTTTTTTGCCTCTCGTTATATCTAGCAAGGAAAATTGATGTGACCATTCTCTTTATTATAACATCATAAGGTCTTGATTGGGTATTTGGAAATTGAGGAGAAAAAAATAAAATGAGTATGTCTATTTGGAGACAATATCCCTTTATCGCACCAACAATTTATGGATGATACCTTGAGTATAGATGTTCCAACTATTCAAAAAGCCAAATTATTTTCTCAAATTCTAAAGGAATTCTTTATTTCCATAGGTGTGGAAGTAAACAGAGCTAAATCTCATATTTTTTCTTTAATATGCCTTTGGTTATGTAGAAACATGTTACAAAGATTCTTGGTTTCCAAATTAACAAATTCCTAGAAAAATACCTCGGAGCACCACCTATGGATAGTTCCCTCAAAATTAGTTTATCTGAGAATATCATCAACAAATTCACCAACAAGTTAACCAATTATACCTTCTGATCACAAACTTGGCAAGAAGACTAGTCCTCCTCAAGTCAATTATACAGGCTTTTCCCATATATTTATGCTCCACTGTTATGGCTCCCTCTTCCATTATTAACCCAATCAAGATCTCATGGAAATATTTCCTATGGGAACGAGAAAACTTGGAAAAAAAATGGAAACATGTAGCTTGGGATAAGATCTACATGCCCATAATGGATCTACCCCTCAGAATATGGATAAGATTTGGTGTCTTGAATCCAAACTTTCCCGTATTCAACGTCTTCTGGACTCCTTTGACTATGCTACCATGGGGCATGTCCTAAGGGATGGAAACAAGGTAGCATATTGGCTGGAGAAATGAGGTACTAGTACTCCGCAAAGCAAGTTCAGGGATGCCTGGTCGGATATAAAAATTAAATCGAATCTAGACCCTAGTGAACTCCACTCCCTGCAATCGTTACTGAAGGCAGACCTAGGAGTCCCTGATGGGGGTGATGCATGTCAGCTACAGATGTCAATGTGGTGGTATGAAGAGGCCAATGGGTATCCATGCACCCCACATGAGAATTTATGAGGATATACAGTACGTTGTACCTACCAGTCCACTGCGCGCAAGTTAATATGCAGCTAGAGCGACACTAGAAGGCCATTAAACAGTTGTGGGCAATGAGGAGGGAGTGTCTGGTGCACAGTTGTTTGGTCGTAATGTTATATGTGTTTATATTTTGTATAGTTGGTGTAGCATTGGGTGTGCTCTAGCCTTGAAACTTTTTGGAGGGGCTAAGACACACTTTAACTCCAAAACCCAGAAAGTGTTTTGAGAAATTTCAGTTGGTGTTCAAGTTATTCAAATAATTAATTATTTTAATGGATTTCCTAAGTCTAAACTTAGGAAAATTAAATAATTAAAGTGAATTAATTAACACATGTGCTGAAATGTTCTAAGTGACACAGATCAAAAAGTATTTTAATCTTAGTTGTTGATGAATGTTTGAATCTCGGTCGTTGATGAGATGAATGAAACTTTATAAGAGAATGGCTTGAGGGTCAGTTGGAGATACACACAGTTGCAGAACTAAGAGATTGGTATGGAATTCTAGGGTAGGGTTTGCTAAGAATTTCCGGAGGAGATTTCTATAGTGAGGGAAAGTATTGGCTGAGGGGATGATTTGATCCCAGAGCCAAGAGTCAGTAAGAGACAGAGGAGAAGCAAACAAGGATAGAAGAGAGGATCAGAGAGTAGCAACAATAGCTACGTAGAAGTTGCGCAACCGCTATGCAGGTGCTATGTAGGCCAAGGGAAGGGCAACGATGAAATTATAGAGGGTTTCAAAATTATACAAAGGGTCTCTAGGGCCAGCGTAAGGCCTATGCCATCTTCTCTAGAATTACACAGTCCCTCTCTAGGCAGTGTAGTGGCCATAGAGCCTTCAGGGCTGACGTTGGGGCTTCAGTGGCAGCTGCTAGGGTTTCTAGGACCAAATCTGGGCTGAGTATTGTAAATCATGTTTGAGGGTGTGGATCAATCATATATTTGGTCTTGGAAAAATAGGTTAGCTGCATATTTCTTTTATTCTCTTTCGGGTTTTCCAAATCTGCAACCCAGGTTTACTATACTCGAAATGTACTCAATAAAATAAACCCTTATATTTACTACACAGGTTTTCACACTTTGGGTTTTTCTGGGGACTTATGTCCAAAAATCCATGTGTCACTTTGTTTGAATGAGTGTAGTATTCAGTAAATGATCTGCATGTGTAGACTGCTAGTTGTGTTTACTTCAATATTTTCCGAATCTAATTTTTTAAGACAAATTGAATAATTTAAATCAATTAGGAGAAGTAAACCATGATACTACAGTGGAATTTTCACATGGTATAATAGCAATAACAGTTCAAGCTGAATCTCTAGTAATCAGCTGAAGAATATTTTTTCTATAGGATAGTAGCACAAGCAGCAGATATCTGGAAGGCGCAGCTTAACAGGAGGAGGACTCGGATCTAGGAAGGGACAATGCTGCATATTTAGAAGGCCATTAGGATTGCACAAATCCTTCCCAGACCAGCGTAAGGACTGCTTCAGCTAGTCTGGGGTTACACAATCCACTTATGATAAGCGTTGAGGCTGTGTTGGTCCTGTCAGTGAGACGCAATCCAATATTCCTTCTGTTACAGCAATCCTTGCCAAGATCCAGAAGCAGTGCTGGTGTGGTGGAGATTTTGCCGATGTAGAATTGTGCCTAGCTAAGTCAACAAAGGTGGGAGGAAGATAGCTACTCAGTATATTTGAGCCAAGAAGATCTGAGATTCAATCAGGAGGGTGATTGGAGAGTACTTTCTGATTGTGTTTGGGTGAAATATTTCCAGGAGGGAAATCAATGGTTAGAGGGAGAAACTACTATCGAGGGTTTCTAATCACCAAGAAACCCAGATCCAACATTTTCTGTTGAGTGCTGCAATAGAAAGAGGGAGAGGAGTATCTTTTTTGACAGATCTGAGCAAGATGGCGAGATATGAACGGAGAGATCATGATAGGTTGGATGGCATGTCCAACTATGTTATCTGGAGGGCCAGAATCCTGTCAGTTCTGGATGAGCATGGTCTCAAATATCATGCATAAAAGGTTCTAGTTGTACCAACCAATGCATATCCTCTAAATAAGTATGAATAAAATCAAGCGTGGACTAAGCGTTTGATCATGGACGGATTCAAAGACCACGTCATACCTCATATTGCAGGAAATAATACGGCAAATGAGATGTGGGTAGTGATCCAGGTGGATATTGGTGGTCACCCGCCTATTCCACTTGGGGCTCCACCATTGTCTATTTCAGTTTTTTTTCAGTTTCGGCACAGTTTACTATTTTTAGCAGTTTTTCGGGTCCTAAACGTCCGGAGCCGTTTTGAGGCCCTAAACGACGTTTTTTGGGAAAACAGAGGGCAACATGGGTCCATGGACCGATGTTGCCCGTGGATCGATGTTGCCCGTTCGAAATTTGCAGTCCTAGGATAGATCTTTCTAACGAGGTATGGTACGTGTCAAACGGAGATCGTATGCCAAAGTTACGCCCCTGGGAAGTTGAAACACCAATTTACCCAAACGGGGCCCATAGTTTTGGCGCTTCATCTCCTAGGGTTAGGGTTTTGGCTGTTTAGGATTTCCCATTGTTTCTAAATGATAAATAGGCCCCCGAGCCTCATTGTAACACAGTTCAGAGGCATGTAGCTGCCACATCTCTTCTCAGAGATAGCTACCAGCGCCCTAGCTAGTTTTATTTCCATTCTGTCTGTAAGCAAATTTCAGTTCTTTGATATTAATGAAATGAAGTGTTATTTCCGCTGCATCTCTGTATTTATGGTTATATGTTTATTCTGTTGCGTTCCCGCATAAATCCGGATCAGTGGTATCAGAGCGGTCTGCTTTTTCTCGATCCTTCTTTGCATGTCCCCAACGAGGTCGGGGTATAAGGAGCTAGGGCTCGATCTGGTGGAACCTTTGCAAGATCATCCTCGCAAACCTCGACGGACGCCCATGGGGGACGAAAAGAAAGATGAGGGAGCAGGAGATCCTATCAAAATATTGCTCGAGGAGGCCCTCGAGAGACAAAGGAACGTGATGATGGATAACTTTGCTCAGATCCTTCAACGGCTACCCACCGGCGGCGCATCTGCATCCAGCAGCCACTCTGGAGGCGCGACTCCTTTTAAGGTACAAGTAAATTTTGACATTCCCATATTTGAGGGTCAAATAGACGCGGATGCCGTAGATAGATGGTTGAATCTGTTAGAAGGATATTTCTCGGTTCATGACTTTTCAGACCGGGAGAAGATTATTTTTGCACTCCTCAAAGCTACCCCCCATGTTAAGGACTGGTGGCAAACCTACTGTGAGAACAAGGAGCAGACAGAACCCTCTCTGTTCTCGGCCGTACCAACTTGGAATTCTTTCCGAGATGCCGTCAAGGAACAATACTATCCCGTGGGGAGCTATGAGGACAAGTACATACAATGGACCACGCTGCGACAACAAAGGGATCAAGATGTGCATGAGCTGACGAATCTGTTCCATACCCCGCGCACAAAGTTGGGTATCAAAGATTCAGAGAAACATCTGGTGCTAAAGTATCGCAGCTATCTGCACAAATGCATTCAGGAGGAAATGGAGTTCCTTGACATCTCCTCTCTTGGTACGGCATACCGGTATGCTGCCAAGATTGAGCAGAAATTCAAGCAGAAGAAGCGAGACTTTGGATCTGCGAATCAAAAGCAAGGGAAAGGTGCTTCCAAACCGCAGAACAAAGGACAGAGCCAAGGCATGGCGTCTAAAGACAACTCATCGAAGCCACAAGAAAAGAACAACACCGCAAAGCCCAAGAAGGACACGGGAAAGTGGTGTGAGTTCCATAAGAGCTCCACTCACAACACAAGTGAGTGTCGGGCCAAGCAGTCGCTAGTGGCCGAGATGAGGGCTTTTGAGTCAGATGCATGCTCTGACTCCGAATCAGAACCTGAAAAGGCGAATGAAAAAGGGAAACAGATTATTGATGCGGAGCCCAACGCCACTGTTGCCACTGAAAAGATCCAAAAGGAGGAACCGGAAGATCAAGAGGAGGAGGAACGTCTCTTCCACTCCCAGATGTGGGTAAAGGGCTCCCCGGTACAATTCATTGTCAACAATGGGAGCCAAAAGAACCTCATTTCAGCAGACGCCGTGAAGCGGTTGGGCTTGCCGACCACAGCTCACCCACATCCATACACCATCGGGTGGCTTCACAAAGGACGAGATCTCCGCGTCAGCCGGCAGTGTCGCCTTCCCTATAGCATCAAGCCCTTCACGGATGAGGTATTATGTGACGTTGCTCCTATTGATGTTTCTGATGTATTATTAGGACAACCATACTTGTGGAAGCGTCATGCTGTGTATGAGTCTCGACCTCGTGCTGTTATTGTTACTTTGGGAAATAAGTTGTACAAGATACCAGAGGTACCACCTCCTGCCGCTATCTCTTTGGTTATTGCAAAACAATGCAGTAAGCTCATTTCCCAAACCAGGAAATTCGTTTTCCTGATGATCCGCCCCCAGGGCAAGAAGAAGACTGTGGCCACGACCTCCAGACAGGGCTCCTCTGCACAACAACAACAAATGGATAAGGTTGTGGAGGAGTACGGGGACATATTCACCTCACCCACAGGGGTTCCTCTGTACTGTTAGGTCAAGCACCCGATTGATCTGACCCCCGGTGCGCCGCTACCTAATGGACCGATCTATCGGCGCTCTATTCTGGAGAATGATGAAATCAAGAGACAGATTTAGGAGCTGTTGCAGAAAGGTCACATCAGACCAAGTTCATCGCCCTGTGGGAGCCCGATCGTGTTGGTACAGAAGAAGGATGGGACGTGGAGACTCTGTATTGACTATCGTGCGCTGAACAAGATCACTGTCCGGAATAGGTACCCAATCCCACGGATTGATGACCTTCTGGACCAACTCCAAGGTGCAAAATATTTCAGTAAGATCGACCTGAAGTCTGGGTATCACCAGGTACCAATTGAACCCTCTGATGTGTGGAAGACCGCCTTCAAAGCTAAGGAAGGCCTTTTTGAATGGCTGGTCATGCCTTTCGGGTTGACGAATGCTCCCGCAACCTTCATGAGGATGATGGACGACATCTTGCGGCCATTCACCAACTCATTCGTAGTGGTGTACTTGGATGACATTCTGATCTTCAGCAAGACTTGGGAAGATCACCTTCATCACATCCGACAAGTCCTCCAAACACTGCGGCAACACAAGTTGTGTGCCAATTTGGAGAAGTGCACGTTTGGCATGACCCAGGTTCAATATTTGGGATACATTATTGATGAAAAGGGGGTGCATGTGGATCCAGCCAAGATCCAAGTCATTCGGGATTGGCCAGCCCCGACTACTATACCGAGCTTCACAGCCTTTCAGTCTTGCTAATTTCTATCGGGAGGTTCGTGTTGGTTCTCTCTCATGGCATTTCACTTGGCCCTTGAGTCAAGTCACCAAGGGAGGAGCGAGAGCAAAATTTTTTGGTCGAACCTCAATGTAAGTGCTCACAACTGAAATCGCCGTTTACAAATTTCTGCTCACTTTTACCACTTGCAACAACTATTTCTCTGAGACGAAGGCTTCCTACCATGCTAGTTGGGGCGCTTCTCTACCAATGGACATCTGGCATTTCACAAGGAGACATTGTCTCATTAGAAATAAGTACCCTACATATGACAAAGAAATGTACTCCATTGTGCAAGCTTGTCGACAATGGAAGCAGACACTGGGGAAGGAAACAATCATCCATGCATCATAGGCCCCTTCGCCCATACAAACACAGGGAAGCGTGCACGATCGCCATCAAGTGGCTCAGCACCGCAATGGGCCATTTGAACATAAAGTATAAGAAGGGTAGCACCAATCATGTTGTAGACTGCCTCAGCCGACCACCGATCGTGGCTCTCACCACTGTGCTCAACTCTTATGGGCACGAGACTTCTGATTGGCCGCTTCTCTATGAGAGTGACCCAGAATTCGGCCAAACTTACAAGGCACTCTTGGGGGGTACGCAAGTTCCAAATTTTCACCTCCAAGATGCACTTTTATGTCACACGGGACACCTTTGTGTTCCTTCAAGCGAGCGTGCCAAGATGATATGGGAAGCACACTACAGTCGAGTCGCTGGGCATTTCGGGGTCGAGAAAACAGTAGCAATCCTGCAGAAGTACTTCTATTGGCCGAACCTTCGAAAGGATGTCGAGAAGCACATCAGATCCTGCACTGCTTGTGCCATTGTCAAACCGACCATCAAGAAGCAAGGCCTATATACTCCTCTACCTACCCCTAGTCGACCTTGGGAATCCATCTCCATGGATTACATGTCGGGCCTGCCTTCTACTAAGCAGGGAAATGACTGTGTTTTTGTGGTCGTCGACAGATTCTCGAAGATGGCCATTATGGCGGCATGCAAGAAGAATATCACAGCAGAAGCCACTGCTAAACTCTTCTTTGAACGAGTGTGGGTGCACTTTGGGATCCCACAGTCTATCATATCAGATCGGGATAGCAGGTTCCTCAGCACATTTTGGTCTAGCCTCTGTTCAATGTTGGATACCAAGCTCACCAAGTCCACAGCTTTCCATCCCCAAACAGATGGCCAGACATAGGTCGTCAACAGAATGATTGTACACATTCTGCGCATGTACAATTCAAAGCATCCTCGCACATGGGACGAGAGCCTCCCTTATGTACAACATAGTTATAATCGAGCTCTCCATAGTTCAATCGGCCATAGCCCCTTTCAGGTGGGCTTGGGATTCCAGCCGCTATGCCCGATTGACGTAGCCATGCCATTTGCAGCTGCTCAGGCCAATTCAGCTCATGTCCAGTCTGAAGTTGACAAAGCCAGTAGCTTCATCGAGCACATTCAACACATCCGCCAACAGGTTCATGATATATTGGATAGAGCCAATGCCAAGTACAAGAAACGCCATGATCAACACCGGGTGCCACACAACTTCCAGGTGGGTGACAAAGTATGGCTACATTTGCAGAAGGAGCGCCTCACTGGACCCCACCGCAAGCTTCGCCCGCTCCGATACGGGCCGTACACCATCACCAAGGCTGTAGGAAACAATGCATTCGAGCTCAGTATTCCACCATTCCTTGGTCTGCACCTAGTCTTCAATGTGGATCGCCTTCGTCCTTACTTCCCACCTCTACTGGACACCTCGGACATTGCAGAACAACTCACACCAACCGAGTTAAATCCAGACTGCATGGAACAGGCCACCACAGATTGCATCATGGACATGCAAATCAAGAACACTCGCCAGCAGAAGATCCAACTATATCGGGTTGTCAAAGCTGGCCAACTCCTGCACCAAGGAAAGTGGTTCACCAGGGACCAAGTTCAGCAGAAATTTCTTCATCTCATGGAGGAACTTAACGCAATGGGGACCATTGCTTCCTAAGGGGGGAGGAATGATCCAGGTGGATATTGGTGGTCACCCGCCTATTCCACTTGGGGCTCCACCATTGCCTATTTCAGTTTTTCAGTTTCAGCACAGTTTACTATTTTTAGCAGTTTTTCGGGTCCTAAACTTCCGGAGCCGTTTTGAGGCCCTAAACGACGTTTTTTGGGAAAACGGAGGGCAACATGGGTCCATGGACCGATGTTGCCCGTTCCAAATTTTTAGTCCTCGGATAGATCTTTCTAACGAGGTATGGTACGCGTCAAACGGAGATCGTATGCCAAAGTTACGCCCCTGGGAAGTTGAAACACCAATTTACCCAAACGGGGCCCATAGTTTTGGCGCTTCATCTCCTAGGGTTAGGGTTTTGGCTGTTTAGGATTTCCCATTGTTTCTAAATGATAAATAGGCCCCCGAGCCTCATTTTAACTCAGTTCAGAGGCCTGTAGCTGCCACATCTCTTCTCAGAGATAGCTACCAGCGCCCTAGCTAGTTTTATTTCCATTCTGTCTGTAAGCAAATTTCAGTTCTTTGATATTAATGAAATGAAGTGTTATTTCCGCTGCATCTCTGTCTTTATGTTTATATGTTTATTCTGTTGCGTTCCTGCATAAATCCGGATTAGGTAGCCTTGGACACGATGTATCAAGGAGGCTTTGTTCAACAAAGGATGCTTTTGGAGAATCAAATGCGGTTGCTTGAGATGATGTAGGGTGAAGAGATACATCCATTCCTCTTCAAACTTCAGACTATCTGAGATCAGCTGATTTCCATTGGCACAAATCTAGATGAGGGGCTCCTAGTGAGGACGGCCTTAAATGAATTATTGGAAGATTGGGAAACATTTTTCCAGAGAATTATGGGAAGGGAAGCGTTACCATCATGGGCTGACATGTGGGCTATCCTCCACCAAGAGGCAAACAGGAGGATCACCAAGAAGTATAATATCAGTGGGGTAAATGGATCAACTAGAGTGAAGAAAGAAGAGGAGGATGTTGCAACCCTTACATCAAAGGAAAGGAAGTAGCAAGGGAAGAAGAAGAGGGACATTTCCAAGGTCCGGTGCTTTAACTGTGGCGATCTTAGACACTTCGCCAACACTTGTCCTAAGAAGAAGGACAAAGGATATTCTAATTCTAAGGTTGCATCAGCAAAGGATGATGGTTCTGATGATGATCCAGCCATGAGTGCTCATGTGCCTCGAGAGAAGAGATGGTGTGGCATGGAACTATAGACAATCTACAGACAGTGTGGCAGGATCCCTGAGTCAGCCATACTCTTGGATCACATACGAGCTACGAGAACCTTCAGATGGCAGTGGGATGAGTCGGGAGATGGTTGCAGAAGGTCGTAGTGAAGCAAAAGGTAGTGATGGAGAGCTAAAGAAGGAGTGGCATAATGCAGAGGCAGCAGTAGCGTGGAGGCAGTAGCACAAAGGGGCTAATGGGACTTCATCGACGCAAAGAGGTTGTGCTCATGCAATGCAGTGTTGCAGCATGACAGTGGCTTCAGGAGGACAACATAAATCAACAACAAAGAGAGCTTCAGTGATGGGATGCAGCCTGACTTATCTATCAATGATTGGGCAGGAGTCCTTCGGTTTCTTACTTCTCGGCAACTGAGTTGCAGTACAGAGGTTAGTAGTGGTAGTGCTATAGGCAACACGATGGAACACTTTGAGAGGGAGTTGTAGTACAAATGAGGCAGTGTTAGTGGTAGTGACATGGGCAGCAGTATAGAGAGCAGCAGTGTAGTGGATGGAGGGCATCAGGCCAAGCATTAGCAACACAAAATCCAAATACAATATCTTTCATTGCATGGTGTGGATGCATTCCTAGAGCACACTCCCTGCTAAGAGGGAGTGTTGAGATTTTGTATAGTTGGTGTAGCATCAGGTGTACCCTAGCCCTGAAACTTTGTGGAGGGGCTAATACACACTTTAAATCCAAAACCTAGAAAGTGTTTTGAGAAATTTCAGCTGGTGTTCAAGTTGTTCAAATAATTAATTATTTTAATGAATTTCCTAAGTCTAAACTTAGGAAAATTAAATAATTAAAGTGAATTAATTAACACATGTGCTGAAATGTTCTAAGTGACACAGATCAAAAAGTCTTTTAATATAAGTTATTGATGAATGTTTGAATCTCAGTCGTTGATGAGATGAATGAAAATTTATAAGAGAAAGACTTAAGGGTCATTTGGAGATACACACAGTTGCAGAACTAAGAGACTCGTCTAGAATTCTAGGGTAGGGTTTGCTAAGAATTTCCGGAGGATTTTTCTATAGTGAGGGGAATTATTGGCTGAGGAGATGATTTTATCCCAGAGCCAAGAGTCAGTAAGAGGCAGAGGAGCAGCAAACAAGGATATAAGAGAGGATCAGAGAGTCGCAACAACAGCTACGTAGCAGCTGCGCAGCCACTATGCAGGTGCTATGTAGGCCAAGGAAAGGGCAACGATGAAATTCCAGAGGGTTTCAAAATTATACAAAGGGTCTCCAGGGCCAGCGTAAGGCCTGTGCCATCTTCTCTGGAATTACACAGCCCCTCTCTAGGCAGTTTAGTGGCACATAAAGCCTAGCAGGGCTGACGCTGGGGCTTCATTGGCAGCCACTAGGGTTTCTAGGACCAAATCCGGGCTGATTCTTGTAAATCATGTTTGAGGGTGTGGATCAATCATATATTTTGTCTTGGAACAATAGGTTAGCTGCATATTTCTTTTATTCTCTTTCGAGTTTTCCAAATCTATAGCCCAGGTTTACTATACTCGAAATGTACTCAATAAAATAAACCCCTATATTTACTGCACAGGTTTTCGCACTTTGGGTTTTTCTGGGGAATTATGTCCAAAAATCCATGTGTCACTTTTTTTGAATGAGTGTAGTATTCAGTAAATGATCTGCATGTGTAGACTGCTAGTTGTGCTTACTTCGATATTTTCTAAATCTAATTTTTGAAGACAACTTGAATAATTTAAATAAATTAGGAGAAGTAAACCATGATACTACAGTAGAATTTTCACATGGTATAAGAGCAATAACAATTCAAGCTAAATCTCTAGTAATTAGCTGAAGAATATTATTTCTATAGGACAGCAACAGAAGCAGCAGATATCTGGAAGGGGCAGCTTAACAGGAGGACGACTCGGATCTAGGAAGGGACAACGCTGTAGATTTAGAAGGCCATTAGGATTACACAAAGCCTTCCCAGACCAGCGTAAGGACTGCGTCACCCAGTCTAGGGTTACACGGTCCACTTATGAGCAGCGTTGAGGCTGTGTTGGTCCTATCAGTGAGACGTAATCCAATATTCCTTCTGTTACAGAAAGCCTTGTCAAGATCCAGAAGCAGTGCTGGTGTGGTGGAGATTATGCCGATGAAGAATTTTGCCTAGCTAAGTCAACAAAGGTGGGAGGAAGATAGCTACTCAGTATATTTGAGCCAAACGGATCTGAGATTCAATCAAGAGGGTGATCGAAGAGTACTTTCTGATTGTGTTTGGGTGAAATATTTCCAAGAGGGAAATCATTGGTTAGAGGGAGAAACTATTATAGAGGGTTTATAATCACCAAGAAACCCAGATCCAACATTTCTACTGAGTGCTGCAACAGAAAGAGGGAGAGGCTTATCTTTTTTGACAGATCTGAGCAAGATGGTGAGATATGAACTGAGAGATCATGATAGGTTGGATGGCATGTCCAACTATGTTATCTGGAGGGCTAGAATCCTATTAGTTCTGGATGAGCATGGTCTCAAATATCATTCATAAAAAGTTCTAGTTGTACCAACCAATGCAGATCCTCTAAATAAGTATTTATAAAATCAAGCGTGGACTAAGCGTTTGATCATGGACGGATTCAAAGACCACGTCATACCTCGTATTGCGAGAAATAATATGGCAAATGAGGTGTGGGTAGCCTTGGACACGATGTATCAAGGAGGCTTTGTTCAACAAAGGATGCTTCTAGAGAACCAAATGTCGTTGCTCAAGATGATGAAGGGTGAAGAGATAGATCCATTCCTCTTCAAACTTCAGACTATCCGAGATCAGCTAATTTCCATTGGTGCAAATCGAGATGAGGGGTTCCTAGTGAGGATGGCCTTAAATGAATTCTTGGAAGATTGGGAAACGTTTTTCTAGAGAATTATGGGAAGGAAAGCATTACCATCATGGGCTGACATGTGGGCTATCCTCCACCAAGAGGCGATCAGGAGGATCACCAAGAAGCAAAATATCAGTGGGGTAAATGGATCAACCAGAGCGAAGAAAGAAGAGGAGGATGATGCAGCCCTTACAACAAAGGAAAGGAAGTAGCAAGGGAAGAAGAAGAGGGACCTTTCCAAGGTCTGGTGCTTTTACTGCGGCGATCTTGGGCACTTCACCAGCACTTTTCCTAAGAAGAAGGAAAAAGGATATTCTAATTCTAAGGTTGCATCAGCAAATGATGATGGTTTTGATGATGATGCAGCCATGAGTGCTCATGTGCCTCGATAGAAGAGGTGGTGTGGCATGGATCTATAGATAATCTACAGACAGTGTGACAGGATCCTTGAGTCAGCCCTACTCTTGGATCACATACGAGCTATGAGAGCCTTAAGATGGTAGCGGGATGAGTTGGGAGATGGTTGCAGAAGGTCACAGTGAAGCAAAAGGTAGTGATGGAGAGCTAAAGAAGGAGCGGCATAATGCAGAGGCAGCAGTAGCGTGGAGGCAGTAGCACAAAGGGGCTAATGGGACTTCATCGACGCAAAGAGGTTGTGCTCACGCAGTGCAGTGTTGTAGCATGACAGTGGCTTCAGGAGGACAACATAAATCAGCAACCAAGGGAGATTCAGTGATGGGATGCAGCCTGACTTATCTATCAACGATTGGGCAGGATTCCTTTATTTGCTTACTTCTCGGCAACTGAGTTGCAGTGCAGCAGTTAGTAGTGGTAGTGCTATAGGCAACACAATGCAACAATTTGAGAGGGAGTTGTAGTACAAATGAGGTAGTGTCAGTGGCAGTAACATGGGCAGCAGTATAGAGAGCAGTAGTGTAGTGGATAGAGGGCAGCAGGCCAAGCATTAGCAACACAAAATTCAAACACAATATCTTTCATTGCATGGTGTGGATGCATTCCTAGAGCATGCTCCGTGCTCAGAGGGAGTGTTGAGATTTTGTATAGTTGGTGTAGCATCGGGTGTACCCTAGCCCTGAAACTTTTTGGAGGGGCTAATACACACTTTAACTCCAAAACCCAGAAAGTGTTTTGAGAAATTTCAGTTGGTGTTCAAGTTATTCAAATAATTAATTATTTTAATGGATTTCCTAAGTCTAAACTTAGGAAAATTAAATAATTAAAGTGAATTAATTAACACATGTGCTGAAATGTTCTAAGTGACACAGATCGAAAAGTCTTTTAATCTCAGTCGTTGATGAATGTTTGAATCTCAGTCATTGATGAGATGAATGAAAATTTATAAGAGAAAGGCTTGAGGGTCAGTTGGAGATACACACAATTGCGGAACTAAGAGACTGGTCTGGAATTCTAGGGTAGGGTTTGCTAAGAATTTATGGAGGATTTTTCTATAGTGAGGGGAAGTATTGGCTGAGGGGATGATTTGATCCCGAAGCCAAGAGTCAGTAAGAGGAATAGGAGCAACAAACAAGGATAGAAGAGAGGATCAAAGAGTAGCAACAACAGCTACGTAGCAGCTGCGCAGCTGCTATGCAGGTGCTATGTAGGCCAAGGAAAGGGCAACGATGAAATTCCAGAGGGTTTCAAAATTATACAAAGGGTCTCCAGGGCCAGCGTAAGGCCTGCGCCATCTTCTCTGGCATTACACAGTCCCTCTCTAGGCAGCGTAGTGGCACATAGAGCCTACCAGGGTTGACGCTGGGGCTTCAGTTGCAGTCGCTAGGGTCTCTAGGACCAAATCCGGGCTGAGTCTTGTAAATCATGTTTGAGGGTGTGGATCAATCATATATTTGGTCTTGGAACAATAGGTTTACTGTACTCGAAATGTACTCAATAAAATAAACCCTTATATTTACTTCACAGGTTTTCGCACTTTGGGTTTTTCTGGGGACTTATGTCCATAAATCCATGTGTCACTTTGTTTGAATGAGTGTAGTATTCAGTAAATGATCTGCATGTGTAGACTGCTAGTTGTGGTTACTTCGATATTTTCTGAATCTAACTTTTGAAGACAACTTGAATAATTTAAATCAATTAGGAGAAGTAAACCATGATACTACAGTAGAATTTTCACATGGTATAAGAGCAATAACAGTTCAAGCTGAATCTCTAGTAATCAGCTGAAGAATAGTTTTTCTATAGGACAGCAGTAGAAGCAGTAGATATCTGGAAGGGGCAGCTTAATAGGAGAAGGACTCAGATCTAGGAAGGGACAGCGCTGCAGATTTAGAAGGCCATTAGGATTACACAAAGCCTTCCCAGACCAGCATAAGGACTGTGTCACCTAATCTGGGTTACGTGGTCCACTTATAACCAGCGTTGAGGCTGCGTTGGTCTTGTCAGTGAGACGCAATCCAATATTCCTTTTGTTACAGAAAGCCTTGCCAAGATCCAGAAGCAGTGTTGCTGTGGTGGAGATTCTGCCGATGGAGAATTGTGCCTAGCTAATTCAACAAAGGCGGGAGGAAGAGAGCTACTCAGTATATTTGAGCCAAACAGATCTGAGATTCAATCAAGAGGGTGATCGAAGAGTACTTTCTTAATGTGTTTGGGTGAAATATTTCCAGGAGGGAAATCAATGGTTAGAGGGAGAAACTACTATAGAGGGCTTTTAATCACCAAGAAACCTAGATCCAACATTTTCTGTTGAGTGCTGCAACAGAAAGAGGGAAAGGCTTATTTGTTTTGACAGATCTGAGCAAGATGGCGAGATATGAACTAAGAGATCATGATAGGTTGGATGGCATGTCCAACTATGTTATCTGGAGGGCCAGAATCCTGTTAGTTCTGGATGAGCATGGTCTCAAATATCATTCATAAAATGTTCTAGTTGTACCAACCGATGCAGATCCTTTAAATAAGTATGAATAAAATCAAGCATGGACTAAGCGTTTGATCATGGACGGATTCAAAGACCACGTCATACCTCATATTGCAGGAAATAATACGGCAAATTAGATGTGGGTAGCCTTGGACACAATGTATCAAGGAGGCTTTGTTCAACAAAGGATGCTTCTAGAGAACCAAATGACATTGCTCGAGATGATGAAGGGTGAAGAGATAGATCCATTCCTCTTCAAACTTCAGACTATCCAAGATCAGCTGATTTCCATCAGTGCAAATCCAGATGAGGGGCTCCTAGTGAGGACGGCCTTAAATGAATTCTTGGAAGATTGGGAAACATTTTTCCAGAGCATTATGGGAAGGGAAGCATTACCATCATGGGCTGACATGTGGGCTATCCTCCACCAAGAGGCGATCAGGAGGATCACCAAGAAGCAGAATATTAGTGGGGTAAATGGATCAACTAGAGTGAAGAAAGAAGAGGAGGATGATGCAGCCCTTAAATCAAAGGAAAGGAAGTAGCAAGGGAATAAGAAGAGGGAACTTTCCAAGGTCTGGTGCTTTAACTGCGGCGAACTTGGGCACTTCGCCAGCTCTTGTCCTAAGAATAAGGACAAAGGATATTCTAATTCTAAGGTTGCATCAGCAAAGGATGATGGTTCTGATGATGATGCAGCCATGAGTACTCATGTGCCTTGAGAGAAGAGATGGTGTGGCATGGATCTATAGATAATCTACAAACAGTGTGACAGGATCCTTGAGTCAGCCCTACTCTTGGATCACATACGAGCTATGAGAGCCTTAAGATGGAAGCGGGATGAGTTGAGAGATGGTTGCAGAAGGTCACAGTGAAGCAAAAGGTAGTGATGGAGAGCTAAAGAAGGAGCGGCATAATGCAGAGGCAGCAGTAGCGTGGAGGAAGTAGCACAAAGGGGCTGATGGGACTTCATCGACGCAAAGAGGTTGTGCTCACGCAGTGTAGTGTTGCAGCATGATAATGGCTTCAGGAGGACAACATAAATTAGCAACCAAGGGAGAATCAGTGATGGGATGTAGCCTGAATTATCTATCAACGATTGGGGAGGAGTCCTTCAGTTGCTTACTTCTCAGCAACTGAGTTGCAGTGCATCAGTTAGTAGTGGTAGTGATATAGGCAACAAGATGCAACAATTTGAGAGGGAGTTGTAGTACAAATGAGGCAGTGTCAGTGGCAGTGACATGGGCAGCAGTATAGAGAGCAACAGTGTAGTGGATGGAGGGCAGCAGGCCAAGCATTAGCAACACAAAATCCAAATACAATATCTTTCATTGCATGGTGTGGATGCATTCCTAGAGCACACTCCGTGCTAAGAGGGAGTGTTGAGATTTTGTATAGTTGGTGTAGCATGGGGTGTACCCTAGCCCTAAAAATTTGTGGAGGGGATAATACACACTTTAACTCCAAAACCCAGAAAGTGTTTTGAGAAATTTCAGTTGGTGTTCAATTTATTCAAATAATTAATTATTTTAATGGATTTCCTAAGTCTAAACTTAGGAAAATTAAATAATTAAAGTGAATTAATTAACACATGTGCTAAAATGTTCTAAGTGACAGATCAAAAACTCTTTTAATCTCAGTCGTTGATGAATGTTTGAATCTTAGTCATTGATGAGATGAATGAAAATTTATAAGAGAAAGGCTTGAGGGTCAGTTGGAGATACACACAGTTGCAGAACTAAGAGACTGGTCTGGAATTCTAGGGTAGGGTTTGTTAAGAATTTCTGGAGGATTTTTCTATAGTGAGGGGAAGTATTAGCTGAGGGGATGATTTGATCATGGAGCCAAGAGTCAGTAAGAGGCAGAGGAGCAGCAAACAAGGATAGAAGAGAGGATCAGAGAGTAGCAACAATAGCTACGTAGCAGTTGCGCAACCACTATGCAGGTGCTATGTAGGCCAAGGAAAGGGAAACGATGAAATTCCAGAGGGTTTCAAAAACAAAGGGTCTCCAGGGCTCGCGTAAGGCCTGCGCCATCTTCTCTGGAATTACACAATCCCTCTCTAGGCAGGTTAGTGGCACATAGAGCTTACTAGGGCTGACGCTGGGGCTTCAGTGGCAGCCGCTAGGGTTTCTAGGACCAAATCCGGGCTGAGTTTTGTAAATCATGTTTGAGGGTGTGGATCAATCATATATTTGGTCTTGGAACAATAGGTTAGTTGCATATTTCTTTTATTCTCTTTCGGGTTTTCCAAATTTGCAACCCAGGTTTACTGTACTCGAAATGTACTCAATAAAATAAACCCTTATATTTACTACACAGGTTTTCGCACTTTGGGTTTTTCTGGGGACTTATGTCAAAAAATCCATGTGTCACTTTGTTTGAATGAGTGTAGTATTCAGTAAATGATCTGCATGTGTAGACTGCTAGTTGTGCTTTCTTCGATATTTTCTAAATCTAATTTTTGAAGACAACTTGAATAATTTAAATAAATTAGGAGAAATAAACCATGATACTACAGTAGAATTTTCATATGGTATAAGAGCAATAAAAATTCAAGTTGAATCTCTAGTAATCAGCTGAAGAATATTTTTTCTATAGGATAGTAGTAGAAGTAGCAGATATCTGGAAGGGGCATCTTAACAGGAGGAGGACTCGAATCTAGGGATAATTTTAAGGATGGATGTTTATCTTAAAGTTTAAAAACTTGGAGAATCTTAGTAGTCCCCAATATGTGAATTTTAAAAATTTTGATGTTATTTTTGTAAAAATATTTATATTTGTAATCATTTTATATTAGTATATATAATTTTTTGGCGATTTTTAGGGTAGAATATTTTTATAATATAAAATTTGGGCGAATCAATTTTAGAAAAAAATGGGAATTGGCGAATATTTTTTTTGGAAAAAGCATGTAAAATTAGCCCACCTACGAATATTAGCCCCTAAAGTTTTCCATGCTCGGATCTAGGAAGGGACAGCGCTGCAGATTTAGAAGGCCATTAGGATTACACAAAGCCTTCCCAGACCAGTGTAAGGACTGCGTCACCCAGTCTGGGGTTACGCGGTCCACTTATGAGCAGTGTTGAGGCTGCGTTGGTCCTGTCAGTGAGACGCAATCCAATATTCCTTCTGTTATAGAAAGCCTTGCCAAGATCCAAAAGCAGTGCTGGTGTGGTGGAGATTCTGCCGATGCATAATTGTGCCTAGCTAAGTCAAAAAATGCAGGAGGAAGACAGCTACTCAGTATATTTGAGCCAAACAGATCTAAGATTCAATCAGGAGAGTGATCGGAGAGTAATTTCTGATTATGTTTGGGTGAAAGATTTCCAGGAGGGAAATCAATGGTTAGAGGGAGAAACTACTATAGAGGGTTTCTAATCACCAAGAAACCCAGATCCAACATTTTTTGTTGAGTGCTGCAACAGAAAGAGGGAGAGGTTTATCTGTTTTGACAGATCTGAGCAAGATGGCGAGATATGAACCGAGAGATCTTGATAGGTTGGATGGCATTTCCAACTATGTTATCTGGAGGGCTAGAATCCTATTAGTTCTGGATGAGCATGGTCTCAAATATCATTCATAAAAGGTTCTAGTTGTACCAACCGATGCAGATCCTATAAATAAGTATGAATAAAATCAAGCGTGGACTAAGAATTTCATCATGGGCGGATTCAAAGACCACATCATACATCATATTGTGCGAAACAGTACGGAAAATGAGATGTGGATAGCCTTGGACACGATGTATCAAGGAGGCTTTGTTCAACAAAGGATGCTTCTAGAGAACCAAATGTCGTTGCTCTATATGATGAAGGGTGAAGAGATAGATCCATTCCTCTTCAAACTTCAGTCTATCCGAGATCAACTGATTTCCATCGGTGCAAATCCAGATGAGGGGCTCCTAGTGAGGACATCCCTAAATGAATTCTTGGAAGATTGGGAAACGTTTTTCCAGAGAATTATGGGAAGGGAAGCGTTACCATCATGGGCTGACATGTGGGTTATCCTCCACCAAGAGGCGATCAGGAGGATCACCAAGAAGTAGAATATCAGTGGGGTAAATGGATCAACTAGAGTGAAGAAAGAAGAGGAGGATGATGCAGCCCTTACATCAAAGGAAAGGAAGTAGCAAGGGAAGAAGAAGAGGGACCTTTCCAAGGTCTGGTGCTTTAACTATGGCAATCTTGGACACTTCGCCAACACTTGTCCTAAGAAGAAGGACAAAGGATATTCTAATTCTAAGGTTGCATCAGCAAAGGATGATGGTTCTGATGATGATGCAGCCATGAGTGCTCATGTGCCTCGAGAGAAGAGGTGGTGTGGCATGGATCTATAGACAATCTACAGACAGTGTGGCAGGATCCTTGAGTCAGCCCTACTCTTGGATCACATACGAGCTACGAGAGCCTTAAGATGGCAGCGAGATGAGTCGGGAGATGGTTGCAGAAGGTCACAGTGAAGCAAAAGGTAGTGATGGAGAGCTAAAGAAGGAGCGGCATAATGCAGAGGCAGCAGTAGTGTGGATGCAGTAGCACAAAGGGGTTGATGGGACTTCATCGACGCAAAGAGGTTGTGCTCACGCAGTGCAGTGTTGCAGCATGATAGTGGCTTCAAGAGGACAACATAAATTAGCAACCAAGGGTGCTTCAGTGATGGGATGCAACCTGACTTATCTATCAACGATTGGGCAAGAGTCCTTCAGTTTCTTATGTCTCGACAACTGAGTTGCAGTGCAGCAGTTAGTAGTGGTAGTGCTATAGGCAACACGATGCAAAAATTTGAGAGGGAGTTGTAGTAAAAATGAGGCGGTGTCAGTGGCAGTGACATGGGTAGTAGTATAGAGAGCAGTAGTGTAGTGGATGGAGGGCAGCAGGCCAAGCATTAGCAACACAAAATCCAAATACAATATCTTTCATTGCATGGTGTGGATGCATTCCTAGAGCACACTCCGTGCTAAGAGGGAGTGTTGAGATTTTGTATAGTTGGTGTAGCATGGGGTGTACCCTAGCCCTGAAACTTTGTGGAGGGGCTAATACACACTTTAAATCAAAAACCTAGAAAGTGTTTTGAGAAATTTCAGTTGGTGTTCAAGTTATTCAAATAATTAATTATTTTAATGGATTTCCTAAGTCTAAACTTAGGAAAATTAAATATTTAAAGTGAATTAATTAACATGTGTGCTGAAATGTTCTAAGTGACATGGATCAAACAATATTTTAATCTCAACCATTGATGAATGTTTTAATCTCGGTCGTTGATGAGATGAATGAAAAATTATAGGAGAAAGGCTTGAGGTTCAGTTGGAGATACACACATTTGCAGAACTGAGAGACTAATCTGGAATTCTAGGGCAGTGTTTGCTAAGAATTTCTGGAGTTTTCTGTAGCAAGGGGTAGTATTGGCCGAGGGGATGATCTGATCCTGGAGCCAAGATTCAGTGAGAGGCAGACTAGCAGCAAACAAGGACAATGAAAAGGAGAAAAGAGCAACAATAGCAGCTACACAGTAGTTGTGCAGCCGCTACGTAGGTGCTATGCAGGCCAAGGAAAGAGCAGCGCTGTAATTCCAGAGGGTTTCAGAATTACACAGAGGGTCTCCAGGGTCAACGTAAAGTCTGTGTCACCCTCTCTTGGGCTACACAGTGCCTCTCTGGGCAGTGCAGTGGCACACAGAACCTGGAAGGTCTGACGCTAGGGCTTCAGGGGTAACACTGGGGTTTCTAGGGCCAGATCCAAGATGAGTCTCGTAAATTCCACTTGAGGGTGTGGATCAGTCAAATATTTGGTCTTGGAACAACAGGTTAGCTGCAAATTTCTTTTATTGTCTGTCAGGTTTTCCAAATCTAGAACCCAGTTTTATTGTACTCATAATCTACTTAATAAAATAAACCCTCATATTTGTTGCACCGGTTTTCCTGCTTTGGGTTTTTCTAGGGAATTATGTCCAAAAATCCATGTCTCACTTTGTTTGAATGAGCGTAGTATTCAGTAAATGATCTGCATGTGTAAACTGTTAGTTGTGTTTACTTCGGCATTTTTTGAATCTAATTTTTGAAGATAACTTGAATAATTTAAATCCAGTAGGAGAAGTAAACCATGATAATGCAGTATAATTTTCGCAATCTAGCTGCACCTTTGTATGTGGGTGGAAGGTTATGGCATTCATGCTTCTTTCAGCTGGGAGGAAGGAGACCATCCACTACAGGAGTGGAGATGGGATCTGGGGGCTCACTCAGCTCGATGATAGTATGAACCTTTCAAGTTGTCTAGCATTCACCTGGGTGAATTAGGATAAAGTGTGGAACTCATGCCCCCTTTTAGTTCGGTCGTGGGGATATCGTGGTAAGGAAGATTATGTCAGATATACCGGAGGGGGTGGTTGGAAAGCATTTGTTCTTGTTGCAAGACTAGCTCCACCAGATTCTTGGGATCTCGCTACAACGATCTACTCTCATACCATCGGTGTCTCCCTTGCATACATTTGGATTGTATTCAACATGACGCCTCAGTCACCTCAGGTCAAGGCTGGTAACGGTCCCAGTAAATTTATTTGTGTAATTATTCTGCAAGTTTATTATAGGATGTTCAGGCTACTCTCTGGCTAGGTGGAAAGCCTTCCCCTCGGAGGTGGATTACCATCATAGTGGTGGAATAATTCCCCAAAAGAGGGGATGGGCATGCAGGGGAGGAGATTCTCCTTGGCTGGCAGGGCGACAACATGATGGGGAGCCAAGCTCCGATTCAGAATCTACCGAAAGTCGTCTCTCGAGCGAGGTTGCGGCTTTTTCACCAGACCGCTCCCCAGGTCAAGTGGAGGCCCCTGCCTCCTTGGAATCTATCGTTTCTCAATTGACAAATATTCAACTCAATATTGACACTACGAGGGAGTAGAGGTAGGTTTATCGAAATGTATTGGTAGCTTATATTAATGATCTTCAACACATCCATAACGAGATCCTATACTCAATGGAAGCTCTACACCGATAGAATAGATGAAAAAATGGCCACCTTCGCTCCTGGAAGCGAAGGTCGAACACATTGATTTTCACATGCATTAACGCACTGCTCTCTTCGCTTCTCCTCCAATATTTCCCTCAAATCTGCCCCCATAATATGGATTTTAATGAATTGTATTTTTTACTATTTTGTGCTATGCAAGTCCTAGCATATAAGCCAGCTGGGAATAGCCAATGACACTGGTTTTCATGGTCTTCCTCCAGACTACATGCTTCTTAAAGTTAGGCTTGAGTAATTTTCTAAGCATGTGGAGATGTATTTTGTATGTGAATATTTCTTGATAATGTAATGACTGATCTTTGACCAATAAAAAGAAATATCTACATGCCCAAACTGAAGGGAGGTGTGGCGCTAGGAGATCCTTCAAGTTTAGCTATAGTTTTGGGAGCCAAGATCTGGTGGCATCTGATATGAGGTAATTACCTTTGGAATTTTATTTATATGATAAAATATGTAATTAACATTCCTATTAGGGAGCTCATAATAATTCCCTTCTCCCAAGCAGGCTCTTCCATTTGCAATCTAGAAAATAAAAAAGCATTTGATACAACACTACATTTGGGAAATTCATGATGGACAGACATCCATGTTTTTACAAGACTCATGGAGACATATCCTAAATTACAAAGGCCAAAATGACTTAAGGAATCTATTCCTCCACATGACGTCCCAATTCCTTCACAAAGTCAAAGACTATCAGGATGCCTTTAATTCATATCAAACATGGATACAATGGTTAATTTCGGGGGAATAGAATCCGAAGTTTGAGGATACTTGGTTAAAATTTTGGATGATATTCAGCAAAGACTCATCCTGATATCAAAATTACCAAATAAATTGTGATGGTATTGCAAACCAAGTGATTCCTTTTTCATCCATTAGGCTTATATCCTGGAAGCAAGTTTCAAATAATCTCCAAATGACTTCTTCTATAGATGCATCAAACAGGGAAATATATGGCCAAAAGTTTCAATCTTCCTATGGATCCTAATTCAAGGGAAAACCTTAACTTGGGACAACTTTCAGAAACACAAGCATATGGACCCCTCTCATAGTTCTTTGTGCCTTCAGGAAGCTGAAAATATGGAACACCTCTTCAAAATTTTCCCATGTCCCAATCATCTATGGAGAAAACTAGAAGCTAGAATGAAGAGATCATAATGTGATATATGTAATATTCCTAACACCATTAACAATTGTAGGGCTAAAGCTTTTAATAGTCCTATTGTGAATCACATCTAGACTCTCCTTCTAGGCCTACTATTTTGGGCTATTTGCAAATAGAGGATCGTCACTTATTCAAGAATCGCTCCCCTCCTCATGACCCTCTTTAGATCACAATTCAAAAGAATCTAAGGGAAACAATTTCCACAAAATATTGATTAAAACAAGACTGACATACATCAGGAAATGAGACCTTTCTACTTTAGATTTTTTTCCCTACTCCAATATTCATGATTTCCCCCTCTTTTTCCCTATTACAATTCCTATTCCCTCCTCCGCCTAATTTTCAAAAGCTCATTTTTTATGATGCTTCAAAAGGTAAACTAGGCAAGGATCCCCTATCTACATTTATTGAGGCTTTATGGGATATAACAGTAACAACACAACATAATCGAAATCCCTGGAAGAGGGTCTATTGATTGCCCAAACTCAAAGGTACACAAAACTTATGGTAGAGGGACATTCTCAACTCATGATAAACATGATCTGATAGATCCTACATGGTACCAAAATCAACAAAATATCTCGCAGTTAGAGACTTGATAGACTACTCATATAATTTATATCACTCCTTCCTTCCATTTTGATGATCATCCCTACTCACATTAGAAGAACTGTAAATAAAATTGCAAATAAGTTAGCGAAGTAGGGATGTGTCTCATCAACTTCGCAGATCTTCTCCTCATGGCAATCCTTTAAATACTTTTCTCTCAAGAAAGAACGTTGGACCATAGCTAAGTATGAAAAATGTCTCTGGCTGGTATTTTTCTATTTATTCCTCCATGCTCTTTATTAGTATCTCGTAGTCTGTGATTAGCCTATGTGACCTAATCTTTAGTTTTTATATCAAAAATCACAAATATGTCATATACTTTCTTGAAAAGGTTGATATTCTAGCTCTGGTATGGTTTCCTAATGATACCAACCTAGAACTCCATGAATTAATATGTACTTCATGTTTTCATACAATACAAAATATTTACCCCACCAAAAAAACAATCAGATCTTCTATTTCAACCTAACTATGGAATAAGCTTTAAATGACTATGCATATTTCCAAAATGAAAAATGAAATAAGTCAAATACTAAGAATTAAGGGATGTCATTTTCTTCAACTTAACTAACTTTTCTTTTATTCCAATAAGGGCTTATTATAACAACAACAAAATAAAAGTTAAAAGTTGACAAGAATTAGAAAGAAAACCGCAAAAAGTAAAAAAAAAAACCTCAAATAGAAAGCAAAATATAACTATAAACACAAATGAAAAGACGAATAATTTATTCATCTAAGGTTCCTATGATGTGAAGCAAACTCAAGTAATTATCCAAGCAAGCAAGGTTTTATAGTATTATAGTTAATTGGAAGGATGTAATACAACAAAAAGTAACCCAATAAAATAGAATATACTACTAACCTTGGAGCATATCTTCTATACCTGCAATGTTTCCCTAAAAAATTCATTACAGTAACACCCACCAACTATCATCCTAGGTTAACCTTAAAAGGATATTATTCAAGTCAAAAAAAGACCTAGAAAAACTATAATTAAAAAAAAATGAAAATTGAAGATAGTGTACAAAACTATCCAAAAAAAAATACATTAGACCACTAAAAAAAGGGAAAAAAATTACATTCAACAATTTTGGAAAACTTAGGAAAAGTGGTGATGAATGAGTGTAAAAAAAGAGCGAAAAACTACATTGGAAAATACTTGTAAAAAATTGGATAAAAAGTGCATGGTACCATAAACAAAAAATGAAGTTACCACTCCATACCTGACATTGAAAAAGAGTTTGCAACAAGTTAATATGTTAAAGAATTAAAAACTACATGAATAAAAAGCAATCAGTCTTTTACAAGGAAACACATGTTCTTAACCATCATTCCCACTGAAGCTCTATATAAAGTTGATATTAAAAAATATATATAATTCTCCGTGTGTGAGAGAGAGTTAGAATATTTTAGTTATGGCCAACAATATATTCATTTTTAATTGATATTTTTTTAGAATATGATGATGATTAATGTCCACTAGGACCAAATTTGGCTTATTGAGTCTTCAGAAAGAAATAAATTACTTGAAATTATTTATAATTTTATTTATGTACTCGAAAAACATTAATAGATGTGTTATAGGATCATAATGGTTTTGTTAACTTAAAAGGTTAGGGAGGTTGGTTGTGTTACAATTTTTTTGAAACTGAAATCTAATCTAGGTATATGTTGGACATTTTAAGAGAAAGTGTTTTTCATATTAAACCCTTTCAGTGTCACAAAAGTGACATACTCTCTCATCCCACAATGTTTTGGAAATTGATTAATGTTCAATTTCATCATGGAGCTCATGAGGATTCATTCTTATTTTTAAAATGTTTATTTTAATCTTTACACTAGGAAAGATAGAGAGGGATTTTTTATCTTATAGATTAGAATAGATCACCTCCTTATAATATCTTAGTTTCCTTTTTCCTCTAATTCTATATGACACCACAATTTCTCCTTAAAATCTGATGTGGTGATATTTTTAATATTATCGTTGTTATATAAAATGATCTCTTCATTTATTCCTTGAACTTTTAGACGAGAATAGGTACCATTATGTCATCCCCACTTGAGTCAAACTTAGTCTTGGTTAGATTTTAGAGTAATTTTAGGAAGCATATTATCTTCTGTGATTTTTAATTTGTTCTTATACATTGGTACCTAGTTGTAGCCATGCTCTTAATGGAGGGAAGGTTCACTTCTATGAGAAAGAAAGGGTAGGGTATATTTCCTTTAATTTTGAGATTATAAGCTATAGAATTCTTTTGGATTTTCTCTATATTTTTCCACATCTCTCTAGAGATACTACATTTCCAAACTTCACATCCATATAAAATAATAGGAATAACAAGAGTCTTAGATAGAATATTTTTAATCACATATTCAAATATTGTTATTTACAATTGTTTTCAATCCCATACTAAGCTTTCCACTTTTCATTTATCATTTTCCAATGTTATAATTCTAGCTATATGAAGGCACTTCTTGCAAGTTGTAAATAGGGATTTTATTCTAAGGTAGACTCCTTTTAGTAGTTCCTTTAATTTAACATATCATTAGGATGGGGTAGGCTTCTTAATAATTTCCTTATTTTAACATAGCTAAAATGTTATATGAACCCAACATGAATGGAACAAGGAATCATTTAATATAGAGTAAAAGGCACTACTCTTTATCACTACTAATCCCATATGTCAATTCTATGTTTAGCACATAAAGAATTACACATATAAGATTCCTTTAAAGACAATAATTTTTTTTATATTTTAGTTATGATTGACAATAAGATATTTGATTTATGGTTGATATTGAAATAGTTAAACACCAAACTCTATGTTAAGTACAAAAATCATTGCACATCTCCTTCATAGTAAACAATAAAATTCTTGTAAACATCATTTTTTTTATATTTTAGTTATGATTAACAATAAGATATTTAATTTAAGGTTAATATTGAAATAGTTAAGAATTAATGGAAATCCACATCTAGCTTATTAAAAAATGTAAAAAAAGATATATATAATAAAAAATTTCTTTTTCAACTATTTTATAAAAATATAATTAAAGATTAATATTAATTTTTTTAAATTAATATATTTTTAAATGTTATTTTCAAACTCTATATTTAGAAAAAAAATAAGCATCTAATATCTCCATAAACAACAATAATAATAAAACTACCCTTTAAACTTACCCCTCTATTCAGTTTCCTTTCTTATACAACAACACTCTTTCGGAGCCCGAAACAATTTCCAAAGTTAACTCAAATCCACAACTGAAACTATCATATATCTCACGATGATCAATCCTAAAAGTTAGAATTCGTGAATTAGCACATTTTAAAAACACCATGTATTGAAAATCAAATTGCTAGATGTTGGAATTTTTGAATTACCACTACAATCCATTAAAAAACAATCAGAGATGATATGACGTTAAGTTTACTTTTTCACTTTATTTGCTGGAATTGGTTGTTAAAAATCAAATATGGTATGACGCTAGGTGTACGTTTTCACTTTATTTGTTGGAATGGGATGTTACAATTTCAATTAAAATTAAAGATTATTATTTTCAAGTTGAAATTTTCTAAAATAATTTAATTTATTTTGAATATTTAATTTATATAAATTTAATAATTTAAATATATATAGATATAGATATATATATTTTATAACTAAGTTGATGTTAAGTTATGGGTAATTCTAAGCTTTAATGTTAGATTTAATCTATTTACTAATAAAATATTATTATTAGAATTCTTTAAAATTGAGTGGAAATTGAACATACTTGTAATAGTTTGATTTTATCAAAAGTTAATTTTATTCTCAATTCTATAATAAAATTTATTAAGAAGATTTAAATTTAGTATTATAACAAATTTAGAACAAATTGTGTGTATTTGGCTAAGAGCTTGTCTACCTAATACTTAAGATACAAGTTAATGACCGAAAACCCATAGACCTTGGTAATAGTGAAACCCTAACCCCTTACACAACTAGTAATTCTAAATAACCTAATTTTCTTTCAAAAACCATAACAACCAATAATAACTGTCCATTATTGATTTCACAAATACTATCTTGGGCTCCACCACCGTACATCCTCGTGCAGAGCCTCCGACTTCTGCGTGACTTCCCAGAATCTTCTTTCGTCTCACCTTCTCCATTCCACACGGTTAGTTGGACCTGTTGCTGCGACGGCGAAACAGTGGGCGAAAGCAGCGCGCGACCCATACCAGAAGTTTCTTCATAATTTCATTTCCCCAATTTTCCCGACGCCGTCAATGTTCACTAGAAGCCGAATGACATTGTTATTGCTCCCCAGTTACCTCGAAGGAGAGCCCTGGAGCCCATATCGCGTCCGATATAATGATTGGCCTTTTCCTATATATTTGGAAATCTGGCATGGCATTTTTCATTAGTTCTCGCAATAGTTGCTCCGAATAATTTACAGCATTAATGGCGCTCTCTATTGAAATCGACGAGCTTCGCAGACTGTATGAAATCATCGATGAAAATTGCGACGGCAGGGTAACTGTAAATGAGATGAATCGCTCCCTGTGTCGGATCGGAATGGAGATTTCAGGAGAAGAATTGAAATATCTGGTTGCACCAATGTCTCAGAGCGAAGACGGTAGCTTGACATTTGATGAATTTGTTGGGCTGTATCAGTTTCTTCTGGGGGATAGGAGATCAGAAGATGAATTGGGCAAAAGGGATGGGTGTGAGGATTTGATGGAGGCTTTCAAGATCTATGATATGAATAACGACGGCTTCATATCCTCCGCCGAGCTTCAACGGGTACTCTGTAATCTGGGATTCATGGAGGGGGGAAATCTGGAAAACTGCCAGAAGATGATATGTAAATATGATTCAGACTCCAATGGGATGTTGGACTTTATTGAATTCAAGAACATGATGACCTGTAAGATACCTGTTGATCCTTAAGAGGGTTAATTCAACTCTCTGCTCATCTCCTTTCAGGTAGAGCGCCAAGACGGTTAGGGTTCTTGGGTGCAACTACATATCCTACCTTTACCTTAAGGTATCTTATGGTTTTAGAGAAGCTTTAATGATAATTGAATATTGTTTAAAGCTGAAAAATTGGTTGGTTTCACACCTATGTTGTTAACCCTGAAGCCAACTCAGGTTGTATATAAAATTGATATTAAACTACTATTATTTAAAATTTAATATTGGAAAAATAGAAAGTATATATCTTATCACTATTTTTTTGTTTCTTTTAAATTCTAAACAAATCTAAATTAACAATTTTTGATATTCAAAACTTCATACTTCTTAAATTTAAATCTAAATTAACAATCTTGATATTCAAAACCTCATACTTCTTAAATTTAGATATGGTTGCCAATCCTATTATAGAAACTGTAAATTAATATTAATGGTTTATTAGTAATGGAATTTATAATAAAATTGTACTCCCTACTCACTAATACTATATAAAACAATTAAATATTATTGATAGCACTCCCTACTCACTAATTAAAAAATACTTTAAAAATAACTGCTCTAATTAATAAATAATATCCATAAAATTCAATTATTCATAATATGAGAATGACTTTTCAAATATTTCACTTTGAGTAAGAAGTACTCTGTTTCATTTTTACATTCTCTTTTTCAATTTTTTTTATTAAAATACTCCGGGTTCCTTCTTTATTTTATTTCACTTCACTTTTCTGATGATTTTTTTAAAGGACTCTTTTGTTCGTTCTTTCTTGTTGTCCCACTCAATACATTAGGTATTAGTAGCCATGGAAATTATGTTTCGACCATATACTTAAAAGCTTTTACTTAAAAAAAAAAAGTAGTCAAAGGTTACCGTCCCACTCAATACATTGGGTATAAGTAGCCATCGAAATTATGTTTCAACTATATACTTAAAAGGCTTTCACTTAAAAAAAAAAATAGTCAAAGTTACTGTCCTTATCTCCATTTTTCTCACAAAGGTGAAAGAACAATTTTACCGATCAATTGGACTTGCAGTTTTCAAATTACAAGACGAAACTAACGTGAGAAAAAATGGAGGATGACCTCAGTGTAATTTAGGGTGACCTGCCCTGTAAATTACAGATGGTAATTTTTTTTAACTAGTTTATTGTGAGAATGTGATGCATTGCATATAGAATCTAATTTTAATGTATTATGGATTGAATTAAATTGTATTATTTTGTCGATTTAGTTGAATTTGGTAATTATATATTAAGCAAACTACAGTAGTTACTGTTTAGTTTAAATATAACTAGATTAAAGTGAAAAATTATAAAGATTTGGCAAAATGGAAACCTATATTAGTGCATGCAAAAATCAAAAACTAAAACTAGAAGAAAAAGAGGTAAAATTAGAAAACTAGATCAAAAAAAAAAAAAATTAATTAATTATACAAGTCAAAATCTGCAATAATGTCTTATATTTTCTTAAGATTAAAATAAATATTCAAAAATATTATTTTATAACTTTAAGAAGCACCTTTCACATGTCATGGTCAAAAAAAAATTGTCATTTGATGACCAAAATAAGCCATGAACGAAAATTCCACCATCAAATTCCAACCCTTCATGGAGATATTAATTCCACTTATGAAAGTGAAAATATCTATCCACCATCATAAATATTTTACTCATAAATTTGAAAATTTTTACATTCAATTTGAACTCTTTTTAATTAATGGTTCTAGAACAAATTATGCAATTTGTAAATTTTAAAGATTTTGATAACAAACTGTTAATTATTTTCCCTTTATAAATATACCTATTTTATGAATTTTCTTTTAAATAAAATTTTTGGTTTTTCTCATAAAATTTAAATTACCTAACACAAATAAAGTTTGTTCAAAGTTGAAGTACACTAATGTACTTTTTTTTATTATTATCTCAGGGATTTATATTGCTATGGTCCCACATAAATGAAGTATTTCACATAGATGAACTGATTCATAAATAAATTTTAATCTTATTGTCAATTTCTATGGACTACACTTATGTGCTTAGTTTATTATTATCTTAAACCTTTATATTACTATGGTCTCACATAGATGAAGTAGTTCATAAATGAATTTTAGTGGTATTGTCCATTTCTATCTATGTTATGTTTTGCACATGGTTTGCTTGCAACCTATATTTTAATATCCATTTATTTTTTCTAATTTTGAGATTTTGATTATTGTGCAACATTCTCATAATTTTTTCATATATATTTATTTACTTTAATAACCTATTAATTGAATAGCTTAATATATTAATAAAAAAATAATATATATTTTTTTATATTCTTCATTTTCCCATGACTTTTATCTTGACTCACAAACTTTTAGTAGACTAATGGTCCTCTTTGACTCATGAGTGTCTCAATTATCTACTCACATGCACTCATTCTTAATGTTTAATTATTACTTGGAGAATAATTTTGTACATAAGCATAGACCATATTAGAAAAATGTATAATATTTAAATAATTAGATTACTAGGTACACTAATACTTAGGTCAATAGTTGTCAACCCTCAATTATGAACAACCATGAACAACTTTTTGTTTTCAAACATGTCAAGAGGTCTCAGACCACCCTCTCATTTCACATTAAATGCTAACTAATCCATCTTTTAATAAATAATAAAAACAAGTCTTCTGAAAATATAACATGAAATTATAGTGATTAATGTTTGTATTAATAAACTAAAAGAAAATTAGACAAAAGTATTTTTAAATAATTTTATCTTATAAAATAAATCATAAATTTCCTCATCCATGAGCCAAAATCAATTATGGATAAACCATCAAAATTGATTAGTAAAATCGAGATAGGTAGATGAGTGGAAATATTGCCCAATTATTTATATTAAATATTTTTTTGCTCAATATTCGCTACCAACCCAAACACAAATTTTCTATATATTTACTCGTTAAAAAATTGTTATCACATGCACCTTCAATTCATTAGTTCAATCCTTCAATTCGCTAAATAATAGCCCATTATAAAACATTTCGTAAAAATCCTCATTTGAAAATCTTAAAAAATAATCAATTATAACATTATTTCCTTACGATTGATGTTCCTATTAATCTTTATCTATTAAACAGTTGATTATCTCATCTTCCATGAAATCCAAAATTAAAAAATAAAATTACATCTACAATCACTTTCAAAATATAACAATGACAAAAGAAAAAAAAATTCATTATAAATGGAATGAATTAAATTACATTGCCTTAAATTTACATGCCATCTAATTGGTTTAAAATCATTATAAACGGACAGATTAAATCACCATATTAGCAAGTCACTATCATTTTTGAGGAAGCAAAAAAATTATATGTCTTCTCATGATTTTATTTGTTTATGATTACATCCAATATGATTGGATCACGGTGTTCATTTATGTATAATATATGAGCACTATTTCGTTTCCCAAAATATGTTTCTAGCATAGCGTTTGTTCAAGTGCGGCATTGAAAATCTAGTTTTTCACAAGGTTCTTTATTAAGTTTATTTAAAAAGAACATCGGACCTGGTATATTTAGAAGGTTTTTTTTTGGGTATGTAGAGTTCGTTAATCCAAGCCGAATGATTGAATTTAAATATAGTTTTGAGATAAGTCCAAAGGCGATTCCCAATTTTCCAGAGAGGTCGAGAAGAAAGACCGCGGATGCGGATGGCTCCAAGAACGCGGTGAAGACACAACAGGGTTTCCTTAGGGTTTGAGCGTAAGCCGCCACAGCTGACTGGTTTCCCCATGGCAGCGTCCTCGAGAGGAGGGCCGCCACCCTCCTACCGCAATTTCACAAGCAGTGACCATTCGCTGCGGTCACCCCATTCTGCAATTGTTCAGCAAAAGACTGCCCCTGTCTTGGGAGCATAATGGCAAGCCAAAATGAAGGGACAATGCTTGCCAAGGGCAGTCAAGAAACCAAGATTTGTTATCCCAACGTCAAAGTTGGACGAGTACCGAGGATATATGAAGATCATGCTCTAATCTGTAAGTTTATAGGTATTTGGCCTTCAGAAAAGGAGTTGCTAAAATGGATTCAAATAAAATGGCAGCCCAAAGGTCATATTGATCTGAAATTAGGGGCGAAAGTTTTTTTTACAGTTATTTTTTCTAATTTACTAGATAAAGAACGCATTTTTGAGGCAGGGCCCTATTTTTACAGCAATGCAGGGCTTTTTCTCAAACAATGGGAGGAATGTTACAACCCTGAACAAGAGCAATTTCTCGCTGCTCCTGTTTGGGTTCGGCTATTTGGGCTCCCTATGGATTTCTGGGACCCTGAAATTTTGGAAGGAATAGGAAATTCATTAGGTACTTTTGTTAAAATTGCAGACTCCACTGCTCGTGGTCGCTATACATCCTTTGCAAGAATATGTGTTTATATGAATATCTTTGAACCCTTACCAGAGATGATCGAATTAGAATATGAAGGTAAAGTTTGGCTTCAGCTTCTCAACTATGAGCATATCCCTTTTCGCTGTCGCCGTTGTCATGAGTATGGACATTTGTACAAATATTTCCCCCTAAATGGCCCTGAACAACAACCTCCTCGCGTCAATGGCCCAGAGACGCAACCCCGGCAGGATGATGAGGGGTTTGTTCCGGTAACTACTAAAAAATGACCTCCTCGTTCAGGGAATACCGGCTCTGGTTCGGCCATAAAACAAAACCCTCCTGGCTCGAAAACAACAGAAAATAGGTACAAGGTTTTACAAGAAGAAGGCGAACCATCAGTTATTGAGGTCGCAGCAGAGGGTCCAGCAGACGAACATGCAGAGGTTACACAGAAAAACCAATCATCAAAGCGGAAAGCAGGGCAGGAAATGGATGCGCCTGAAGACAGTACGTTGCAAGAACTTATCCCGATGGAGGTAGAACAACCTAAAGAAGATTTGAGTGCAGAAGAGAAAATTTTGAAGCGTCTCTTGTTTGAATGGAGGAATCTTAATGATCGATTCATTCTGACAGATCAAAAGAAATTGTATAAAGAAAATTTTGAGAATTATCTCACAGTGCAAGCCCAACAAGAAGCGTAAGAACGAGAACAATCAGCCAGCAAGAAGGCACCCCCTCCCTCAAAACCGGCAAAAAAACGAGGACGACGAACTCTGCAGGAATCAATACAATTAGTTGGAGAAATGTTGATTAATAGGCTGTACATGTTAAATTCACTTGATTGAATACATCCATCGGGACCATCGATAATTTACAAGAGGTAGAAGAGGTGGTCTTGAATTTACCCAAGAATAAAGCCCCGGGGCCCGACGGGTTTACAAGTGAATTTTTCAAAGCCGCTTGGCCATTCATTGGTCTTGATATTCTAGAGGTAGTGGAAGAATCCCGAAGAAACAAGATGGTATATCCAGCTCTGAATGCTACCTTCCTTACCCTTATCCCTGAGCAACAAAATGCAGACACTCCAGTTGGATTTAGATCGATTGCCCTCTGTAATGTCATCTATAAAATTCTCTCCACTATTATGGTAAATCATTTAAAACCTTTGCTGCCCACTCTAATTTCTCCGGAACAAACTGGTTTTGTCAAAGGCAGACAAATATTGGATGGAATAGTGGTAGCTCAGGAAGCAATTCATTCACTCAAGAAAGATAAAAGGAAAGGGTTGTTAATCAAGATGGATTTTTCTAAAGCGTATGATCGCATAAGTTGGCAGTACCTGATAGAGGTGATGCGAGCCTTTGGGTTCGATGAAAGATGGCTTCAGTGGTTACGCTCATTCATTTCCTCCCCGCATTTCTCAATAGTACTGAATGGTAGCCCTTCTATTCCATTCACCAGCTCGCGAGGCCTCAGGCAAGGTGACCCTCTCTCCCCATTTCTCTTCATCATTGCTGCAGAAGGACTAGGTAGACTCATTAAAGCTCATGTAGCAGAAGGGAAGCTATAAGGTCTAAAATTGTGGGGACCTCACCTTCTGCTGACTCATCAGCAATTTGTTGATGATATCTTATTATTCTGCATGGCGTCATTAAAAGAATGTAAAGCCATCCTAAAAATTTTAGAAGTCTTTATGGACGCCTCTGGTACTCAAATCAATAATGACAAGTCCAATGTCTACTTCTTCAACTGCACAGTTGCGATGCAAAATTTTCTTGCCAAGACTTTAGAGTTCCAATGGGGCTCCTTCCCTTTGAAATACCTAGGTATGTTTTTAAATTCAGGCCCCACTCGGATAGCATATTGGCAGGATATTATCACAAGAGTGGAGAAAATGATACAAAATTGGGCTTTCAGAGTCCTGAATGCACCTAGGCGCCTTATAATGTTAAAATCCGTGCTTCAAGCTTTACCAGTTTACCAGCTGTCCGGGAGGGCCTGCCCGAAAGGGATTTGTTCTCAATTGGTTGGCATGTTCAAAAAGTTTTTATGGCAGGGAGCCAAAGCTAACAAGAAATGGGCGCTTCTCTCTTGGGAGAAATTACTTAAACCGAAGGCTGCAGGTGGTTTGGGCCTCCGTGATCCTTTCATCTTAAATAATGTGTTGGGAGCGAAACTCTGGTGGCGCTGGCTTCTGGGAGGACCGGATCTCTGGAAAAATATTTGGCGAATAAAATATGACATGCCACTTACAGTCTCAGGTCGATTGAAGGTTGATATGATACCAAAAGGTTCTTCAATTTGGAATTTGGCAGCAACGAACAAAGCTTTAATCCGATCTAACAGTTTTTGGGAAATTAGAGAAGGAAGTAAAACTCTTTTCTAGGAATATTCTTTGCAACAGCGGGAAAAACTATTTAGCTGACTCGACTTGGGAAAAATTTTCCTCTACATGAATACCCCAAACCACAGGCTTGTGCAACGCTATTGGTGTCATAACCATAATGAATTGTGGTGGAAATGGAAAGACAAAACCTAGTGGCCGTCAGCTCCAGCAATGCAACAATGGGTTAATCTTGCTAGAGAACTCAAAACATGAAAACTTAGACAACTTTCTGGTCCATATATCCTTATATGGGGATATCTGACTAAAGGGCTATTCACAATCAATGAAGGCTACTATATTCACTCTCAACAAGCTCAGTACAATATTCGGCCATTATGGAAAAAAATCTGGGAATTGAGACATTGGCCTAAGGTGGAATACTTCTTATGGCTGGTAAGTCATCACAGGATTCTGACATGGGAGAATCTTCAAAAACGAGGAATGATAGGCCCTTCGTACTGCTCCTTCTGTCTTATAGAGATAGAAACGACATAACACCTTCTTAACTCATGCCCAATGGTGCAGCCACTCTGGGAGAACTTGGCACAATTGTTTCGGCAGACAGATAAAAACAATGACAGCATAACGACAACCATTGGCAATTGGAGAAAAGGGAGGTTTCATTTTCAAGCGATCAATAGAGCATGGAACCTCTCATTTGGTTTCCTTCTTTGGAACACTTGGAAAGAAAGGAATCAAAGATTTTTCCAAGAAGCAACACAACCAATGCATCATATTTGGCAGCGCTCCATAGAAAAAATTCGAGAAACTATCCTCGTAGAAAGTTGGTCAGATGAAGATTGGCAGACAGTGGGTATTGAATCTAAGATATTAGAGCACTTAAACCTCAAACTGTAGATGCTTTACAAAGGTTTATGGAAGTACCGACCACCAAGCCAATCGACTGAGGAACACTGGCTACCTCCTCAACAAGGCTTTCTTAAACTTAATTATGATGGGGCCTCAAAAGGTAATCCGGGGCAAGCTAGCTCAGGAGGGATTTTCCGTAACTCTCAGGGGGTAGTCTGTCGATTTTATGCTTTCGAATTGGGCCACACCACAAATAATGAAGCAGAACTTATGGCTGTCAAACAAGGTATTCTTATAGCAATCAGGGAAAATTATCAGAGAATCATAGTTGAGGGAGATTCAGCAATGGTAACAGGCGTGCTCCAAAAGCTACAACAAGGCACGCCCTAGGAGAAAATATCTCAAAGTTGGAGAACAACAGCTCTTACAGAGGAAGTGAGCCAACTGGTGAAACAGATTCAGTACTTGATCCCGAGCCACATTAGATGAAAAGGTAATGCAGCGGCTGATTACTTGGCTAATTGGGGATGCCAACATGTAGAGTGCTCCATAGATGCTCGCCCCACTGATGCCATCTGGGATGTGGAACTCCATTCTCTCCAAGTGATTGTGAGTAAGGATCTTCAACCCCCCCGATCAAGGTGTACAACTGTCAGGGAGGCGCTCCTAGCCGTGGAAACCTGGCGTGCGCTCATCCTCCATGCAATTAAAGACAATAATGAAGTATTTTCAGCCCAGTTCAACGAAGTGTGCAATCACCCGGATTTTCATGATGTCGTAGTGTGGCCAGGTTGTTTCGTCAGAGCGCCAAAGGAAACTTTCCGTTAAGGTATGTGGTTTCCCTCCCGCCCTTCATTCTTTCATGCACTACGTTCTGCATGCAAGCATCTGGAGGCTGCAGCGGAGGAGGCTGAGCAATACACATTCTGTCAACCTTTCAATCTTGTTGGGGTATGTATTTGTTATTCTCCTTGCTTTCAAGGTGCCAATTGCCACGGTTTCGTTTATATTGCTGTCTGTTTCGTGCTAGTTAATGAATATTTTCTCTATAACTCCCATTTTGAAACTGGTTCAACCGTGCTTCCGCGACCCCTGTATATTTTTTGCCCACTCTCTGTTCCCTGCTGTCATCGTGGGTAGTATATGGCCATCTGCACTGTCTGTTGTTTTAGGTAAATGCCGGGATATTTGGAGAGGGTTTCGAATTTTTTTATGTATGATTTTGCTCTGTCGGGCTGCTAATTGGGTCAAGCTTTATAATTTTAAGGTGCTCCATGTCCCTTTCGTTCACTGCTTTGTCCCTGAGAGTTGGGTTATCATCTTCAGCCTGCAACCTTGTCTGTTCCATGTTTTTAGACCCATAGTTTTTTGGGATTGCTTTTGGAAGTGGAGGATGGAGCTTACAGTTCTTTGCGCCTCAGCCATCCAAACTGCCCCCCCACTCAGCTCACCGAATTCAGCCCCAAGCCTTCCAAGGTGTGCGGCCACCTTTTCCTGTATGAGGTCTACTAAGCTTAAGGTTATATGGACCATATTTTTCTGGGATTGTTTTTTGCATAGAGTCAAGGGGTCTGTGGTCCTCTGTTCTCCTGCCAGATATTCTGGCTCTCTGCATTGGTTAAATAATTGGCTCTAGTGGTCTCGTTTTCCTTGTTTTCATGCTCCAAACGTTATCTTTGCTCAAAGGGTGCGCACAAACTGTATAGATATGGTTTCTCACTCCTTTGCTGTTCCTTCCTGCTGGTTTGTGTTATTGAATAGGATTTTTCTAGCCATGAGGAAGAGATGTTCCAGGTCTGAGTCTGTTAAGGGAAAAAAGAAAGTCCAGTATGAGCCAGCCCCTAAGAAACGTGGCCGTAAAACCAACCAGGAGCATCTAGAGACCTTAGCTGCAAATTATGTGATGGGTAATTCTTCCATAGTTCGTCAAGAAATTCGTGGTTGGGAGAGGGATATACAGACTGATCCCGAAGACAATGAAGCAGAAGCTGAGATTTTAGATTTCATAACAGACCCTGGCAATACCCGTGGCCGTCTTACTTTATTCAATCAGACTATTCATACTTACTGGATAGTCAAGTGTCTTATAGCAAAAGCTATTCAGAGTCTTCCGCCTGTCCATGCTAAGGCAGACTCGAAAAAGATAGAACCTCGCCTTCAGGACCTGCTTCAGGACATTCAGAACCAGTTGCAGCATATCAAGATAACTCAATATCAGGCAACAGATCGTATTAGTAGATTGGATGATCGGGTAGGCCGTATGGAGAAGCTGCTCCAGTAGCTACAACAAGTTGATATGCCTGGGTCTAATGTGAAAGACCCAGCTCCAGTTTCCTCTTCAGATGGATAGCTGTTTCCCGTATAGTTTTTTTTGATGCACTTTTTAGTTTTACATGAACTCTCTTTATGTCATATGTATGTACAAACTGTAGTAGTAGGACAACTCACTCATGAGACTTATAGACAGATGAAATAATTTCAATTTTGGTATGCTTTTCACGCTTTCAGGTGGCCAACAGACTTGGTTTCCTACGAGCAGGTTGAGGTCACAGCCTGAATTTTATATTTTGTAGCCTGTCCTTCAATTATAAATAGAAAATAGTGTGGTCCCACCAAATTTACAAAAAAATTGAATTTAAATATAGTTTTGAGATAAGTCCAAAGGCGAATTGTTGAATTTAAATATAGTTTTGGGATAAGTCTATAAAGGGAAAATGTATTTTCGAAATATTTAAAGATCTCATTAATTCAATTTTTCAAAAATATGAAAATGAGCATTGTATATCATGCAAAATAAAATAACCCCACTATTATTAAAAATAAGTTAACCCCACATCGTATAGCACAGAAAAGACCATAGAGACTGTAGAATTGGGTGTTGAGGAACCAAGAAAGTTGTTTCTGGAAACTGTATAATGCTGATGTAAAGTTTTTTTTTTTCTTAAAAGTTTTAGTACTGGTACTATATATAAGTTAGCTGTTCTTTTTCCCGAAAAAGAAAAGACCATAGATGTAAGAAAAACTATGCGAAAAAAAATCAATAATGTGATTGACGGACCTCTCTATTTATCACATATTATAATAGTTAATTATTTGTTTATTTAAAATACATTTTACACGGGTTGATTTTTTTATGTGGCATTAATGTGGTTATAGCTGGGCATAATTGAATATAGAAATTATATTGTAAATATGAAGTTTAATCTATAAAAGTACAGTAGATATCATGAATATAGAAATTATATTGTAAATATGAAGTTTAATCTATAAAAGTACAGTAGATATCATAAATTTATGAAATATAGACTAGTTAATTTGTATGATGTTTAATTTAGTTAAGTCTCACAAATTCAAATCTCGTGAAGAAAGAATAAAAGTGAAAGCTATTTTGAAATATCAAAACTCTTCCAGCCAATAAACAAACTGACTACTACGAAGTCATATTTAAATATTCATATTATAATAAATTTGATCTTAATTTCTTAATTATTGCAATGTTATTTTAAAATTCAACCATAAATTTTTCAAAATTTTCACAATACATTTGTTTTCACATAAAATTAAACAAAAAAAATAGTATTTATTTATGGTAAACAACTTTACTGACTAATAATATTAAACAACTTTACTTACACTAATAATATTAAACAGCTTTACTTACACAGAGTAAAATTCCATTCAAACTCATTCATGTTAGACAACTACCAATAAAACCATTTGACAAATAATAAATCTTGCCTCCCAGCTCCCTGTGTGACTAAATTGAACTTTCTCACTAATAAATTGGGCTAATGGTTGTGGAATGAATAACTAGTTTATGTTCATATAATAAAAAGGGCATTTTTATTAGGTTTGCTAAGTTGCGATCGTCTGGGTGCCTTGTGTATGTGTACGTCCAGGCGGCTCGTTTGCTATTTGCTCTTATATGCGTCCATTTGGTCGGGTGCACCGTGTTGCGCCGGGTGAGGGCACCAGGCCAAGCGCATTTGGGTCGGGTCGTTTGGTCCAAGGGCACCCATATCAGGTTTGCTAAGTTGTGATCGCTCGAGTACCTTGTGCACATCCAGACGACCTGTTTGCAATTTGCTCCCCATGTACACCGGCCCGCAATTTGCTCCCATGTACACAGGCCCGGACAAATACAAGACAAATAAAGGAAGATAAATCTTTTGCATCGGGGACGTTTGATGCCAGCTAGGTTCCCCTGTACAACCGTTCTTGGAATCAGCACACGTTACCAGGGCTTGTCTTGTGTGCACAACAGATCTCAGAACAGCTACCGAATACGTACAAAGGGAGCCATGAATTGTAAGAATTTTGAGATTCAAATAAAAGAGCAATTGGTTTGTATAACAGCAATAGAAGTTTTATTAATAAGAATAATGTGGATGGTATAGTAGATTCAATGTAATACATTGAAGTTAGTTTGTGATATGCTATTATATTAGAATATTATATACTGGAATATTTTATTAAATAAAATTGGAGATAAATGAATTTAAATTTTATTTAAAAATTATAAATTTTATTTCATAATTTAAATTTTGAGATAATTAAAAAAAAAAATATTAGTTAAAAGGAAATAAATAGCAAGTTAACAAAAAAATGAATATAGCAAAGTATAAAAATATATATAAATCCATAGGTATATGTGAGAGAGAATCTAAATATTTATTTATGGTTAATATTTTAATATTTTTATTTAATTAATATTATTTTAAAAAGAATGTGGTGATGATTAATTTTTATTAGGATTAAATTTGATTTATCAAATAGAAATTATTTGGAATTATTTAGAATTTTATTTATGTGCTGGAAAAGCATTAAAAATGTGATTCAAGAATCACAATAATTTTGGGAACTTAAAATGTTAGAAAGGTTGGTAGCATCTAGTGTGACAAATCTTTTGAAACTGAGATTTAATTTAGGTATATATATTTTTTTAAGAAATTGTATTTTTCATCTTCAACCCTTTTAGTGTCATATGTGAAAAACTCTCTTATCCAACAATATTTTGGCAATTTCTTAACACTCAATTTCACTATCCATTTCATGAGATTTTTTTCTTATTTCAAGAATGCTTATTTTATTCTTTACATTAGGCAAGACAGGAGACATTTTTTGTCCTCTACATTAGGGTGGATTCTCTTTATAATATCTCAATTTCCTTTTTCCCTCTAATTATTTATCACACCATAATATCTCCTTAAATTTTGATGTTATCCTTATTCTACAAAATTATCCCTTCCTTTGTTCTCTAATTGTTTAACCAAGACTCGGTATCCTTATGTCATGCCCACTTGAGTCAAAGTTGGTTTGGCTAGAGTTTAAAGTAATTTTAGGAAGCCTCTTGTCTTCCATTTTGTTTAACTTGTTCTTATACATTAGGTATCTAGTCATAACCATGCTTTCAATAGAGGAAAGGCTTAATTCTATCAAGAGGATGAGTTAGGGTGCATTTCCTTTAATTTTGAGATTATAAGCTATAAAATTATTTTGGATTTTCTCTATATTTCTCCATGAATTTCTAGAGAAATTGCATCCTCAATTCTGACATCTGCATAAAATAATAGGAGTAATGATCGTGTCAAAGAAGATTTTTTTTGTTATTTAGAATTGTTTTCAAGACGATAGTAAGATTTCCACCTGCTATTTATGATTTTCTCAATGTTATAATTCCAATTGTACGAAGGAACTTCCTCCAAATTATAAATAGGGATGTAGGGATGTTATATGAACCTAACTTGAATGGAACAATCCATATTCTTATATAGAGTCAAAGGCACATATCCTTCATACTAGTCTATTGAAAATTCTTTTAGATGCAAAATATATATATAGATAATTGCAAAGAATATACATAACATATGTCTAGAAGTTATTACCACATGGCTCAAACTTGTAACACACATACATCATCTAAAAAGGTAACCGATAAAAACATATTTTCAGATATTAATAATCAAAACTACACAATTTCCACTATAAAAACTACAACAAAAACGTAGGCTCACATGATCATGATATATTGAAGGAGACTCCTTGTTTTCCTCTAATGGAGTGAAGATGGTGCATGTCATATTATTGGACAAGACTAGAACTTTGTATTCAACTTCTTATCATAAACCTCTCACAAAGAATAAAAAAAAGAGTTGAAATATTTTATTAATAGTTGATATTAATTTTTTTTAAACAACATGTTTTTAAATAAATTACATTACACATCCACGGGGTCTTGGATAGACGGTCATCGGGTGCTCTATCAAGGAATTCCTTGATGTGAAGTCACCAATTCAATTCCCAACCCCGATGTAGATGATATATTGGACGTGATGAAGATGTTGTCAGGTACCAAACTTAAAAAAAAAAATGCATTACACATATTTCCATGTAAAAAATGCCTTTATATATAACCAATATAGATCCATCTTAATAAAGCTTTGAAAGGGATCAGAACCATCAAAAACGTTTTCTAGAGTACACAACTTGACTCAAAATATTTGATTCATGGTTAAGATGGATCTATATATTGTCAAACCTCTCAAAAAAATTAAGATTCTATTCATGGTTAAGATGGATCTATATATTATCAAACCTCTTGAAATTTTGTCCTCGAGAGATTTGATTCATGGTTAATATGGATCTATATATTTGTACTAAGAAGATCCACCGAAGTCCTGTCGGCTCAACCATGCAGCCTAACGCCAAGAGTGTCGAGAGAATTGAACCCATGGCCTCTCAATAGAAAAGGTGTTTCAAGGATGGGGACTTGCTAACCCTTGGGCCTTATTGGTTGTGTATATATTGTATTTTTTTAATGAAAATTTAAATTCAATGTCTCAAAAATCCCCTTGAATTACACAACTTAAAATTGCACTTCCAAGAAAATACTTGAAAATGGACAAATTATAAGAGATTGTGACTATTTAATTGTTTAACCATAAGAGAGAATTGAACCCATGGCCTCTCAATAGAAAAGGTGTTTCAAGGATGGGGACTTGCTAACCCTTGGGCCTTATTGGTTGTGTATATATTGTATTTTTTTAATGAAAATTTAAATTCAATGTCTCAAAAATCCCCTTGAATTACACAACTTAAAATTGCACTTCCAAGAAAATACTTGAAAATGGACAAATTATAAGAGATTGTGACTATTTAATTGTTTAACCATAAATTTATTTATTTACTAGAGAGTGTGTATATATATATATATATATATATATATATATATATATATATATATATATATATAGAAATATATATATATAATAACAGTGAATTCTATTATTATTATTATTATTATTATAATAAATGTATTTTAAATTATGTTATTTATTTTAAGTTTATATAAAATTATGTTATTCAATATAGACATATGGGAAAAGGGTGAGAATGAAATATTTTTACTACATATTTTTGTATAACGAGTTGTAATAGATCAACAATGAATTAAGTGAGCACAAAATAAAGGGATTATTGATGTTTTATCATGGTTAAATTACAATACATAGATAGTCACCATATTGATTTTTTTTAGTCGATGTTTTTTTTTTTTAAGAATATTGTATTTTTATTTTAAAAGGTACACATGTAAATTTGAAATTGTGCATGTATGGAATCACACATAGCCATCTTATTGAGTTGTAGAATGTGCCAATGATAAACAGTATAGATCCATATTTCCCGGAAAGGGATCAAACCTCTTGAAGTGCAAAGCTTATTTTAGAGTACACAAAAGAAATTTGACCTCTTTATACTTTATAGATTCATGGTTAAGATGCATATATAAAGCTATCAACACTTGATAGATTTGAGGTTAAGATGGTACTGGGATGGTTTCAGTCATGCACAATCATTCAAATTTTTTTGAATATTTAATTATTTTGATAATTTTAAATATGTTAAATATGTTTGAGATTAATTTGGTCAATTTAATTTTAAATTTTCTTAGTTACCTAAGTTTTTTGAGATGAGATAGATTGTTAGTAACTTGAATGATGAAAAATGATTATTTTCAATGCAAAGTGACAATGTAACAATGTTGAATGATAGAAAATGTGAATAATAAGAATGTAGTCAATTACAAACAATCTTCATTGTGATCAATTTCAAACTATTTTCTTCTATTGTTCTTATTGTCACACCTATTAGTTTTGCCATATTTTCATATCGATCATATGAAACGGGGAGTTTAAATCATAGACCATGCAAATATTTAACTCGGACTATTGTAGTAAACATCATACCATGTCTCTCTTTCTCTCCAATGTTAATAGTAGCTTTCTCCAAAGTCAATCATTGTGACTTAAATGGAGTGCGAAGCCCAAAATAATTTTCAATGGTAGTTGTCTTCTATTACCTCGTTTGAATGCAAAGTGATTAACAATGCTGAGTGATGGAAAATGGGAATAATAAGAAAGAATACAATTACAAATAGTTTACAATTTTAGGAAGCAAGCATTTCGAGTAAGTGAATATTTTATTTAGGATGAAAATTCTAAGTATTGTATTTATGACTGAATTACTGTAACAAAGAAGTCAATGCATGTCATCAATAATTTCTATGTGCTTACATGGGAATCAATGCACACTATCAATATAATTACTTATAAATTGATGTACATCATACATCTAGTTGCATCAAATCAGAAATCAACATCTACATTGAAATCAATGCATCTAGTGCAAACAATCAAATAGGATTGGAAATCAACATCTATACTGAAATCAATGCATTTAGTGCGAACAATCAAATAAAATTAGAATCAATATATACACTCAAACCAATGCATCTAGTGGAAGTAATCAAATATTTAACTCAGTCTACTATAGTAAACATCATACCTTGTCTCTCTTGCTCTCCAATATTAATAGTAGCTTTCTCCAATGTCAATAATTGTGACTTATGGAGTGTTAAACAAAAAATAATTTTCAAAGGTATTTATTTTCTATTACCTCGTTTGAGTGTAAAGTTATTAACAACGTTGAATGATGGAAAATGGGAATGATAAGAAAGAATCCAACTACAAATAGTTTACAATTTCAGGAAGCAAGCATTTCTCATAAGTGAACATTATATTGAGGATGAAAATTCAACTATTGTATTTATGGTTGAATTACTGTAACACAAAATTCAACACACACCATCAATAATTTTTATGTTCTTACACTGAAATAAATGCACATTATTAATCTAATTAATTTGAAATTGATGTACATTACACATTTATTTGAATCAAATCAAAAATCAATATCTACACTGAAATAAATGCATCTAGGGAATACAATAAAATATGATTAGAAATCAAGATATTTACTGAAACCAATGCATATAATGCAAGAAATCAAATAGGGTTACAAATCAACTACATTGAAACCAATACATCTAGTACAAGCAACCAAATAGGAGTAGAAATCAACATCTACATTGAAATCAATGCATCTAGTGCAAGTTATAAAATAGGATTAAAAATCGACATATACATTGAAATCAATGCATCTAGTGCAAGCAACCAAATAGGATTAGAAATCAACAAATACACTAATCAATACATCTACTTTAGTGAAAAATCAAAATATTCATGAATTTCTAGATCTAACTTCTATGTTTGTATTTATCTTCGTGTCTGTCTTTATTCTTCCCTCTCTCTCCACTTTTCATCTTATTGTATATCTCCCTCCCTCTCTCCTTCTCTCTCTTTCCCTCCCTCTATCGCCTATCTCTCTCTCCACCTCTCCCTCCCTCTATGTATCTCTCTCTTCTTCCTTCTCTACCCCTACCATCTGTATCTATACATCCCTCAATATCTTTTTTTATTTGTCTCTTTGTCTGACCCCCCTAAACACAGGTCACACTCTCTCTCTTCCTCCCTCCCTCTCTTTTTCTCTCTCTTCTTCCCTATTACCCCCTCCATATATATATATTTCTCCCTTTTTCACTCCTTTATATATCTATATCAGCCCGCAAACATACCCTCTCTCTCTCTCTCTATATATATATATATATATATATATCCTTCTCTCTCTTCCACTTCTCTCTCCATATATATCTCTCTTCCTCCCTACCTCCATACCTCTCTCTTATTACCTCTCTCCCCCCTCCATCTGTATATCTATCTCCCCTTGTCTTTACTCCTTTTTTTCTCATTATCACCCCAAAAACATACACACTCCCTCTCCATATCTATATATATATATCTCCCTCCTGTTTCCCTCTCCCTCTCTCTCTTCCCCTTCTCTCCCTCTCTCGCTCCTTCTCTCTCTCTCTTCCCTCCCTCTCTGTCTCTTCATCTCACCTTTGTCACTCCCTTTCCATATCCACCTTTCTCTCACTATGTATTTATTCTTCCATCCCTCTTTCACCCCCTCAAATTTAGTCTTTTTCTTTCTCTGTCTCTCACTCTCCTTCTCTCTCTCAAGTCTTCTCTCTCTTCTGTCCTCTCTCTCCCTTTCTCTTCCACCTCCCTTTGTCTCTCCCTGCATAAAAATCTCTCTCTCCACCCGCAAACTCTATCACTATATCCCTCCCTCTCGCCTCTCTCCTCTCTCTCCCACGCCCTCCCCCCTCCATATCTATGTATCCATCTCTCTCTCTTTCCCTTCTTTCCCTATATTATCCTCTCTTTTCTCTCTATTCCCTCACCTCCTCTCTCCCTCACTCTCTCTTCATATCTCCCTTGTCACTCCCTCTCTCTTTCCACCTCTATCTCTCAATTTCTTTGTTCTTCCCTCCCTCAATTTCCCCCTCCATATCCATATCTCTCTCTCTCTCTCTCTCTCTCTCTCTCAAATATGATCCCATTGTACTATATTTAAGAAAGTATGTAAATTAAAAAAACATAATTGGTTGTAAAATATTAACCCTATATTTTGGATCTATCATATAAAAGAAAATACAATTATAAAAAACTTAAAAGAATCCTGCACTATCTTTCCATTATTATTGTTAGTCACTTTACTTTGTCTCTTAGCTTGGATCACTAGTTAAGATGCATTTATCCTATTTATTTATAATATTATCTATATTATATAAATTTCACATATTTTAATATAAAAGTATTCTAATTTTTTATTTTATTAAAAAATCTATTTAATCTCTATGGGAATACTTTTAGTATTTGTGAGGATGGAGGGTTTAGATATATCTCAAAAGTAAGTATAACCTTTTTGTTTTTATATTTAATTAAAAATGGTCATAAAATAAAATATTTTGATTGTGAAATGATTTATGGTTTTTGGGAATGTCATATTGATAAGCGAGGGCATTGTCCCATGGTATTGTAATAGAAGCTGAAATCCATAGCATAATAATCAAAATCTTAGATGAACCATGGTATCTTCATTTTATTAATAAAAACAAAATTAAAATATAACGAATTAAATTTTTTTATTTTTTTATTACTTGGCTCAAACTAGTTTACTGCACTAAGAAGCACTAAAGAGAACATGGAATATTTTGTTGTATAACATATAACACATCTAACATCTAGCATCTAGCATCTAACATGTGTCAAAATGTTGAAACATGTTCCTCAATACATCCAGGAAGCTTCTTAAAAATTATCACCACAGGAGTTTAAAAACAAAACATGGAATATTGTGTTGTATAACATATAACACATCTAACATCTAGCATCTAGCATATAACATATAACATCTAACGTCTAACACATCTAAAAACTCACATCTCACATCTAATGTACAACACATCTAACATCTAACGTCTGACGCATCTAACATCTAACATCTCACATCTCACATCTAACGCTTACACATATACCCAATACTGGAGTATAGAGAGCCTCTCGATGCAACAATGAATTGAGTGAGCACACAATAAATGGATTATTGATGTCTTATAGTGTTTTTAATCAAAAATAACAAAATATAGATATTTTTTTTTATTATAGTTGACATTGTTATTTTTTTAAGGACATTTTACTTTTATTTTAAAAGGGACACATCTCAACGCAAATTTTAGCATGGAAAAAATCACACATCACCCTCATATTTGGTGGTAGAATGTGCCTCTAAGGGAAATAATGATAACTGGTATAGATCCATTTTAATCATGGATCTAGCAAGTGTTGAAAGGGATCAAACATGTTAATGTGAAAATCCTTTTTTAGAATACAAAACTTGACTCAATAGATTTGATCCCTCTTTATTCTTCATAGATTCACGATTAAGATGGATCTATATTGGTTGTGTATATGTTGAACTATATATATATATATATATATATGGATGAAAAGGTGACAAGTGGGTCGGCAGAGATGGGGCCAAACCCTAACTTTCATGGCGATGGAGGCTCTGGTTCACTACTCCTTCACCTCTTGCTCATAGATGACCTAACCTTTTACCATTTTCCATAAACCCTACACGTTATTTGACGCTAGCCTGCTTTTTCACCCGGTTTTCACTTGGCCTGTCGACACTAGCTCATGAGTGTCTTCGATTACCCTCGACCATCATTCTCGCGAAGTATTCAGGGTTCTTGGCGGTATTAGGGTTGACCTCACCAGGCTTGGTGGACAGAAGCACAGACTGTCCACATACAGGAATCATAACTTTTCAGTTACAACTCGAGACCCTAGCATCGTTACTAATAGTTACTAGCTATTTTCTGGGAACGTTTCAAAATTAAGGGAAGAACCATTTTTCTTGGTGGCATAGTTATGGAACCTACCGTAAATACAGGTAACGCCGTTATGGAGGAGGATATGTTGTAATACTCCTCAGAATCATTAGCGCCAAAACAGATATGGACTCGTTATCCACATCAGCAACCAGCTGGGGCACAACCGTGTGATTTGTTGGAAGGGATAGCATAGCTGGAGGCTCGAAAGTCAGATATGGAGATTGTGGTGTTAGCCTCGTGGTTTTTGAAGTTTAGGTTTTCTAATGCAAACCCAAATGATCAGTTTATGAGCCTTTGTCTGAACACCCTGACCTCTCTGGATTTTTCCATACCCTCGACGTTGACGCTACACATTTGGAATCATCAAAAGGAAGCATATAGTCTGGGTGAGGATTTGGTTCATGGTGAATATTCTATGGGATAGGGTGCAGTCAATGATGGGGCTTTTGGCTTTGAACAACTTGGCTTGGGACCAGAGGGTTACCCTCTCGGTTAATAAAATATACAGGGAGGCCCTTTAACGGTTATGTCCTTTGACAGTTTTGAGTGTTTTCCTATCCTAACAACACTTCTGGAAGAAAATACCTCCTCGGACTCTGACGACGCTCATCTAGAGGAAGAAGGGCCTCTCAGAGAGAACCCTCCCCACAGAATAAGTAAGAAGAAAACACATTGTACCAGAAGCCATCAGAAATTGTGTGAGTTGGTTTTTGGAATTGGGGTTAGAATGCAAAATGCATAATAAACTGAGAAGATAGTCATGGTTGGCTGAGTCAGAGGGAGGAATTACACCTTAGCCAGACTCAAACAATGGACCTCTGAGATTTGGGGCCAGATTCTTGAACAACTCTCAGCTATCCTAACAATGAATAAAGGTTGGTTCGCTCTAATTTTCCTTACTCCTGATTTGGCGAGCTGGGTACTTGCTAAATATTAGCATGCAAAGATGACTCTAGTAATCCTTAAGTGTTGGACTCCACTGTTTGATCCTAATAAGGAGACGATGGGTGTCAGACCCATTTGGGTACGATTACCAGGTTTACCCCCTCAATTCTAGGTGGATGACATACTCAAATGTATAGTTGAGGACCTTAACATTTACCTCAACCACGAAGGATCATATTTGGAAATGGGTAACGTCTCTATGGCTCGGATCCTTTTCCACCTAGACACCCGAGAAGGCCTGGTGGAAAGCTATGTTTTGAAGCAAACAACGTCTCCAGGTTTCAAATACTTGATTATGAGTTAGTTCCATTTTGGTGCAAATGGTGCCATGAGGTGGGGTACATTTACAAATACTGCCCCCTCATTGTGGTTGCAAAATTTTGCAAGTTCTAAATCCCGGGTCCATGCTGGAACACAAACGATAGAGAGCTTCGGGGGACTTGACCATCAGACTACAACACATCTGGAGGAGCGTGAGAAAGTCGATTCACGTCCACCATCCTCTTTGACGAATTCCTCGATTATGCAGATAACGACCGAATCGAAGGCACCTCCACCGAATGAGGAGGATCTCAGCCTTATCATAGGTACCATGTCCGCTACACCCTCACCTATTAATTTTAATATCCTTTTTTCATATGCATCAACTGGTATTACTCATGTTAATAGTCCTCTTATTTTAAAGAATAATCTTGCCGCTGTTTGTTGTCCTGTTGCATCAACTCCCCATCATCCATATTTTTCTCCCCCATCATATCCCTCTATAGATGCAGGCCCCTCTAAATGCTCTGATACCTCTGGGTCCAATCCTACTAGTCGTTACAATCTTTTCTCCTCTGCTAAGACCTTAACTTGCATTTCGTATGGGATTGGTGATGACACTACACATGCTGCCCTAAAATCAACCAGAGGTAGGCCATCCTCGATGTCCAAATCTATCCATCAGGTTAGGATGGATGTTACCACGGGGAAACAAGATACTATTGATTGGGTCCTTACAGAAAGGAAAATCCCTGCTAAAGGTTGCCCATGATCTATCTGTCTTTTAATTATAGAGGGCAGGCTAGCCTTGATAAGAAACTGGCCTTCCGCCACTTACTGGAATCAAAAAGGGTGGATGTCATATTGTTACAGGAAACTTTAGGCATTGGCGAGACTATCCAATATTTTCTCTCCTTGATCTGTCCTTATTGGACCTTTCATACTTTGGATGTGTGGGGTTGCTCTAAGGGAAGTGCCATCGGTTTCAATAACCAGAACATTCAAATTCGCAATGTCTAGGGCTCAAAAGGGATTCTTGAGGAAGATATATTAGCCTCGGAGATTGGCACCCCCCTCAGAATCCTTAATATATATTGACATTGTCACAATCGACCCATTTTCTAGGATAAACTTTTGCAGTTCTCCATACTGAAGTCAGTGCACATCATTGTGGGAGGTGATCTTAATTTCTCATTGGGTCATGGATAATCCTAGGGACCCCATGCTTCACCTGATCCACTCACTAGCTACTTCGATCAATATCTGGAAAAGGCCAACTTGATTGATTTAGTGATGGCAAAGAAGCTTCATACTTGGCGCAATCGTAGGATTGTGGAAGTTGCACTCGCTAGGCGCCTGGATCGCTTTTTACTCTCTGCTAAGATATCTGCATGGATGGACAGAGCTCGATAATGGGTGGGATCTAGAGGCTTTTCAGATCATTTACCCATTTATCTTGATATTATTGGTGAAAACAAGAAACCCTACTCCCCTTTCAAATTCAATTCAACATGGCTGGATGAATCTAATGTTCGACAAATTGTTATAGAGAAATGGAATCACTGCCACCAGCATCCAAATGCCCTGCCTGCCTCTATTATTGCCAACAACCTTTCTTGCATTAAAGAGAAGAACGTCAAGTGGGCTAAGGAGAAAAGGGTTAAAGACGAAGAAGAGATGAAGAGGATTGAGCAGGAAATTGCCTTCATGATTGATGAGGATGGTAGGGGGAACTCATCGGAGGAGCACAAAGCCTCCCTCACCCTGCTGGAAACTAAGAAAATTCATCGACTCAAAATCAAGGAGGAAGATTGGGGACTCAAGAACAGAGCCATTTGGCCAGAGGCAAGGGATAACAATACAAATTTCTTTCAGCAGTGTGCCAAAGGTAGAAAAAAGCATAAAAAATATATGGGAGCTTAATGATCAACATGACAGGGTGGCCAAGACACATCACCAACTATCGGATATGGGACTCAGACAATTCTCCCATATCTATAGAGATAACGGGGTTGCTCACATTGGTGAGGTACTCATTATTTCAAGACTGATGCCCCTGTTTGTGAATGAGGAGGATGAGGACGCTCTCAATGCCCCTGTCACCCTTACTGAGATAGAAGCAGTCCTTAAATTGTTCAAAAAGGACAAGAGTCTTGGGTCGGATGGATGGCCAATAGAATTATATGTATCCTTATTTGAGTTCATAGGTTTGGATCTGCTTCTGGTCATTGAAGACTACTAAAAATTGGGCAGAATGTATGATAGTTTCAATTCTACTTTTATTGCCCTCATCCCCAAGGTGGAAAAAAATCTTTCCTTTAATGACTACCGGCCTATATCCCTCTATAATTTTCTATAAAAAATCATTGCAAAGACTATTTCCAATCGTATTAAACCTATATTATCCCAGCATATCTCCAAGGAACAATATGCCTTCCTTCATCATAGAAAAATCCATGAGGCCATTGGTACTGCACTAGAAGCCTTGCACTCCATCAAACTCCATAACCTAAATGCTCCATCCTCAAGCTTGACTTGGCCAAAGCTTTTGATTGTGCTAGCTAGACTTACCTATAACTAATTCTTACTCACATTGGGTTCACTCCTTTATTCAATGGATTATGTGTTGCATCTCCACTGCCTCCTTCAGCTTGCTCATTAATGGGGCCGCTACCCTCTTCTTCCATACTTGGAGGAGGATTCGACAAGGATTCCCATTATCCCTCCTCCTCTTCCTTCTAATTGTGGAGGGCCTCACCTTCCTCATTACCTCAGCTAGAAATGAAGGTCATCTTCAGGGAGTCATAGTCACTGACACTATTTACCTAAATTGTTTTCTTTTTATTGGTGAGGTGCTCATATTTCTAGATGTCTCCTTGTGGGATTTCATTTGTTTCAATAAACTATTATCTACCTTTTGTACAACAGCTGGGATGCTTCCAAATCACAAAAAATCCACCATTATGTTCTCAAAATTCCCAACCCAGAAGCGACAACATGCTCTTCATCTTTTCAATTTTGATCATCATCTCATTGAAGAGGGCCTCAAATATTTGGGATTTAGACTCAAGCCTAATGATTACAGAATTAATGAATGAAATTGTCTCATTTTCAAAATTGAGAAGAGAATTAACATTTGGTAGTAGAAATGGATATCCAAAGTGAATTGACTTGTCCTGATCAAATCTGTGTTGGAGGCGATCCTTGTCTATTGGATGGAACTTGCTTGGATTCCAAAAGGTGTCACCAATGGAATTCAAAAAACTGCAGACATTTCCTATGGTGAGGTAATGATACAGCACACACCTTTGCATGGGTGAAATGGGAGAAAATTACCAAGCCCCAATTGTGGGGGGGTTGGGGCCTCAATGATCTTAACATTTTTGCAAAAGCCCTGGCTACCAAGATGGGTTGGAAACTCTTGACCTTAGACAGCTTGTGGCAGGAGGAAAATTATTCTAAATACATTGCTCCTACCCCTACACTCGATTGGATCAAAAGCAGACATCGTCCCCATACTTCCTCATCTATTTTGTGGCGAGCCATCATAAATTCCTACACTCTCATTAAACAGGGGCTTACTTGGCGGATAGGAGCAGGCACAGAAGTTCGTTTAGGCTAGCATCCATGGTCTGGTTGTGGCAAGGATCATCTACTTCCTCAAGACATTAGATTATTCCTTAGTGAAGGAGGGATATTAAGACTTAGCCAGGTAGCGAATGGTGAAAATTCCAATTGCACCACTCAAGAGTGGAAATCAACAAATGGCCTAAATATCCCAGAGCGATGGTGGGGGATATGGTATAGGTATATCAGGGCACTTAAGATATCCCATATCAGAATCACTGACACTAATGATGAATTGATCTAGGCCACTTCTCCCAAAGGTTCCTACACACCTAAATATGGCTATGCTACACTCACTTTGGGTCAACAACCTCTGGAACTAGGATGGTGGTGGAAACCACTTTGGAAACTTAAGGCCCCCCCCCCCAAAAAAACCCATATCTTTATGTCGTGTATCCTTACTAATTGTGCACCTATTGAGGACAATCTGACTAAGAGATCCATTTACCATCCCTGTTGATGCACACTTTGCAAATCATAGGAGAAAGACATACTCCACCTCTTCCTCAACTAACCTATGGCACAGTAGATGTCGACGCAGATCAAAAAGGACCTGGGCATTAACTTATTAAGGCAAGGGGACACCATATTACTATCTTGGCAAAACTGGTGGCATGCCACTATCTCAAGCAAGGCTCGCAAACTGCCTCTCCTAATTACTTGGGGTCTTTGGTTGTCTCAAGACCATAGCATATTCCAAAGCGCACCGACTCCTGGGAACACCATTAACAACTCCATATTAGCCCTCTATCACTCCATCCTTGAAGAGACACACTCAAAGGCAGAAAGGGTTATTGTGCCAAAATTCATTGATAAAAACATTCCTTGGGCCTATTTTGATGGTGCGGTCAGAATTGATGGCTGCGGAGGAAGAACATTACTTTACCTATCTGACAATCATTTATATCAGATCAAAATGGGTTTGGGCCCTGGCACAAACAACTATTCATAACTCAACTGCCTCAGACTGCTTCTTATTTTTTCCTTAGAGAAGAGATGAAAAAGGATTCAAAGATCATTATAATTGGTTCAATAATTGTTTCATGTCATGTACACTCTCTTAGAAATTTTCTGGATGAAGTGCTTTCTCTTAAAAATCATTTTTATAACATTACTATCACTCACATTTACGGGCAAAGGAACCAAGATGCGGCCCAGCTTGTCAAAAGAAGCGACACAAATAACATGGGGACAACGGCATATAATAGAACATCTGGGAGCGGAAATATATCGACATTATCATCATCCTTTCATAGAGGAAGTTTTGGGCTCCCATCGCCACACGATCAACTTTGACGAATCGAGAGGCTTATATATATATATATATATATATATATATTCCTTTTGCATATATACGGCGATATTTTTATAACCATGTCTATTTCGGGCACATACAGTCCTATTTTTGTAAATATTTTGTTTTTACTGTTAAACTTTTATGTTAATAGAACACTACCAGATATTTTTTGATAGCTTATAGTGTATGCTAGATGCAACCTGATGCAAATGCAACATGTAATTTTCCTTACAATTAATGAAAATTACGACTTATATATATATATATATATATATATATATATATATATATATATATATATATATATGTATGTATGTATGTATGTATGTATGTATGTATGTATGTATGTATGTATGTATGTATGTATTTTAACCATATATAATATGTGCATTACGATATTTTATTTATAACCCACATGGAATTTTATTATTTTTGTTGTTATTTCTTAAATAATACATATCAATTTTATATTAAATATCGAACAAATTATACATTATGTTCTTATTAAGAAGCTTAATTAAATAATTTTACTTTCGATTATTTCTTATATATATATATATATATATATATATATTTCGTTTTCTTTTTTTGCTGATAATTGAGGGCAATGTTGGGTGTAATGTTCATGGACTTTTTGACAGTCTTGGATCTGCCAAAGTTCAAAGGGGTCTCCCTGATATGTGGTCTCAATTAGACCTCACACCATTTGGGATAGGATCCCATCCGAAATACGACCCAATTTTCATTTACTTAAAGATCTTCCTTGACTTTAGTTGTTAACAAGAGAGAGAATCACATATGTGCCTTCGAAAAGCAAGCTAGTGTGCCTGGTCGATGTTCATTTGTAGGTGCATTAAAGTTCTTCCACTGCAAAGGGGAAAGAGGGTGAGCCTCTATGAAAGAGGTAATAGTACCACCTAAAAAAAACACACATAAATAAGAGTGTTTCTCCTAACATCCAGCAGAATATTCCACTGGGATGTGACAATCGTTATAACCGTTATAGTACATTCTCAACAAGATAAGCACTAAAATAACTGAAATAGTTCAACTACCTTAGTACCAGTGAGGGAAAACATGAACCATAAACATTCACAAAATAGTCTTACAAACGTTCATAATCCATGTATGAAAACATGTTGGCCATCAGGCTTCAAATATTAATTAAAAGTCCCAAGATGCAAGAATACAACAAACATCACTTGCTCCAATAGTAGAGCATTTAAGCCACTAATTTCTCCCCAAAAGTACTAAATTTTTCTCTCTAATGCCTTATGGGATAAGCCAAAGTTTAAACTCATTTACATGAGAAATGAGGATCTATTTATAACTTGAGGAATTATATTTCATATCCTCATCACTCTTGTATTTCTAACTTCTAGTGACCTTTGGACTTCTACAACCTTTGAAGTTCCAAATGACTATTGGAATTACATATGACTTTTGGTATTACTTGTCCTTTGGACTTCCATGACTCTTGAGTTCACACATGACTCTTGGACTTCTACTCATTTATCTTATACAATGATTACAATGATACATTTTGTCTTCCACATCATCATATGATGAAATTTGACACGCCATTATCTTGGATGACTAGGACTGACAATGACTAATGACATGGACTTGCTTGAGTAGTGACATGGTTGTCATTGTGTTTGTTCTATATCACCATCCGCTCAAGGTACTTCCACCCTCTGGAGGGTCTTCAAGCTTGGAGACTTCATGGTGATTTTATCATCAAGTTTCAAGTGTGTTCTTGATTCTTCTTCTACTTCCTTTTTTCATCCTCTTTTCCCATTCTTCCTTGTGTGTGCTCACCATATAGTCCTTGGGGAACTTGTTTTTGAAATCACTCATGATGAGCAACTATCAATCTCAAAATCTCCTACGCTACCATGTTTTATTCATATTTTCCTCTTCATCCTTTTTCAGTGTGCTTAAAATAGTCAAGGGAGCTATAGGGCGCAAGGGAGAACTTGAAAAGGCTGAAAGGTTAGGAGGAGGAGCGTCAGAGCTTTTGCATGCACTCATGCACTCTAAAAATCAAGGCATTCAAGGAAGGGAACATGTTGCAAGTCTGAAGGAGGAAGGGGAAATATTTGGGATTCCCAAGTGTGTTATGTGCTCAACATAAAGAGGGAGGACACATCGTGCACTCCTGAAGGGTGAAGGTTGAGGCTTCATGCCTTGGGGGTGCAGTCATGCGCTCAAGAGGTCTCAAAGAGGGTGCAAGGCACACTCCTGGCAGTGAAGGTTGGGGATTCATGCCTTCACAGTGTGATAATGGGCTCAAGAAAGTCCGAGGGCGCATGGCACATAAGGGAATTTCGGGGTTGGGGTCGGTTCTTTAGGTCGCGGCTAGTGCACTCAGAAGGAGGGCACAGTCTTGAGTCGAAGGAGTGCACTCAAAGGAAGCCTTTTGTTTGAATGGCACATTTTGGAACAAGGAATGGGATTTGTGCTTTGGGAGTGCACCCATCTCTCAAGGAGAGAACAAGGCACACTTTAAAACAAAAAAGGGTCTCCCATTAAGGGTTTATAGTGTGCTCATGTGCTCTTATCCTTAATGAGCTCATTTTACAACTAAAATTTGTCTAAGTATGGATGATTGGTCAAGGGTTGGGTAAGATGATTTCTTGAGATAAAAACACATGCAACACGTCCTAACTCATCGAGAAAGATTAGAAAAACTTAAAAAACAATGAATATACATCAAAACACCACTTTATGCACATTCCCCAAGTATAAATAGTGCAGTGTGTGTGACTGTGACCCAAAAGTGTCATTTTACAACAAAGATGGTGTTGTGATCATGAAATTCATATAATGATATTGAAATCAATGCGAAGATGCTTAATAAATTTCAATACATATGAAAAAATACAAAATGAAACTTTACACGACGACGAGGTAGGCTCCAAAATTCAAATGTAGTGAAATTTTGAAGGGTGTTGTAGCAATGACAAAACTTGCAGACACACCGGGTGAACTTTAGCTTCTCTATCTAGGAATAGTTTTCAACTAAGGTTTATACCTTCAAGAAGTATTTATTACCCCAAGTTCCCCCTTTCCACTCGTCTTTACACATAGAATCTTTATTTTCTCTACTTGGTTGAACACACATAAAGATAAATTGTATCACAATTATTTCAATTGGGGAAGGGTATTGTGCGCGAAGAGTTTATTATATTCAGAGTATATAATTTTCATCCCATGTGTTTCTCTACTTCTAGCAGGCCTGGATAGTACCCCAAGAGAGTCACTTCAGGAACACAAACATTGCTTCATTTCCAACGAGCCTGGGCAGTACTCCGATAAAGTTGTTTTCTTCACCTTCTTGCGCAAGAATGTCATCTCTTATTTCACCTTATATTTATTTATTTAAAATAAATGTGAATTGGCATTTATTGTTTAAATGGGCAGAAGAGGGATCCCTACTTATTGAGAGCAAAGGATGTTTCCCCTTTAGAGGATTATTTTAAGACCTTCGATTTAGGTTTGCTTGCTCTAGATTTTTTCCTTATCCCTTTCCTACTATACTGAACAAATTTTAACACATAGGTACCAAGTCGAGTGGTTCAAACACTAGAATAAGGATTAGTCTAAATAGGTTCCCCCAAGTTTCTCCTATTGGATGAATCATATTTTCCATCTCGCCTTATTTCAGCCTATGGATTTTCCCAAACAAAGAAGCAGAGTAAACATATCGCCAAGTGTTGAATTTGTCACATTCTTCTTGGATTGCACTACAAATTTATTGGTCCATGCACTTTCACACATAGGTATTATTTATTTACAATGACCAAAAATAAGATACAACACGATTTAACATAATGAAAAAGCAACATTTTCAGATTGACGTAAATAATAAATAAAATAAGATAAAAGACAAAAAAAAATATGTATATGAAGTGCAGCTTTTAGCTACTACTAAAAATATTACTTTAGATCTCGGCCATTTACGAGTAGGGGGTCAATACTCCTGTCTAAATATTTTAGCTTGAAAGCATTGTGGTCGATTTTCTCATCAAATATGAATGGTTCAATCCACAATGGTTGTAACTTTGTATGTTTAACTTTGTCCTCATGGGGTTTATCCCATATGAAAACTAGGTCTCCTACATCAAAGCTCTCTTCCTCTATCGATTTTCTATCAAACCAAAGCTTTATACAGTTCTGATGTATGAAAAATGAGTCCTTGGCTTTGAGCCACTCTTACTCAAGTTTTAGTAAAGTCTCTATCATGTTTAGAACCAGCAGTTAAGGTTTCCCTTGTGACTCTTGCTAGAGTTGCAAGGTTTGGAGGTACAGGTTTGGAGGCAAGATAAAATTTTTCCCATAGACTAGAAAGTATGGCGAGGTTTAGAAGTAAGGCTTGGGGGTAACACGGTAGGCCCAAAGTTCATTATTCAAAGTATTATGTTAGCTCTTCTTATCAAAGAAAATAGTCTTATCAATAATGCAAATAAGAATTTCATTTGTGTATTCAGCTAGACCATTTCCCTATGGATAATAATTAGATGCATGATTTAGAACAATCTCGTTTTCCAATCAAAACAATTAAATTTTAAATGATGAAAATTATGTTGCATTATCAAAGACAAGTGACATATGAAATCCAAACCTGGTGATAATATTCTGTTGTATTAAGTGAATGACTTCCTAGTCATTGACTTGTCTGAGTGGAACTGCTTCCGACCACTGGGTGAAATAACCTGTAGTTGTGAGGATATATGAGTATTTATTTGACAAGTGTCGAAGAATATATCTGATAACATTGAGGCCCCACTGTTGGAATTGTTCTTCGACTACTACTGGGAGTATTGGGGTAGCTGACCCTTGATCACGACCGACGCGTTTCTGCAAACTTGGAACATGCATACATAGGCTTGAGAATCCTTGAAAAGAGTGTGCCAATAATAACCAACCCTTATAAATTTGTGCGTTGTAGTGTTGCCTGCATAGTGGCCACCTGCTGGCCCATCATGTATATCCTTCAAAACCTTCTATGTATCTTGCAACTCAAGGCACCTTAGGAGAATTCCATTATGGTGCTTCTGGAAAAGCACTCCATGGACCAGTTGATATAATAAAACCTTTAAGTAGATTTCCATTTTATGTTTACTTGATAAGTGCAAAGGCAAGGTGTCGTGTTCCAAAAATCAAAGTAAATCTGCATACGAGGGCATTGTGGAAATGGATTGAGGAATTTGATCGACATTCTACATCGCTATTTCTTGCTCCCATCCCGATAGATATTGTTTGGGAGCATACTTTTCTTCAATTTATATTATGTATAGGTCATGGCCCTCTATCATATGAACTGGCTTGAATTACAGATCATATTCTTGGAGAAATACCATCCAATTAGACCTTTTCTCACCCAGTTCTTATTTCACAAGAAACGTTCTTACTATTGGGTGAAGTGAAAATACAGAGTTGTGTGCTTTCAATAAGTAGGGCCTGAAATACTTCACTGCCTTGTATATTGCATATTATTTTTTTTCAATGGAAGGGTAATTTAATTTTGGTGCCTGTATACTAACACTCATAAAGTAGATAGGACACTCATTTCCTTCATTATCCTTCTGAGTTAATATAGATGGAATTGATAAATCTAAAGAAAATGTATAGAGAAGGAAATATTTATCGTAATATGGATTGAAAAGTGTGGGTGTATCAGCAATAGCCTGTTTGATCCGAGAAAAAAGTGCCTTTCTCCCGTTTGTCCCACTTATATACTACTTATTTCTTGACCATCTCCTATATAAGTTTGACTATATGTGCTTAATCAGAGATGAATTTTATGAGGAAATTGATTTCCCTAAGAAATATTGCATGGCTTTCTTTTTCACGATAAAAGGGGTCTATGTTATAGCCTTGACACTCTCAGGATCAATCTTGAATCCACTCTTTGCTATGATTGTCCCTAGTAGGATTATTTCAGACATACGAAAGACACAGTTCTTGGGATTCAAATAAATATCATACTTGTAACACCACTCGAATATCTATTATAGATGATGTACATGATTCGACCTTTTCTTATAAAATACAGTGACATCATCCAAGTAGAAAAAAACGCTCTAACCTATAAGGCCAAAAAAGGTGATGTCCATCGCTCTTTGAAATGTTGCGCCAACATTGATTATCCAAAATGGAATTCTTTTTAACAAGAACATTCCCCATTTAGTCTAGAATGTAGTTTTTATTCTATCTGGTTCTACTACTAGCACTTGATTATAGCCTAAAAATCCATCTAGTAGCGAAAGAATTTCATACTCAAACACTATCTGTAGTATCTACTCCATGGATGGCACTAGATAGTTATCCTTATCATAAAATCAGTTAATATTTTGAAAATTGACACATAGATGTATTTTTCTAGAATTATTTGTGACCTGAAGTTGGAAACCCACGTGGAATGTCTAACTTTGAAAACGATTCGGACATGCAGTAGTTTTATCAATTCCTTTTGAATAAGGAGCTCCAATGTCGGATGAACTTTCGTAGCTTCTTCTAGAATGGTTTCACCCCTTATTTTATATGAATAACATGTTATATGATGTAGGTATCATAAGTGTTTAAATCAACGTATGTCCAAGTGAACACATATCGATACTACTTTTATAAACGAATAAATAACTGTCGCTCCTAAGGGGAATACGAGGTACTGAGATTGACATACTTTGGATCTTACGGGGTTCCCAAATTGACTTGTTCAGATTCCATCTTTGAACTCTAAGTCTTTATGTTTGTTGACCCTCTAAAATGGTTCTGCAAGTCATATATTTTCTCCAGGGACACCAAACCTTTTGGCATAGTTTTTCATTTCGATGCTTGAGATACTTCTTGCAGAGCCTGCTCGTTCTCATCCTCCTCTATGGTACCATATTTGAATACATCAGCATTCGCCATAAAGTGTATTATATTTTGGTAATCATTTAAAACACGTAAATTAGTGACATTTTGAGGTAATATATGGTTTATATATAATTTCAATAGAAAATCCATTTTTCAATGGCGACATCCTAGCAACAGCATTTGCTAATGTAACTACTACTACATTTCTAACTCTTGGAACAGGAAAAATATTGAAAGATTTAAAATTTTTTATCAAACACCATACCTCCTATTGGTAGTTCTTAAGATGAGGTGAAATACAGCATATATTATCTTGTACCTGATGAGTGACTACCTCTGAGTCACTGATTACCTTTAGAAACTCTACCTTCAAGTCTATAGTTTTTTTAATCCAAGTATGAGTGCTTTGTATTCTGCAGTATTATTAGTGCACTCAAACTCTAGATGGCATGAAAATACATGTTTCTTGTTATGTAATTTTGTGAGGACACAACCGACTCCAAAACCATCCTGCATCTTAGAAACATCAAAATAAATAGTCAGAAATTTATAAGCTACTAAGTTGTTTCTTCTACAATTACTACTATTATTACCAGTATTACTATGTACATCTACATTACATAAATCATTCGCACCAGATACAAAGCAAGGAACGAGCTCCAACTAGGTATCTGGTGGAATATGTGAAGGTTGTGTGATAGAGCACCCAAGGTCAATTTCCAAAAAGTAATTACTAAAAATTAGATCCATGAAAGAAACTGACACATTTTTCCCTTCAAAGGATGTAACAATGTATTTCATGTAACATTATGATTCTACCCGGATTTGATTGTTCTCCCCCCTACATGGAAGCCATAGATGTGACAAGTCGGTTGCAAAACACCCTTGTATTTTTCTTGACCAGACTCCACTAAGGAGTAAACCATATGTTTCCAATATGTCCACAATTATGATATTTATACATTGATGAAATTGATCGTCTTTAGATAATCTGATAAGCACATTTCTTAGCTCACTAATAGCTTGGACCAAAGATCCATCCAGTTGAATAATATGTGCCTATGTTTTTCCAATTTAGAATTTGTTTTCTTTGCAACAGATAGTGGCATTACATTTACGGATGCACCAGAATCAGCTAAACAGTTGTGAACATTGTAATTGAAAATTTTGAAAGTCGATAGAAATGGAGGGAAAAGAGTATTAGCTTCTAATAAAAACTCACTTTAGGGGACTATAAGTCATACGAGACACCTTCTAGGAAGAAGAAGCATTATTACTGTATGATCCTGCTATCATTGTAAGCTCAAAGGTTGAAATATTTTTGTGATATTTCATCATATCCTCCATTATTTTGTATTCTAAGTGCAACAGGAATTTCTGAAGTGTTTGGAGGAGTGAATCTGTTAGACACTTCCAGAGTGATGGTCTTACTTTTACTGTTGGTGAAAGTGCCATTTTTTGTGTAAGCATCTCTAGACTTGTTCAAAGCTTAGATGATGGGTGGAGTGAATTTTCTTAATAGATGTTCTTTTAAATTTTTCCTTGTCAATTTTTGTCCAAGAATAGGACCTTGACTTCTCAACTTATATCGCATGTTTTTCTTCTGATTCAGGGTCTCATCCAGTGGTAGTTCTTAGTTTTTTTTATTTTCATCATTGAATACACAACTGAAAGTATTTGCTGTGTCTGACACTTTTAGTTTCTTTTAAAGCTGCAGTAGATTCTTCCTTTTATTCTATTTGTTCATTCTTCTCATCTGAAATTAATGATTCAATAATGTGCACATCGAGAGCGTTCATGTTGTGATTCCATTATGGGAAAGTGTTTTTTGAATTATATTCTTGATGAAAATAACAATATTGGTCCATACCCATCCTCTTGACATTCAACTCGAAATTTTAGCTCTGTGTATACTTATCCAGTTAACTACTTCCATTGTTGTTGTTATTGAAGCTCTTTAGGAAATTGAACTTTGGGGGCTTGTTGCTGGCAATGGTATTTCTTTTCCTTTGTTTCAGTTCTTCCCACTCATTGTATAGATTCTTGATAGTGTGGGTCAAGCTTTCCATATCAGTATCTTCTTTATCCTTGGCCTTGCTCGAAGAGGCATGAGACCATTTTCCTGTCTCCTTGGCATCTTTGGATGATTCATCATTGTTAATGACTCGAATTGCACACAATTTCTTCTCAACAACAATATCTTCTTTGAACTTTTTTTCCAAAGCTCCTTTCGTCGCTCTCTTTACAAGCTGTGATATGCTTGTTGATAATGCAGAAGTATAGTAATGAATCATGATGGAGGCATGGGGTGTCATATCCAAATGAGATTGGTTCAATACCTAATTAAACCTATGGTTAAAATTCTTGACCTTTTCTTTTTCCCCCATCTTCATTTATCGTAACTCTTTTAATAACATGGTTGGGGTTTTGTCATCAGCGGACTTTTCCAGCAACAAATTTTTAAACCCCCTCCAATTTTGAATTGAATTTGTAGGAATACTATGATACCAAGCAGTCTCTCTACCATATAAGGTTTAAGGAAAGTGTCTACATGCAACATTTTCATAATGTAACTCAAGCGTCTGTGTGTGTAGATAGAAATTATCCAAATGGTATTTTTCTTTGATCCTCTTTTCGAGTCATATTTCATTAACAAATTTTTTGGGTGTCTGTGCATCTATGTGAAACACCTGGAAGGGAAAGTGGACCATGATTCATCCAATCTAGACCTAATTTGGTCAGCCATGTTCTCGTTTCTATCATCTGCCTCTTGTTTAGAATTTGAGGAATCTTTGCCTAACCCATAGAAAGTTTCATTTGAGAGCACCATGTCATCTCTGTTAACCCCATTGAAAGATGGAGGTTGTTGTTTCTTTTATGTGTTGTTTGGAGACTGTGGTAACTCTTCAAGGGTAGCGAAAAATAAATCTTCCACTGTATAAACCACTATCCTGGTAGGTTATTTTTCTTTTTTCTTCGACAAATAAGGAATATTAGGTGCTCTAGGAATTAATCCAATAGCCTTTGCAAAGCGACAGGTTATAGGTCGAATTGCCCGGATGTGCTCGTAAGAAAATTCATAACTTTGTTTAGGGTCAGGCTGAGAAGATTCACCTGTTTCAGGAATATTACTTAGAGAAGTTTTGGTAATGATTTTTCCTTTCCTAGAGAAAATGTGATGTGGTTTGGTGGAGTTATCAACCATTAAAAAAAAAAAAAAAAAAAAATGAAAAAAAAAAAAATTCTCTCCTTCGAGTGCCAAAAATGTTAGCCGTGTTGGACCTACCAACAGTCAAAGGGGTCTCCCCGATATGCAATCCCAATTAGAACCTGACGTCGATTAGGATTGGAGTCCCATTAGAAATACGACCCGGATTTCGTTTACTTAAATATCCTCCTTGTCTTTAGTTGTCAACAAGATAGAGAATCGCATACGTTCCTTCGAAAGCAAAGTTCTTCTACTGTCAGAAATAAAGAGGGTGAGCCTTTAAGAGAGAAATAATAGTACCACCCTAATAAAGGCGCGTGAAGCAGGAGAATCAATTTAAAATTACCTAGCCAATCAAATGTCTTTATTGAAGAGGGTTCTTGTTCCAGCAGTTCGGCTCCTGTTCCGACGGTTCAGTTCCTATTCCTGTAGTCTAGTTCTGGTTCCTGTTCTCACCTCCACGACTCTCATACATCAATCTATTATGATGGAAAATGATCAAATGGGTTTTAAGGAACAATGGGTCAACCTGCTAATGTGTTCCCTTAATTACACCCAGATCTTCTAAATCGGCGAAGGTGTCATAAGCAAGGATGATTCATGAAACTAATTCCTAAGTTTGAGGAATGAATTAAAGGAGTGAAGGAACAGATCACATGTATATTAATTTGAAGATTTGTAGATAATATAACTTAGTATTCCTATTTTAGAAGTGATTTCTATTACTTAGAGGTTTATTGCAAGTTTCTAGGGTTTTTTTAGTAATATTTAGGTTTAAAACGAGATTGGGTTTTAAGCCTACAAAGGAGGAAAAGAGAGAGATAGGTAGGAGATGGGCCAAATAATACAAATATGGTCATAGCTAGAATGAAAGTTCTGAGTAAAGGTATGTACATATTTATTAATGAATTGAAGTCTTCATATTATGGTTTGTCTTTGTGAAGAATTCCAGTAGAAGTCAACGTGTAGTCTGGAATTGATAGAATTTGAATAGTGGTGTGTTGTTAGGTCCACGTAATTTGTTAGATTGGTGAGAAAAAATGAACAAGGGTAACATCAGACCAGTCTTTGGAGTCTTAGGACCTAGCCTTCTTGGAAGCAGAGATGGTTGTCTCTATTTTGTGCAAAGGATGTGAACTTGTTTGCTTTTATGGTTTGATTTTAGGCTAGTTGTTAAGTTTAGGGTTGATTTGTTTGTTTGGGTTGGGTAGGTGATCAAGTAGAATAGATGGAGTGAGAGATTTTCAAGTTGTTGGGCTATGGAGTATACAAAAGGTCATGGATATTTCAATAATGAATCAGGGTGCATCACATGGAAAATCTAACATGGTCAAATGGATCTTCAAGGTTTGTGTGAGATGAAATGAACATCAAGTTTGTGAACATAGTAGGTGCAAAAGGGCAGTTAAGAATCCTTAAACAAATTCCTTTAAACAAGAAAGATAATTAACACTACTAAGCATGAAAAAATAATCAAAAGACAGAGAAAAAGATAACTTATGTGATTAAACTCAAGCAAATAAGCATTCAAGACAAACAATCTAGTGAACTACAGAAGGCAAGAAACTTGTAAAATTTCTAGTGATTTCACCTTCAAGATTATAAAACATTTAAGATAGACATATAACATAGATCAAGGAAGAGGGAATGCCTAAAATTCATTCATCAAAGATATAAAGACCTCCAAAGAAACTTTTTAGGATAGACAAAGGGCATAGCAAATTATAGATCTCTTTAGCTAAATCTAATCAGTGATACTTCAGAGTAAAGATCTTAAGAACAATGTTTAAGTAATATCAAACAAGCAGGGATAACCATAAAATATCTTTGACATTTTCTTTATTGAATCATTCATAAGATAAACAAGCATAAGTGGGTATAGAGAGAAACTAAGAATTCTCTAAACTGACCTAGCAGAGGAAAGCATAGAGGCAATAGAGGACAAACAGAGCTAAGGTGCCTCTGAACAACATTTCTTAGCCTAAAACTTTTGTCCTACCGCCACATAGAAAGATGAAACATAATGATAACATAAGAAAACATGAACTAAATAGGAACACATCACCATTAAATATGCTCAGGGATCCTGCAAACAAGCCTTCTCCATTTTCAAGCAAGCCAAGCCATCCACAAACACCAAGACCAATTTCTCTTCAATCTCCAAGTCTATGTATTACTCACAAGAGTCATCAAATGCCAACATGTACAATGAGGCCTCAATGTTGTATTTAACAATAAAGGAGGACTAAACCCTAATAAGTTATTTAGAAGCCTATTAATTAATCATAAATTTCACTTTTGTCCTTTGAGACCATGCAAGGCCCAAGGCACAAATATCCTAATGCATTAAATGCAAAATATATTCTCAATCATTTTTAGCAAAAAAATTGACATTTAGCATCCTAAAAACTTCCAAAATATTTCCTAGTTTGTTTTGTTGACTTTTATTTTTCCAGGGCGCAGCACTGAGATTCAAGGATGCATTTCCAGGCCAAGGGTGCAGCACCTGCACGGGAAAACTGGGTCACCTTGCAGCCAAGTTTTGAAGGCCTTTTGGATGTTGGAATGGGCTCCGTGATGGCTCGTTGGAAAGCCTGTTGAGTCTAATTTATAAAAATTCCCTCGGTTTTCTTATTGGATCCTATTAATCTGTTAAAAAATAAAAACTCCCAAGGCTGGTAAAGGCGCAACGCCAACCCTGAAAACATGGCAAAAAGGTGAAATTTCAGGTGTTTTTGTCCCTTTTGGAGGACCAAATAAACTCCAAATGACTTGAAATTTTGTGAGCATGTTGTACTTGACTTGAAAAATCCAAAAATGTAAACCATTTCTCCTTAATATTCCTTGAGAAAAAGCGCAACGCCAAGGGCTCTGTGCCCTTGGCCCTTCAAATCAGCAAAAATTCAAAATTTCCAAAAAGTTCCCAAACTTCAAATTTGACTTGCTTTTTATGTCTGGGATGCTTCCATGGAAGCATCAGCAAGAAAGTTAATTTTTTCTTAACCTTTTTCCTCCTTGAGGGCTTGAAATTTGGCAAGGGCTCTTTTGAGCTTGACTCTTGTAATTTGATTTCTAAATGCATAGTGCTTGGTCATATTTTTCTGTAGGCCAAGGTCCCTTTGTGTCTTCTTTAGCTGCTTTTTTTCATCCTTATAATACTCAATGACATACTTTTCCATGCCAAGATTTCTTTGTAGGTCTCTGATATGAGCATCCTTGCTTTGGAGCAAGATGCTAGTGGTCCTTTCTTCATCTTCATTTTCACTGTCAAGGTCAGTGAATTCAAATTTTTGTTTAGTTCCATGCTTACCTTTCTTATCTCCAACAATGACCTTTTCCTTGCCTTTGTCAAGCTTATTTGTTGATGTGGAAGGCATGGCCCCTTGCCTTTTTAAGGCAGCAAACACATTCCTTTCTCCTCTTTGGTATGTCAAGGGAAGAGGTTCAATATTCTTTACCTCAGTGCCATATGTCCTGTTTCTCTCTTTGTGATGATCTTTTCTTGGCTCACTTATTTATTTTTATCCTTCATGATATCATTATTGATTTTTCCTTTGTTTCTCTCTGTAGTGCCTTTATCCTCTTCACTACCTTCTTTGTTACCTTCAACAATGCCATGAAACTCACTGTGTTCCATATCATCACTGCCTTTGTCAACACTATAAGCCTCACTGTCTTTTGCACTTCTTTCTGCACCATCATTATTTCCATTGTGAGCCTCATTTGTTTTACTATCCTCATGGAAATTATGACTGTCACTGCCTCCCTCATTATTGTTGCTTGCATCATTGCTGTGATCTTCACTGTTATCATCAGCTAAACAGACATTTTGGTCCCTAGTGTCACTGTTGTCATTAGCATCATTTATATCAACCTCACTGCCTTCTTGGTTCCGTGAGCTATTGCCAACCTCATCATCATCATTTGTTTCTACATCATTCTCTTTATCACCATCATGAGCCTTATCAAACTCTGTTTCATGGTCTTTTGTTTCCATGCTTTCTGCACTTCCTTCATCATCACTATGAGTCTCACTGTTTTTAGATTTAGTGGCCTTTTCTTCACCAATATTTACTACCTCATATTCATTGACATCTATCTCCATGTATTTTTGACCTCTTTCTTCATTTTTGTCCTCATTGTTTACTTCCTCTTTACTGTCCTCTTCTTCATTTTTTCTTGATTGATCATTACCCTCTCCTTCATGGTCACTTGATTGTTCATTTTCACTTTCCTCATTGCCTGATCCATTGGGAGAGGGTGAGGAAGGAGGGTTGTCTTGAGGTGAAGGGATATGTGTGGATGGTGAAGCATGTTCAGCAGGTTATGATGGAGGAGTGGGGATAGGAGCACGAGATGATGAAGGAAAATTTTGCAGATGATGGGGTTGTGGGTTTGTGAAGACCTCATGGGCAATGAAAACCTCCCATGGAATACCCTTTAGCTCCAACTGATGCATCACAACTATCTTGATGAGAGAATGGTGAAGAGGCTTTGCATTTTTTGTGAACAATGTCTCTTTTTCACAATATAAGACATCTTTTCAATACTCCTTTAGAGATAGTAGGGATAATGCAACATCTTAACCCTAGTGAAGTGCATGAGAAATATTATGTGGTAGGAATAAAGCCTAGAAAACCTTCCCTCAAATGTGAAGCATTTCATAATGACCCTCATCATGGGTGCATACCTCTCAAGCAGATGTGAAAAAGGAAATATAGACTTATTGTAGTCTTTGTATCTGAGCTTGAGGAATGGCTTATAGTGGCTTATGTCTAAGCTGGCTTGTTTGAACCATTTTTCACCAACACTAGGTATTCTAGTGGCAATAGCAATGGAATTTGATGACAGCTCAAAGTTCACCCTTGCTAGATTGACTTTTTTCTCATGCAAGTTTAGGATGAACAGTCTAGTGAGCTCAGGGTGACTTTGTACATGTTTTACTCTTTCACAGAAATGAAAACACCCCACATTTTGGAAACATGTGAAATTCATGGGAGAGGCATTAAGCTCCATTGTGTTTTGAGGTTCAAACCTATTAATCCTCCCTCCTCTATGTTGATGTCTCCTTGGCACTTGGCTTCCCTCAACACTATCACTGTTACCTTTCCCTGACATCTTGATCACTGCTGCTTTGAAAACCAAACCACTAACTCTGTTTTATGAAATGATATGGAAAGGTGATGGAATGGTGGTAAGAAGGAAGCTTTTATGAGTGAGGGATGAGTGAATGAAGGTGAGGCAAAACCATAGGTGAATGACCAATTTTTCAGCAACACAACTCTCTGTGTGTTCTCAGTATGCAGATGAACGAGTGTCTTGAACAATGATGTTTTTTAGCATGAACTTAGGTTTTTTTCCCCCCTTTAGGGTTTTCAATTTCTCTCAACCTCACACCATCAAAATGTATTGAGGGAGGTAGGACATCCACTTAGCATTTAAAATATTCTTTGAAGACCCTTGGTGGCAGCTTGGAGGTGTTCCTGAGGTAATTTGAGGGTTTGAACTTATGTAGAGGCCCTCGTGGCCAAATGGGCAGCACCTGAACGTGCTGTCGGGTCTGGTTGAACACACTGTTGAGTGGCTAAATGCTCAGCACCTAAAATTAAATGGGTAGTCGGGTGGTCTGAACACGCAATGTCGTGCATGGGCTAAATGCGTTTTCCGGGCTAAAAGTGCAGCACTATGGGAAGTTGGGCCTATCAGGCCTTCCGGGTGAACGTGTAGTGTGTACCTATAGGCACGCAGTGCAATGAAATTTCACAAGGGATTTTTCAGTAGGGGTGCAACGCCCAATTCTGAATGCACAACGCCACCTTGAACGCTCAACACTGGGAACACTTGCCCAAATTCGACTCAAAAAACTACAATTTCTCTCCTAGATGCCTTTGATGATTTTTTTTCAAGTATTCAGTGATTTGCTGAAGGGTGGAGAGGACCTTATATAGCCTTTGAACTTTTAATTTAACCATCAAACCCACTTTTTTAATGTTTGTCAAGCCTTTTTCACTTTCACTGATATTTTATTTGACTTTTTTTCTATAGGTGGCTTAAAACATTTAAATGGCCTTTTTCCCTTTGCTCTTCGAGGTGACACCTTCAAAAATTGTCCTCTGACATGCACTATGAATTCAAACTAATGCCCCTTTACCTTCTTTGGTCACTGCTGATTTGTAAGAGCCCTTTCAAAATACTGACTTGGTTTTCTCTTGCTCCTTGGATCATGACAAATTTACCTTTGACAATTTTTAGAGAGGGCTGCACATAGTGGTATTTTCAAGGCTATGTTTTTCAATATAATTTTCAACTTGTCATTCTCGCACGTTCTCACTAACAACCTTACAGTGTTTGTATGCAGGTTGGCTGAAATGGGTAATTTGACTCCTTCTGTAATGCTGGGGGCTTGATGGGTTTTCTTTTGGCACCTTTGAGACTGAAACACAAGGGAAAACCTTCACAAAACTCTTTTGCCAATACCATGGGTTTTAAACAATTCCTTTCACCTCCTTAGGCCACTTCTAATTTGCATGTGCCTGAATTTATAATTTGAAACTTGCCCATTGATACTCTTCACTTCCTTGTTCTACAGATTTTGTTTGAGTCACATGATTGACTGTGCTTTGGCTTGTTTATGTCCTTCGACACTTTCACTCAACAGGTGTCATGAAAACCTTGAAGTGACTCTTCCCCTCTGATCTTTGAAACATGCTAAATTCACTTTGACACCTTAGGAACTTACACAGTGGCAGTATCTTCAAAACTTCTTTGTTATTACCTTAGAGCTCATACCATGTTTTTCTATCTTTTGACCACTGAGTGTAAATGACTGAAATGAGAGCATGACCCTCCTTTATGTGATTTGTTGCATTGGATCATTGCTTGGTACACTGTTTGCCCAATCAGGCTTAGAAACCTTGATTCTTCTTGAACACAAACTGCTCCCTCTATCTTTTTTGTGAATGTCTTCGTTGAGGAGCAGGCCTCTTACCTTACCAATTATCTGTTGATGGTCACTTTAACATTCCTGCAAAAATGTCAAAATGCATAGTTACCTTTTGCAGAACTTGAACTTGACAAGGTGGTCTTCTTAGGAGATTTTCTGATCTTTCTTGACAACCATGTGTTGATCTTGTTTTCCATTTGAAGCAACTTCTAGCACAAGAATATCAGAGCTTAAAACACTAATAATTGCCCTACAACCTATGAAACCCTAATGACCTAGTGGGAGGGTTCTTTCACTTGGCCTTTGACTGAAATCTGGTTTAAGATCTTCAAGTGTAAAAATAGAGTTTTTTGACAAATCGACGTATTAAAGGTCCAAAATCCAATGTACTTGATTTATCTAAAGAGCCTACATAGATAGTTTTGATACCACCAATGCTTGAGGAACCTGGTGGACATGGAAAGGAAAAGTTTGTTTGGTAACCCTAGATGGGAAGTGGAGTGATGGGAAAAGAAAAAAAGAGTACTAAGGTTATAGACCTGGGAAAATAGGATATAGATGAGTGGCATAAGCCCATGAAGGGTCTTTTATGAGTGGTAGGTTAACCATGGAATGGAAAAATAGTAGAATAGTGAAAATTTTGGTATAAGGATAATGAAGGCAGTGAGATTTCTAAAAATCACAATATTCAGGAATATTGTTTTTAGAAATATAGAACTGATATTTAGCCATCTACATACAGTAAAAATTACCGATGACTAACATGTGTAATTGAAATTGAGGACAGAATAGAACCAATCTGTCATCTGAAAGAGGGTAAATCCTATAGTGTATTTGAGGAAAATAGAAAAGGAGAGAATTTAAGTGATAAATTCATATATGTATTTACCATGCATGAACGGGATGATTTCACTATTGAGAATTAGAGAATGGAATTATCTGTTCTTATAATGAATTGAGAGAACGAAAAGGTTGTGGATGAAATTATGAATGCGTTAAGAGTGAGGTTGAGGAAGTGAGTTAGAGTGGTAGATTAGTTGCTTTGAACACTCACCCTAGTGTGGAATTATGGAAGTACAAGCAGCAGAAACTACATAAACCAATTCTATTTAATCCTGAGATTGTTGAAGTCGTGATCTGTTGGTGTTGGTGTCAAATCCTTCCAAGGAGAATTACACAACTGACATGAAACATTCTGATGGCCAGTGGTTTCAACTATGTTTGTTGTGGAGTTGAGGCAAGAAAAGGAATAATTTTTGTACATATATATTTGTTTGTAGGATAGGAAGAATGAGGTTCTGTAGAAACAGAGTCTGGTTGCGTGGATGGAATTTCCCAGTGGAGAAACATAGTATGGTAAGTGCGTGGTATGATCCGGATAATGATATGCTTGGTATATGGTGAATTAAATGTATGAATTATCATCAGATTTTCAATAAGGCTAAAGGATGCATAGTAATTGTATGATGTCACTCTGAGAAAAAAGGACATTAGTGAGGGCGAAAATGGTCACTATAAGCTCATTGGTGAGGGTCAAAAGAGCCTTCGTCACCAAAAAATGAATGTCACCAAAGGTGGCGTCACCGAAAGTATAGGTGTTGTGGTGACATTCAAGGTCCGTCACCAATAATAATTTATAGTGACGGATAGTGACCGTCACCATTTCATATGAGCAATGGTGACGGACAATAGCCTCCGTCACCAAAAAAATGAATGTCACCAAAGGTGGCGTCGCCGAAAGTATAGGTGTTGTGGTGACATTCAAGGTACGTCACCAATAATGATTTATAGTGACGGATAGTGACCGTCACCATTTCATATGAGCAATGGTGACGGAAAATAGCCTCCGTCACCAAAAAACTGAACGTCACCAAAGGTGGCGTCGCCGAAAGTATGTGTTGTGGTGACATTCAAGGTCCGTCACGAATATTGATTATAATGACGGATAGTGACTGTCACCATTTCATATGAACAACAATGATTTTTTGTGATGGACCTTTCATGGCCGTCACTATTGGTGCATATATATGGCGACGTTCATTGACCGTCACCATAAACTCATTGGTGAATCAAGGTCCGTCATGAATAATGACTATAATGACAAACAGTGACCCTCACCATTTCATATCAACAACAACGATTTATAGTGACAGACCTTTAATGGCGTCACTATTGATTGCTTATATATGGTGGCGTTCGTTGACCGTCACCATTCATATTTTGGTGAGGGTCCAAAAATGTCACCATAAGCTCATTGGTGATGGTCAAAAAAGCATCCGTCACCAAGAAATGATCTTCGTCATTCCCTATGAATATCAGGGCACGATGGAATCGAACCACCAACCTCCTGCTTTACAAGCAGGTGCTCTTCCATTGAGCTACCACCCTTTAAAGAATTAGCCTTAAACTAGCAATTGCCCCTAAAGGTGCAAAGATACACCAAAGGAATAAGAACCAGGAAAACTGAAAAAAGTTAGTGTCCTTGCTCCTATTTTTATTCTACAACACTCTACAAAGTATGATATTGATCTATGACGTATTTGTGCCAAGTGGTTCTAATTTAATAGTAAATGTTATATTCAGATAAAATAAATGAATAACTGAGAGGCCTTATGGGCTAATTTTTAATCCTTACACCAAAATATCTTAATATTCAAGTCTATGGAACAACTCGTTCAAAGTTCAAACTGAAGTAGATTTTAAATGGAAAGCCTAAAACCAGTTAAGTAGTTTACAAGTTAAAATTTTGGATATAACTTATGTTCAATTTATATGAAAAGTTATTCCATAACCTTGAAACTAGTTTCTTAGCTAAAAGACTTTCTTAAGTCAACAATGACAAAAAAAGATAGTCATGGCGAGAAAAATTCTCTTGTTTTTTCTAATGAGGGTGCATGTAACTTGATAAAGGTTGTATGAGTATCAAACCATAAACAGTTTCACTAAGACATGGAAATGACAAAGTCTTGTTAAGAAATAGAAGTTTAGTTGAATATATGAAAAGCATCGAGCTAAATGATATAATTAAACTAAAAGTAACTGTAAAAAAATGAAATTGCCATCATATACCATCTAGTTTGGTTAGTTCTTTAGAAATGGAAAGTGCAATTGCATGATCCAGCTCCTCATCTTGATTCTGTAATGGATCATCCTGAACAAAAATGTCCACATACAACAATCAATGTTATCGTATTGGTAAGACTTTTGATATAATCTATCAAAGCATGTACTATGTAGGAGAATAACTGGAAAGCACAAATAGAAATTTGAATCACAGCATAACAATATAAAAAAACATCCAACAAGAAAGGAACAACTCCACAGTTTGAGAAATATGAACAATCCATGAACCTGTTCTTATATATTGATATAGATAACGAAATAGCAATCAAGATTTATGAAATTCAAGTATCACACAACAAATATGCACAAGTATGAAAAGGAATATGCACAAGTGCATGATCAACTATAATAACAACTCACTCCTTCCTCTATTTATATGAGAGGTAAAGGGGCTTTACAATAACAAGTGGACCTAGTCCACTACAAGCAAACTTGAAAGACACATTTAGGTCCACCCATGTGAAGCACTCTACTCTACATGACATGTGTCAGCATCAAAGGTGACAGTGATTAACAAGCAAGCCCTCCATGGCATGAGCACTACTCCCCAAGGCCAACAATCCTCCAAAGGTCCTAAGCTCCAATGCATCTCCTAAGTCATGTGTCTCCTTAAGGACAATGCATATCCAAGGTAATGTGTCACTTTAAGGACTCCCACACCTACATATCCACTCCCTCAACCCAAGAGTTCACATGTCAAGGGATTTTGTGTGCTCATGTTGATTTTGGGATGTTTTTGTCATGGTGAAATACCCAACTCTACTCCAAGCACACAAACTCCCTTCATGCATCAACAACATGAAGTCACCAAGCTCCATACTAATCCAACACTTCGAGGAAGAATGTCTTTCAAACAACCAAACAAGGTCTAGTAGCAAACGGTAAACCACCTCCAATGTCCAAGTCCATTAATGTAAAATTCATGCTATTATTATTTCAAGAATATTTATATTTTATCCAACATGATGACCCACTATGTGCACTATTTGTAGGGAATCTTCTGGATTTTTCTACTGCAACGTGTTGATCCACTATGTGCATTGGTCAACAACTCCATTTAGTCAAGGAACTCTTCTAAAGTTCTTTCCAAGCTTCATTTCTCTTTCCTATCATCAAGCAAATTGGAGCAACTAGAAAGAATTCCATTAACTGTTGTCCATCCAGTTGTTTCCTAAACAAGTGCTTATTGCTTAAAGAAAGTAGGAAACTATCATGAAACATGACTATAGCCACATAGTTTCAGTAGCTATAATCTGACAATGTTATTGAAAACACTGTTAGATTTGTTTCATAAAAGAGCACCTAGTCCCAAACAACAAAAAATGTTTGTGGAGAATGGCTTGTTTCACTATCGTTGAGCTTGACTATAAACGTTGACAGGTTTTTGAGCCAATAAAGTCCCTGGAGAAAAACAATGATGGTTTCTCTCTAAAACATATGTAGATAAAGATACAAGATTCGAGTGGAGGACTTACGTAGTTTCATGACTACCGCTCGACTTGTAGCTGTTTGGTTTTTTGGTCTGCTTTATTTTTTATATTTCAGATCTAGTTCCGGAATTTTTGGATTTCAAATTTCAGTTATAATAGCATAATTTTGGGTTGGCTCACATCATTGGTATTAGAACATCAATTAATAGCAGATTCATATCATATTTTTTGCTACAGTTCAAATTAGTTACTTATGTTCATCAATTTGTTTATATTTCAAAGAATCCTTGTAAGGAAGATAGAGCAAAGCACAACTCAGATATATTGTCACCAACATATACATCAACTCAGATATATTTTCACTAAGAGGGAGAGAGAGAGTAGCACTGCTCTTACATCCCTAACCCAATCTTGAAAGGAATATGCACAAGTGCATGATCGACTATAATAACAACTCACTCCTTCCTCTTTTTATATGAGAGGTAAAGGGGCTTTAGTGGACCTAGTCCACTAGAAGAAAACTTGCAAGACACAAGTAGGTCCACCCATGTGAAGCACTATACTTTACGTTACATGTGTCAGCATCAAAGGTGATAGTGATTAATAAGCAAGCCCTCCATGGAATGATCACTACTCCACAAGGTCCAACAATCTACAAAGGGTCCTAAGCTCCAATGCATCTCCTAGGTCATGTGTCTCCTTAAGGACAATGCATATCGAAGGTAATGTGTCACCTTAAGGACTCCCACACCTACATATCCACTCCCTCAATGTAAGAGTTCACATGTCAAGGGATTTTGTGTGCTCATGTTGATTTTGTGTGCCCTAATTTTCGATGGCCACTTCGTCGCTATTCCAACACATAGGCGTCGCAAGAGTGACAGTTTGAGGCTGGGAAAAATGTGGTTATCCATTACGTCACAATTTCGACACTTTAATAAAGTGTCGGAAGAATGACACTTTTTCCAACGTTTCCAAAAAAATGTCTCTCTTCCGACGTTTTCCAAACCATCGTTCTTCCGATGTTTTCCAAAGCGTCGGTCTTTCGACGTTCTCCAAAGTGTCGGTCTTCCGACGTTCTCCAAAGCATCAGTCTTCCAACGTTCATCACAATTCCAACGTTACCTCTTCCAACGTCTAAAGCGTCGGTCTTCCAACATTTATCAGTTTTCCACACAACTGTCGCAATTCTGACGTTTATTCTTCCATTGTTTAAGGCATTGCACTTCTGATGTTTATTCGATGTCGCTTTTCCAATGAAACATTAAAAATATTTAAAAAAAGAGACGTCGCTCTTCCGACGTTGAAAACGTCAGTCTTCCGATGCTTAGGAAACATCGCTCTTCCGACACTTAGGAAACGTTGCTCTTCCGACAAAACAGATAAAAAAATATTTTAAAAAATAATCGTCGCTCTTCCAACGTTTAAAGTGTCAGTCTTCTGATGCTTATGAAATGTCGGTCTTCCGACACATGGTTAAAAATATTTTTTAAAAATGAAACGTGTATATATATATATTAGTAATAAGGTTTTATTGCAAATTTGTACTTCGTTAAAGCAGTAACCCGCCAACAGATCTTTGAATCAAAGGCTGTAAAGATTTAACAGAAACCACAAGTTGGCCGCCTCACGATTTTGAAGATTTCATAACTGAGAGAACTTATTATAAAGTCACATAATAAAATAAAATGTTATCAAATTATTTTAACCAAATTTTTTTTACAAGACAATTGAAACTTGAAATGGAAAATAAAATTCAACTGCACCTCATATTGAACTTTCAATTTCAATGAAATAGGTAGAAAAAAGAAAAAAATCTTCAACAAAATGAAAATGCTAATGAATTCTTATAACCTAAGTTTTTTACTAAACAAATAAAACTTGCAATGGCGAATAAAATTCAATCGCACCTCATATTTAACTTTTAATGAAATGAGTAGCAGAAAAGAAAAATTACGAGGCCATGACCAAGAAATCCCAAATAAGTGTATCATGTGTCAGATTCAACAAATGTATAACATAATTTATAATATACATGAAGATATAGTCTAATTGTGAAAAATTTCATCTCTTAGTTTCGTGTGCTTCCTCACTACGGGAGCTTAATGTTTGTGTGAAAGAATCCATTGTAATGTCATCTCTTCAATTCTATATTTGAATTAGACTTTCATAATTTTCGGGTTAATGAAAAATGATTTCACAATTGGTAAAGGTTTTGAAGATTTCATAACTGAGAGAACTTATTATAAAGTCACATAATAATAAAAAAAATGAAACGTGACAGTACTCATATAATGTGCCACTAATTATTGAATATGTATGCCACTCATCTGACCCTTATCTTCCCTTATATTTTTGTCAATTCTCTTCCGTTTGATTCCAAAATGTTGATGCTCCTGTGACAGTCTTCCATGCCTTTAATATATGGATCCTATTGCTATAGATGAAGCCCTTTTCAAAGAGTGATAAGATAAGACTCATGCAAGATAGGTGGCCTAAAATTGATTAGGTTTCTTAGGGATATTGAGGCGATAGGTGATACTACGTTACTTATGAAAGTATGAAACGACGTAGGTGATACTACGTTACTTACAACACACAATCTCACGTAATGGCAGAGAACTAATCCAACAAATTTTCATTAAGCTCTCTGGTCTCTCTCCCGGGAGACAAAACCATTGCCAAAATATACTTTGACCTCCTATTTTTGGATGTTGATTCTTTTTAAAGCCACTAACTAATGAAGATTTTGTGCATATCGATATTTTTGGAAGCACACGCCTAAATGGGTTGAAGATCTTCAAAATTAGAGCTATTTCAAGCATAAATTGTAAATAAAAAAACAAAAGGAGAGAGCCATCACGGCATCAAATTGCCCCTTCTTAGTTTTCTACATATGATAAAATTTTGCTCAGTGGCCACCTTAGTTTTCTGCATATGATAAAATTTTGCTCATTCACAATTCGATGTAAAGATTCTCCACATTACAACCTCAATACTGTCATTTTGAGTATTTCTGAGTTTTTAATATATTTGGCACAGGATGTATCAGGGCTATGTCCAATCCTTAATTCCTCACAAATACGGATCCATAAAAATTAGACGTGACAGTACTCATTTTTGCAGGCTCAGAACATAGTTTCTCCTCTTGCATATTTGTCTGTAGCGACATTTATGCTCCACATTCTCTTGACATGGCTGGCCCGGAGAAATAAAAGATAAGATCTAACGAGGCCAGTATATGTCACCAACTTCACTTGTGGAGGAAAATCGCATTAAAATAGCATGTACTGCATATCCATAGCATTGAAACCACTAAATCTATGGCCAAAAGGACTTTGATTCCGGTAGCCGAAGATGAAGTGAATTCTGGTAATACAAACGGAAAGACGAGTCTGTCTGGAACTTCACCAGGCCTAAACGTGACAACATCAACAACAAAGACAACCCGAACAAAACCACCACCTGCCACCAATTCTAAAACTGAAATCTTTGCATGGCTTATAAATAATCAGAGAATCAACCCACTTACACCAGAGACAGGACCAACTGTAGGCATGAGACGATGACTGATAACAGAAATCAGATGAGGATGCCACAGAGCAATCCGAGGGCATGCAATAATTGTCAATATTTTCTACCATGCATCCTATGCTCTAAGTATTGGACTGATAAAATCAAGAATGCAAGGATAGCAAAAAATATGATAAGGAAAATCTCCACCTCGTCCGGTAATGACATAGGAACTAGGGATGTTCGGTTAGGTCGTCCGACAATAGAAAGAGAGACACTATAGAGACGTCCGACAATGCATGGGCCTGGCCACCGCAGGAGATTCTAATGGACATAGTTTGTATGAACCAGACATTAAAACCAAACACTCAGATAGGAATACCTGAGCATAGAGAGATATGGGAAAGCAGACCTATGACTTCATTCCCCTATGAAAACTTGTAGGATAACATACGATAATACTCCAGGAAAACAATATACGCCTGTAGAATGTCTGACTAAATTCCCAGTCTGTAACTACTGTGTGTATATCTTTCTTTGTAAGCCAATCTCTGAAGAAAAACCAAACCCACATAAGCCAGGTGTGTAGAACAGAAGCCTTACCTCAATAGAGAAAGTAGTCCCAATTTCAGAACCCGATGCATGACTCTATACCCTTCTGAACCCGATTCTGTTGATGGAGCACGAGTAGTTATCTTCAGCTACACATTTAATTTCAACATTGTCCTTCCCAAACTTCACAGAGATATAAACAACCTTTGCGTCCTTCCTCAAGGCCAAGGTTCTCAAACAGCCAGAAGTGTTGTAATTGACATAGCCGTATCCCAGAGAAGTCTTGTTCATGGCATCTCTGCAGATGTGAACACTGACCACGGGGCCCCAAACGCAGAAAAAGTTATTACAACACAGATAATACTCGGGTCGAGAAAACTTTAACAACACATACTGAAGCTAATCCCTAAACCCTAATGCATACGACTACAGCAATATGTTAACGGTCTAACTCGTGAAACCCTAAAAACTAGAGCAAATAGAACATGGGTCTTCAAAAGTTTAATCGATCTGCTTTGATTCGAGATATAATCAGTAGATTTCAACGGCAAAGAAAGAATCTGTAAATTATCGTATCGACGTGTTGAAAAATAGAACTAAAATACAAAAGCAACAACAAATAAAGTGCGAAATTCCCAGATTGACCTGTGATGGAGCTGATTACTGCTGGAATTCCTTTCATGTTGTGGAGCAAGCGGACGGCTTCACAATCTGTGGACTCAAACTTCGAACTTTGTAACCTCCAGTGCCTTCCTTTTTCCTTATTGTTAATCGAACACCCTTGCGCTAGAAACACAAAGGCGAGATCTCATAAGCACAAACGGGATCCACGGGAGGTCAATGGGGCAAATCCCACCATAAAGAAATGAAGACGGGGAAAGGGGATCAGATTCACATCAAGTTTTCTCAGATCTGAGTTCAACTGACCAGGAAACTTAGACAACAGGTAAATCCGCTCATGGTTGCAGAGATCAAGTGGTTCAAGTCACCAAAGCTAGGCGTGGTGAGCTTAAGAGTCCCGAAGCAAATGAGCCTCATTGTCAAGCACCATACATTCGTAGCTCTTAGCCTTCCATAGATTGCTTCTGCAGATCCATAGCTCTTAGCCTTCCTTCTGCGCTCTTTCTTTCTCTTTCTGTGCACACTGATAAGTTGGTTCAGTTGGTTCAGTGGTTTTAGGGCCGCATCCTCCCTCCTTCTCTGGAAAAACCATGCAACTCTCAAAACCCACGACAGTATGGCCGCATCCTCCCTCTTTCCCTGGACAAACCATGCAACCCTCAAAACCAGCGAGAGTATGGCTGCATCCTCCCTCCTTCGCTGGACAAACCATGGAACCTGAGGGAAACCGGAGGGAAATGAGCGAGGGAAATTAAAAGTTTTGGTATTTGAATTTTTTTAACATTGTGAAATGAAATACGCGTAATACTTGCCAAAATAAAACCTTTGATGCATTTCACATTTGGGCCAATGGTGACTTGAAAAAATGGTTTTATATGAGAGTTTATACATGCACTAAGCCAAAAATACCTTATACATTTTCGAAGGGAAGGAAAAATGAGATTTATACAATAAAATAAGTTTGTGATTTCCGTAGAACATAATAAAGTTTATGAGATTTTGTTTTTGGATTATTATAATTATCAATTTCATCATAAAATTTATGACCATTCAAATTTCATTAAATAAAATGTGTGAGAATTTTTTTGGGTTAATAAGGGGTTTGGATAAATAAGTGTATTTTTGAATATAAATAATTATTAATGAGGTTAAATCCAAGAAATTTATTTAAATTATTAATTATATAAAATTGTTGAATTTTTATTTCATAAACTAGAGATTTTGTTTGATTTTTTAATCTAATTATGTAATATTAAAGATGAATTATGGTAACTTAAAAATAAGTTTTATGTGGTTAAAAGGGAAGTTGTAATGTTATGGTATGAATGATTATTTTCAATGAATTTTTTTGGTTTAGTAAGGATAACTCATCTATGGACATTTTCCATGATTTTTAAGACGAAGTCAATATAGGAAAGGTGATACTTAAAGGGCTCCCACATGCTTTAGAAATTTTATATCTATTGGTTTATAAACATTAGAGGTGGAAAAACATCTTAAGCTCTAGAGCTAAGTTTGTTCCAACTTAGCTATATCTTGAACAACAAATTTTTGTTGACGTCAAGGATATGATAGAAATTTGGTGGGTTGTAGGGTAGTCTTGTCATGAAATAAATGTAATGTAGTTACTAGGTAGGTAGGGGGAACCATTTTGGTGGAACTTGGCCATAAATGGGACATCTATCCATGCATATTTTTTTAAGAACAAATACACCTAGTGGATTATCATTGTATGGGAATCACTTTAGGATCTAGGCTACTGTGCACACAGTAACTAAAGGGATATTAGTGAAACCCACAAAAGTATTATAGGTGCTTTTATATAAATAGGTTTTCTTGTGTTCTCATTGGTTAGTTATGGGCAAATGACAATAAAGTAAGAAAAGTTATAGGTGCTTCTATAGAAATAGGTGTTCTTGTGCTCTCATTGCTTAGGTATGGGCAAATGATAATAAAGTAAGAGAAGGATTTGACTACTGGACAATTAGAGGAATGATTCCACACAAAACCAAGCATGGTGCTGCAACACTTTCTAGGCTAAGGGATTTTTGAAGGGGTTCCCCCACCATATGACCGGAAGAAGGGAATGGTCATTCCAGATGCTCTGAAAGTGTTGAGGCTTCAGCCAGGTCACAAGTATTGTCTGCTAGGAAGGCTTTCCAAAGAAGTTGGCTGGCATCACTATGACACTATTACGGAATTAGAAGGGAAGAGAAAGGCAAAGGCTTAGGTATCATATGAGAGAAGGAAGCAATTGGAAAAATTGAGATCAAAAGCAGTGGAGTTAGCCGAAAAGTAGCTTGCCCCAAAGATGGAGCTCTTAGCTTCAATAAAGTATTAAATAAGTTGCATGTTGTGCTCAATGAAGCAATCAATTTTGAAAATGACAAGAAAATATTTCTGAAGATGAGGTTTTTGACTAGAAAGATATAACAACATAGAAATAATTACACTGTTGATACAATAATAATATAATCCACAAACAACCTTCTCACATTCATGATCTGAGTATATAGTGAATTAGACAGAAGTAAGAACCTGATAAGTAGCAAGGAAATGAATGACTTGGGGTATGTTCATCAAACCCTTGAAGCAGCAATAACACAATAATTGGCCCTAAACCCTGTATTGTGATTTTCTCCGTCATGAAACCCTTGAAGTAGCAAATACTCATATAGATAATGAGCTTCAAGATAAAAATCCCGTAGACATGAAGAGTGTCATATTCCTTGTTCAAAAATTAGTAAATGAAACTGTGGATCTAAAAAAGAACTCTAGAGAAGATACCTCTATTTAAATAACTTACAAACCATATTGCAGAAAACAATTGCTTCTTCAAAGCTAATTCTTCGAATTTGGAGGGCTTAGGGGATTGGGGGTTAGGGGTTAGGGGATTTAGGTGCATTTAGGGGTTAGGGGTTGAATAATGAGTTAGTAGTTAAGGGATTAGGTATTGGGGGCTTAGGGGTCTCGACCCGAATGCGTTTGGGCGAGCGCACTCAACCGAAATGACCCGACCTGAACGAGTTTGGGCAGGCGCCCTCAAACGAAACGACACGGCGTGCCCAACCGAACAAAGGCACAAGGGAGAAAATGAAAAATGGGTCACATGAATGTACAAAAGGAACCCATTCGGTCACAACTTGGAAAATTTGATACGGCCGCCCTCAAACAAAATGACCTAA